>CP136055.1:376205707-376870091 GCA_032464435.1 Aegilops umbellulata | reverse complement strand
CATTAGTGGCTGTGGATGGGAGGAATTAAAGGGGTGGGGTGTTAGACATAAAGAACGTGTGTGTTTCTGTGTGAGAGACTTGTAGGACGGGGTAGAAAGACGAATTTAACCCTAACGGAGGGAGAGAAATACACGAAGTGCACGTGTGTGGTTCCGATGCCCACAGGGAAATGAGATATGTATGCGTGTGAGAGAGATTGCACAATTCATTCACGTATCACTATCTAGCGATCGTGGACGTGCATCGCTTGAACATAAGTCAATATCTACTTCGTATCATGGCCAAAGGTACAATATCGATTCAACACTATAAAGATTGGACACTCACATATCACATTTTTTTCTATATAAATAAACCTTTTTAGTTGTGCATGCCAAAGTTATAGTGATGTTTCGTCAAACAACCAATGTAGCTATCATGTATATGCACCACTGTTACTCTTGCATTGAAATTCACTAGTCTTGGATGATTTAAGTTTCTATTTTGAAGTAATATATGTAATATTCATATATGAATTCAACAGGTACGCAATTTATGAAATGGAGGCTATGTAATCATATGAGGTAACACTTTTAAGTAGCTGACTACAATATCCATTTCTTTTTGTGCGCCTCTACACTAACACGTCAATGCATTATGTTTAAAGTAAATAACCAATGACACTAAATTATCTATTTACACAAGAAATACATAGGTTGTGCGTTTGATCCCTTTTTTGTGAACGCGCCACTACACCCATACGATTGGCCGCGCCCGTGTGAACGTCCAAGTTATCGGCGCATCATCCCGAGTTATTGTCTTTTTTTCTGGGTGGACTTCACAACAGTTATTAACTGCTGACGCATGCCCCGTGTACACAGTCTAGCATGACCTTCCCGCTAGCACGGTCCAAAATTAGTTGAAACTGGGTATGAACGATCCCGCGGGCGGCAAAACCTTAGTCTTTAGCATGCGAAATCCCCCTTTTGTCCTTGGTGCATGGAGACCAACAGTTACAATACCGCCCTCATCTACATGTAGGTCGGGTTGCTTTGGTAACTTCCGGTTCCCCCACTACACGGCACCCCCATTTCCTCTCCCTCTCCCGCAAAAACGACTAACTCCACAACACCAGAGCATCTTACATCACGCCGTACGTACTTCATCGCCCTTTCTCCCCTCCCCTCTCGAAACCCTAGACTGCTCATCCACCAGTGTACCATAGCCCATTCACTGCCAGCGGCGTCCACCTCACCGGATCTGCTTCGCGGCCGCATCTTTCCCTCCCACCTCCCCTAGAAATAGGTAGACTGCTCATCCACCACTGTACCACAACCCATTCAGTGCCAGCCTTGTCCACGACGCCAGATCTGCATCGCCGGTACACTCAACCGGCGCGCATCTGCAGCGGCTCATTCGTACTCCCCACCGGAGACGCTTCGTCCACACCCCCGGAGCCGCCCCACCGACGCCCCCGTCGACGGCCTCTAATCCTCTTCGCCGACACCTTCCTCAACCCTACCGAAGCCGCTTCACCGACACCTTCCTCAACCCTACCGGAGCCGCTTCGCCGACACCATCGTCAACCCTACTGGATTAGCTTCGTCTATACCTTTCTCAACCCTACCGGGGCCGCTTTGCCAACTCACAAGTACATGGCCTCAGATCCGCTTCCTCGCACCCTCATCCAACCTACCGGAGCAGCTTCTGACGCCCCGTCCACGGCCGCAGATCCGCATCGTTGACACCACCCTTAACCCAACCACCGGAGCAGCTTCTGACGCCGCGTCCATGGCCACAGATCCGCATCATCGACACCACCCTTAACCCAATCACCGGAGAACCTTCTAATGCCCCGTCCATGGCCGCAGATCTGCATCTTCGACACCATCCTTAACCCAACCACAGGAGCAGCTTCTGACGCCCCGTCCACGGCCGCAGATCCACATTGTCGACACCATCCTTAACCCAACCACCGGAGCAGCTTCTAACGCCGCGTCCATGGCCACAGATCCGCGTCGTCGACACCATCCTTAACCCAACCACCGGAGCAGCTTCACCTACGCCCTCGTCCACGGCCACAGATCCGCTTCACCCACACCGTAGTCCACCCTACCAGAGCCGCCGCTCCACAAACACCCTACTCGACGGTTCTAGATCTCCTTACCGGACCCCGACAGCCAGCGCAACGTCATCACCCTCAACGTTTCTAACCTGATTCCCACCGTCTGGAGAGATGCCAAGCACCCGCCACGGTCTAGGTACTTGTCACCTTTAAACCCGTCCAGCATCACCTGCCCGATGTACTTCAAATACACTAACCGGTCGCTGTTACCTGTTATGCAGCTGGCAAAAACTACAAGGACGATGTTTCTTCTGGATCTAACAGCTTGGCCAACCAAGATCCTGGACTGAGGCATTGCTATGATCTTGTAAGCGCGTCTCTCTCTCTTGTATTGTTCTGTGCCTGCCAGCGTGCTTTGCTAGGATTTTCGACCAGTAATCCCTTTCTGCAGACAATGATTTCTACTACTGGCTGCTAAATTAGATATGTAGATGTCACACATGATACTACCTCGTACCTCCGTTCCTAAATAAAAGTCTTTCTAGAGATTCCACTATAGGCTACATATGGAGCAAAATGAGTGAATCTACACTCGAAAATGCATCTATATACATCTGTATGTGGTCCATACTGGAATCTCTACAAAGACATATATTTAGGAACAGGGGCAGTACATTACACTAAATCGTAGGTGGCATGTAGGAATTCCAGTGCACTACATTAGGCTCCCTTAGAGTACCTGCTAGTCCAGCATACAGAGTCATGGCTAGTTTATGGTACGCACACAATCGTTAATTGGTGGTTTAAATATGCGCACGGGATATGCAATGTAGTCTCATGTAGAGATGTCTAAAATTAGCCATGTCAACTTGCAGATAGGGTTACACAATGAAAAAGTACAAGATGTATGTGGCAATTTCATGGAACATCGCAAAAAAGGAGAGGCAGCGGTGAGCCTATACAGTGTGCTATGGTACGTCACTCCTCCATTACATTCATCGTGACATGTTATTTGTATGCCAGTTCTATTAGCCAAGTTTCTTAGGGATAGTTATTATGAGTTATCCTAAGAAAATAAGCACCTGTGAATATAAGCTCCATGTAATAAGCCAACCAGTTCTTTTCATTGCGTTTTCATCTTATCTTTGGTATGATCAGTGGAAAGTCTAGATTGCATTATATTTTTTTCATTTTGCTGCCCATATGGAAATTAATTTGACTTGCAAACATCACAAATTGAACCTAGTGCAGTAATTAATATGATAGGAAAACAGACCATCACTATTTTCTCAAAATGCAAATACAAAGATACCATCTACTTGGCACAATCTACTTTGGTCATTGTTTTCCATAGAGATCCCATTGCCTAATTTAAACGAAGAACGCATGGCCCAAATTTAAATGAAGAACAATTATTTATTGAAATTCGATGCTCCAAGTGGCTGGGTATTATCGTATAGCAGCACCACATGAAAGCATCATATAGCAGCAGCCGCAGCTCATAGCAACTCATCATATAGCAGCAGCAGTCTGCAATTCATCATATACCGGCAGCAGCTCATAGCAATTCATCATATAGCAGCAGCAGGAGTAGCTCATAGCAATTCATCATATAGCAGCAGCAGGAGCAGCTCATAGCAATTCATCATATAACAGCAGCAGGAGCAGCTTGTAGCAACTCATCATATAGCAGCAGCAGCAGCTCATAGCAATTCATCATATAGCAACTCATCATACAGTAGCAGCTCATAGCAATTCATCATATAGCAGCAGCAGGAGCAGCTCATAGCAATGCATCATGGATCAGAATGAAAATTTGGCAAAAAATCAGAGGAGATCCTCACCTTGTTGGATGAGCTCAGCCTTCAACAACACATCAAGGCCATGGCCTGGGAGGAGGGGAGGGGGAATAAGGTGCCTTCTGCCACAGTGTGGCATCAGCCGTAGTTGTGCAGCGCCCGCCGGAGTAGTGCGTTGGACGAACCACAGTGGAGCACGTGCTGAAGACCATGAGAATGAGGGGAGGCGCCAGAGGGAGGAGCGTCAAGGGAGATTTGCCCCTACCCGCCGGCCATCTAGCCTAGCTGGACATAGCATCATCGAGGACCAGGCCAGTTGGGACCAGTGGCGACGGCTCGCTGGAGGAACCCTAGTGCTGTAGGCAGGGGATCGAGGTAGAGGGAAAGGGGAGAGGAGATGCAAGCGGGCAGGGCAATGAATGCTTGCGTGTTTGTTTTTACTTGAGGGTCAGGTGTGACACAGGCGTCAGCAGTTGCATTTTGAGTGTAATGTAGGCAGAGAACAGAGTCATTTCACTATTCCCCTTCCCTTCAATTTTTAGTGAGGTTCTACCCGAAACACCCCCCTCCAAAGCGAAATTAGTTAAGCCCAAGCCCATAACTCAAAAATGACTTCTTTACATCTTTTATGGCTTATTTTGACAATATGCCCTGAAAAGGCGGAATCGAACTGGCCCTTAACCTGAAATTCAATTGTGCGTGCAATGATGAATCACTCATGCCTGCTATCTGTACATTTAGGCATCATCATACATGGCATAACCTAATACATGTGCATTCCATTGTAGAATGTGGAACATGTAATGTTTATGTTAGTTCATACATTGCACATGATGTTTAAATGCCCCTTAAATCTGGTCGGTCAAGTGATGGTCTTTAAGACTCCTTCTTTGCTTCATTTCTTGATATGTAAGATTTGCTCACACATCTGTTCAATTGCTTGTTTGCATCAGCCAGCCTTACTAGGACTGTTTGCTTTGATTACTTGTTGTTCTTGACCTAACACTCTAACAGAGCCTGTCAACGATTTAAACACTAAGGGCTACTGTAGTGGGGCCTTGTCTAACTCATAGGTGACATAAAGGTTTGGCTGTACACTACAGTAGGCTCTCCAAGAGTACCTGGAGATCCAGTTCGAAGGTATGCCTAGTTTTTACATAGTGCAGACATAGTAAGTGCTCATTTCATTGTGTGCAAGTGCAAGAGATGCAGCATGTTTCATTATGTGGTGTTGTTTTGTTATAATCTCATCCTTTTGTGTTCACAGACAGGAAAGTATGCATATTTATCTTCCAAGGAGATGAGTAACTAGTTTGTGTCACCTTGCAGAGGGGGTGCAATGATGATAAGATTGAGGATTTTCAAGTACAAGATGTTAGGAAGGAGCCTTGCAAGAGAAGTAGGAGCTGCGCTGAGCCTCTTCAACCCGCTAAGGTAAGTCACTATATGCAACTCAACAACTCAATTCCTTGTTTGTTTCAGGCATAGTTTATTTTCTCTTTTCAATAGCTTCATTTGTCCTCAGTTAGTGAGATGCCCAAATAATCATGCCTGATGTTCGGTACTTGTATCACTATTATTTGACATAATTAAAGGCCTTACCATTTAATTACTCTGCCGAAGTGTGCCTGAAGCTTTGAAGTCTATTAACCAACTATTATTGCATGAGGCTCACAATCTAGTTTATACTACGCTAATGATTGGGTAGTTTTGCCTGTTGTAGTATGTTTGTATGAAACCCTTTGCTATTCATTATGCTCCCTAAGACTTTAATTGAGGCACAGAATGGCCAACTGCTTGCTTACTTACACGCAACGTGCTGTCTAAATTTGTAACTTGTCTGTGTTTTCGATTGGGCCCCAACATCATGCTCCTCTGGTGAACAAAGAGGGATTTCTGTATGCAGGCTGCACAGACTATCTTCTTTATAATTTTTAAAATATCACCTGCTTATGCTTCATGACGTGTATTTTTTTTTGAAAGTGACGTGTAACATTATTGTTAGTCCTGTATTGCCATGTAGTACAAAATAGTGTCTTGTTCGCTTCACTGTTGTAACTATATTTTTGCCCTAGTCATGTGTACTTACAGAAACATTTCAGGATGAAGTGACATCAACACAAAGATCTGCGAGCAATGCGGCATGGCCGTTACCGAATGATTATGGACTGGAATTGGAATGTGCTGATGTTCTCGAGCATCAACTAGAGGTGGCAAGACAACGTGTACATGATTGTCAACGTATAATCAACAAGTTGAGACTGGACATGCAGGTATTAGATGCAGGAGTCAAAAAAATGAAACAAGACACTGAGGTAACCATGAAGAAATTGGAGATTTTGCAGACTAGAATTTATGCTATCTGAATCTGGCCAATCCTATTTTCTGAAGAGATTATAGTTCAAATGGAATTAAGTTGATGCGCATCCATGATGTATGAGCTGTATTTGCCCAGTGTATGTAATTTTCTGTTTGTGTATGCTTTATTATCACCTGTGCCGAACCATAATGCCTAGTGGGTATAATCGGCTGTAATATCTTTATTGTATAGTGTAGGATTATTCTACCTTTCTATGCCTTGATCTCTTTGTTGTATAGTGTATGCTTTTTAGAGGTGATAGTATTGAGTAGGATAATTCTTTGAATATGCTATATCGTTCAAATGGGGGCCAACTCGCCCGACCATGGCCCTTCACGGGCCGTCGGATCCATGGGCCTCCTACGTCTTGTAGGATCCATGGGCCTTCTACGTCTCGTAGGATCCATGGGCCTTCTACGTCTCGTAGAATCCATGGGCCGCCGACTCATTTATGAGTCTTGTACGGGCCTTTAATG
Source organism: Aegilops umbellulata (assembly GCA_032464435.1). NCBI lineage: Eukaryota > Viridiplantae > Streptophyta > Magnoliopsida > Poales > Poaceae > Aegilops > Aegilops umbellulata. The sequence continues at coordinate 376,863,412 of CP136055.1, read as the reverse complement.
GGTCGTAGACGGGCCTTTAATGGAAATCGTACATTTTATGGGCTGACCATAACGGGCCGTTAATAGGCCGTATTTGGTGATGCTATGAAAATGGCCCAACAGACTAACGGTCCACAAACGGGCCGACTGTAATGACGGGCTGATTTTGGCCCACAAGCAGAAAATGACAGTAACGGGCCGTAAGTAAACGAATGCTGCAAATGAGCCCAAGAATAAATGGACCCTCAGAAGGCCGAAAGTTAACTTGGGCTGGAAACGGCCCAACAGAATAACGGGCCGTTAATGGGTATAAAGTGATACACTGTTCATTACGGGCCAGTTTCACCATGGGCCGTTAATGGATGTAAAGTAATACACTGTTCATTACGGGCCAGTTTCAGCACTGGCCGCTAATGGGCCAAGAGTTACAAAGGGCCTCATATGGGCCGAAAGAGGTCATGGGCTATACATGGGCCAGAAGGGAAAATTGGCTGGAATCATATTGGATGGCCCAGATGATGCTACTGGGCCTAATTCAGATAGGGCATAACGGGCCTTGGGTTAGCGGGTTGTAAATGGGCTATATGCGAACAGGCCGTTAACAGGCTTTCCATGGGCCGACCCGCCAGCTTTTGACCAAGTCAAACGGGCCGGCCTTTTCACAGGAATGGGCCACTGTTGGGCCGTGCCACGTGTCGATGTATCATAGGCGCCTATCTGACCCACTGACGAGCTGACACGTGTTTCGTCCGGCCAATAAGAATTTTACACGTGGAAATTTCCCATTGGTCAGGGCTGTTAACGGGTTATCGGATCCAAAACCCGACCCGATAGCTTAACAGTGTTCCGTTACGGTGGATGCCATGTCTCGATCACCGTTGACGAAAGCACTTCTGTGACGAGCGATTTATCATCATGGCAGTGGACACTTCTGTGATGATAATTTTGGTAATGTCATGGAACACTTCTCGACAGCACAGGTATGACTATCTTGATTCTGTCATAAATTTGTCATGGATGTACATGCATGACAAAAAACATGACCTACTGTGACAAACACGTATCATCACAGAAGTGTTTTTTGTAGTGTTAGGGGGATAGATTGGTAGGAAAAGACCATCACTCATCCCCGACCGCCACTCATAAGGAAGACAATCAATAAATAAAACATGCTCCGACTTCATCACATAACGGTTCACCATACGTGCATGCTACAGGGATCACGAACTTTAGAACAAGTATTTCTCAAATTCATAACCACTCAACTAGCATGACTCTAATATCATCCTCTTCATACCTCAAAACAATTATCAAGCATCAAACTTCTCATAGTATTCAATGCACTCATAAGAAAGTTTTTACTAATATTGGATACCTATCATATTGGGACTAATTTTATGATTAAAGCAAATTACCATGCTGTTTTGTAGGACTCTCAAAATAATATAAGTGAAGCATGAGAGAAAAATAATTTCTATAAAACAAACCACCACCATGCTCTAAAAGATATAAGTGAAGCACTAGAGCAAAAACTATATAGCTCAAAAGATATAAGTGAAGCACATAGGGTATTCTAACAAATTCTGAATCATGTATGTGTCTCTAAAAAGGTCTGTACAACAAGGATGATTGTGGTAACTAAAAAAGCAAAGACTCAAATCATACAGGACGCTCCAAGCAAAACACATATCATGTGGTGAATAAGAATATAGCTCCAAGTAAAGTTACCGATAGACGAAGACGAAAGATGGGATGCCTTCCGGGGCATCCCCAAGCTTTGGCTTTATAGTGTCCTTAGATTATCTTGGGGTGCCTTGGCCATCCCCAAGCTTAGGCTCTTGCCACTCCTTGTTCCATAATCCATCAAATCATAACCAAAACTTGAAAATTTCACAACACAAAACTCAACAGAAAATCTCATGAACTCCGATAGCAAAAGAAATAAAAACACCACTTCAAGGTACTGCAATGAACTCATTATTTATTTATATTGGTGTTAAACCTACTGTATTCCAATTTCTCTATGGTTTATAAACTCTTTTACTAACCATAGATTCATTAAAATAAGCAAACAACACACGAAAAACAGAATCTGTCAACAAGAGAACAGTCTGTAGTAATCTGTAACTAACGCAAACTTATGGAACTCATAAAAATCTACCAAAATAGGAAGACCTAGAAATTTGTTTATTGATCTACTGCAATTGGACTCAATATTTTATCACGTTCTGGTGATTTTTAACAATTGTTATCGTGAACAGAAATTTTCTGAAATTTTCAGCAAGATCGAATAACTATCATCCAAGAAGATCCTATAGGTTTAACTTGGCACAAACACTAATTAAAACATAAAAAAAAATCTAACCAGAGGCTAGATAAAATATTTATTCCTAAACAGAAGCAAAAATCAAAAAACTAAAATAAAATTGGGTTGCCTCCCAACAAGCGCTATCGTTTAACACCGTTAGCTAGGCATAAAAGCGAGGATAGATCTAAGCATTGCCATCTTTGGTAGGCAATCCATAAGTGGCTCTCATAATAGATTCATAAGGCAATTTTATTTTCTTTCTAGGAAAGTGTTCCATGCCCTTCCTTAATGGAAATTGGAATCTAATATTCCCTTCCTTAATATCAATAATTGCACCAATCGTTCTAAGGAAAGGTCTACCAAGAATAATAGGACATGAAGGATTGCAACCTATGTCAAGAACAATGAAATCTACGAGCGCATAGTTCCTATTTGCAAAAATATGAACATCATTAATTCTTCCCATAGGTTTCTTAATAGTGGAATCCGCAAGGTGCAAGTTTAAAGAACAATCATCTAATTCATGGAAACTGAGCAAATCACACGAAGTTTTTGGAATCGTGGAAACACTAGCACCCAAATCACATAAAGCATAGCATTCATGATCTTTAGTTTTAATTTTAATAGTAGGTTCCCACTCATCATAAATTTTTCTAGGGATAGAAACTTCCAACTCAAGTTTTTCTTCATAAGATTGCATCAAAGCATCAATGATACGTTTGGTAAAAGCTTTATTTTGACTATAAGCATGAGGAGAACTTAGCACGGATTGCAACAAGGAAATACAATTTATCAAAGAGCAATTATCATAATTAAATTCCTTGAGATCCAAAATAGTGGGTTCATTGATATCTAAAGTTGTGACCTTTTCAATCCCACTTTTACCATTTTTTGCATCAAGATCTAAAAACTCCAAATTTTTGGGACGCCTTCTAGGTAAAGGTGACTCATCTCCAGTCCCATCATTATCAAGATTCATATTGCAAAACAAAGATTTAATAGGATACACATCAATTACTTTGTCGGGGGTTGGGTGAGACATATGCCAATGGATGTCTTATCATGGTGGGAGCAAGTAGAACGTCGCCGGTGCATGGAAGCGGGATGAGGCGTAGACACGAACGCCGGCGCACTTTACCCAGGTTCAGGGCTCGCCTAGGAGATAACACCCCTAGTCTTGCTCTGCGGGGTCTCCGCATGATCACTAAGGCACTAGTGAGTACAATGGTGCTCCTTGAGCTGTTTGCTAGAGGTGGAAGAAAGCAAGGCTAGCTCTCCCATTCTCTATGGGCGAGTCTAGTTCTAACAGGTTGGGAACCCTTTGCATGGGTGCCCTGGGGGGTTTATATAGGCCTACCCCCCAGGGGTACAATAGTAATCCCGCCGGGTGTAGGACCCGGCTGTCCGTCTCTCTCGTTGTCGGCTTCTCCGCTGGCTGCTGGGGCCCGCCGCCTGGTGGGCCCCGCCGACTGGTCTCGTACGGAGCCGACAGGCCGCCCCCGCTGCTCGCGGGTCTGGTCGGCTGCTGATCACTGTTGTCGTGATGCTAATGACGCAAGCTTGGTCAGGGGAGCGTGGCTACAGTCCCGCCGCCTGCTGGGCGATTACTATAGCCACTATGTGTCTCGTCTGGTTAATGGCGCCTGGGCCCCGAGGAAGGGGTGGGCCGACTGCTGGGGTCGACCTCCCTCGGGTCCGACTGGGGGTTCTAGCCGTCTTCCGGGCTCTCGCTGATCAGTGGGGCCCGTCGTCCTTGGGCCATACCGACAGGCGGTCGTGGGAGCAGGGCTTCGCTTGGCATGGGTGATGTCAGGGGCGGAGTGGCAACAGTGCCGTGCTGGGCGGGGATCTCCGCCTGTACGGAACACTGTGGCCTCGCCCAGCCCTGGATTCGAGGGTGATGGGCCATACTGTAGCCTCACCTTGTCTTGTCTTCTTAATGGGGGCGCATACTTTGAGGGCGCCATGGGCCGACTGCTAGGAGCCGACTTGTCTTGATGCCGGCTTCTGGAACTTGGCCGTCTACGGGCAGCCGACTATTCCTCCAGCCGGCCACCAGAAGGCGGGACTTCGTCTTGATGCCTTGAGGGGCGCAGCCAGCCCCGATGTCTTGGAAGGTTCCGGGACTCAGGTTAGCCTAACCGTGGCCCGTTACTCCGACAGTAGTCCCCGAAGCTGGTTAGGTGCCGTGGCCGAGCAGCCGAGGAGCCTCAGCAGTTTCCTTCTCCGAGTGCTTGAGGTGGAGCTTCGTCCGACTTCTGCCGAGGCCGCCTGGCGGGAGTCGGCCTCGTCTAGCCTGACTTATCCTAAACTTTGAAAGCGACGGCGGGAACCAGGATGCGTGCTTGCTAAGCTTCCAGGCTGCCGCTTGTCATGGGCATGCCATGTGGCGTCGAGCGGCCGGGCCAGTCTGTCAGCCCACGCGCGTTATGGGACGTGCCTGCGGGCGGGGCCCGCCATTTCCGGGCCTTGGGACACGAGCGGATCTGCTGTGGCCGAGGCGGGCGGTTGAGTTTCCTCGTGGAGTTACTGCGCGCAGTAACTCGCGTGATAAAGGCGGGAGCGTGGGGTCGTGGGCACAGTTAATCCCACGATCCCACGCCCACCCCCTCGGCTTCGTACTCGTAGGCCTATAAGTAGGGGAGGAGGGGGAGCGGCGGAGCACGCGCGCCTCTCCACCCCCATTCTTTCCTCCTTCTTCTTCCTCTCGCCGTAGCGCCTCCGAGCCACACCGAGCGCTGCATTGGTTCGTCTCCGATGAGCTCATCTGCCAACCTCACGCCCCCCATGGCGTGCTCCGGCACCGTAGACGAGGAAGAAAGGCATGAAGCCGGTTGACTTGTTCGGAGTTGTGCGCATGCTCCAGAGGACGGCCAGCAGCTTGTCCCGCCAGCAGCCGGCCGAACGCTCCAGAGGCTCGACCAGTCGGGGCTTGATGCCGGACAAAATGAGGCCGTTTGCTCGCTCCACCTGGCTGTTTGACAGCGGATGGAAAACGGACCCTAAGTCCAGTCGGATGCCATGTGTCGCGCAGAAACGGGCCAATGCGCCTTTGGAAAAGTTTGTTCCATTGTCGGTGATGATGCTGTGCGGTATGCCATACCGGATGGTGATGTCGGAGATGAAAGTCACAGCAGTTGGACCATTTAATTTCTTGATTGGTTTTGCTTCTATCCACTTGGTGAACTTGTCCACCGCGACAAGCATATGAGTCATGCCACATCGCGCTGTTTTGAATGGTCCCACCATGTCCAGGCCCCAGACAGCAAAGTGCCAGGCAATGGGGACAGTCTTGAGTGCAGAAGCCGGCTGATGAGGCTTGGAGCGGAACTTCTGTTACCCTTTGCCTTTCTGGACCAAGTCTTTGGCATCTTCTAGAGCAGTCAGCCAGAAAAAACCATGGCGGAAAGCTTTGGCAACAAGTGCTCTTGAAGCCACATGGTGACCACTCGCCTTGATGGATATCTTTGAGGATTGCTTGGCCTTGCTCCGGCTCCACGCAGCACTGGTAGACACCAGTGACACTGCGCCTTACAAGCTCTCTGTTGACGATGGTGTACGCTGCTGCCCGGCGTTGCACTTGCCAGGCCGAGATCTCATAAGTCAACAGTTCTTTGTTCACCAGAAAGTTGAGGATGGGCTGGGCCCATGAAGGTGCTGCAATTTCTTCGACTACTAGGACTGCAACTTGGACGAGGGCAGTTGGGTCGGGAAGCGGCGGGTTGGAGTCGGCTGCCGCTTGCTGGGTCGATGAAGTCCTCGGGCCGACTGCTGCAGTCCCCGGGTCGGGCTCTGAAGTCCCCGGGCTGACCGCTGCAGTCCCCGGGCCCGGTGCGACTGCCGCGGCCCCCAGGCCGCCTGCCGGAGTTCCCGTGCCGGCTGCTGGGGCTCTCAAGTCAGATCCGACTACTTCAGGAGGAGCCGGCACGAAGATGGAATCCGACTCTGGTGATGGCTTGACAGACGGCTTGAGGAGGCGTTGCAGGGCGATGCCGGCTGGTATTGCTTGTCGGGTGGAGCCGACTCGTGCCAAGGCGTCTGCCTGCTCATTGTCATTTCATGGCACATGGAGGAACTCGCACCCTTCAAAGTATCACTGAGCTGCTGGACGAGGAAGCGGTAGCTGTCCATGTTTGCATCTTTGGTGTCCCAGTCGCCTGACAACTGCTGGACCACCAAGTCAGAGTCTCCATAACACAGGATCCGGCGAATGCCGAGTTCCTTGGCAAGCCGGAGCCCGTGTATGAGTGCTTCGTATTCAGCGACGTTGTTGGAGGCGGCGAAATGGATCTGCAACACATATCTGAGCTTGTCGCCTTTGGGAGAGGTCAGGACGATGTAGGCTCCCAAACCGGTGCGCATCTTGGAACCATCAAAGTGCATTCGCCAATGGGTGGACTCCGGCGCTGGCGGCAGGTACTGGGTCTCGGCCGAGTCGACGAGGAAGTCGGCCAGTGGTTGTGACTTGATGGCGGTGTGAGGCTAGTAGTAGGTTGTCGGTGCACTAAAGTAGGGGTGCCTTAGTACCCTGAACTTGTGCACGGACAGTTGAAACACCCTGCGGCAAGGCTCGCCAGGGGAACGCCAAGAACCTCTACGGCCCCTCCTCGGGCCAAATGAAGACTAAGCATTTGAGCCAAGAAGACGAGGCCCCGGCAAGAGGAGCTTGCCGGGCCAAGGAGGCAAGGCCCCGGCAAGAGGAGCTTGCCGGGACGACCAAGCCAAAGCACCAAGCCCCCGGCGGGAGGAGCCCGCCGGGAAGGCCGAACCAAGGCACCCCAAGAGAAGCTCGCCGCGGCGCACCACGCGCTCCGGCAAGGCCTGACGAGCGGCAAGCTCTCAGGCCCGGTAAGATAGCCGCCGCGGCAAGCCACTTGCCGCGGCAAGTTGCCACCTCAGGCCCGCGCTCCAGCTCACCTCCCCACGCGTCGCCTTTGGGCTCTCCCAAAGGCACGTGGCGGGGCACCGCGCGGCCTGAGGTGTGCGGTGGCATGCAACGGCCATCGTGGCAAACGGGGGCGCTCCTAACGGTCCACCTCGGTGCTGTCCGGGCGACCAAGACGGGCATTTAATGCCCTTGTCCCCCGCCGTCAGAAGTAGGTATGATAGCACTGTGCCGCACTGTACGCACAGTCTGTTGCCATTTTTGCCCTCGCCTGCGTCGCTACCTGTGGGTAACCCCTTGAGCATATAAAAGGAGGCCCATGCGACGTAGAGGGGGGAGGACACCCAGTAGACATCCATCCACGTCCAGCTCCAAGCTTACTGTAGCTTCTTGCGTTCCAGAGCAAGAACTCGAATCAATCCAGACAAGCAGCAGTAGGGTTTTACGCATCCGTGCGGCCCGAAGCTGGGTAAAATCTTTGTGTGTGTGTGTCGCCTCGATCTGCTCTTTGTGCAGCCTCCGCTCCCCGCTGAACCGAGAAGGGGCTCCGGCCCCATAGGTGATCGAGGAGGCCGATTTCCCCCGACATCTTTGACGCGCCAGGTAGGGGGAGCGTCGAGGTTGTGCGAACCTGATTTGGTGGCCACGGGTAAGCTCAGGTATGACCAGGTACCTTTCCGCTCCAGCCCGTTGAGCGGAGGCATTCCTCCTCGCGGACTCGTGTGCGGCCCTCCTCGAGTACTCGCTCGCACAGAGCTCGAGCAAGAGCAGCTGCTCCTTGAGGGGGACCGTCTTCTGGCCGCTGAGCGAGTCCCCCGCTTCCAGCGAACTTTGCGCCGCTCCCGTAGCCGCAGAAGTTAGCACCAGAAGTTGCGAGAAAGGCGACCTCGTTCTTCGGCGCGCCTAGTCCGCCAAGATTCAAATGAGTTGACGCCGACCGTGGGAGGGATCTCGCCAGCGCGGTTATCGGAACCCGTTCCGTCGACCATCCTCTCTGCCCAAGTCTTGCCGCAGTTGCATGTAATCCTTGCACTTTACTCTAGCGAGCAACGGCGAGCCGCGGAGCCCCACGCCCTCGTTCCTTCCCTTCCCCCTCTCCTTTTCTCTCAAAAGTAAAGAGGAGGGCCCCTCGCCCACAATTTTTCCGGGAGGGGGGGATGATGGGATGGGCTGGGCATCGCCCAAGGAAGCCTCGCCTTGCCGGGCGGCAAGCGACAGAAAAGATAAGTTGCCAACGCTTGAGCAACTGAGTCTTTAAATTCTAAAGTTATTTTCCTCGAACGACCGAGTCTTGTATGGGAAACCTGTGCGCGGAGGGACCGGCTCGTGGCTGGTTGCGCCCTTATTTCGTTTCGAGTCCGCTCAACGACTTAAGTGTGCTACACCCAGAGTAGCGTCCTTACTTTGTTTCGAGCTCGCTCGGCAGCTTAAGTGTGCTGCGACTGCAGTCGCAACACTTACCTTGCCCTGAGCCTGCTCAACAATCTAAGTGAGTGGCAACCAGCCGCGGCAAGGTTTCTTGCCGGTGGTAGCACCACCAGCGGGTCGCTGACGTCCCGCACTCGGCACCCGTGGCAAGGCGGAGGCCTACGCCGGCAACTCCCCGAAAGCGTAGGGCGGATACAAACAAGGCACAAGTCAAGTAGAGGAAATAACAGTGCGATGTATTACCTAAGATAAAAGTTATATTACAAAATGACTTGCCGCTGCTCTAATCAGCTGTTTCTATGGCATGCATAGCAGCGACAAGGGAAGGAACGGGGGCGGGCGGCCTAATCTACGCGGTCACCCTCAATCCTCTTGATCCCGGCCACCTTCGCCACGATGGGGGCGACGAGGGTCTGGATACCAGCCACATCAGCGTTCTCCGGCAAGGGCCTGAGGACGTTGGTGAGCCTGATGGTGGGATTGCGGAAGACGATCTTCACCAGCACCTTCTCGAGGGCTCCGGAGATGGCTTCCCGCGTCTCATCGGCCAGCTCCTCTAGAAGCGTCTTCCGGAGGTGCTGGAGCGCTTCCACCACGCCCTAGAAGAAGGAAGTGAGCTTGGCGCTGGGCGAGACGTTCTCGCCGATGAGGGACTTGTGGCCCTCAATCCCCAGCAGCGTCAGCTCCTTGTCGATGGTGGCGGCAATATCGACAAGGCCTTCGGTCCACCGCTCCATCGTCTCCCTGAACATATTCTGGGTGATGGCGGCGCTCTTCAACAGCTCCTCGTTATCGGCGACCTCCTTACGCAAGGCCGTCTCCCGCTCCTTGGTGCTACCTAGCGCCTTGGCCAGAGTCTCCAACTTCAGCTCGAGGTCGGCGTTGGACTTCTTGGCGGCGTCAAGCTCCTGGATCTTCTCGGCGAAGCGGCCCTATAGCTCGCCAAGGGTGAGCGCACCTTTCTCGCGCTCCTGCTTGAGCGCGGCGAGCTCCTCGCCTTTCGCCTTGAGGTCGGTGTCGAGCTGCGCCACCCTCGCCTCAAGCTCCTTCTTGGCGGTCTCGGCGGCTGCGGCAGCATCCTGCGCTTTCTTCAGGTCCCCGCCAAGCGCCTGCTCACGCGCGGCAACCTCCTCCTCGTGACTGGCGAGGCTGGCCGTCTGCTGCACCAGCTCGCTTTCCCGCGCGGATAACCCCGCGGCGGCAAGCCTCTGCTGCTCTTCGGCCTCCGCCTTCTCGAGGATGAAGGCCGTCCGCGCCTCATCGAGCAGCCTCCGCTCCTCCGCCAGGGACTGGAGAGCCTCCTGGTTGAGCTTCTGGAGCTCCCCGGCACGCTTCTCCATATCCGCGCCAGCCTTCGCGACGAGCGCCTCCTGCCGCTCTACCTTAGCCTGTCGGGCGCGGTAGAGCGACACGAGCTTCCGGAGCAACTGCTCCTCCTCGGGCTCGTTGCTGGAGCTTGGCGCGTCGACCACTGTCAGCCCGACGGAGGCAAGCACCTCTCCGTCCAAGGCCTCTCCCTCGACCGACGTCCTGGAGCTAGACTCCCAGGGAAGCCTGATGAAGATGCCGTCGCCTGCCTTCAGGTAGGCGCCCGCCGGGGGCTCCTCGGGGTTCGACGCGGCGGTGGCGGCAGGGTCGCCGGTCGGCGGAGCGCTTGACGCCCCCGTCGCCCCGGGGCCGTCAGCACGATCGCCGATCCCCTCGCCATCTGCTGCCGCGGCGACCTTGGCGGCCTCGGCTTCCCCGCCGCCCACGGGGTCATCGGTGCCGTCCGCCTCCTCGGTGACGACGACGTCGTCGGCGTCGCCATGCGCGCCCTCCTCGACGACGACCTCGATCTCCATCGAGTCCGAGGCGGGCGGGTCTGATGGCCGGAAGGAGGGAGAAGGGTCAACTCAATATCCAGCGAAGAATACCATAAGAATGAAGAGCTAAAGGGAATTCTCTGCGCGGGGAGGCTTACCGGTGGCGGGGTCTGCGGCCGCGGCCTCCGTCTCCGGAGGGTCGTTGGTGCGGCCCCTCGCCGGAGAATCCTCCCTTGCCGAGGGATCCCCCCTTGCCGGGGAATTCCCCCTTGCCGGAGAGATTTCCCCTGCCGGGGGCTCCTCCCTCGCCGGAGATTTCTCCCTTGGCGGGGTAGTCGACACAGTCACCGCGGCAGGAGCGCTCTCCGGGTGTGTCTGCTGGGGCTGCTCTGGTCCTACCCAAAAGCAACAACCATGCATCAACAACGAAGGAACAAGGGCTCGCACGCGCGCCAAACGGCGAAGGTGAGCCCTGTACTCACGCTGGGGGCTGCGCTGCGGGCTGCTCTGAGGACCCGCTGCCGAGTCCAGCAAGGTCGTCTCCAGCACATCCCCGGTTGCCGGGGGAGATTCGTCCTCAAGGACGACCAGCGGGATCCTAGTCCTCTTCGCCCTTCTCCGGGCTAGGGTCCTGAAAGGGAACGGATTCAGAGAATGGTGAATGAGCTCCAAAACAAGGCGAAGCGACAAAAAATGCGAGCTTTGCAAAGAACTTACTCTTCCTCCTCCTCTTCATCATCGGAACTAAGCGCGGAATAGTCAAAAACCGGCTTGATCCTGATATGAGGGGACAGGGGAGTAGGCTCCCGAGACCGCTTGGCAGTGGCGGTGGACGACCCCGCCCCCGTTGCCGCCGCGGCATGAGGAGCGGTAGGAGCAAAAGCCCCAGCCCGCGAGGACCCCGCTCCCGCTGCCTCGGATGAGCGCGTCACGCGGTGCCGCGGTTGCTGGCCCGCCTGCCGCACCACCTCTCCGGCCTTGCGGAGGCGCCTCCTCGGCTGGGCGGGGGGCTCCGCCTGCGACGAGCCGCCTGGAAGCCGCGAGGAGGCGATGTCGACCTCCGGCAAGCCGCTCGCGTCCCGGGCGGGCTCGTCCTCGCCGCCGTGCTCGGCTGGTTCCTCCTCGCCGACAAAATCCATTTGGTCGGCGAGGCTCTCCGCCTCTGCCGCGTCCGCTTCGGCCTCGGTGAAGCCAGATTCGCCCGCGGCCGCGGCGGCCGCCGCCTCCTCCACCCTGGAGGCGATGTACGCCAGCTCCTCGGGGGTGGTGGCTCGAGTAAGACCATCCTTCTCGTTGGGGTCGACTGGCACCTCCACCAAGCTGTCGAAGAAGGCCCGTACGACACCGTCCGGCGGCTCCTGCCAGGTCGCGTCGATCCCGTGCGAGTCGCACAGCAGCATCATCGCGAGGATGCGGCTGAGCGACGAGTTGTTGCACAAGGGGACGATGCCCGGCGGCGGCCTGAACCACTCTGGGTACTCGGCGTCGTACCTGAACAACTCCTTCAGCATCGCGCCGAGCTCCAGAACGGTGAAATTGTAGTTGAGGCCCGGACGCAGCCTCATGATGTCCGCCGCATTCCAGAATTCCCAAGCCGGCTTCCCCCTCTCCTGTAGGGGGGCGATGCGACGGCGAAGGAAATCCGCGCCGACGGCGCCGACGGTGAGCCCGGCATGCCTGAGGCGCAGGATTCGGGTGACGGCAATCTTTAGCTTGGCGTCGTCCGGGGCCACGTCGCTCCAGTCACCGCCGCGCACCACAGGAGTTCGGCGCACGGCAGTGAATGGCTGCGGTTTGTCCTCGACAATCAGACACCAATCCGCCCTCCACTCCTCCCACCTGCCGCGGAGCTCCCCATCCAAGTAGGCCTCCTTCTTGCCGGTCCGGGAGATCCAGGCGACCCCACCGGACAGCGGCTCTCCTTTCTCCACCCGAGGATCAAAGAAGTGTCGGAAGAGGGCCACATTGGGGCGGACTCCGACGAAGTTCTCGCAGAGATGCGCGAAAACCGCCATCGTCAGAATGGCGTTGGGGGTGAAGTCGAGGAGATGGATGTTGTAGGTGTACATGATATCGCAGAAGAACTCTGAATAAGGCGGGCAGAGCCCGCAGTAGAAGAACACAGCAAAGAAAGGGTACCCGGTCGGGTACTGCTTCTGTGCGACGGCGGGAAGAACTCGCGTGCGCGGGTGCGCTCGCGTCTTCGTCGACCAGCAGAGGCGAAATTTGTCCCTCAGCGCCAGCGCATCAAGCTGAGGGGGGAACGTCGCCATCTCCTTCCGAAGCGCTTCAAGCCGCAGCGCCTCGGCCGACTTCACGGCCTTCCCCTTCGCCTTGTCGCTCTTCGGGGCCATGGCGGAGGCGGGAGAGGGGTCGTCGGAGTTGGCGGTGTCGGGGGCTTCGAGGGCGGATCACTGCTTTCTCTGGTAAGAAGGAGGTGGCGGAGATTTTTGAGGAGTAGCAACCGGTGGAATGGCAAGCTGCCCCTGTTCTCCTCCGCTTATAAAGGTGGGAGCGGGCGCTTTGCCTTTCCGAATAAAGAAATCGTGCATGACGTGACGCATGCCTGCGCAGCTCAGCCCCGCGCACGCTACCCACGTCACGCACGCATCGCACGCCTCGCCCCCACGACGCCGCGATAAGCGCGCGCCCCTTGGGGAAGGTGCGGCGGGCGCGGAGTTACGGTACAGCGCGACCCAAGCCACGCGTGCCCATGCACTGTTAGGGCCTGGCCCAACAACGCTCGGCACCGTGTATGGCCCAGGCCCGGGGGCTCCTGTCGGTGCACTAAAGTAGGGGTGCCTTAGTACCCCGAACTTGTGCACGGAAAGTTGAAACACCCGGCGGCAAGGCTCGCCAGGGGAACGCCAAGAACCTCTACGGCCCCTCCTCGGGCCAAACGAAGACTAAGCATTTGAGCCAAGAAGACGAGGCCCCGGCAAGAGGAGCTTGCCGGGCCAAGGAGGCAAGGCCCCGGCAAGAGGAGCTTGCCGGGATGACCAAGCCAAAGCACCAAGCCCCTGGCAGGAGGAGCCCGCCAGGAAGGCCGAACCAAGGCACCCCAAGAGAAGCTCGCCGCGGCGCACCACGCGCTCCGGCAAGGCCTGACGAGCGGCAAGCTCTCAGGCGCGGCAAGACAGCCGCCGCGGCAAGCCACTTGCCGCGGCAAGTTGCCACCTCAGGCCCGCGCTCCAGCTCACCTCCCCACGCGTTGCCTTTGGGCTCTCCCAAAGGCACGTGGCAGGGCATCGCGCGGCCTGAGGTGTGCAGTGGCATGCAACGGCCATCGTGGCAAACGGGGGCGCTCCTAACGGTCCACCTCGGTGTTGTCCGGGCGACCGAGACGGGCATTTAATGCCCTTGTCCCCCGCCGTCAGAAGTAGGTATGATAGCACTGTGCCGCACTGTACGCACAGTCTGTTGCCATTTTTGCCCTCGCCTGCGTCTCTACCTGTGGGTAACCCCTTGAGCATATAAAAGGAGGCCCATGCGACGTAGAGGGGGAGGACACCCAGTAGACATCCATCCACGTCCAGCTCCAAGCTTACTATAGCTTCTTGCGTTCCAGAGCAAGAACTCGAATCAATCCAGACAAGCAGCAGTAGGGTTTTACGCATCCATGCGACCCGAAGCTGGGTAAAATATTTGTGTGTGTGTCGCCTCGATCTGCTCTTTGTGCAGCCTCTGCTCCCCGCCGAACCGAGAAGGGGCTCCGGCCCCATAGGTGATCGAGGAGGCCGATTTCCCCCGACATAGGTGGTGTAGGGGGCCAAATCTATGGCCCATTTGGCCACTCGGCCCGAAGCATCTCGGCTTCCAATGATCTCGGCAAGCGGAGCTGTGCAGACAACCGTGATTGGGTGCTCTTGGAAGTATGGCTTCAACTTCTTGGCGGCAAAGTGTACGGCGTAACACATCTTCTGGTAGTGGGGTAGTTTTGTTTGGAGGCTGACAACACTTTAGTCAGGTAATACACCGGTCTCTGGACTAGTAGTGCCTTGCCTTCTTCCTTGCGTTCTACCACTATGACTGTGCTGACCACCTGACTGGTGGCGGTGATGTAGAGGAGCATGGGCTCCTTAGGAGTCGAAGCTGCCAGGATAGGCGGAGTGGTCAACATCTTCTTGAGCTGGAGAAAAGCATTGTCCGCCTTGTCGTTCCACTCGAAAAAAGTGGTCTTCTTCATGAGCTGGTACAGGGGAAGAGCCTTCTCGCCCAGTCGACTGATGAAGTGGCTGATAGACGCCAAGCAGCCGGTGAATTTCTGCACGTCCAGCAGTCGGGTGGGCACTTCCATCCTCTCAATGGCCTTGATTTTCACGGGGTTGCATTCTATGCCGCGCTCTGAGACCAGGAAGCCAAGAAGCTGGCCGGCTGGTACTCCAACGACGCATTTCTCCGGGTTGAGCTTGATTTGAAATCGGCGTAAGTTCTCAAAGGTCTCCTTGAGGTCTTCTAGCAGTGTTCCACGCTTCTCCGTCTTCATTGTCCACACAAACGTGGGCGTTCCGGCCGAGTTGCTTGAGGAGGTACTTCTGCATGCAACGTTGAAACGTGGCGCCGTCATTCCTCAAGCCGAACGTCATGGTTAAGTAGCAGAAGTCTCCAACGGTGTGATGAAGGCGGTCTTCAGCCTGTCTGTCGGGTTCAGCTCGATCTGGTGATACCCTGAGTATGTGTCCAAGAAACTCAACATCTCGCATCCGGCTGTGGAGTCTATCACTTGGTCAATTCTTGGCAAAGAAAATGGGTCTTTGGGGCAGGCTTTGTTGAGGCTGGTATAATCAATACACATGCGCCACTGCTTGTTTTTCTTCAGCACAAGGACTGGGTTGGCCAGCCACTCTGAAAGAACACTTCCATGATGAAGCTGGCTGCCACCAGGCGGGCTATCTCTTCTCCCATGACTCTTCTCTTCTCTTCTGACAGGCGGCGCAAGGTCTACCTGACTGGCTTGGCATTAGACCGGACGTGCAATTTGTGCTCGGCGAAATCCGTCCGAACACCCGGCATGTCTTTGGGAGACGATGCAAAGATATCCCGATTCTCACGGAGGAAATCGACGAGCTCGCCTTCCTATTTGTTGTCAAGATTTGCTCCTATGACAGCATGCCTCTCTGGGTGCTCCGGGTCCAAGGGTATCATCTTTGTCTCTTTGGCCAGCTTGAACGAGCCCTCGGCTTCCGACTCCTTGCGGTTGGGTGACATTACCGGCTGCTTGCCTGCCATCGCCACAACCCGGTCAAGGAGCCGCTTTTCGGCCGCGATCACAAGGGACTCGGCCAGCCGGCTGCTATCTGTCGCGCAGGCGTACGACTTCTTGTAATCCCCTGCTATGGTCAGAATTCCCTTGGAACTCATCATCTTCATCTTGAGGTAAGCATAGTGGGGGGCCGCCGTGAACTTGGCCAGAGCACGCCGGCCAAGTAGTGAATGGTATGGGCTCTCAAGGTCCACCACCTCAAACCAGACTGGCTCTCGGCGGAAGATATCTTTGTCTCCAAAGAGGACGTCTATCTGGATCTTGCCGATTGGTGAGCAGGAAAGGCTAGGAACTATGCCATGGAATACAGTCCGGCTGGGCTTAAGCTGCCTGTGTTTGATTCCTAACTTCTCCATGGTATCCTTGTACAGGATGTTGATGCTGCCGCCGCCATCTATCAGAACTCGGGAAAAACGAGCAGCTCACCTCTCTGTGGCAAAAGTGGCATCCAGAACCAGGGCATAGGAGCGGGGATTGGGCATTAGTTCCGGGTGGTCGGCTCTGCTCCAGCTGATGGCTTCTCGGACCAATGAATGAACTCAGGGGTCTCTGATGCCACTGCATTTACTTCTTGCTGTCGTTGCCGTCTGCTGTGCTTGTCGTCATCCACGCTGGTGAACACGACATAAGCTTCGTGCTCTTCGGGATACTCGTCTTGTATGGCTCCGACTGGCCGAATTGCCAGCTGCTGGGGTGGAGGAGGAGGCGGCTACCGAGCAGGCGGAGGAGGCAGAAGGACATCACCCTTGGCGCTCCTTGTGAGCCAATGGCACTTTCGAGTGGTGTGGTTGGACGGCTTCGCTCCATTGTGAAATTTGCAGGGTGCATCAAGAGTCTGCTCATACGAGAAAGCAGGCAGCCAATTGGGCTAGCCGCCCTTCTGGCGCTTGGATGGAGGCAGCCCTTCTGGTTGCTGGTCTTCGACGGTTGCCACCAGCCGGCTTGTAGAAGCCGGCTGCGTGGCCTTGCGTTTGTTGTCGTTGGGTTGCTGACGCCGACTGGTGTCACCAGCCGGGGCCCGAGGAGCCGGAGGAGCTACTTTGCCAGATTCATCAACTTGGATCTCTGCCTTCATGGAGGAGTCGGTCGTGGCGTATTTATCTGCTATGCTTATCAGCTCATTGAGGGTCGCCGGCTTGTCGCAGAGAAGCTTGTGCTTGAGGAGGGTGCCCTCTCGGCACCCGGCGGTGAAGTACTCGATGGCCTGCACCTCGTGCATGCCCTCGCAAGAGTTGCGCAGCTCGGACCAGCGCGTGAGGTAGTCGCGAGTCGAGTCGTTGGGGCCTTGAACGCATAAGGAGAGTTGGCGGGGCTTTGGCGGCCGCTCGTACGTCCTGGTGAAGTTGCGGATGAATGCTTTGGTGAAATCAACCTAGTTATTGATGTTGCGGGGCTTCACGCTGTTGAGCCATGTCCAGGCCGTACCCTGGAGCATGAGTGGAACGTACTTCATGGCAACGCGCTTGTTGTCGTTCGCGATGCTGACGGCTGTGGAGTAGTCGACCAGCCAATCCTCCGGCTTCACGGAGCCGGTGTACTTGGGTGTATCTCTCGGGAGAGTGAATCCTTTGGGGAAGGGCTCATCTCGGATGCGGGGGCCAAAACAAGGCGGACCTAGCTCATCTTCTTCTTCTAGCGCCAGGGATCGGTTGAGGCAGTCGATCCGGTGGCGGTCGTCATTCTCTCCGACTCCTTCTCGGCGGCCAA
This sequence comes from Aegilops umbellulata, assembly GCA_032464435.1. Lineage (NCBI taxonomy): Eukaryota > Viridiplantae > Streptophyta > Magnoliopsida > Poales > Poaceae > Aegilops > Aegilops umbellulata. The sequence goes on along the minus strand of CP136055.1, from coordinate 376,846,037 downwards.
GGCGATCGCCAAGTGTCGGGTGCTCAACAGGCGGCAGGGAGATGCACCTTTCCCTGCGAGGGGGAGGAGGCGGACAGTCATCCCGTCGTTCCACTGCTCTAGGGCGGCCGTCTGGGTCGCACTCGATGGTGAGGCGAGTCCGGCTGCGGATGGCAGCCGACTCCTTGTCTCTTCTTCCGCGGACACCACCAGTCGTCGTCCGGGATGTCGCGCCTTGATCTTGGCAAGGAGGCGGATCGTCATTTTTCCGGTTGGGCGCCTCAGTGCGGCAGCCGGCCTCGTGTTGCTTGGTAGCCGCGTCGAGGAGTCGCTGGACGCGCTCCGCCATCTGGCGATGCTCTTCACCCTGAACTTGTCCAGCTCTTCTACTGCCACCTGAGCAGCTCGTATATTTTCCGCGGGTGTGGCGTAGACGGGGCGATCTGCCTCGAACAGGCTGGCGATGGCCACACCGCGTTGCTGGACCGTGACGATGCGGCTAGGCCCACCAGGGGCCGGCGTGCCACCCACAGCACGGTCCAGCTCGCAGTGGTAGGCCTCCGATAGGCGTCTCATGTTGGCCAGCTTCTTGGCGCTCTCGACGAGCTGGGCGCGACGTGCTTCCATCATCTCGGCATCGGCGTCTTCTGGAATGGGCGCCGTCAGGTCTTACAGTGCCGCATGGAGCGGGTCATGAGCTCCTCCGCCGGAGTGCTCGCTGTGGCCGCTGACAAGCACCTCCGTGACGGTGCTTCCGCTTCTCTCCGCGCGAGGAAGTAGCTCGTCGTAGACCACCACGTTGGTGGGGAACACGTCAAGCGACGCAGTGTCGGAGTCGACAAGCATCGGGTCGGTGGAGCCAACAGACTCCAAGTCTACAGCAGGCTTGCTGGCGACGTGTAGCTGATCGAGGAGGCTGACGAAGCGGCTCTCAGGGCCATCGGTGCCCGCATCAGACGCGGGCTCGTCGGAGAGGCGGACCTCGCCAACAAGATCGGTGAGGCAGCTCGCCGCGCAGGCGACCTCCACGCTATGCAGTGCGTCGGCGCAAACTCCGTCTGGCGTGTCGGGCTGGCTGCGCTCACCAGGGAGGAACAGGGTTCCCGTCCAAAACAGGTCTCCGTACGTCGGTGCACCTCGCCCCATGGTGGGCGCCAAATGTCGGGGGTTGGGTGCGACATATGCCAATGGATGGCTTATCATGGTGGGAGCGAGTTGAACGTTGCCGGTGCCTGGAAGCGGGATGAGGCGTAGACATGAATGCCAGCGCACTTTACCCAGACTCAGGGCTCTCCTAGGAGATAACACCCCTAGTCCTGCTCTGCGGGGTCTCCGCATGATCACTAAGCCACTACTGAGTACAATGGTGCTCCTTGAGTTGTTTGCTAGAGGTGGAAGAAAGCAAGGCTAGCTCTCCCTTTCTCTATGGGTGAGTCTAGTTCTAACAGGTTGGGAACCCTTTGCATGGGTGCCCTGGGGGTTTATATAGGCCTACCCCCCACGGGTACAATAGTAATCCGGCCGGCTGTAGGACCCGGCTGTCAGTCTCTCTTGTTGTCGGCTTCTCCGCCGGCTGCTGGGGCCCGCCGCCTGGTGGGCCCCGCTGACTGGTCTGGTACGGAGTCGACATGCCGCCCCCACCGCTCACGGGTCTGGTCGGCAGCTGATCACTGTTGCCGTGATGGTAATGACGCAAGCTTGGTCAGGGGAGCGTGGCTACAGTCCCGCGGCCTGGCGGGCGATTACTGTTGCCACTCTGTGTCTCGTCTGGTTAATGGCACGTGGGCTCCGAGGAAGGGGCGGGCCGACTGCTGGGGGCCGACCTCCCTCGGGTCCGACTGGGGGGTTCAAGCCATCTTTCGGGCTCTCGCTGACCGGTGGGGCCCGTCGTCCTTGGGCCGTACCGACAGGCGGTCGTGGGAGCAGGGCTTCGCCTGGCAAGGGTGACGTCAGGGGCGGAGTGGCAACAGTGCCGCGCTGGGCGGGGATCTCCGCCTGTACAGAACACTGTGGACTCGCCCGACCCTGGATTGGGGGTGATGGGCCATACTGTAGCCTCACCCTGTCTTGTCTTCTTAATGGGGGCGCATACTTTGAGGGCTCCATGGGCCGACTGCTAGGAGCTGGCTTCTCTAGAAGCCGCCCACTAGGAGCTGACTTGTCTTGATGCCAGCTTCTGGAACTCGGCCGTCTACAGGCAGCCGGCTATTCCTCCAGCCGGCCACCAGAAGGCGGCACTTCCTCTTGATGCCTTGAGGGGCGCAGCCAGCCCCGATGTCTTGGAAGCTTTAGGGACTCGAGTTAGCCTACCCGAGGCCCATTACTCTGACATACTTTTAGATCTTCATCTTTATTTTATAGAAACTAGAAGAACACGCTTTCACAAAGCAATCTTGCTTAGCACACATCTTAGCGGTTCTTTCTGTGCACTCATCAATGGAAATTCTCATGGCCTTGAGAGACTCATTGATATCATGCTTAGGTGGAATAGATCTAAGTTTCAAAGAATCAACATCAAGAGAAATTCTATCAATGTTCCTAGCCAATTCATCAACCTTAAGCAATTTTTCTTCAAGCAAAGCATTGAAATTCTTTTGCGAATTCATAAACTCCTTAACACTAGTCTCAATTTCAAAGGGAATCTTATTAAAATTTCCATAAGAATTCTTGTAGGAATTACCATAATTATTAGAGGAGTTACTAGGGAACGGCCTAGGATTAAAGTTTCCTCTATATGCATTGTTACCAAAATTATTCCTACTAACAAAATTCACACCCATAGATTCATTATTATTCTCAATCAAAGTAGACAAAGGCATATCATTAGGATGAGAAGAAACACTTTTAGTAGCAAATAATTTCATAAGTTCATCCATCTTTCCACTCAAAACATTAATTTCTTTTATCGCATGCACCTTTTTACTAGTAGATCTTTCGATGTGCCATTGAGAATAATTAACCATAATATTGTCTAGGAGTTTAGTAGCTTCTCCTAAAGTGATTTCCATAAAAGTGCCACCCGCGGCCGAATCTAAAAGATTTCTAGAAGCAAAATTCAATCCGGCATAAATTTTTTGATAATCATCCAAAGATTCAAACCATATGTAGGGCAATTACGTATCATTAATTTCATCCTCTCCCAAGCTTGTGCAACATGTTCATGATCAAGTTGCTGAAAATTTACGATATCGTTTCTAAGACAGATGATTTTAGCGGGAGGAAAATACTTAGAGATGGAAGCACCTTTGCACTTATTCCAAGAATCAATACTATTTTTAGGCAAGGAAGAAAACAAAGCTTTAGCATGATCTCTAAGCGAAAAAGGAAATAGCTTAAATTTAACAATATCATTGTCCACATCTTTCTTCTTTTGCATATCACACAAATCAACAAAGCTATTTAGACGGGTAGAGGCATCTTCACTAGGAAGGCCGGCGAATTGATCTTTCATGACAAGATTAAACAAAGCGGCTTTAATTTCACAAAATTCAGCATCGGTAAGAGGAGAAATCGGAGTGTTAACAAAATCATTGTTGTTGGTATTGGTAAAGTCACACAACTTAGTATTGTCTTGAGTGATCGTGACAAGCAAGCAATCCAACACACAAGCAAACAAGAAGCAAGCGAAAAAGAGGCGAACAGAAAAAGAGAGGGCGAATAAAACGACAAGGGTGAAGTTAGGGAGAGGAAAACGAGAGGCAAATGGAAAATAATGTAATGCGAGGGAGATGAGTTTGTGATGGGTACTTGGTATGTCTTGACTTGTGCGTAGACTCCCCGGCAACGGCGCCAGCAATCCTTCTTGCTACCTCTTGAGCACTGCGTTGGTTTTCCCTTCAAGAGGAAAGGGTGATGCAGTAAAGTAGCGTAAGTATTTCCCTCGGTTTTTGAGAACCAAGGTATCAATCCAACAGGAGACCACGCGCGAGTCCCACACACCTACACAAATAAACAAGAACCTTGAAACCAACGCGATAAAGGGGTTGTCAATCCGTTCACGGTCACTTACGAGAGTGAGATCTGATAGATATGATAAGATAATATTTTTGGTATTTTTGTGATAAAATGCAAAGTAAAATAAACGGTAATAGAAATAGCTAAGTGTTGGAAGATTAATATGATGGAAAATAGACCCGGGGGCGATAGGTTTCACTAGAGGCTTCTGTCAAGAGCATAAGTATTACGGTGGGTGAATGAATTACTGTCGAGCAATTGATAGAATTGAGCATAGTTATGAGAATATCTTGGTATGATCATGTATATAGGCATCACTACCATGACAAGTTGACTGAAACGATTCTTCATCTACTACTATTACTCCACACATCGACCGCTATCCAGCATTGTAGGATCGGAAATATGTCAAGAGGGGGGGTGATTAGACTACTTGACCAAATAAAAACTTAACCTTTTCCCAATTTTAGTTCTTGGCAGATTTTAGCTACTTTAGGACAAGTCAAGCAATCATCACACAATTCAAGCAAGCATTCAAAGAGTATATAGGCAGCCGAAAGTAAAGCATGCAACTTGCAAGAATGTAAAGGGAAGGGTTTGGAGAATTCAAACGCTATTGGAGACACGGATGTTTTTCCCGTGTTTCGGATAGGTGGTGCTATCCTACATCCACGTTGATGGAGACTTCAACCCACGAAGGGTAACGGTTGCGCGAGTCCATGGAGGGCTCCACCCATGAAGGGTCCACGAAGAAGCAACCTTGTCTATCCCACCATGGCCATCGCCCACGAAGGACTTGCCTCACTAGCGGTAGATCTTCACGAAGTAGGCGATCTCCTTGCCCTTACAAACTCCTTGGTTCAACTCCACAATCTTGTCGGAGGCTCCCAGGTGACACCTAGCCAATCTAGGAGACACCACTCTCCAAGAAGTAACAAATGGTGTGTTGATGATGAACTCCTTGCTCTTGTGCTTCAAATGATAGTCTCCCCAACACTCAACTCTCTCTCATAGGATTTGGATTTGGTGGAAATAAGATTTGAGTGGAAAGCAACTTGGGAGAGGCTAGAGATCAAGATTCATATGGTAGGAATGGAATATCTTGGTCTCAACACTTGAGTAGGTGGTTCTCTCTCAGAACATATGAGTTGGAAGTGTAGTTGTGTTCTGATGGCTCTCTCCACGAGTCAAGAGGAGGTGGAGGGGTATATATAGCCTCCACACAAAAAGCCAACCGTTACACACAATTTACCAATCTCGGTGGGACCGAATCAACAAACTCGGTCGGACCGAAATAGTAAACCTAGTGACCGTTAGAGATTTTCGGTGGGACTGACATGCAACTCGGTAGGACCGATATGGTTAGGTTTAGGGCATAACGTAATCTCGGTGAGACCGATCAAACTCGGTGAGACCGATTTGGTAATTAGCTAACCAGAGAGTTGGTCAGGTAAACTCGGTGGGACCGATTTGCTCTTTCGGTGAGACCGAAATGTTACAAAAGGGAAACGGAGAGTTTACATTGCAATCTTGGTGGGACCGATCCGCTATTTTGGTGAGACTGAAAAGTTACAAAAAGGAAACAGAGAGATTGCAATCCCATCTCGGTGAGACCGAGATCCCTATCGGTAGAACTGATTTGCTAGGGTTTGGCAGTGGCTATGACAAGTGAAACTCGGTGGCGCCGGATAGAAAGAATAGGTAGGTCCGAGTTTGTCTTAGGGTTTAGGTCATTTGTGGATATGGGAAAGTAGCTGAGGATTTTGGAGCATATCATTAAGCACATGAAGCAAAAGGCTCATTAATCAACACCTCATCCCTCCTTGATAGTATTGGCTTTTCCTATGGACTCAATGTGATCTTGGATCACTAAAATGTAAAATGAAGAGTCTTGAGCTTTTGAGCTTGAGCCAATCCTTTGTCCTTAGCATTTTGAGGGTTCCAGTTTCACCATCCATGCCATGCCAATCATTGAGCTTTCCTAAAATAATTGTCTTGGAATAGCATTAGCTTAATGAGCTATATGTTGTTATGAATTACCAAAACCACCTAGGGATAGTTGCACTTTCAATCTCCCCCTTTTTGGTAATTGATGACAACATATAGATCAAAGCTTCGACAAATGATAATAAGAATGAATTATATCGTCGCTTTGAGAAGTATGTGATAAGTAAGAGCTCCCCCTAAATTTGTGCATATTTTAAAATTTGCTTTGGACTGCAAATGCACAAAGAGTTAGAATCATGGGTTACTCTTCCATGTCACATACATCTTGGTGGAGCGCTCAAAATGATAAGAATGAAATACATGCACTCATCACCAAGAAAAGTGAATGATCACATAAGATAGATAGGATATATCAAGCATGCATAAGTGTAGCTTATGATCAAACACATGATCATCAATGTCTCACAAGCATATCAAAGTATCTCGACCAAAAGCAAACAATGTTTGAAAAACCACCAAATAAAGCAAGAGAGAATAAAAGCAACACTCTCTCTTGAAGCCTATGATCTATACATTTTTCTCCCCCTTTGGCAACAAGTTACCAAAAAGTTCCTAGAAAATGCATAGTGCTAGATCGACACTCAGGCTTGATCTTCTGGTGGTGGTGGAGTCTGGATCACTCCAAGGACAAAGGCTTCTGTAGACGTGGTTGGAGCTGGAGCTGAAGTAGATGCTGGAGCTGGTTGGGCTGGTGGTGTGGCTGGAGCTGAGGTGGTGGCTCTTGTGTCAGGAACTAGCACTGCAGACGACCTCTGGGCTCGTTGCACTCTGGCAAATGCATCAGTGGTAGTCTTCCCTTTCCTCTCCTGCATGTCATCTTGAAGTTGCTCCACTTCAGACTGAATTTCTGTCACTTTGACATCCAAGTCATAGAACTTTTGTTCTACGATCCTCTCTAAGCTCTCCTGATTCTGAGTGAGGGTGGCCAGTCCTTTCTCTATCCTCAGGGTGGATGCAATCAAGTAACTGAGCTGCTCTTGCTTGGTTTTCAAGAAATATTCAGATGCCTCCTCTTGACTTGGCATCTTTGCAGCTTTCTCCTTCCTTGCCTTCTCCTTCTGTGCTTGTGCATGGGCTGAAGATGGTTCATCCTTGTTCATCACAACTTGATTGTCCTCAAAGTCTGGATGAATAGGCAAATGTTCCTTGTCCAAGAGGTATATGCCTGTGCCCATCTTGGAGTTGATCAGCTCCTGGATCTGAGGGGCATATCCACAGCTCCTCTTCTGGTCTGCTGCAGTCCTCTTGATTGTTTCTACCATGAGGCTCATGACTTTGAATTTTTGTGGTACATCAAAGATATGAAGCAAGTTGATTGCATGGCCTCTGATCATCTTGTGATCACCTGACTTGGGCAGCAGAGTGTGCCTCAGAATCCAATTGATGGTTGGCAACCCTGACAGAAGATAATGTACTGATCCAAACTTGAAAGTGTCAAGTGCCTTGTTTGGGATCTCTTTGTATATTGGACATAGAGTTGTGGTCCATCTTCTTCTTGGCATATATATGTAGGTCATCCTCATGCTCCTCTGGGGCATTGATGAGCTGTGCCCACTCAACAACTGTTGATTGATACCTTGTCCCTTCTGACATCCACACAATCCTACCATCTGGATAGAAGTGTGCTGTGGAGTAGAACTGCATGATCAGCTCTTCATTCCACTTTGTGAGCTTCTGCCCCACAAAGTCAGCTACTCCACATGCCTTGAAGCTGTCTTGCACTCCAAGATAGTGCTCTTCATTGTCCTTGATGTATTCCCAGTCAACCCATCTCATATCACACACAATGGGCTTCTTATCCAACAAGACTGTCTCATAGAAGTCCTGTTGTTCCTTAGTGTGGAACCTGTAGTCAACAGCAGTTCTCCTTCTGGTAGCATAAGGATCTTCTGCTCTCCACTTTCTCAGCCCTGAGTCTCTTCTGATCTTCATATCCTCAGCCACAAGATGAGCATCATTGTGGTCTGGGATCTTGGGCTTCAACTTTCTGAGTACTTGTCCTTCTTCCTCTTCTGAAGTGTCAGGCACTGGGGCCTTGTTCTTCTCAGCAGCTGGGATGCTCCTTGTATTCCTCTTTGGAGCTGTCTTGGCCTTTGATGCAGCCTTGTGTGCTTCCTTGGGCTTGGATGCAGTAGCCCCTGATTTGATTGCATCACCCATCAGCTTAGGCATCTTAGGTGCTGGTGCAGCAACCTCTTCTTCTTCATCCTCTTGTTCCTCAGAAGAATGTTGTTCAAATTCAGCCATTCGATCAACTTTCTTGCACCATCTGCCTCAGCAGCAACTGACTCTTTGGGTGCAGGCTTCTCAGGAATCTTAGTTGAGGCTCTAGCCTTTGGCATAGGCTGCCTGCCTGCTGACCTTTTGATTTTCATCCCTGGCTTGATGGCTGCAGCTGAGCCATACTCCTTCTTGAGCACAACTTTCTTGGAAGTTGCTTCCTCTTCTGTCACATAGTCCTCATCCTCTGATTCTGAGGTTCTTTTCTTCCTTTTTCTGGTGGCAGCTTTTGGCAAATTACTGGGAGTGCTCCTGCTGCCTTCATCTGAAGAACTGGAGGGACTACTGCCCTCACTCATGTGCACTGGCTGTTCTAACATGTTCTGGCTATCACTCTGGTCTGACATGATGAACAAGCTGACTGCTGACCCTGTGAACAGTTTATAGATGAGGTAGAGTGGATGAGCATCACAAAATGCAGAGATTTTTGCAAAAGAATGATTCAAAGTCTTAGTTTTAGTTTCCCACAGAAATCATTTCGGATCTACCGATTTTTAAACTCGCTGATACCGAAGCAGTTTTGGAACCTAAACTAGTGAACTCGGTCAGACCGAGTCACAGTTCGGTGGCACCGAGACTGCTAGGGTTTGACAAAGTTCCAAAATCGGTCACACCGATTAACAATTCTCGGTCAGACCGAGACTCACTTGTGCAATGGCATGAGCCAAATCGGTGGGACCGAGTTTTTCAACTCGGTGGGTCCGAGATGGTTTCGGCGGAAACCTAACCCTAAAAATTTCAAATCAAACCTATTCTACGAACGCATTGATTGGATAGGAGTGTTTCAAACGTGGCTAGAATCAATATGATCACAATGTGCTAGGAATCAGATTGGGGAATAGCACAAAGTTCGAGTCCATACCCTAGTTCGGCGGAGACTCGCTACGGCGGCAACGGCGGGGTTGAATTCCGTTGACGGCGACGGAGACCAGCGAGTGGAGGCGGCTGGCGGCGAGGAGAAGATCCAGAGACCACGTTGGCAGAGCGAGCTATCGTGCGGGCGAAGGGTTTCGGAGAAATTTTCAAATTTTTGCCCGTGTCTATATATAGCCCAACCCTGTCGGTGTGACCGAGTGGAACAACTCGGTGGCACTGAGATGCAAAACTGTATACAGTTATTGCAACTCGGTGTGACCGAATGGTTCAAATCGGTTGCACCAAGATCGAAAATTTAGATCAACTTAGTGATCTCGGTAGGACCGAAAGTGGGGTATCGGTCAGACCGATAATCACAAAGAGGTTTTGGAAGTTTAAGTCTATGACGAATCGGGGACTCCGAGTGCTCCTCACACAGGGTGGTTCGAATCTGACTTGATCAATCTTGTGATGTAGCATGAATAGAGTTTGAGACGAGAAAAGCATAGATAGCTAGAGGAGGTTCTTAGGCATTCTTGTCCATCCACTTGGCAAAAGAAAAATAAAGCCAAACAATCAAAACAACAAGTGGATGTCCTCGAATGAGTAAAATATGCAACGAACATGCTCACACAATAAAATGGCAATTTAAATATGTGACAAAGCATGCACAACCAATTCTAGCATCTATCAAGCAATTTGCGATGACTAGGTCATCTATATATGAGTATATTGACTTAGGAGTCAAATGAGAACACTTGATCATAGGTCATACTCATCGTTTAAGCTCAAGTGGGGTTACCACTTTTACATAAAGCATTGTTGTGTTCACATCATTAGAGTTGCTTTAGCTCAAGTCTTAGAGTAAAGCTCCCCCTAGATGTGATATCCCCCCTAAGAGGGATGAACTAACCTTGGGTTTTGTCGATGATGACTTCATGTAGATGTTGAAGATGTGGATGCTCAATGTTGATGTAGATCACTTGGAGCTATCCTTTTGAGTGAGTTGCACTTTCAATACCTACATGGGTTAGTCCCACAAGGAACAAACAAGGATATCCATAGACATAGAGTGATGCACACACAAGATGATGTCCATAAAAACTTTTAGGTTACCTTGTCCCTTGACTTACCAACAAGAGGGTTTGTGACTCCTTGAACTAGTGCAAGATGTGGAAGTTGATTGCACTTGTTCATGCCAAAATGATAAGAGTGAAGTATGTTGGCGGAGTCACCCTCAACAACTCTCTAGTTCTTCTTCTTTTGGATCCACACCATCTTGATGGGAATCCTTGGAGTTGTAGTCGTACTTGATGAAGTGGAACTTGAAGTAGTCTTGGGAATCCACTTGACTAAGGTCTTAGGAGCTTCTTCAAATGCATCAATTTCCTCTTGAAGCTTGTCCTTGCCTTTTTGCTTGTAGTCTTGTGGTGGAAGATCATCTTGAGCTTGTGTCCCCTTGAAAGAAGTAGGGTCATACTTCTCTTTTTGAGGAACAAACTTTGTCTTGGGGTATTGATCTTCTTCCCACTCAACTCCATTGGCATTGAACTTTCGTTCAAAACCAACACCTTGATTCTTCCGGTGCCTTCCTTGCTTGCATACAATTTCCTCGAATTGCTTACTCCCGGAAGGCTTTTGTACACTCCTTTCTCTATGATTCCCTTCAATAAGATATTTTCTTGCTCAAGTGTAACTTGGCTAAGAGAATCATTAATGGAATCAAGAGAACTACTAGAAGCAACAATATTGGATTTAACATGATCATTGTTACTACTAGAAGAAGAATCTTTCTTGGTCTTGTTACTAGATTTGACTTGAGGCATGTAAGTGGATAAGAGTAAACGCTTGGCAATGTAAGAAGAACTTTTCTTGCGGAGATCATCATTGATTGCCTTTAAAAACTCACGTTCTTGCTCAAGATTGAGCTTTTCAAAGAGTAACTTCTCATGAGCCCTTAAAAGTTCTCGATGATCTTCGAAGATAGTTTCATGAGCTAACTTAAGAGCGTTTAGTTCTTTAGTTAGAGCCTCAATTTTCTCCTTATCATTGTCATTCCTTTTATCTTGATTAGCATGATTAATTGACGTTTCATCATAGTATTCATCACTAGAGTTGTCAACAAGTAAATCATCATCACCTAACAAGTCATCTTCATCACTATTAAAATCAACATACTCAGGGTGTGTTACCTTAGGACCTTTGGCCATGAAGCATCTTCCAATCCCTTCATTTGGTGAGTCAAATGTGTCGTAGGAGTTGGTTGACACAAGTGCTAGACCGGCAACACCTTCATCTTGAGTATATTCGGAGTCGGAGTGATAACTTCTCTCGGAGTGGTTGTCGGAGTCGGAGCCGGATACCCATTCACCAACATGAGCTTGATGTCTTCGTTTTGTATAGCTCCTTGATGATTTTTCCTTTCTTTCCGAATCCTTGCTTCTCCGTGAGTGTCTTCGTTCATAACGATCATCTCTACTCCTTCTCTCTCTTGGTGGTGATTCTTCTCTTTTGCTTCTTATTTTTGGAGAGTCTTCTCTTCTTTTGTAGGGAGTCGTACACTCATTGGAATAGTATCCGGGTCTTCCACAATTGTAGCAGCTTCGCTCTCGACTAGAAGATCTTTTGTCATTGTAGGACCTTGACTTGGAGCTTCTATCTTTGCTTCTACTCTTGTAGAACTTGTTGAAGTTCTTCACCATTAAGCTCAATTCTTCATTGAAGTTTTGTTTCTCACTTGATGATGTGGGGGCTTCACATGAGGCTTTGTAGGCACCACTTGATTTGTTGTGAAGTTCCTCTTTATCCTTGAGTGACATCTCATGAGCAACAATTCTTCCAATGACCTCCGTTGGCTTGAGATCTCTGTAGTTGGGCATCATTTGGATCAATGTGCACACGATATCATATTTTCCATCCAAGGCTCTTAGGATCTTCTTGATGATGAATCTATCGGTCATCTCTTCACTCCCTAAGCCGGCAATCTCGTTTGTGATGAGAGCAAGCCTACAGTACATTTCAGCGACGCCTTCACCATCCTTCATTTTGAACTTGTCAAGTTGACTTTGAAGCACATCCAATTTGGATTCCTTGACGGAGTCAGTACCTTCGTGCATATCAATCAAAGTATCCCAAATTTCCTTTGCATTCTCAAGACGGCTGATTTTGTTGAATTCTTCGGGGCACAATCTGTTGGGGATGCTATTATCTGGGGTAAACCGGCCTGCAGGGCCCGGGTTACCGCCGTCAACAGATCCGAGATGTTAAAGCCCACGGAGAAGTAGAAAGGCCCAAGGTCTATAACCGGTTTAGAGGTTTATGGTGTAAACCGGCCTGGGGCCAACTTGTATTGTAAGATAGGAATAGAGAGACCGACCCGGGCACGTTTATAAGCCGGAGGTCGAGATTTTGCAGACCGACGGGCGTCACCCGTGTATATAAGGGGACGACCCGACGGCGGTTTGGGAGAAGAAGAAGAGTTCGAGGTTTAGGCGAAGCATATTGCTCCTTAAGCCCTCGAAACCCATCAATCCCATCACAACTAGACGTAGGCTTTTACCTTCATCGAAGGGGCCGAACTAGTATAAAAACCGTGTCCTTGTGTCCACTTTAACCCCTTCAAGCTAACCCGTTGCGATGGCTCCACGACTAAGTCCTCTTACTAGGGCATCTGCCGTGACAAATCCACGACAGTTGGCGCCCACCGTGGGGCTATCGCGAGATGGTTCCAAGTTCTTGGAGGGCCGCTTTGAAGGACTCGAGGGTTACGCTGTGGGACGGATGACCAAGAGCCGCCGCGGAAAACTCTACATCGATAGCACAGGCTGGGGCCCCGACGCCGGCTCGATTGAGTACGGGTACCGGGTCCCCTTTGGCGGCATCCATGTTTTCATCGGCAAGATCGGAGAACCGGGCCCCGAGTTAGGCGTCTGCGCCGACCTCATCGAGACAGCTCAGTGCACGAGATCGACCCTGGCTAAACCGATCAGAAAGCACGCCTTCGTGGGGGTCATCCGCGGAGGAAGCTACGAGGAAGGATCTGAATCTGCTGACGAAACCGCCGTCTACTCCGGCGATGAAACGTCGACCGAGGAAACCGAATCTCTTTACCAGCTACAAGATGATCGGATTGAGGGCGGCTCCGATGGCAACAGTATTCCGGACCCCTCGGATCTGCCCTGTCGGGTTGGGATCTTCATGGCTGGAACACAGGCGGCGCCACGATCATCAACTGCAGCAGCAGCGATCTCCGGATCAGCAGCAGCAACGGCTGCGCGGGCAGGAGGCCCTACAGGTTCACCAGCCCAAGTTTTGTCAGACCTGTTTGACGCACTAGCAGCGCTCATGGCGGAAGCCAACCCGGTGGATCAGGAGGTTCACAATGCTGAGATTGCCAAAGTGAGAGAGCAGATCACTCGGGCTAAAGCGGAGCTGGCAGCAGAAGAGATCAGGATGACGGCGGAGCGCGCCGCTTTAGATGCACAGGCTTACAGGCTCATGATGGACCAGAAGGCGTCTCAGGAGGTCCTGAAGAGAAAATCCCGGTCTCGGTTGCCCGCCGCCCTTGATGCTCGAAATCTCTTCAACACCCCGGGGGTAAACCGTGCGGAGGTGACGGCCGGCGCCCCGGTTCAGCATCGGATTATAAACCTGCCTCGTCATAACACTGATACGCCACCGGCCATGCCAACGCCGTCAGGTCATTATTCCAATCCGATGGATAACCTCGTCGCGGCGGCGGCTCGGTTGGAAGCCATTCCGATCGAAGGAGATTCACCGCAGGATGAAGAAACACGCCGGGTCAAGGAGCTCCTTAGGACCGCGTTGGCCCAGCAAGAAGCATATTCGCAAAGCCGTGATCGGATTCACTCCACCCCTCGCCCCAGCGGGAGCTATAGCAGGCGCGTGGAGGAGCCGGCCGTTTCAAGTAATGCCAGGCGTGAAGCGCTCCGCGGCAACAATCCGGCGGGCGTTGACAATGCTCATGAGAATGTGGATCGCACCCGTGCACGGGAGGCCGGATTGGCAGCGCAGCATCAGGCTCATCAGGTTACACCTGTCTTCCCAGCAGCTGCGGCTGAACCGGGGGTGGTTTCCAGTTCTTTGGGAGTACCGTGCCTTGTCCCCGCCTTGCGCAACGTACGCCTGCCCAAAGACTTCAAAGGCCCCCGCAAGGTACCAAACTACACGGCAGATCAGCCTCCGGAGACGTGGGTGGAGAGCTATGAAATGGCTATGGAGATGCTGGATGTGGATGACGCGGCGTGTGCCAAGTATTTTACTATGATGTTAGAAGGAACGGCCCGGACTTGGCTAAAGAGTTTGCCGCCTAATTCAATTAGCTCGTGGGCCCAATTGCGCGCCCGGTTTATCAAGAACTTCAAGGACACGTGCAGACTGCCAATGTCAATAGTTGACCTAGCAGCCTGCGTTCAGCAAGAAGGGGAATCAACTACCCATTGGGTACGACGAGTATCAGAAGTCTTGCACTCATCAGATCGCATCAACGCAGACACCGCTGTAGTACTGTTGGAAAGCAACTGTCGGTTTGGCCCTTTGAAGCTAAAGCTGGGCCGGATGAAGCGTGATTGCACAGATATAGGAACGCTCATGACCGCTTTAGTGAAGTATGCGGATTCTGACAGTACCAAGGATCCTGACTCTGGTGATGACAAAGCAGGGAAGGGAAGGAAGAATAGCAACACCAAAGGCCAGCAGCCTCGACCGACAGGTAATGGAGGCGGAGGTAAGCGTAAACCGGACGGGAACATGGACTTTGTAGCCAACGCAAGTGCACAGAACAAGGGCCAGCGGCGCAAGGGGAAACAGCCAAGTTTCCGCACAGATCCTGGTCCTAATCCGGAGCGTTTGAACTTTTTCTTAAACCAGCCCTGTCCGAAGCACGGAACAAAGGAGGAACTAGCAACCCATCTTTGGAAGGATTGTTATATCATGAAGGAGTTCAAAAGCTCAAACACTTTCCAGAATGATCACAGCTCCGGCGGCGGTTCAGGTTCCGGTCCAGGGTTCCAGGGCAATCCGGGCGGGCAGGTCAGCCAAAATAATCAAAGTAATCAGAGTGGTTTCGGGCAACAGCAAACAGGTTATCAGAGCAACCCGAAACAGTTGAGTGGTGGACAGTATCATGTCTTTACTACAAGCCTGGATAAACGGGATAGAAAGCTTCAGAGGCGAGCAGTTAGTGCTATCGAACCAGCCACGCCTCACTATCTGCGCTGGTCAGAACAGCCCATCATATGGAGCCGAGAGGATCACCCTCCCAGGGTTTATAATCCGGGTCAGTTAGCATTGGTGGTGGCGCCTCAGGTGGGAGGTTATAAGATTACCAAGGTGCTCATGGACGGAGGAAGCAGCATCAACAACTTGTATTACGAGACCTTCCGTCGTATGGGACTGGTAGATAAGGATCTTAAACCGACCAATACAGTATTCCACGGAGTGGTGCCTGGCAAGTCTGCATATCCGGTTGGTAAGATAGCCCTTGAAGTGGTATTTGGCGATAGTCACGATTCCAGATCAGAGACGCTGACGTTCGAAGTGGTTAAAATCCAAAGTCCGTACCACGCTTTGTTCGGACGGCCGGCTTATGCAAAATTTATGGCACGGCCCTGTTACGTGTATCTGCAACTTAAGATGCCAGGTTACAAGGGCACTATAACGGTTCATGGGAGCCGTCGAATCGCTTTGGAATGCGAGGAAGGAGATGCGACTTATGCAGAATCGGTTTGTGCTACGGAGGAGCTAAAGCAGTACAAAGACAGTGTTGATCCGGAGGATATGACTTCATTAAAAAAGCCAACTACGGACCACGATCCGGCCTTGAAGTTCAAGTCAGCGGCCGAAACTAAGCTTGTTGACTTCGTACCTGGCGATTCATCCAAGCAGTTCAGCATCAGTGCAAACTTGGATCCAAAATAGGAAAGCGCGCTCATCGAGTTCATCCGTGAGAATCGGGACATCTTTGCATGGAAGCCATCTGACATGCCTGGTGTACCGAGGCAACTCGCTGAGCACACCCTTAATGTGGATCCTAAATATAAGCCGGTAAAGCAGTTCTTACGGCGGTTTAACGAAGAACGACGTAAAGCGATTGGAGAGGAAGTGGCCAGGCTCCTGGCAGCTGGTTTTATCATTGAGGTTTTTCATCCCGAATGGCTCGCTAATCCGGTGCTAGTTCTTAAGAAAAACGGCACCTGGCGCATGTGTGTGGACTACACAGACTTGAATAAAGCTTGCCCAGCAGATCCTTTTGCTCTCCCCCGGATTGATCAGATCATTGATGCTACGGCAGGTTGCGAGCGTTTAAGTTTTTTGGATGCTTATTCGGGTTATCATCAGATCAAGATGGCAGTTAAGGACCAGGAGAAGACAGCGTTCATTACTCCCTTTGGAGCCTTCTGCTATGTGTCTATGCCCTTTGGGCTTAAGAGTGCGCAGGCTACTTATCAACGATGTGTGCAAAATTGCCTCCACGAGCAGATTGGGCGTAATGTGCATGCTTATGTGGATGATATCGTGGTCAAGTCACGAAAGAAGGAGACCCTGGTTGACGATTTGAAGGAGACTTTCGATAACTTGAGAGTGTACCAAATGATGCTCAACCCGGCTAAATGTGTTTTTGGTGTACCTGCAGGCAAGCTGTTGGGGTTTTTAGTGTCCCATAGAGGAATTGAGGCCAATCCAGAAAAGATCACAGCCATCACCTCCCTGGCCAAACCGAAATGCATCAATGATGTTCAGCGCATGGCCGGGCGGATTGCGGCGTTAAGCCGGTTTATCAGTCGCCTTGGTGAAAAGGCGATTCCCTTGTATCAAATGCTCAAGAAAACGGATCAGTTTGTCTGGAGTCCGGAGGCTGATAAGGCGTTTGAGGACTTGAAGCAACAACTAGTCAATCCGCCGGTGTTGGCAGCCCCTGTAGATAAAGAGCCACTCCTGTTATATGTTGCAGCGAACGCCAGGGCAGTCAGTGTGGCGATGGTGGTAGAACGAAAGGAGGCTGGAAAGGAACATCCGGTTCAGCGACCGGTTTACTATATCAGTGAAGTGCTTATCGAGTCCAAACAAAGGTATCCGCATTGGCAGAAGCTGGTATATGGCGTTTTTATGGCAAGCCGGAAGCTGAGGCAATATTTCCAAGGACACCCAATCACGGTGGTCAGTTCAGCTCCTTTGGGTGACATTATACAGAACCGGGAGGCGACCGGTCGGATTGCCAAGTGGGCTATCGAGCTCGGGCCGCACGATTTAAGGTACGTACCCCGGACGGCCATAAAATCACAGGCACTTGTCGATTTCATAAACGATTGGACAGAGTTACAAGCGCCTGAGGAGAAACCAGATAACACCTATTGGACCGTTCATTTCGACGGGTCAAGACAATTGGAAGGCTCGGGGGCTGGAGTCGTTTTAACTTCCCCACGAGGAGATAAGTTTTGTTACGTCCTCCGTTTGATGTTCCCCTGTACAAATAATGCGGCGGAGTATGAAGCTTTGCTTCATGGTCTTCGGGTGGCTAAGGAGATGAATTTGAGCAGAGTTAGGTGCTTTGGTGATTCAGATCTGGTGGCCCAGCAGGTATCTGGCACCTGGGATTCTAAGGATCCGCTTATGGCGGCGTACCGACGTGAAGTGGATATGGTGGCTGGACATTTCAAAGGTTATCAAGTGGATCATGTGGACCGCAGAAAGAATGAGGCAGCGGACGCTTTAAGTCGCTTGGGCTCTCAGCGTAAACCGGTCCCGCCCAATGTGTTCTTGGATGTATTGTACCACCCATCGGTACAGCTGCCCGGTGAGCTGGAGTTGGCTGTTCCTGATCCGGAGGCTCAGTTAGTGGCGGCTCTTCACGCCACCCCGGATTGGACGCTCCCTTACCTGGCATATATGAACCGGGGTGAGTTGCCAGAAGATGAAAGCTTGGCTCGACAGATAGTACGACGGTCCAAGTCTATGACCATTTTCCAAGGAGAGTTGCATCATCGCAGCGTGTCAGGAGCGCTGCAAAGGTGCATATCCCCGGAGGAGGGGTGCGAGATACTACGAGAAATACATGAAGGGGATTGCGGCCACCACGCCGGTTCAAAATCATTGGTGGCTAAAGCGTTCCGCCACGGTTTCTACTGGTTAACTGCTCATGCTGATGCGGAAGACCTGGTCAGATTATGTGATGGTTGCCAGAAATTTTCCAGACGAGCACACATACCGGCTCAAGAATTGAGGATGATTCCAATCACTTGGCCGTTTGCGACTTGGGGGCTTGACATGGTTGGGCCTTTTAAGCGTTCCAAAAATAAGAAGACCCACCTACTGGTGGCGGTTGACAAATTTACAAAGTGGGTAGAGGCAGAACCGGTCAGTAAGTGTGATGCCGCCACGGCGGTTCGGTTTATAAAGAAGGTGATCTTCCGGTTTGGTTTTCCACACAGCATCATCACAGATAATGGTACCAATCTATCCAAGGGGGCCATGAAGGAGTTCTGTGCACGGGAGCATATACGGCTTGATGTGTCTTCGGTAGCGCACCCGCAGTCTAATGGTCAGGCAGAACGAGCGAACCAAGAGATCTTGAGAGGTATCAAACCCCGGCTTCTGGTCCCTTTGCAAAGGACGCCGGGTTGTTGGGTGGAGGAACTACCATCTGTATTATGGAGCATCAACACCACGCCTAACAGATCCACGGGGTTTACGCCGTTTTTTATGGTTTATGGAGCGGAGGCGGTTCTCCCAAGTGATATACGACATGACTCACCTCGCGTGGCAGCATATGTTGAAGCGGATAATGAGCAGGCACGGCAGAACGCTCTGGACTTGTTGGATGAGGAGCGTGACTTGGCAGCTGCCCGTTCAGCGATTTACCAGCAAGATCTTCGCCGTTACCACAGCCGTCGGGTTAAGACCAGAACCTTTCAGGAGGGGGATTTGGTGCTTCGGCTCATCCAGGATCAATCTGATCAGCATAAATTATCCCCGCCTTGGGAGGGACCTTTTGTGGTCAGCAAGAATCTGAATAATGGGTCATATTACCTGATTGATATTCGAGAGCGCAAGGATTCACGCACATCAGAGGAGGAGACCAGCAGGCCGTGGAACATAGCTCATCTTCGGCCGTATTATACATGAGCCCTGGGCTCTGCTTATGTACATATCATAACCATGTATATATTATGATTAATACAATAAACCGGAGCCTCGAGTAAAGCGGGGTCTCTGCTGTTCTTCACATCATGCGTGTTTACCCCTGAAGGTCGCTTCACAGAAGTTCAAATTATAGACTCCGGTTTAAGAGCCGGTTCAAGGGAAGATGTCTCCTACAAGGCTGCGAAGCTCTTAATATCCGGTTCAATATCCCGGTTCAAAGATAAGGCTTACTGTTCAAACATAGGCCGTATTCGAGCCAAAGAGAACATAGCTATTTAACATGGGGCTTCCTGTTCAAACATAGGTCGTATTCGAACCAAAGAGAACATAGCTATTCAAACATGGGGATTTCTGTTCAAACATAGGTCGTATTCGAACCAAAGAGAACACAGCGGTTCAAACATAGGTCGTGTTCGAACCAAAGAGAACATAGCTATCCCTATAAAGTCAGTTGGGGACCTAGTCGGCCTGAACTATAGCTACACCTCCGGGGGGCTTGGTCAGGTCTTGACGACGGTAATGCCTTCTGGCTGGCATATTTTCCACTGAATCAGTTGGGGACCTAATCGACTTGAACCGTAGATTACGCCTTATGGGAACTCGGTCATGTCTTGATGATGGTAATGCCTTCTGGTCGGCTTTTTAGCCATTGAGTCACTTGGGGGCTTGGTTGACGAACCAATGCAATGCCATTTGGCCGGCATATTTGCCAAGATTCAGTTAGGAACCTAGTCGACTTAAACCGTAGCTACACCTCTTGGGGGCTCGGTTCTGTCTTGACGATGGACACGCCTTCTGAACGGTTCATAGTAACCACTATTCGCATGCGTTTTACTATCGCGTTGCCTTTTCATATTTGGTTTTGTTTTCTGCCTTTATTGTGGTGTTTTTTCGGTTCTTCGGAACGTCAAGTATCCTTAAACCGATTCAGCTGGCATAGCCTGGTCCGTTTTTTAACACAGAGGCAAGTTACCCGGTTTGGCAAGGGCGCAGCATGGTTCATAGGGCCGGAAGATCTTGTGTACTCAATAAAGCAAGGAAACAATGTTGGAAAACGACATTAGAAAAGAGCATCAGTACTCGTGCGCGAGGGCACATTCAAATGCATAGGTATCAAGCTATCTTATTACAAGGCAAACATAGTGCCTGACTATATTGTTCGTTGACGGATTAAGACGTCACCAAGTAGGGTGAACCGGAGCGTTGATTACGCCTGTTCGCCGCCTTGGTTCGAAGGCTGGGGATCGTCTCGCGCTGCTTCAGCTCCATCTTGGTTACCCATTGGCTGGAAATCAGCAGTGGTCCAGTCGATTCCCATTAGCGCTTGAAAGACGGCTTCTTCATGAATCAGCGAAGACGGTTCAATGTCTGGGGCATAAGTATGCTTACGGATTGGAGGAACAAGGTTTCCCGCTTCAGGAACCGGGGCAGATACTCGTTTGTTCTGGTTATCGTATTGGCTTGGTAACGTGACAGATCTGCTTCCTCAGCCAATTGACAAGCTAGGGGCGCACCGCCCGGTTTATCGCCCTCAAGTCGTCTTCACCAAAGTCTGAGCCGTCTTCCTTCAAGCTGGGGTATCCTTGGGCCGCTTCGACAGGATCGAAATCTGGTACCCACGCTTTGGCCCGGATCAAGGCAGTAATGGCTCCAGTTCGAGCAGCTGATCTCTTCAACTCTTCAATCCGGGCCGGAAGCATGGACAGCCTCTTTAATGTGTCTTGAATCAGAGACGGCGCAGGGTTGTTATGCGATGCAGTGGTGATAGCTCTTTGTGCTCCGGTGTATAACTGTTCAATCAGAGTATAAGCAGCTTTGAGTTTCATCCGCACGTCAGAACCCAAGTGACCAATACGTGAGCCTGCAGTGTTTCAAGGTGGATTACAAACCGGACATAGGGTGTAGCAAACAAGGTACAAATTGGAAGAAGGGCATCGAAAAGTTTACCAAAGACGGCAGAGGTCATGGAGTGTATCTGTCGCTTCACGGTGGATAATTCATCAACCACCGGTTTAAGAGCAGCTTCGGCATTTTCAGCCCTCTTCGTCAAAAGAGCTCTTTCAGTAGCCCAATCGGCTTGCTCCTTTTTGCGGCTTGCTTTCAGCTGCTCCATAACAGTTAAGGTTTTGGTCAATTCCTCCTTCGCTTTTTCAGTTTCAATCTGCTGGGCTTTTAAAGCTTCCTGAAGGTCCGAGACTTGGTTCTCTTTGGTCTTCAAATCCCCCTGCAGCAGGTTATCAAGTGTTCAGAAAATATTGCACGGTTTGGAAGTATCAACCACACAAGCAAGTTATGTGCTCGATACTTGGGGGCTAATGCATATTTGATTTTAAACACAAATTATCCATTACAATAAGTCCCAAGATTAATACAAGTATTTAAGCTTGGCACTTGGGGGCTAATAGTTATCTAATGATGTTTTCTGGTTATGACCTATGTTGGAAGCCTTGGGGTTTTCTAAACCGGACTTTAATTGTCAAGGCAGCCTGATCCGGTTTATCATCTTGGTTTGGAAATATGGATAAGCTAAGTTGCAATAGAATGAAGCACAAGGGAGTTACCTCAAGTTTCTCCTTCATCATCTTGATCATGGCAGCCTCATAATCCCGACTGGTGTACAGCCGGTTCAGATACCCAGAATAAAGATCCGGGGCGCTTAAAGAGGCGTACGTAGACAAGTCAAGGTCCCATTTGCCCTTTATGGCCGAGATTTCGTCCTTGGCAGTATGCTTGGCCAAAGTAGCAGTGTTCCCCGGTTCAGAGCGGCCAATACCAGTAATCACGACATCATCATCCTTGGAGTCGCTGCTCTGCAGTGGCCCTGTCGGTTTATCAGCAGTTGCGGAAGGGGGGATGGATTCCTCAACCCGAACAGGACTGGCAGGCGGATCAGTACGGCTAGCAGGTTCGGTAGTCCTTTCTTCAGCGCAGATGTCATCTTGCGGAGATAGATAGTTCTGAGTATCTTCACAACCCAGAGCGTCAGCACCAGGAGTTTTCTCCGGTTCAGGAGCGGCAGTTCCTTCAGCCGGGTTATCCAGACGAGCCTTCTTGCTCGGTCTAGGCTTAGCCCTGAAAAAAGCCCAAAGATTGAAAAAACGGTATAAGATGGATTAAGAGACCCATACAGAGATATGTTGTGATCGGTCCAACTCACCCAATAACTGTCTTCAACGGTGGCAGTTGAGTGGCTGAAGATTCACCGGAAGAGGAATGGGAAGTGACCTGATAAATCGGAGACCTCTGAACGGCGTTTCCGAACCGGGCTGTTCGGTAAACCGGCGGAGGTGACTACCTGGCCGCTATGTCGGGTGGTGCGTCGAGCTTCATGTTGCTGGGTCTTCACAAGAAATTTGGGATCCAAGTAAGCAAGAGGGTGAGAAAATCTAATTCTCCGGTTTGCTTGGCGAGGTTTTTTCAAAGGCAAAGGAACGGCATCAGAAGAAAGAATGGTTACCTCTGGGCCTTCGGCATGGCTCACTTCAGCGTCGTCCTGAAAAATATCATCATCAATAAGACGTATAAAAAGCAAACCAACTGAATCGAGGTCTACCCCGAGGTCCGGATTACCCACATCATCCTCCTCTAAATCCGGAGTATTGGAAGCGGTGTTCCTTTTCCTCTGAGCAGGCTTCTTAACCCTCGTCTTGGGTCGGGTTACCTTTTCGGTCGGCTCTTGTAACTTCTTGCTCCAAAATGGATCATCTCCCTGTTTCAGGAAGGACTGGAGTTAACAACATATATATAAGGAGATCAAAGATTCTATAAACAGAGGAGTTACTTACGGCAGGTGGTTTGTTTGTGGCACAAAATGGAAGCAGGCCGGTCCGAGCGCAGACATGTTCCGGTTCGTTCAGCATCTTCTTCACAGCTTCAGCGACTTCATCCTCCGTCAGCTGAATGTTGCAGTGCCTCAAAGGATCATCAACCCGACCCGTGTATTGGCACATTAAACCGGAGCGGATGCTAAGGGGCAGGATGCTCCATGAAATCCAGCAACGAGCAAGATCTACCCCTGTTAAACCGTTAGCCATGAAGGCTCTGAGCTTGGACAGCTGAGGGGCGTACTTACTCCTCTCTTTGGCAGTTAGCCGTGGGGGGAAGGGGTGAGTATTGCTAAGCCTCTCTGGACGGAAACCGGGCAGTGGATTTTCTTCAGCAGGGGAAGTATCTTTGCAATAGAACCAAGTGCAATTCCATTCTTGCGGATGACTATGCAACTTGGCGTGAGGATAAGTCACCTCTTTCCTCTTCTGAATCGCCATACCACCAAGTTCCATATTAGGGCCATCGGTGAATTCAGTACGTCGGTTCAGATGGAAAAAATCCCGGAACAGCTCTACAGTGGGTTCCTCTTGAAAGTATGCCTCGCAAAGTACTTGAAAATGGCAGATGTTCGTGACTGAATTTGGACCAACATCTTGTGGGCGCAGCCTAAAATTAGCCAAGACATCCCGATAAAATTTTGAACCGGGTGGATTAAACCCCCGGGCCAGGTGATCCGCAAACACCACCACTTCTCCCTCTTGCGGGGTAGGAGGGCATTCATCTCCTGGAACCCTCCAATGGATGGTACTTTTGCTACTCAAAGCACCAGTCAGAACTAAGTTGTTTAGTTGGGTCTTAGTGATGCAAGAGGGAACCCAGTTGCATTCATACACCTGTTTTGCCATGAGGAAATCTACGAGGCAAAGGTATTCCGGTTTGAGGGCAAGTATGATAGTAAACCGAAGATGCTCTTATATGGAGTCAGGTTATCTACAATAATATCAACCGGCGGTTCATCCAGGGGACTAATGGATGTGTGGATCGGTTTGTTCGCTTTGCTAAGAGTTAAACCGACCAGATCTAAACAGTTGTGAGTATGAAAGCAGAAACAGAGCCCGTACGGATTCTTTCAAAACAATGGATCTACAGCTAGGGCAGAAAAGAAATAAAAGCAGGTAATATGAAGTCGGGCTCATAGCAGAATAACATAAAGTTCGACAAGCAGGAACAAGGGTGAGGTCTAAGGAAATGAGTACAGATTTATGGCGACTGCTAAGAGGAACTACAATCCAGATACAGGTAGCATTATCTGTTCGCAAGGGCTGCTATGGGGATGAGCAAGAAACAGTAGCAGGACGATGAACCCTAGAACAGATCTAAAGCAATAAGAACAGGGGCCTTACCGGGGTCCAAACAGATGCGGAAAATCGCCGCGGTGCTCTGATCCGATCAGGTTGATGCAGCGGCTGGAGGTGGTGCAGCAGCTGACGGCGGCGGCGGAGCTCTGAGGCCTGGGTCGCAAGGAAGACGAAGAAGGGGAGGAAAGGAAGATGGCCTTCAAGTCTTATTTATAAGGTGCGGCGCGCGTGTCAGGCGCGTGAATCCAGGGGCCGGAGATTTCGGAAGCCCAGCCGTCGCCCTAATTCTTGCGGGTTAGCGAAAGGAGACGGTAGCTTGCGCTGACGTCATATCGGTTTACCACAGCAAGAGGGGACGGAGAAACAACGGTTTAAACAAGTCACTGGAAGACATTTGAAGACAGAGGCTTATTAAGGATTGACATGAACCTGTTCAAATCAATCTGGGGCCTAATGTTGGGGATGCTATTATCTGGGGTAAACCGGCCTGCAGGGCCCGGGTTACCGCCGTCAACAGATCCGAGATGTTAAAGCCCACGGAGAAGTAGAAAGGCCCAAGGTCTATAACCGGTTTAGAGGTTTATGGTGTAAACCGGCCTGGGGCCAACTTGTATTGTAAGATAGGAATAGAGAGACCGACCCGGGCACGTTTATAAGCCGGAGGTCGAGATTTTGCAGACCGACGGGCGTCACCCGTGTATATAAGGGGACGACCCGACGGCGGTTTGGGAGAAGAAGAAGAGTTCGAGGTTTAGGCGAAGCATATTGCTCCTTAAGCCCTCGAAACCCATCAATCCCATCACAACTAGACGTAGGCTTTTACCTTCATCGAAGGGGCCGAACTAGTATAAAAACCGTGTCCTTGTGTCCACTTTAACCCCTTCAAGCTAACCCGTTGCGATGGCTCCACGACTAAGTCCTCTTACTAGGGCATCTGCCGTGACAAATCCACGACACAATCCGTTGAAGAGAATATCACAAGCTTGAGCGTTGTATTGCAGCATCTTCAACTCATCCGCGGTAGCTTCACGGTTTGGTTCTTTCCCGTCGAAGAAGTCACCTTGCAAGCCAACACACACAATAGCCCAAACGACGGGGTTATGTCTGAGAATATGCATTTTCATTTTATGCTTCCAACTAGCAAAATTAGTGCCATCAAAGTAAGGACCTCTACGGTGATAATTTCCCTCACTAGACGCCATATTGTCCTAGGTTGTGAAACCAAGGCTATGACCACCAAAAGCTATGGAAATCAAAGCAAATGGAGACCAAAGCTCTGATACCACTTGTAGGATCGGAAGTATATCTAGAGGGGGGTGATTAGACTACATGACTAACTAAAAACTTAACCTTTCCCCAATTTCCGTTCTTGGCAGATTTTAGCTACTTTAGGACAAGTCAAGCAATCATCACACAATTCAAGCAAGCATGCAAAGAGTATATAGGCAGCGGAAAGTAAAGCATGCAACTTGCAAGAATGTAAAGGGAAAGGTTTGGAGAATTCAAACGCTATTGGAGACACGAATGTTTTTCCCATGGTTCGGATAGGTGGTGCTATCCTACATCCACGTTGATGGAGACTTCAACCCACGAAGGGTAATGGTTGCGCGAGTCCACGGAGGGCTCCACCCACGAAGGGTCCACGAAGAAGTTCCCGTGGTTCGGATAGGTGGTGCTATCCTACATCCACGTTGATGGAGACTTCAACCCACGAAGGGTAACGGTTGCGCGAGTCCACGGAGGGCTCCTCCCACGAAGGGTCCACGAAGAAGCAACCTTGTCTATCCCACCATGGCCATCGCCCACGAAGGACTTGCCTCACTAGCGGTAGATCTTCACGAAGTAGGCGATCTCCTTGCCCTTTCAAACTCCTTGGTTCAACTCCACAATCTTGCCGGAGCCTCCCAAGTGACACCTAGCCAATCTAGGAGACACCACTCTCCAAGAAGTAACAAATGGTGTGTTGATGATGAACTCCTTGCTCTTGTGCTTCAAATGATAGTCTCCCCAACACTCAACTCTCTCTCACAGGATTTTGATTTGGTGGAAAGAAGATTTGAGTGGAAAGCAACTTGGGAAAGGCTAGAGATCAAGATTCATATGGTAGGAATGGAATATCTTGGTCTCAACACATGAGTAGGTGGTTCTCTCTCAGAACATATGAGTTGGAAGTGTAGTTGTGTTCTGATGGCTCTCTCCACGAGTGAAGAGGAGGTGGAGGGGTATATATAGCCTCCACACAAAATCCAACCGTTACACACTATTTACCAATCTCGGTGGGACCGAATCAACAAACTCGGTCGGACCGAAATAGTAAACCTAGTGACCGTTAGAGATTTTCGGTGGGACTGACATGCAACTCGGTAGGACTGATATGGTTAGGGTTAGGGCATAACGTAATCTCGGTGAGACCGATTACACAAACTCGGTGAGACCGATTTGGTAATTAGCTAACCAGAGAGTTGGTCAGGTAAACTCGGTGGGACTGATTTGCTCTTTCGGTGAGACCGAAATGTTACAAAAGGGAAACAGAGAGTTTACATTGCAATCTCGGTGGGACCGATCCGCTCTTTCGGTGATACCAAAAAGTTATGAAAAGGAAACAGAGAGATTGCAATCCCATCTCGGTGAGACCGAGATCCCTATTGGTAGAACCGATTTACTAGGGTTTGGCAGTGGCTATGACAAGTGAAACTCGGTGGCGCCGGATAGAAAGAATCGGTAGGTCCGAGTTTGGCTTAGGGTTTAGGTCATTTGTGGATATGGGAAAGTAGCTGAGGATTTTGGAGCATATCATTAAGCACATGAAGCAAAAGGCTCATTAAGCAACACCTCATCCCTCCTTGATATTATTGGCTTTTCCTATGGACTCAATGTGATCTTGGATCACTAAAATGTAAAATGAAGAGTCTTGAGCTTTTGAGCTTGAGCCAATCCTTTGTCCTTAGCATTTTGAGGGTTCCACTTTCACCATCCATGCCATGCCAATCATTGAGCTTTCCTGAAATAATTGTCTTGGAATAGCATTAGGTCAATGAGCTATATGTTGTTATGAATTACCAAAACCACCTAGGGATAGTTGCACTTTCAAGCATGCATCTAGAGTATTAATTTCATAAGAACAGAGTAATGCTTTAAGTAAGATGACATGATGTAGAGGGATAAACTCATGCAATATGATATAAACCCCATCTTTTTATCCTCGATGGCAACAATACAATACGTGTCGTTTCACCTTCTGTCACCGGGATCGAGCACCACAACATTGAACCCAAAGATAAGGACTTCTCCTATTGCAAGAAAGATCAATCTAGTAGACCAAAACCAAACTGATAATTCAAATAGACTTGCAAAGTTAACCAATCATACATAAAAGAATTCAGAGGAGATGCAAATAGTGTTCATAGATAAACTTGATCATAAACCCAAAATTCATCGGATCTCGACAAACACTCCGCAAAAGAATATTTCATCGAATAGATCTCCAAGAGGATCGAGGAGAACTTTGTATTGAGATCCAAAGAGAGAGAAGAAGCCATCTAGCTAATAACTATGGACCCTAAGGTCTGAAGTAAACTACTCACACATCATCGGAGAGGCTATGGTGTTGATGTAGAAGCCCTCTGTGATCAATGCCCCCTCCAGCGGAGCGCCGGAAAAGGCCCCAAGATGGGATCTCATGGGTACAGAAGGTTGCGGTGGTGGAAATAGGGTTTTGGCTCCTCCTCTGATATTTCCAGGGTATATGGGTACATATAGGAGGAAGAAGTACGTCGGTGGAGCAATGAGGGGCCCACGAGGGTGGAGGGCGCGCCCAGGGGGTAGGCGCGCCCCCTACCTCGTGCCTTCCTCGTTGATTGCTTTATGTAGACTCCAAGTCCTCTGGATCACGTTCATTCCGAAAATCACTTTCCCAAAGGTTTCATTCCGTTTGGACTCCATTTGATATCCTTTTCCTTCGAAACACTGAAATAGGCAAAAACAACAATCTGGGCTGGGCCTCCGGTTAATAGGTTAGTCCCAAAAATAATATAAAAGTGTATAATAAAGCCCAATAAACATCCAAAATAGAATATAATATAGCATGGAACAATAAAATAATTATAGATACGTTGGAGACGTATCAGCCACTGGAAGGTAGCCCCAGTATTGCGCGGCCCGAAAGGCATGCATGTGTAGCAGTATACCCTGCAGGGAGTCAGGAACATCGTCTTCTCCACATCTTGCACGGCCATCTTGATCTGGTGGTAGCCCGAGAAAGCGTCCAGAAAGCACAACAGGTCGCACTCGGCGGTGGAGTCAACAATATGGTCGATGCGAGGAAGCGGGAAGGGATCCTACGGGCAAGTCTTGTTGAGGTTCGTGAAGTCGACACACATGCGTTCCTTCCCTCCTTTCTTGGGGACGATGACTGGATTCGCCAGCCATTCCGGGTACCCTACCTCCCTGATGACCCCAGCATCCTGCAGCTTGTGGGTTTCTTGGACAATGAATGCCTGCTTCTCGGTGGACTATCGGCGGGCCTTCTGCTTGACTGGGCGCACCTTTGGGCATACCTTCAGGTGATGCTCGATTATTCCCCTTGGAACCCCGACCAGGTCCTTGGGCTCCCATGCGAACACTTCCTTGTTGGCGCACAAGAATCCGACCAACGCTTTCTCTTTTTCCTGAGGGAAGCCAGCTCCTATAGTGAAGGTGGTGCCCGACGCCCCATCTTCATCAACCAGCACTTCTTCATCTTGGCTCGTATTGGGAGAACAACTGCCTCTTCTTGGCCAGTGCTGCCCCTGGGACCTCAGGACCTGAAGGAGAGCTTGAGAGCCTACAACGCGTCCTTGGTGTCCCCTGCCATCGTGAGGACACCATTGCTAGCTGGCATCTTCACAAGGTTGTACGTTGGATGAGTTGTCGCCATGAACTTGGCCATGGCGGGGTACCCAAGGATGGCGTTGTATGGCAGGTCGA
Source organism: Aegilops umbellulata (assembly GCA_032464435.1). Classification (NCBI taxonomy): domain Eukaryota; kingdom Viridiplantae; phylum Streptophyta; class Magnoliopsida; order Poales; family Poaceae; genus Aegilops; species Aegilops umbellulata. Next base: position 376,816,710 of record CP136055.1, on the reverse strand, counting down.
GTCGGGCGATGTCGAAGTCGATGAGCTCGGTGCGGTAGTTGTCGTGGGTCCCGAAGGTGACGAGGAGACGGATATGTCCCAAGGGGTTGGTGAAGCCACTGCCGACCCCGGAGAAGGGCTTGGTGGGGCGGAGCCTGTCATGGGGCACATGCAGTAGGACGAATGCCTACGCGGAGAGTACATTGAGGCCATCTCCGCCGTCGATGAGGGTCTTGGTGACTGCCACGTTGCAGATGGTGGGAGTGCAGAGCATCGGGAGCGTGCCTGCTCCCGCCGTGGTCGCTGCATGATCTTCTGGGCCGAAGGTGAGGTCGACCTTAGGCGCTGCCCAGCCCGGAGGAGCCCTTGAGCCTACTTAGGCGGCGCTCACTTGATGGTAGAACTGCTTGATGTGCCAGTCAGAGGGTGGTGCTTGCGAGCCACCTAGGAGAGCTGGGACGACAGGAGGTGCCGGCGCTGCAAAGTGCGTGATGAAGAGGCCGCGCAGCTCCTCCTAGCAGGCCAGAGAGGACTCCGGCAGGTTGAGCAACCAGGCGCGCGGTGTGCCTGCGAGGGCCATGGGGAGCCAGTTGGCCTTCTCCTTGTCGTCTCGGTCGTCCACCCAGACTGGCTCCTCGTACGCCTGGAGGAAGTCGGCTGGGTCCGCCACGCCGTCGTAACATGGCGGCATATCTGGCTTGAACTTAGGTGGCCACTCCACCCGTCGCAAGGAGGGGGTGAAAGCGCGGAGCCCCTCGGCTCCCTCAAAGGCGTGCGACGATCGATTCGATGAAGGAGCGGCCGCCATCAAAGCCGGTGACGTGATGTGATGGACGGAGCAGCGGATCCCCGACAGACCCCTACCTGGCGCGCCAAATGTTGGATTTCGGGTTCCGCAAACACTTGATAGGTTCGAACTCTTGGGTGCGTGCGGAGATCTCAACCTACCCAGCCTACCTACTCGCGATCTCCTAAGACTAGCGCGTCGAGCTCAAAGGGACAGAGGGACACAGCAGTTTATCCTGGTCCGGGCCACCTTGCGATGTAATACCCTACTCCAGCATTTTGGTGGATTGCCCCGAGGGGCTAAGGGTGAACTAGTACAGTGGATGAACTAGCCTTCGGAGGTAAGATGTTCTTGAGCTCGAGAGAGCTGGTGAGGTGGTCGGATGACAATGGATCCGATCCCCCCTCTATGGTGAGGGCTAAGTCCTATTTATAGTGGCCTTGGTCCTCTTCCCAAATTTTGGCGGGAAGGGATCCCACAACGGCCAGATTTGAAGGGGGACAGGGAGTGCATCTGCTACCTCTTGAGCACTACGTTGGTTTTCCTTGAAGAGGAAAGGGTGATGCAGCAAAGTAGCGTAAGTATTTCCCTCAGTTTTTGAGAACCAAGGTATCAATCCAGTAGGAGGCTCCTCAAAAGTCCCACGCACCTACACAAACAAACAAGAACCTCGCAAGCAACGCAATAAAGGGGTTGTCAATCCCTTCACGGCCACTTGCGAAGGTGAGATCTGATAGAGATAATATGATAAGATAAATATTTTTGGTATTTTTATAATATAGATTGGAAAGTAAAATATGCAAATAAAAGATAGACCTGGGGGCCATAGGTTTCACTAGTGGCTTCTCTCAAGATAGCATAAGTATTACGGTGGGTGAACAAAATTACTATCGAGCAATTGATAGAAAAGCGCATAGTTATGAGATTATCTAGGCATGATCATGTATATAGACATCACGTCCATGACAAGTAGATCGAAACGATTCTGCATCTACTACTATTACTCCACACATCGACCGACTCCTGCCTCCATCTAGAGTATTAAGTTCATAAGAACAGAGTAACGCATTAAGAAAGATGACATGATGTAAAGGGATAAACTCCTGCAATATGACATAAACCCCATCTTTTTATCCTCGATTGCAACAATACAATATGTGCCTTGCTGCCCCTGCTATCACTGGGAAAGGACACCATAAGATTGAACCCAAAGCTAAGCACTTCTCCCATTGTAAGAAAGATCAATCTAGTAGGCCAAACCAAACTAATAATTCGAAGAGACTTGCAAAGATAACTTAATCACACATAAAAGAATTCACAGGAGATTCAAATATTTCTCATAGATAAACTTGATCATAAACCCACAATTCATCGGATCTCGACAAACACACCGCAAAAAGAGTTGCATCGAATAGATCTCCAAGAAGATCGAGGAGAACATGGTATTGAGATTCAAAGAGAGAGAAGAATCCATAATTATGGACCCGAAGGTCTGTGGTAAACTACTCACAACTCATTGGAGAGGCCTTGGAGATGATGTAGAGGCCCTCCGTGGTCGATTCCCCCTCCGGCAGAGTGCCGACGAAGGCTGCAAGATGGGATCCCGCGGATACAGAAGGTTGCGGCGGTGGAAATAGTTTTTTGAGGTGCTCCTAGATGTTTTCGGGGTACGTGGATATATATATATATATATATATATATATATATATATATATATATATATATATATATATATAGGAGGAAGAAGTAGGTCGGTTGACGCTCGAGGGGCCCACGAGGGTGGGGGGCGCACCCATCCCGAGGGGGCACGCCGGGCACCCTCGTGGGCGCCTCATTCGCTGCTTGACGTCCACACCAAGTCTCCTGGATTGCGTTTGTTCAAAAAAGATCGCTCCCAAAGGTTTCATTCCGTTTGGACTCCGTTTGATATTCCTTTCCTTCAAAACACTAAAATAGGCAAAAAAACAGCAATTCAGGTTGGGCCTCCGGTTAGTAGGTTAGTCCCAAAAATGATATAAAAGTGTATAGTAAAGCCCATAAACATCCAAAACAAGTAATATAATAGCATGGAACAATCAAAAATTATAGATACATTGGAGATGTATCAAGCATCCACAAGCTTAATTCCTGCTCTTCCTCGAGTAGGTAAATGATAAAAGCAGAATTTTTGATGTGGAATGCTACCCAGCATAATTCTCAAGGTTATTTTCTTTATTGTGGCATGAATGTTCAGATCCAAATGATGCAAAATAAAAAGTTCATATTGACACAAGAAATAGTAATACTTCAAGCATACAAACAAAGCAATCATGTCTTCTCAAAATAACATGGCTAAAGAAAGTTATCCCTACAAAATCATATAGTCTGGCTATGCTCTATCTTCATCACACAAAGTATTTAATCATGCCCAACCCCGATGACAAGCCAAGCAATTGTTTAATACTTTAGCAATCTCAATTTTTCAACTTTCACGCAATACATGAGCGTGAGCCATGGACATAGCACTATATTTGGAATAGAATGGTGGTTGTGGAGAAGACAAAAAAATGAGAAGATAGTCTCACATCAACTAGGCGTATCAACGGGCTATGGAGATGCCCATTAATAGATATCAATGTGAGTGAGTAGGGATTGCCATGCAACGCATGCACTAGAGCTATAAATGTATGAAAGCTCAACAAAATAAACTAAGTGGGTGTAGATCCAACTTGCTTGCTCACGAAGACCTAGGGCGTTTTGACGAAGCCCATCATTGGAATATACAAACCAAGTTCTATATTAAAAAATTCCCACTAGTATATGAAAGTGACAACATAGGAGACTCTCTATCATGAAGACCATGGTGCTACTTTGAAGCACAAGTGTGGTAAAAAGGATAGTAGCATTGTCCCTTCTCTCTTTTTCTCTCATTTTTTTCTTTGGCCTTTCTCTTTTTTTTGGGCTTCTTTGGCCTCTTTTATTTTTATAAAGTTCGAAGTCTCATCCCGACTTGTGGGGGAATCATAGTCTCCATCATCCTTTCCTCACTTGGGACAATGCTCTAATAATGAAGATGATCACAGTTTTATTTACTTACAACTCAAGATTACAACTCGATATTTAGAATAAAATATGACTCTGTATGGAAGATTTATGAAGGTGGCCTTTCCACAAATACGATGTCAACTACATGATCATGCAAAGAGCAATATGACAATGATGATGCGTGTCATAATAAACGAAACGGTAGAAAGTTGCATGGCAATATATCTCGGAATGGCTATGGAAATGCCATAATATGTAGCTATGGTGGCTGTTTTGAGGAAGGTCTATGGTGGGTGTATGGTACCAGTGAAAGTTGCGCGGCACAAGAGAGGCTAACAATGGTGGAAGGGTGAGAGTGCGTATAATCCATGGACTCAACATTAGTCATAAAGAACTCATATACTTATTGCAAAAATCTACAAGCCATTGAAAAAAAAGTACTACGTGCATGCTCCTAGGGGGATAGATTGGTAGGAAAAGACCATCGCTCGTCCCCGACCGCCACTCATAAGGAAGACAATCAATAAATAAATTATGCTCCAACTTCATCACAAAGCGGTTCACCATACGTGCATGCTACGGGAATCACAAACTTCAACACAAGTATTCTTTAAATTCATAGTTACCCCACTAGCACGACTCTAATATCACCATCCTCATATATCAAAACAATTATCAAGCATCAAATTGATCATAGCATCCAATTCACTTTCTATGATAGTTTTTATTATACCCAACTTGGATGCCCATCATTCTAGGACCAACTTTATAACCATAGAAAATACCATGCTGTTCTAAAAGACTCTCAAAATAATATAAGTGTAGCATGAGAGATCAACAATTTCTACAAAAGTAAGCCACCGCCGTGCTCTAAAAGATATAAGTGAAGCACTAGAGCAAAACTATCTAGCTCAAAAGATATAGGTGAAGCACATAGAGTATTCTAATAAATTCCAAATCAAGTGGGTTTCTCCCAAAAGGTGTGTACTGCAAGGATGATGGTGGTAAACTAAAAAGCAAAGACTAATATCATACAAGACGTCCAAGAAAAACACATATCATGTGGCAAATAAAAATATAGCTCCAAGTAAAGTTACCGATAGACGTAGACGAAAGAGGGGATGCCTTCCGGGGCATCCCCAAGCTTAGGATTTTGGTTATCCTTTAATATGCTGGGGTTCCATGGGCATCCCCAAGCTTAGTTTCTTGCCACTCCTTATTCCATAGTCCATCAAATATTTACCCAAAACTTGAAAACTTCACAACACAAAACTCAACAGGAAATCTCATAAGCTCCGTTACTGCAAAAACGAAAAACCACCACATAAGTTACTGTAATGAACTCATTCTTTATTTATATTGGTGTTAAACCTACTGTATTCCAACTTCTCTATGGTTCATACACCCCGATACTAGCCATAGATGCATCTAAATAAGCAAACAACACACGAAAAACAGAATCTGTCAAAGGCAGAACAGTCTGTAGCAATTTGTAACTTTCGAATACTTCTGGAACTCTACAAATCCTACCAAAATAGGAAGTCCTGGGAAATTTGTCTATTGATCTACAGCAAAAGGAATCAACGCAAAATCATGTTTCTGTGAATTACCAAAATTATTCCCGGTCGCGCAAAGTTTCTGTTTTTCAGCAGAATCAAATTAACTATTACCGTAGGTTATCCTATAGGTTCTACTTGGCACAAACACTAATTAAAACATGAAAACACATCTAAACAGAACCTAGATGAAATATTTATTACTAAACAGAAGCAAAAAGCAAGAGACAAAAATAAAATTGGGTTGCCTCCCAACTAGCGCTATCGTTTAATGCCCCTAGCTAGGCATAAAAGCGAGAAAAGATCTAAGTAGTACCATCTTCGGCATTCAATTCATAAGTAGCTCGCATGATAGATTCATAAGGTAATTTAACTTCCTTTCTTGTAAAGTGTTCCATGCCTTTCCTTAAGGGAAATTGGAATCTAATATTCCCTTCCTTCATATCAATAATTGCACCAATCGTTCTAAGAAAAGGTCTACCAAGAATAATAGGACATGAAAGATTGCAATCTATATCAAGAACGACAATATCTATGGGCACAAAATTCCTATTTGCAGCAATAAGAACATCATTGATCCTTCCCATAGGTTTCTTAATGGTGGAATCCGCAAGGTGCAAATTTAAAGAGGAATCATCAAAATCATGGAAACCTAGAACATCACATAAAGTTTTCGGAATCGTGGAAACACTAGCACCCAAATCACATAAAGCATAACACTCATGATATTTAATTTTAATCTTTATAGTAGGTTCCCACTCATCATAAAGTTTTCTAGGTATAGAAACTTCTAGATTAAGTTTTTCTTCATACGATTGCATCAAGGCATCAATAATATGTTTAGTAAAGCTTTATTTTGACTGTAAGCATGAGGAGAATTCAACACGGATTACAACAAGGAAATACAATCTATTAAATAACAATTATCATAATTAAATTCCTTGAAATCCATAATAGTGGGTTCAATGCTATTTAAAGTCTTGACCTCTACAATCCCACTTTTACCAAATTTAGCATTAAGATCTAAAAACTCTGAATTATTGGGACGCCTTTTAACTAAAGTTGACTCATCTCCAGTACCATAATTATCAAGATTCATATCGCAAAACAAGATACATCAATAACTTTTAGATCTTCATCATTATTTTCATGGAAACTAGAAGAACACGATTTTACAAAGCAATCTTTCTTAGCACATAGCCTAGCGGTTCTCTCTTTGCACTCATCAATGGAAATTCTCATGGCTTTGAGAGATTCATTGATATAATGCTTAGGTGGAATAGATCTAAGTTTCATAGAATCAACATCAAGCTAAATCCTATCAACGTTCTTAGCCAAATCATCAACTTTAAGCAATTTTTCTTCAAGCAAAGTATGAAAATTCTTTTGAGAGATCATAAATTCTTTAATGCTATTCTCAAAATCAGAGGGAATCTTATTAAAATTTCCATAAGAGTTTTGTAGGAATTACCATAACTATTAGAGGAATTACTAGGGAATGGTCTAGGATTAAAGTTTCCTCTATAAGCATTGTTACCAAAATTATTCCTACCAACAAAATTCACATCCAAAAATTCATTATTATTCTCAATCAAGGTAGACAAAGGAATATCATTGGGATCAATAGGAGCACTCTTAGTAGCAAAAAATTTCATAAATTCATCCATCTTTCCACTCAAAACATTAATTTCTTCTATAGCATGCACTTTTTTTACTAGTAGATCTTTCGGTGTGCCATTGAGAATAATTAGCCATAATGTTATCAAGGAGTTTAGTAGCTTCTCCTAAGGTGATTTCCATAAAAGTGCATCCCGCGGCCGAATCTAAAAGATTTCTAGAAGCAAAATTCAATCCGACATAAAATTTTTGTATGATCATCCATAAGTTCAAACCATGACTAGGGCAATTGTGAATCATTAATTTCATTCTTTCCCAAGATTGGGCAGCATGCTCATGATCAAGTTGTCTAAAATTCATAATATCGTTCCTAAGAGAGATGATCTTAGCGGGAGGTAAATACTTAGAGATAAAAACATCCTTGGACATATTCCATGAATCAATACTATTCTTAGGCAAAGACGAAAACCAAGTTTTAGCATGATCTCTAAGTGAAAATGGTAATAACTTCAATTTAACAATATCATTGTCGTATCTTTCTTCTTTTGCATATCACACAAATCAACAAAGTTGTTTAGATGAGTAGCGGCATCTTCACTAGGAAGGCCAGAGAATTGATCTTTCATAAGAAGATTCAACAAAGCAGCATTGATTTCACAAGATTCAACATCAATAAGAGGAACAATCGGAGTGCTAAGGAAATCATTATTATTGGTATTGGAAAAGTCACATAATTTGGTATTATCTTGCGCCATCATGACAAGCAATCCAACACACAAGCAAACAAAAAGGCAAGCGAAAGAGAGAGGAGATTGGGAAAGAGAGGGGGAGAGGAAAACGAGAGGCAAATGGCAAATAATGTAATGCGAGGGAGATGAGTTTGTGATGGGTACGTAGTATGTCCTGACTTGAGCGAAGACCTCCCCGACAACGGCGCCAGAAATCCTTCTTGCTACCTCTTGAGCACTGTGTTGGTTTTCCTTGAAGAGGAAAGGTGATGCAGCAAAGTAGTGTAAGTATTTCCCTCAGTTTTTGAGAAACAAGGTATCAATCCAGTAGGAGGCTCCTCAAAAGTCCCACGCACCTACACAAACAAACAAGAACCTCGCAACCAACACAATAAAGGGGTTGTCAATCCCTTCACAGCCACTTGCGAAAGTGAGATCTGATAGAGGTAATATGATAAGATAAATATTTTTGGTATTTTTATGATATAGATTGGAAAGTAAAAGATGCAAATAAAAGTAGATGGGAAATTTATATGATAAAAGATAGACCCGGGGGCCATAGGTTTCACTAGTGGCTTCTCTCAAGATAGCATAAGTATTATGGTGCGTGAACAAATTACTGTCGAGCAATTGATAGAAAAGTGCATAGTTATGAGATTATCGAGGCATGATCATGTATATAGGCATCACCTCCGTGACAACTAGATCGAAACGATTCTGCATCTACTACTATTACTCCACACATCGACCGACTCATGCTTGCACCTAGAGTATTAAGTTCATAAGAACAGAGTAACGCATTAAGAAAGATGACATGTTGTAGAGGGATAAAATCATGCAATATGACATAAACCCCATCTTTTTGTCCTCGATGGCAATAAGACAATACGTGCCTTGCATCCCCTGCTGTCACTGGGAAAGGACACCACAAGATTGAACCCAAAGCTAAGCACTTCTCCAATTGCAAGAAAGATCAATCTAGTAGGCCAAACCAAACTGATAATTCGAAGAGACTTGCAAAGATAACTTAATCACACATAAAAGAATTCAGAGGATATTCAAATATTTCTCATAGATAAATTTGATCATAAACCCACAATTCATTGGATCTCGACAAACACACCGCAAAAAGAGTTACATCCAATAGATCTCCAAGAAGATAGAGGAGAACATGGTAGTGATATTCAAAGAGAGAGAAGAAGCCATCTAGCTAATAACTATGGACCCGAGGGTTTGTGGTAAACTACTCACAACTCATTGGAGAGGCCTTGGAGATGATGTAGAGGCCCTCCATGGTCGATTCCCCCTCTGGCGGAGCGTCAGCGAAGGCTCCAAGATGGGATCTCGCGGATAGAGAAGGTTGCGGCGGTGGAAATAGTTTTTCGTGGTGCTCCTGGATGTTTTTGGGGTACGTGGATATATATAGGAGGAAGAAGTAGGTCGGTTGACACTTGAGGGGCCCACGAGGGTGGGGCGCGCCCACCCCCAGGGGGCACGTCGAGCACCCTCGTGGCCGCCTCGTTCGCTGCTTGACGTCCACTCCAAGTCTCCTGGATTGCGTTTGTTCAAAAAAGATCGCTCCCAAAGGTTTCATTCCGTTTGGACTCCGTTTGACATTCCTTTCCTTCGAAACACTGAAATAGGCATAAAAACAGCAATTCGGGCTGGGCCTCCAGTTAGAAGGTTAGTCCCAAAAATGATATAAAAGTGTAGAGTAAAGCCCATAAACATCCAAAACAGGTAATATAATATCATGGAACAATCAAAAATTATTGATACGTTGGAGACGTATCAACAGCCAATCCTAAATAAAGTGGTCTCTGCCTGCAAAAAGCCTCTGGTCGTGACGCTGTGGTGGGCTCTGTGATGACCTCCGTCCTGTCGTCCTGGCGGTCTTGGTCTTGTTGCACAAGAATGGAAACCTTTGGCTGATTCCTCAGGACTCCGCGCCTGCTACTTGCCTCCCTTGCACCAAAAAGGAAACTGGTACTCTGCGCCCGCTGGCGCCCGCCTAGCCTTGGTCGTCATGGCTCACGTCAGCTAAGCCTCGTGAGTTACACCTTGCATAGAACTCTGCGCCCCTCGGGAGCCAGCCTGAGGAGGTCGATCCCCTCGGAGGTCTTGGCGTCGTCCGCCTCGCGAGGCTTGGCTCCTCGCGAGGGTCCTTATTCATTGATGCTGAAGCTAGGCCATACCAAGTCGTTGATAGAGCCACGTAGTGGGCCGTAGGCAGGCATTTCTGGGTACCCCGTTTCCAGAATGCCGACAGGTTAGTCCCAAAAAATGATATAAAGTTGCCATAAAATGATTGTAAAACATCCAAGAATGATAATATAATAGCATGGAACAACCAAAATATTGTAGATACGTTGGAGACATATCAGGTCGCAAGGGAGCACAACCTCGGCGTTGTAAACCATGAAGAAGGGTGTGTGGCCGGTGGATCGATTGGGCGTAGTGCACAAGCTCCATAATACGGAATCGAGTTCTTCCACCCATTGATAGTCCGCATCCTTGAGGGAGCACACTAATCTCGGCTTTATGTCGTTGAGGATTAATCCATTGGCACGTTCGACCTGCCCGTTGGACTGGGGGTGATAGACAGATGCATAATTGAGCTTAATGCCCATATTTGTGCACTATGCCTTCACTTACTTGGCTTTGAAGTTTGTTACATTGTTCGTTATTATACTGTGATGGATGCCATAATGGTGGACCACTCAGATGAACTCAATGATTGGTTCTGTTTTGGCCAAGGTTATTGTCTTCGCCTCTACCCACTTAGTGAATTTATCCACCATAATGAGCAGATATTTATTTTTCTTAACCCTCCTCGAAGTGGGCCAACCATATCCAGCCCCAAGAACACAAAGGGACAGGTGATCGAAATGATCTGAAGAGCTGTGGAGGGCATATGGCTCTGTTTGACAAAGACCTGGCATCTAGGGTAGCGATGGACGAGTGTTTTGGCATTTGCCTTAGCAGCTAGCCAGTAAAATCTGGTTCGGAAGGCCTTGCTTACTAAGGCCCGAGCTGCAGTGTGATGCCTGCTCATGTCGGAGTGTACTTCCGCCAGGAGCAGCCTCCCCTCGTCCTCGGATAAACATCGTTGGTAGACACTCATGGTGCTTTGGTTGTAGACCTCGCCTTCGTAGACCTTATACACCTTGGATCCCCTAATGATCCAATGTGCCTCAGTTTGGTCCTCGGGGAGTTCCTTGTACAGTAGATATGCGAGGAGGGGTTTGGTATAGGGTGCAATGACTATCATGACCTCGTGAGTCGAGGATGTTTCCTTGATAGTGAGCCCCCAATATATCCACGCCTTCTTCGGCTGCTGGAGGGGAAGCATGTCTAGCGTCTTTTGATTCTGATGTAGTACTACCATCTTGCCAGATCACAGATGGCTTAAAAAGCCTCTCATGGAGTGTATTCTCATGAACCTTGTCCCATTTAGCACCCATTCTAGCATGGACATCGGCAGCTTGATTATTGTCCATTGGGATATGATGGAACTAGAGCCCGTCGAACCGAATTGAGATTGTGAGGACGGCATTAAGGTATGCTATCATCTTGGGGTCTTTGGCGTTAAATTCTCCATTGACTTGAGAGATGGCAAGTTTAGAGTCTCCATGGACCTCGAGACATCAGACGCCCATTGCGACTTCTATCTGAAGTCCATGTAGAAGTGCCTCGTATTTAGCTGCATTGTTTGAGTCGGTGTACATAATTTGTTGTATGTACCGAATATTGTAGCATGTCGGTGATGTGAGCACTACTCCAGCCCCTAGTTAGGTGAGCATTTTTGAGTCATCTATGTACATGGTCCAATGTAAATACATATTATGCTCTTAAGGAAGCTCAACTTCCGTCCATTCGGTTGCGAAATCCGCCAACTCCTAAGATTTAATAGCCCGCCATGGTCGGTATGTTATTTCGAAGGGGAGGAGTTGCCCAGTTGGCGATGCATCCCGTGGCATCCCTACAGTTGACTATATCACTCAGGTGAACTTCATATGCCACTGTGACTGGGCACTCTTGAAAGTAGTGCCTAAGTTTCCTAGATGTCATAAAGATCACGTTAGCTATCTTCTGGTAATGCGGGTACCTCATTTTCACGGGGTAAGGACTTCGCAAACGTAGCAATTTGGCCTTTGACCAAGCTGGCGCTAGAACAGACTAGCCCACAGGCTTCCAACCTGACACCGCTTTGCTACTTTTCGAAAGAGGAAGATAAGTTGCTTGTATGAGACTGCGCCTCCCGGCTAGAAACTCCAATGGCATTTTTGGTAAATTTAAGCAAAGCGAAGCTTTACGACCAAGGAGAGATAAGCATAACGATAGAAGGAGTGCTCCCCGAGCACAGGCTCGCTTGGAAGGATAGAGCGCTGTCGGATTTCGGGTTCCGGCAGACCCTTGAGGTTCGAACACTCGGGTGCGCGCGGAGATTTCGCCTTCTACCTACCTGCACCCCACCGCCTCGCTAAGATCTGAGCTATGGAAAGAACAGCACAAGAGACACAGGGTTTATACTAGTTCGGACCACCATTGTGGTGTAATACCCTACTCTAGTTTGTGGTGTGGTGGATTGCCTCTTGGGCTGATGATGATGAGCAATACAAGGAAGAACAGCATCGCGAGGGTCTGTTCTTGGCTGGGGCAATGAACTGCTAGGAGGAGTTCAGCCACCCTTCTCTCTCTCTCTCTCTCTCTCTCTCTCTCTCTCTATGTGATGCTACTCGACCCGATCCCAGCTTGTTTCTGGATTGGCCGATGGCCTCTGGATTATCGATCCTCTCTACCCTGGGGGTGGCTAGTCCTATTTATAGGCAAAAGCCCTGGGCCTCTTCCCAAATATTGAGCGGGAAGGGCGCCAACAATTGGCCATTTTGAATGGGAACATCTGGTACACTTATCCTGACTAAAGTTGGTCCTCGCCTGCCAAAGGCTCTGGTGGTGACGCTGGCTTGGGCTCCACAATGACTTCCTCCCTGCCGTTGGGCTGGTCTTGGTCTCGTTGCACCGAAACGGGTGCCTTTGCTTGATGCTCTTGCCTGCGCTTGCTCCCTTTGCAACAAAGAGGAAAGGAGGACACTGCGCGGGCTGGCGCCCGCCTGGCGCCCTTGGTCGTCATGGCTTGCGTCACGGGCACCTCGTGAGGTACCCCGCCTTGATCTCTCCGCCTCCTCGCGAGCCAGCCTGATGAGGCCGTGCCTGAGGAAGCTCCGTGTCGTCCGCCCCGCGAGGGTTGGCCCCTCGTGAGGGTCTTGGGTCTGTGTTGATGAAGATGGGTCGTGTTGGGGCCCCCTTTGAGCCACGCCGCAGGTCGCAGGCAGGCAAGTCTGGGGACCCCCGTTCCCAGAACGCCGACAACTAGCCCCCGGGCCCAAGGCGCGCCCGTACTTGGCCGTGCAGGGAGGCGAAAGGGCAAGAGCGAAGCGCCGCGGGCCCTAACAGCCTGCGGCCTTGGGCGCCGTGTGGCGGTTGATTGGATGTGGGCGTCTCCACTTCCCCACGATGCCTCGGCAACTGCACGGATTGGACAAGTCCCTGCATGCAAAGCGGGTCATGATTACCTGCGATCATGGAGGTCGGTGGTTGGCCTTCGCCGGCCATAAGTACGGAACGGCACGCGCCCTTCCAGTCCATCTCTTCTTGCTTCTCCTTCTTCCCGGTCCTTGCTCCGTCTTGCTGCGATGGCTCCGATCCGCCGGTTCTCGGCGGCAGAGAAGGGAAAGGCTCCCCGAGAGGAACCAGACCCGCTCCCGCCGAAGAAACGGCTCGCCCTCTGCCGCCGGGACGAGGGGGCCCATCAGGTGGTGTCGAGGCCCTGGTGCGAGCGGCCACCGGCAGGGTTCCCGCTTCCCTTGTACGCCCACATCGAGGGCTCTGAAGGAGTCGATGCCGATCGCCACGGGCGGCGCCGCCGTCGGCGCTGACGGGTCACGAAGGTGTGGGTCGTCCCCCTTGGGGTCCACACCGAGGGCTCCTCCCGAGAGTTCGTGCTCCACGCCGCCATGCCTCCTCAGTCTTGGATTCGCCTTCCTCCCTTCTTCGCCTCCATCATCCCGCAGGGAGAACTCCTGGAGTTTTGGCTGCAGCACGCCGGCTGCAGCACCCTCGCGACCGAGGCAGAGGTCGCGGTCATTGCCCTAGGCGAGGTCTTCATGACTCGAGGCTGGGGTGAAATCGCCCGGGTTTGCAGGACAAGAGCACCTTCGCGATCCACTTGGAGTACGACGGTGCTTCGGTAATGTTCTTCAAGGTCTTCGATGCGAACGGGCGCCGGCTGGAGTGCTGCCCCAGGAGAGATGGTCGGGACCCTGCTACGGCGAGGACTAGGCCCGCCGATCGCTCCCTTGGCGGCTCCTCAGGCGGCGGAGGCGTTGGAGGATCCAGCGACTCCGGCGAGCTGTTCGCGACTCCGGAGACGAGCGACGACAACTACGAGCCCCCGAGCCGGCACTGCTCCTGGAGCAGGGTGGGCTCGTCAGGCCGTCGCCGACTCTGATCTGGATGGGATAGGCGCCGGCGCTTGACGACCCACTGTTGATGATGGCGCCTTTTGCAGGGGCGCGTGTAGTTAGCGTCCTTTTAGGATCTGTTCCCTGCGAGGAATCAAAGACGCGTCCCGTGGGGGCTTGTAAGGTGCCTGTGATCCTGTTTGTTAATATAACCCTTGTCGTAGAATTGTGCGATTTGCTCATTCCGTCTTAGCTCACTTCTCCCTTTCGAACCTCACGAGGGCTTGGTGCTCTGCGCCGACAGGTCCCAGTCCCAAGGCGGCTTCAGCCGTCGCTGGTATGCCAGGTCGCGATGTCTTGGTCAAGGCCAGGAGGTGAGCGACCCGGGGTCTGGTAAGAGCCCCTGAGTCGCGATGCTTAGGAGGTCCCCTTTGGCGCTCAAGCAGCCGCCGTTCAGTGAGAAAGGAGAGTGGCGTCGCTAACACTGGATTGCATTAGGTGCGGGGATGGTGCCACGGTAGCTGGTGCTTCCGGGTGGTGACTTATCTCGAGAATCAGGGGCCGCTCCCTGGTGTGTCGCCGGGTCCGGGCATCGGCAGGCGTGAGGTTGCTCGGCGAGGTCCTCGCGTGTCCCTCCCCTCTCGCCTTTGCTCCCCTTTCTGCTCTATGTCCTTGGGTCCCGGCCCTCGAGCGAGTCTCAGCCGTCGCAGGTATGCCAGGTCGCGATGCCGTGGACAAGGCCAGAGGGTGAGAGCTGGAGAGCCAGTAGGAGCCCTGAGTCGCGATGCTCAGGCACCCCCCTTTAATGTGCAAGCGGTTCGCGCGGATGAGAGTGAAGGAGGCACCGCAAGGGCCTCGCCTGACGCAGCTCCTTTAGGAGATCCTGTAGACCCATCATAGAAAGAACGAGGGGTTGTCATGACAATTGACAGTCAGCCGTTGGTTGCTTCCGAGGGGCGATGAGGCACTGAAGGATTGACGAGGTGGCGCCATGCGGGGCTGCCGCGGCCAGAGCTCAGCCATTCAGGTTTGTCGGCGTTGCAGGGATGGACCCATGCGCAAGCGTCATGCCGTTTTGGGAGCAGCTCCGTCAGTTGGCGTCAGTTGAGCGAGCAACTAGGTCAAACACATTAGCGGCAAAGGAGTGGATTCATTCAAATAGATGCTGGGAAGGCGGACATCACTGGGTCAGGCCCGAGCGACTTGGGGATGATGCAGCCCGAGGGGCACCCACAACAAAGTAAGCTAACAACATGAAATAAAAGGGATACATGCCGCAGGGACGGACCCACACGGCCTGGGAATAATGCAGCCCTTGGGGGCGCTCCCAGCTGGAAATGAGACTTGAAAGATGTCACCTGATGATGTTGAGGATGGAGGAGTGTTGGTGTAGCAGTCTCGGTTTGCTGCGGAAGCCGATCGTCACGAGCCCCCAGGCCCAGGGGCCTCGGGAGGCTCCGGAGGCGCTGGTGGCCCCTCGTGGACCATCTCCATCCCCGCCAGGGCTGCGGAACGCCTGGCCTCTTGAGCCTCCATGATGCCCCTCATGAGGCGCTGGTACGTGGCAGCCGCGTTCGGCAAGCCGTAAGGCATGCGAACGTAGCTGTGGGGTGGACCTTTGCAGCGCCCCACTCGCGAGGGCCAGAGGCGCTCCAGAGAGGCGACTCGATTGAGCCCTGGTATGTCGATGCAGACGCGCAGCCCACCATCCTCGCTTGGATGGGGAGCCACAACTAGTAGGCGGCGGCCGCCTCTCATGACTCTTGACTCCTGTAGCTCCTGAATGGCCTTGCTGACAAACTCCTGAGGGTCTGGCCCTCCTTGCCTTACTCCTTGAGGGAAACGTGCTTCGAAACACGCCTCCATGTGGTGCCCAAGCGCCTCCCTCGTGACCTTAGACAGGTCGGTGGCCCTCTAGGGGAGAGCCCCCGAGCCCTGCCTGAGGAGGGCGCCGGGCGCGCTTTCCTATGCGATGGAAGGAGGTTCCCCCTGGGTAGGCGCGGGCCCTGAGGGGCCGGGCCGGACGATGTCTTTTTCTTCTTGGGGGTGGTCTCGGGAAGCCTCCTGCTTCCGCGATCCAGGTCTTCCAGTGATGTGGCCTAAAAGGCTCGTTCCAGGGAACACACCGCGTCCTTATCTTCACAGGGCACCGTGATGACTCCGCCACTTCCTGGCATCTTGAGGACGTTGTAGCCGTGGTGAGTTACAACCATGAACTTGGCCAGCGCTGGGTACCCAAGGATGGCGTTGTATGGCAGGCAAATGTGAGCGACGTCGAAGTCGATGAGCTCGGTGCGGTAGTTGTCGAGTGCCCCGAAGGTGACAGGGAGGCGGACCTGCCCAATCGGGACCGTGGAGCCGTCGGTGACTCCGGAGAAAGGCTTGGTTGGCTGAAGCTGGTTGTAGGGCACTTGGAGATTGTTGAATGTTTCCACGGACAGGACGTTGAGCCCTGCCCCGCCATCGATGAGGGTCCTGGTGACCAGCACGTTGCTGATGATTGGGGAGCAAAGCATCGGGAGGACTGCGGCTGTGGCCGCACACTTGAGCTGATCCGCTGAGCTGAACGTGATGGCGCACGCCGACCACCTGAGAGGGCGCGTGGCTTCGAGCTTGGGGAGGACTGCATTCACTTCGCGGGCGAACTGCTTGAAGATGCGTTGAGAGGCTGGGTCTTGAGCCACGCCAAGGATGCAGGCGATCGCGCGCGGCTCCTGGAAGCCCCCAGCCCCCTCGTCCTGATGGCGGTCCTCGTTTTTCCTTGGCTGCGGCAGCAGCGGAGGGAGGCCTGCGTTGCCTTGCGGGCGATCCTCGCGAGGCTGATCCCTCCAGTCTCCCTCGCGAGGCGGGTAGTGCCAGCGATCCTCGCGAGGTCGATCGCGCCACCCTTGGCGCGGGACGCGGTCTTCACAGCATCCTGCGTTCCTTCCTCCTTCTCGACCGTAGCCCCGGTCACCGCGGTCGAGACGACGGCCGATCCTTCCTTCTCGCACGGCTCGGAGCTCTTGACATTCGTTGGTGTTGTGGGTGTGGAGGTCGTGGTACACACAGTACCGACTGCCCTTGGAAGATTCGGGCTGATCTCTGCCCCGCTTGGTATCTGGTTCTGCCGCGAGCACGGCAGCCCCCTTGCGCTTCACATCCTTGGCCTTGGGCTTCTCCTCTTATGGGTCTGCGGTAGGCAGCTCGAGGAGGGAGAGACGCCCTTCCTCAGCCCTGGCGCACTTGGTCGCCAAGTTGAACAGCTCCAAGGAAGTGCACAGGTCTTCATGCATCACCAGCTCCTCCTTGATCTTGACGTCGCGCACGCCGTTGGAGAAGGCTGAGATGATGGCCTCCTCGGTCACCTTGGGAATCTTGAGGCGTGCGTTGTTGAACCGCTGGATGTACTTCTGCAGGGTCTCTCCGGGTTGTTGCTAGATGCGGCGCATGTCGCTAATGGCGGGTGGCCGGTCGCGAGTACCTTGGAAGTTGGCGATGAAGCGGGTGCGCATCTCGTCCCAGGAGGAGATCGTGCCTGGAGCCAGGTTCAGGAGCCAGGTGCGGGCCCCGTCCTTGAGCGCCATGGGAAATCAGTTCGCCATGACCTTCTCGTCTACGTTGGCAGCTTTGATGCCCAGCTCATAGAGCTGGAGGAACTCCACAGGGTCGGCCGTGCCGTCGTAACGAGGACGCAGGTCTGGCTTGAACTCGACGGGACACGCGACGCTGCGTAGCTCGATGGTGAAGGCACGACAGCCTGCTGTGGCCACGGGAGGCCTTGGGTGACAGAGAGCTTGGTCTTGCAGGTCCCCATGCGCTGCAGCTGGGAGCAGCGCGGGGTCTTGACGTGCGGGAGCAGGAGCATGGTCGCGACGTGCTGGAGCTGGGAGCGGCCGGGCAGCTTCTTGCGGGCGAGGGACTTCTTGGCAGCTCTGCTCTTGCCGTGCTTGCACCTGACGGAGCGGGTTCCGCCCAGGGGCCACGCGCCTTGGAGCCAGGGCGCCTCCTTGAGGAGGAGGCGGCTGGGGCGCTCCCGGAGCTTCATCGCCCGCGCAGGGCGGGGTGCGGTGCAGCGGAACGGACGGCGCGGGAGAGCCCCCTGCGGTGCGGACGAGCTCGGCGACGCGGTCGAGCTATTCTTCGTAGACGTCGTTGACGGGACGGTAGCACAGGAGCTCGTTTGCCGCGATGAGCGCAGCTCGAGCCTCCATGGGTGCACGGAGCGCGCGGGACGAAGAACCAGCTGGGGTGAGCGAGGGAGTAGCGGTGCTGCCGTGTTGCCGCACGGACGGATGCTGAGACGACGCTTGCTGCTCGTTTCCCGCCGGGCCGGTGGCGGCGTTGACGGCAGGTGACGGGGAACGGCGAGGATGCCCGCCGACAGGAGTCGTCTGGGTGACGCGGGAAGCGAGAGCGGCTCGGCGCTCGGCGCGGGCCCGACGAGCGTCAGACATGGACGTGATGGTCGGAGGAGAACGGGGCGGTGGAAGACGAATTCCGGCACACCCCTACCTGGCGCGCCAAATGTCGGATTTCGGGTTCCGGCAGACCCTTGAGGTTCGAACACTGGGGTGCGCACGGAGATTTCACCTTCTACCTACCTGCACCCCACCGCCTCGCTAAGATCTAAGCTATGGAAAGAACTGCACAAGAGACACAGGGTTTATACTAGTTTGGGCTAGCGTAAGGTGAGGGGAAACCCTTCCCCATGTCAGCTACCCCTCCCTCTCCCTTCAACCTATATATACTAGAGGATTTTGGCCTTTGGAGACACAAGTTTTGTAGCCTACTCTTGTTCTCTAGTTCTAGTTCTAAATTGGAGTTGATCTAATTAAAGCTAGGACTAGATCTCTCTAATCTTCATAATAGATAAGCCCTATGCGGTTCCATTCTTCTCTCTCTAATTCTCCATCTACGATTAGCTGTGGACGGTAAAGCATTGTTGGATAGTGAAGCATGTACGCTTGCAAATTGTAGAGAGGTCATGCTTTCGATCTTAGATTCGACGGATCATATGTGAATAGTTGAGGGACTTCAAGGACGATCTACACAAACTCTTCTTCCACTTCAACTCAAAGTTAGTAACAATCCAATCTAAACCTCTAATGCATCTTCATAGTTTTTCGAGTTTAGTCGTAGGCTGATTTATTTATATGCTTTCTAGTGTGTTTTCCAACAAGTTTTGAATGTGCAAAGCGAGTCTTTGAGTGGCATATATTTGGGAATTCCTATAGACATGGGTCACTCAAATAATGGGACCTTCAAACAGCTCAGGCACCAAGTCTGGGAAAAGATTAAAGGGCATATAGAGAAGCTCCTTTCAGCAGCAGGCAAAGAAGTTTTGGTAAAGTCAATTGCTTGGTCTATACTTGTTTATTCTATGGCTTGCTTTAGGATTCGAAGGGGCCTCTGCGAGAATGTTATTTCCCTCATATGACCTTTCTGGTGGGGAGGTTAGAATGGTCGGAGAAAATAGGCATGGGTCTCATGGGATGTTTTAACGCATCCGAAGTATATGGGTTGTCTTGGGTTCAGGGACTTGAAGATCTTTAATCTGGCACTATTTTCCAAAAAATCATGGAGGCAACCAGATTCTCTTGGCGCAAGAATTCTAAAAGTTTCTTATCATCCCACTGTTTCTTTTCTTGAGGCTGAACTCTGGTTACACCCATCTCAAATATGGAGGGAATCCTAGAGGGACGATATATTTTGGTTTGATGGTACTGCCATGGTTTTGTCATGGCAGAAGTCCTCGTGAGAGAACTAACTCATGAGACCATCGCTGCTAGGTGATTTCTTGAACAGGGTTGGTCGGAATCAAGAGATGCGTGTTTTACCTAGGTTCGCGCCCTCGCGGTGGAGGTAAAAGCCTACATCCTTCTTGATTGCTATTGATGATGATGATCTCGATTACAAGGTTGTTGTTTAGCTACCTCTAATCTCGAGAGCTTCTACTTTTAACTTGTCTGAAACTTGTCTATCTTGACTTGTCCCTCTTGGGGTTCCTTGCCCCTCCTTTTATAAGTTGAAGGGGCTGGCTTACATGTAGAGTCCTAGTAGGACTACAACTAGTCTATTTTCTATTACAAGTCAGATCCTAGTCTGGTTCTTTTCTTTCGAGTTAAGACAATCCTTCATGTGCCTTCTCCATAAGACGGACCTTCGGGTTCCTCCGTGAGCCAGCATTTGGTCAGGTCTCACTCTGGGACTCTGGCCCTTCTTGTCTTCTTGACATGACCCGGAAAATAAGGTCACCCATGAAGCCGCCATGCTTCTGGGACACATTTGGCCGGGTCTTGGTCGTGGGGAATATCCCCAACGTTAGCCCCAGGTTAGCTTGAATTTATTCAGGCTAAGCTCCTGAAATAAGAATATGTTAAAGGACTGGCTCTCTCAAATGACCGGCTTACTCAATTGACCAGCTTCAGAATCAACTTGCTCACACTGGTTCCGTGCAGAAAAATATTGGAAAAAATAACCTGTGTGACATTTTGGAGTTGTCTTCCAATGCTTTGGCTTGATAGAAATTTGGAAAAAGAATTTTGTCTGATGTTGAGCCAACTTTCAATGCTTCAAACTTGATGAAAATATTAAGAATAAGAAATCTGTATGATATTGAGCCAGCTTTCAGTGCTTCGACTTGGTAATAATAAATACATACGATATTGAGCCGACACTTGAATTTATTTTTCTTCACCAAGAATATGAGACCCACCTCACTCAAAAATGAAAACTTGAATGTGTTCTTCCCTTATATCCATATTACTTGTAGCCCCCAAGCCTTAAGAGTAGAATGTAGTGATAGATTAAGACTTGCTTACATAAAAATGTTGCAACTTTGGAGATATCCGGGTCGTTCATCTGAGTTACCAGTCATAAACTGAATGTTTTGCATTTCTGATGTGTAGCTCCCAAGGGTCGGATCACAAGTATGTGATGTGTCGGGTCTTCAATTTAGACCTTATGATATGTTTAAACAATTGAGCATTGTAGCCCCCAAGTGTTCGATTTCCTTGCCTAAAGCGACCTGGGACTTGAACTTTCTTTTGATTTTTGTAGATGTATAGCTTCAAATAGTGTAGCCCCCAAGGGTCGGGTTAGCTGTCCTCATCAATCTAGAACATGAACTATTTGTAGATCCAATGATTATAGCCCCCAAGGGTCGGGTCACTATTAATAGTGAGTCATGTCCTCAATAAAAGTAGTTCAAAATGACAATGCATTAGTGTGGGGACCCTGACTCATAAGTCGTGATCACCGAATGCACGTGTACAGTGATCCCAGAGATCAATGCTCACTGAACACACAGAAGCTGAATAACAAGAGTCTTACATCCATACATACCGTATCACACAAGTAGGACCATTATGGTCAAGTCTTGATTATAACATTGCAGCGGAAATCTTCGTCGATAACTTGGACCCATGCCATCTGCCTTAACCCTACTGGCATTCTGACTGGGAAGCGATCTAGCTCGCATGCTCGTCACCGAAGTATTCTTCTTCATATCATGTTCTTTCATGCCTGGCCAATAAAATAACCAGTGGCAAGCCAATGAGTACTTTGAATGTACTTGCAAGCAACCCAAGGGTGATAACAGAACAATTATGCAAGGCACTACTGCTAATTTGGCATTTTTGCGGAAAGCAAGTTTTTCTCATGCAAGTATGATCAACATTTATCAAGAATATGAATGCGTCTGCAACAAGTATCAGGAGGTTACAGACATCAACATCGGGATAGAGTTGTGAACAACTCATACTCAAGCTCATCGTGACTTCCTCACGAATCACGTCAACAGATTTACCAAACCGTGTTGTTTGTCAGAAACATATGGACGTAGTCTAAGCAGCACCACCCAACTGTCCTTGATCGTGGACACGGCTATTCGAATAGTTTACACTCTGCACAGGTTGCACACTTTACCCACAAGATCCGGCGAACTTTCGTGTCATCCACGACCCGCGGTACCTCAAGTACCCGGGGTAAGCACCCGATCACTATCTTTCCCTAGACGACACTAACATAGAGTCCACTCGTTGTTCCGTATCCTCATGATGTACATCATACAAGACTCACTCGAGATCGTAACATCCGAGAGGGGACACAACGGTGTATCCGGCGCCCTGTAAAAACAGTCATGGCCGCCCTACCTGGCACGACCCCGTCCCGAGAGAGAGCACCAACTCTCCCCCGTCACTAGTAATGCGGGCTCCAAGCTAGTATCGGCCTAGGTAATCAATAATGCCCTTTCCCATACAAGGGTAGTGTGGTTGCGCATGTAAGGTTGGGACAGTCGATAAATCTTAAATCTAATCTGCCTCCATAAACAACACTTTTATCGAGCCTCGGTACACTACCTCTCCACCAAGTAGTGACCTAGTTCATCATCATCTCCCAGGGACATTAGTGGCACCCACTGGGCTGTATGCAAGTATGTCAAACCACACTTATTTCTTTCCATGGATAACCCTGACCCACTTTGCATAGCCATTTACTATAGCATATTTCTACAACCCCCCAACACAACTCTAAGCAAGGGTGGAGTCATGAACAATGCAAGTATCAATGGAGTATGCAACGGAGGCAAGCCTAGCAAGGTTGCCATTCAAGGTATATCATGCACTCAGTGAAGCAACGAAAATGCTATTAAGATGAAAATGGTTCCATCATGGTCAAAGGGCTGCTTGCCTGGCTCAACAGAGTCTTCGAGGTCTTCATTTATCTCTGGTACAACTCCAAGCATTTCGTCTACTTCGTCAACTATCGTTGAAAGCAACCATAATAAGCAACACAACAAGACAGAAAATAAAAGTGCTCTAAAAATGTGAGTTGGACTTTTCTAGAATACCCTTGGTCATATGAGGAGTGACCAAAGTGGTTTCATTGGGACTTGATGAATGGATATCTCTGAACATTTCCATATGATGGAATCAAGGGATTTGTGGATTTGCAAGAAGTGTAAAGAAATATTATTTTGAAAAATGAGCAAAGACACCCATTTAACAAGTACTAATTTTAGAAGAACCTAGGAGTTGGTTTCACTGGATTTGGAGTTCAAATGATTTTTCTATGAATTTGTAAACTTGGCTATACATGGAGAAATGGACCAATATTTTATATGACACAGAAGGTATTAGGAAAAATGTTCCAAACCTAAGTTATGAGCTTAGAAGTATCTAGGAATTTGAATAATGGCATTTGGATCAAATTTGAGCTCTCTGTGATTTTCTAAAGTTCATCACAGAAATAGGAAAAATAGGATTTGATAAATATTTGTGAAGGAAGTGCTTTTGTAAAAATGTGACAATAGCACCATGTGGTAGGGAATGATTTTAGAAACTACTAGAAATTTGAATCATCAAATTTGGAGTTAATTTGAATTATTTATGGACTTTGCAAGTTTACAGAAAAAGGAAAAAGAAAAGGGAAAGGGTTTTACCCTTATCCTGCGCACAGGGTGGGAGATAGCAGTGGGCCGGCCCAGCTGTTCGGCTGTCCGGGCGACAGGGGCGACGTCGAAGGCGGCTTCACACTAGTGCGCCTTCAGGCGGGGGAAGTGGTTACGCCAGACGCCGCTTCCACTTAAACGGGCGAGGCCCGCCCGCTGGGTCACCGACGCGCGGGGCCCAGCACCCAGTCCGTCGCCTACCTACCGCTCGAACAGAGCAGAGGCAGGGGAGGCGAGGCCGAGCGAGCGCCAGCGTTCCCCCCCGGCGGTCCCGGCTACCTGGGGCGACGCCCAGCACACCGGTGGGTTCAGGGGATCACGATGCATCCGAGAGGTGCGCCACGACCTCGAGGGCGGTCGGCTGCGAGCGCAACGTCGACCGTGGCGGAGGCCAGCAGCAGTGAAGATGAGCACGGCGATGTAGCGAAGGATGGGACGCAATGGAGCCCGGGGTGGATAAGCGGTGATGAAGAGAGTGTTCTGGAACGTCTAGGGGAAAGAGAGAGGGGTTAAGGCACCGGAATTTTGGCGTCGGTCGGTGGCTCGGCTCCAGCCATAGAGGTGCAAGGAGGGCGCGGGGAGAGGAGTAAGCTGGCCAGGGTGATGCACATGAGGGAGAGAGAGTGAACGAAGGCTAGAGAGGGCCCGGGGGTGGCCTTTTATGGCGGGGCGATGGTGCACCGTGGGCTTGTGCGCCGGCGAGCTCGTGCTCATCGCTATGGGCCCCGGGAAGGTCCTGCACCGAGTCTAGGGAGTTCATGGAGGTGGACTACGCCCAGGGGGAGAAGAGAGGGAGCGGGGAATGCGGCAAATCGGGTCCCCGCCACGGCCAGCGACTGGCGTGCTCGGGCGGCGCTCTGTCCACACGCCAGGAGAGCTGGAGAGGGAGAGAGAGGAGGGGACGAAAGTGTAGCATGCTGCGGTCGTCGAGGTGACATCGGGGGAAACGAGGGGGAGGCCCTAGGTGGTCCGGTGGCTCGGGCAGAGAGCGGCTACAGTGCTAGGGCGCCCTGTAGCACGCTCCAGAGCGCACCTTTGGCCGGCATGGACATTGTTTTGGCGCCTTGGGCGTGGCCAATAGTGTCCAGCCGCTCTAGGGGGGAGTAAACAAGTTGGGAGGAGCTTTGGATGCCTTGGAGAGCTACTAGGAGAGGAGAGAGGTTGAGGGAGAGAGAGAAAGAGGCTGTCCAGAGAGAGAAAGTGAGGGTTTCACCCCCAAATAATTGATCTGTTGAGGGGGGGAATTACTGGAGGTAGAAGGTGACTAGATTAAGCTCTGGTAAAAAGTTGAGCTCATGGAGAATAGTGGAAGAGGTCGAAAATGGCATTTTGGTAATGTGTCAGAAGGTGTTTGATAATGGTTTGGGCAAGCAAATTAATTCCAATTGACATGATAACTAACAGGATCAAGTGGCATATATAATTGAGGTTGACCACCAATTTTGAGTCCATTTGAAGAAAGTTGCCAATGTAACTTTAGCAAACCCTAGAAATCAGGATAAATGGTCATCGAGGTGACCTCGAGGGACACGAGGGGGAGGCCCTAGGTGGTCCGGTGGCTCAGGCAGAGAGCGGCTACAGTGCTAGGGCGCCCTGTAGCACGCTCCAGAGCGCACCTTTGGCCGGCATGGACATTGTTTTGGCGCCTTGGGCGTGGCCAATAGTGTCCAGCCGCTCTAGGGGGGAGTAAACAAGTTGGGAGGAGCTTTGGATGCCTTGGAGAGCTACTAGGAGAGGAGAGAGGTTGAGGGAGAGAGAGAGAAAGAGGCTGTCCAGAGAGAGAAAGTGAGGGTTTCACCCCCAAATAATTGATCTGTTGAGGGGGGGGGGGGAATTACTGGAGGTAGAAGGTGACTAGATTAAGCTCTGGTAAAAAGTTGAGCTCATGGAGAATAGTGGAAGAGGTCGAAAATGGCATTTTGGTAATGTGTCAGAAGGTGTTTGATAATGGTTTGGGCAAGCAAATTAATTCCAATTGACATGATAACTAACAAGATCAAGTGGCATATATAATTGAGGTTGACCACCAATTTTGAGTCCATTTGAAGAAAGTTGCCAATGTAACTTTAGCAAACCCTAGAAATCAGGATAAATGGATTTTCCAAGATTTAGTCATGCAAATATATTCTCCTTGATGCACCACTTTGTGTAGTGTCATCATTTGTGCTTTTGAGCATGACCACAAAGTTTGGGATCAAATGAAGAAAGTTGGCAATGTAGAGTTATTCAAATTTGGTTCTGGACAGAAAGGGTTTTGAGGGGGTTTGATGATGTTTTCTTGATCTTCAAGGCATGAGGCTTTGTTAGATTATCAAATATGTCATATGTGACATGCTATAATTTTCTTGGATTTTTATGGAAATATTTCCTGTAGAAATATTTCAAATCCTTAAAATGGGTAGAAATCGTTTTGGGAGGTTTTGTCCAATATTTTGATCATGACCATATGTTGAAACTCATATATATGGAAGATATATGTCCATTGAGTCTCCCTAATTTTCCTCAAATATTTTTAAAGCTTTAAAATAATTTTAACCTATTAAAGACCATTTCTGGCCTGAAGAAAAAACCTTTAAATAAAATAAGAAAATAACTTTTAAAATTATATTTTTGTGGTTTCTGGGTATCCTATATCTAATAGGAGTCAAACATATTTTTGGAAAGATTTTTACTGCCCTTAATTAAGTTCTTGCAGTGCAAACCTCAATTCAGGGGGTTTTGGAAAACTAATTTTTGAAAATACTTTTTGGCCAAATTATTTTTGTAAGGAAATAATATATTTCTCTATACACATGGCATGATCATTGGGAAAAGGTTTTGGATCAAGGAGAAGGAGTATAAGAGTTGGAGGATTTATTTGATTTTTAGAGCACTTGCAAACAACAATCAAAGCAAAGACAAAACACTCAAACGTTTTTGTCAAACCACATTTTATCAGGATTTATTAGCTTAAGTGTTGTGGCATGAAAATCAGGGTGTGACAGACCTACCCCCCTTACAAGAATCTCGTCCACGAGATTCCCAGACTAGGCGCGGAAAGGAATATGGAGACTTGGATCTGGAGTAGTCTTCACGCCCTCATACTGCTTCTGCTTCCGAGTGGTTCCCCATTGAACCTTGAAGTACTTGATGGTGTGGCTTTGTGTATGACGTTCTTGCTTGATTCAGGTTGCTAAGGGGTCTCTCGCGTTAGGTCAGGTTGGGCTGGGGGTCAATGGTTCGGTGATTGATGCCCTGATAGGGATCGGGCTAGTTAGGAAGTTGGAAACACTTTCGGGGGTGCGTCCCGTGGAAAACGCTGTGCATAGTGGGTAACTCAGGTGGTAACTCCAGCTGGTAGCCGTCTACACTTCGTCTCGAAGTGATCTCAAGGGGGGGGGGGTTGTTGAACCTTGGAGTGATCTCGAAGAGGGTCAGTGAATCTTGGTGTGGGTTTCCTTGTCATGGAGATGCTTGGTTCCTTAGAGAGGAGTGGGTTGCAGATACGCACGGTCTTCGACGAGGAAGTTCACTTCTTGACGGTAGTGGTGGGTGTAGTTCTTCCTCCTTGGCATGGCGGTCTTCAAAATATCCTTGACTAGCTGAACGGCTCTTCTTCCGTCTTCGGGTGGACAAGTAGGTCACCAAATGATGATGACAACCAACTTGTCCAAGTACTCCATGAAGATTTTGTTCACGGGGTACATAAAGTAGGTTGGGGAATTAGTGTTGGTCTTTGATGAGTGTGGGCCAAGGTGTTCTAGATCTAGTGTCAAGGCCCTAAGGTCCTGATCCGACCATGTTGTAGCTTGGTAGGGCTTAAGGGTTTCAAAGATTCTAGTGTGCCAGTGAACATTTATCATCTTATCTTTAAGCACGGTTTATGAGATGCCAATTGTGCTATCTAGTCCTTTAAACAGATCAGCTTATACCGCTGAAAGCATCATTTCGTATAGGTCAACTCCAATCATCACTCATGCTATTCATATCCTCATGACTCCCAAGAGGAGGTCTAACAAAATCATATATGTCTATGATCCCCAAACTCATATGTGTGGCTACCCCTAAAAATCCATGGGTAGATCATACAAGCTTCCAAGCTGGAATAAAACATGACAATCCAAGTGCTCATCCTATTCTTCCAAGGTCCATGTTAGTGCATCTCTATCCTAAGGAAACATGTCGTATGCCACTCCAAAATCTTGTTTCCTTTCCTATGAATCAACTCCAACAACCCGTTAACTTCCATTAATCACTACATAATCCATTAATCCTACAAATCCAATTCCTATGCTGGTGTTCCACATGATCTCCTAAAGTCCCTATAATCCCCAAATACTTGAAAAGGGCTAGTCTTACTATAGCCACTCCACCAATTTCCATTATCATGGTCAAGTAAACTCCAAGATCAAGCTCATACACATCCCTAGATAAACTCCGACAATTATTCCAATCTCCTAGTTTATCGTCCACCGAGAAATAGGGTATATATCATGATCGAGATTTTCAGTCTAAATCCAATTTACTCTGAACCATGTATACTTACTCAGCATCTATCACCTACTTAAATCCAAATCTCATGTCCAACGAGAATTCATACACATTTCCCCCAAGTTATTTTCATAATTTCAACTATCTTCTATCAATATCCCCTGGCTCAGTTAAATCCTTATACTTCCGAGAATTTCATTGTGTGATTATAATTGTCCTAGAAAATCCAATTTACTCCAGGGGTAATGAAATTTATGCTACCCTATCAACAGGATCCCACCAAGTTCAGATACCAACATGAAAAGCCTCATGACCCACCAAAGTCTCAGATAATTCCTCGAGGTCTCTGATATAAACTCATCAAGTCATTTGTCCTCTATTCCTATATCCTCAAACTGGTATTCCCTATGGCATCGTCAGTTCTGGTGCTATATTAGGATGATAATATGCTCGTTCACTATGTCCACTAGTTCGATAATGAACCCAGTGTTGTGCAAGGTTTACAGAGGCTTAACTGGTTCTCTTGCAATTCTATGGGTTAAGCACATGGTTAAGGACTCGAGCTGGGGTATCTCATGAAGTCTTGAACTGTCTAGGAATTGGTTTCTAGTCTGGGGGGGGGGGGGTAAACATAACTCTACGGGGTTTTACTTGGTCGAGGAGGCTGTAGAAAAGTTCTTCAGTGCTAGTTGGTTGTCGAGGTAGAATCCTTGGTGTACCTTGTCTTGCCGATCTTCAGTTAAGGAGAGAGAGATGAGAGGGAAAAGTAGCATAGAGGAGGGGAATGCCTAAAGGGGGTTCTATAGTGCAGGTGCAAACAAACGGGTGCCAAAAAGGGCCAAACAAAGGAAAACAAGGAAGGTGATATAGTCGCATACTTGTTGCCAAGGGAAAAAGTGCGACTTATATCAAAACACGAACAAATAAAAAAAAGCAACACACAGTCATGGTTCTATTCGAACCATCATACGGACTTGACTGCGCATAGGGGGGTACACGCCTCATCCTACCCTAGGGATTCTCGGACTCAGTAGTCGTGCCTTGAGCCTCGTGCAGTCTTCTGAGTTTTCCTCAGGTGTTGCTACGTCTCTTGTAGTTGTTCGATGAAACGATCCAGGTTGAGCCTGAAGATTCTTCAACAACTTCTCGCCCGTTGAAGTGATGGGGTGAAGGTGGCTCCTCGTAGCAGGCATTGACTTGGTCTTCTGTTGTCTTCTTGGTCATGACGATCCCGTTTTGTCTTCTAAGGCGTCGATGGTACCAGGTAGGTAATCCTTTATGCAATGACATTAACAAGGCATAGTAGAGGTCCAACATGTCGGTTACGTTGATGACAACATCGACACCAAGAGCGGGGAATGAAGAGAACCGTTTTCCTGCTCACTATAGTGAGGCGGACCAAATGCCGAGGTTCTCATCCACCGGTGGTTGCCGATACAACAACGGTAGTGATAGGGTTACTCTATTAGCGATGTATATCATGATCTTGCATATCCTATGCCATGATCATCGTAGGCTAAGGTTGCATTATCCTGGGCAAATTCAAAGGTGTCACCGTCCTCTGGGTCTCCATGTCCTCATTCTTCAAAGGCGTATCTTCTGTTGGCATCGTCTTGTTGTGGTGTCGCGAATCTTGGGTTCAGAAGAGGTGGGTGAGTATTTGGCAAGGTTTACTCCTTCTAGGCTATCCACGAGGATTACAAGGAATCCCGTGGCCAGTGGCTTGAGGGTGCTAGCGACCATTTGCAATAGTTTTGAAGGGAAGAGATCGATGGGGAAAGTATACCTTAGTTTTTGAAAAACTTGAGAAGGGAAGAGGAGTATAGATAGTTTTGAAAACTTGTAATAGTTTTGGAAATAGTTTTACCCTAACTAACGACCATGCTAACTAAGGCTTCCTACAGTCAGGATGGCTCTGATACCAGCTCTCTGGGGACCCCGACTCATAAGTCGTGATCACCGAATGCACGTGTACAGTGATCCCAGAGATCAATGCTCACTGAACACACAGAAGCTGAATAACAAGTCTTACATCCATACATACCGTATCACACAAGTAGGACCATTATGGTCAAATCTTGATTATAACATTGCAGCGGAAATCTTCGTCGATAACTTGGACCCATGCCATCTGCCTTAACCCTACATGCATTCTGACTGGGAAGCGTCCTAGCTCGCATGCTAGTCATCGAAGTATTCTTATTCATATCATGTTCTTTCATGCCTGGCCAATAAAATAACCAGTGGCAAGCCAATGAGTACTTTGAATGTACTCGCAAGCAACCAAAGGGTGATAACATAATAATCAAGCAAGGCACTACTGCTAATTTGGCATTTTTGCGGAAAGCTAGTTTTTCCCATGGAAGTATGATCAACATTTATCAAGGATATGAATGCGTCTCCAACAAGTATCAGGAGGTTACAGACATCAACATCGGGATAGAGTTGTGAACAACTCATACTCAAGCTCAACGTGACTTCCTCACGAATCACGTCAACAGATTTACCAAACCGTGTTGTTTGTCAGAAACATATGGACGTAGTCTAAGCAGCACCACCCAACTGTCCTTGACCGTGGACACGGCTATTCGAATAGTTTTACACTCTGCAGAGGTTGCACACTTTACCCACAAGATCCGGGGAACTTTCGTGTCATCCACGACCCGCGGTACCTCAAGTACCCGGGGTAAGCACCTGATCACTATCTTTCCCTAGACGACACTAATATAGAGTCCACTCGTTGTTCCGTATCCTCATGATGTACATAATAGGAGACTCACTCGAGATCGTAACATCCGAGAGGGGACACAACGGCGTATCTGGTGCCCTGTAAAAATAGTCATGGCCGCCCTACCTGGCATGACCCCGTCCAGAGAGAGAGCACCAACTCTCCCCCGTCACTAGTAATGCGGGCTCCAAGCTAGTATCGGCCTAGGTAATCAATAATGCCCTTTCCCATACAAGGGTAGAGTGGTTGCGCATGTAAGGTTGGGACAGTCGACAAATCTTAAATCTAATCCGGCTCCGTAAACAACACTTTTATCGAGCCTCGGTACACTACCTCTCCACCAAGTAGTGACCTAGTTCATCATCATCTCCCAGGGGCATTAGTGGCACCCACTGGGCTGTATGCAAGTATGTCAAACCACACTTATTTCCTTCCACGCATAACCCTGACCCACTTTGCGTAGCCATTTACTATTGCATATTTATACAACCCACCAACACAACTCTAAGCAAGGGTAGAGTCATGAACAATGCAAGTATCAATGGAGTATGCAACGGAGGCAACCCTTGCAAGGTTTCCATTCAAGGTATATCATGCACTCAGTGAAGCAACGAAAATGCTATTAAAATGGAAAATGTTTCATCATGGTCAAAGGGCTGCTTGCCTGGTTCAACAGAGTCTTCGAGGTCTTCATATATCTCTGGTCCAACTCCAAGCATTTCGTCTACTTCGTCAACTATCGTCGAAAGCAACCATAATAAGCAACACGACAAGACAGAAAATAAATGTGCTGTAAAAATGTGAGTTGGACTTTTCTAGAATACCCTTGGTCATATGAGGAGTGACCAAACTGGTTTCATTGGGACTTGCTGAAGGGATTTGTGGATTTGTAAGAAGTGTACAGAAATATTATTTTGAAAAATGAGCAAAGACACCCATTGAACAAGTAATAATTTTAGAAGAACCTAGGAGTTGGTTTCACTGGATTTGGAGTTCAAATGATTTTTCTATGAATTTGTAAACTTGGCTATACATGGAGAAATGGACCAATATTTTATATGACACAGAAGGTATTAGGAAAAATGTTCCAAACCTAAGTTATGAGCTTAGAAGTATCTAGGAATTTGAATAATGGCATTTTGATCAAATTTGAGCTCTCTGTGATTTTCTAAAGTTCATCACAGAAATAGGAAAAATAGGATTTGATAAATATTTGAGAAGGAAGTGCTTCTATAAAAATGTGAAAATAGCACCATGTGGTAGGGAATGATTTTAAAAACTACTAGAAATTTGAATCATCAAATTTGGAGTTAATTTGAATTATTTATGGACTTTGCAAGTTTACAGAAAAAAGAAAAAGAAAAGGGAAAGGGTTTTACCCTTATCCTGCGCACAGGGTGGGAGATAGCAGTGGGCCGACCCAGCTGTTCGGTCGTCCGGGCGATAGGGGCGACGTCAAAGGCGGCTTCACGCTAGTGCGCCTTCACGCGGGGGAAGCGGTTACGCCAGACGCCGCTTCCACTTAAACGGGCGGGGCCCGCCCGCTAGGTCACCGACACGCGGGGCCCAGCACTCAGGCCGTCGCCTACCTCCCGCTCCAACAGAGCAGAGGCAGGGGAGGCGAGGCCGAGCGGCCGCCAGCGTTCCCCCCGGCGGTCCCGGCTACCTCCGGCGACGCCCAGCACACCGTTGGGTTCAGGGGATCACGACGCATCCGGAGAGGTGCGCCACGACCTCGGGGGCGGTCGGCTGCGAGCGCAACATCGACCGTGGCGGAGGCCAGCAGCGGTGAAGATGAGCACGGCGATGCGGTGAAGGATGGGATGCAATGGAGCCCGGGGTGGATCAGCGGTGATTTGGAGAGTGTTCTGGAACGTCTAGGGGAAAGAGAGAGGGGTTAAGGCGCCGGAATTTTGGCGGCGGTCAGCGGCTCGGCTCGGGCCATAGAGGTGCAAGGAGGGCGCGGGGAGAGGAGTGAGCCGGCCAGGGTGATGCACATGAGGGAGAGAGAGCGAACGAAGGCCAGAGAGGGCCCGGGGTGGCCTTTTATGGCGGGGCGATGGTGCACCGTGGGCTCGTGCACCAGCGAGCTCGTGCTCATCGCTACTGGCCTCGGGAAGGTGCTGCGCTGAATCTAGGGAGTTCGTGGAGGTGGACTACTCCTAGGGGGAGAAGAGAGGGAGCGGGGAATGCGGCAAAGCGGGTCCCTGCCGCGGCCAGCGACTGGCGTGCTCGGGCGGCGCCCGTTCCGCACGCGAGGAGAGCCGGAGAGGGAGAGAGAGAGGAGGGGACGACAATGTAGCATGCTACGGTCGTCGAGGTGACCTCGGGGGACACTAGGGGGAGGCCCTAGGTGGTCCGGTGGCTAGGGTGCACTGTAGCACGCTCCAGAGCGCGTCTTTGGCCGGCATGGCCATTGTTTTGTTGCCTTGGGCATGGCCAATAGTGTCCAGCCGCTCTAGGGGGGAGTAAACAAGTGGGGAGGAGCTTTGGATGCCTTGTAGAGCTACTAGGAGAGGAGAGAGGTTGAGGGAGAGAGAGAAAGAGGCTGTCCAGAGAGAGAAAGTGCGGATTTCACCCCGAAATAATTGAGTTGTTGAGGGGGGGGGAATTACTGGAGGTAGAAGGTGACTAGATTAAGCTCTGGTAAAAAGTTGAGCTCATGGAGAATAGTGGAAGAGGTCAAAACTGGCATTTTGGTAATGTGTCAGAAGGTGTTTGATAATGGTTTGGGAAAAGCAAATTAATTCCAATTGACATGATAATTAACATGATCAAGTGGCATATATAATTGAGGTTGACCACCAATTTTGAGTCCATTTGAAGAAAGTTGCCAATGTAACTTTAGCAAACCCTAGAGATCAGGATAAATGGATTTTCCAAGATTTATTCATGCAAATATATTATCCTTGATGCAGCACTCTGTGTAGTGTCATTATTTGTGCTTTTGAGCATCACCACAAAGTTTGGGATCAAATGGAGAAAGTTGGCAACGTAGAGTTGTTCAAATTTGGTTCTGGACAGAAAGGGTTTTGAGGGGGTTTGATGATGTTTTCTTGATCTTCAAGGCATGAGGCTTTGTTAGATCATCAAACATGTCATATGTGACATGCTAGAATTTTCTTGGATTTTTATGAGAATATTTCCTGTAGAAATATTTCAAATCCTTGAAATGGGCAGAAATCGTTTTGGGAAGTTTTGTCCAATATTTTGATCATGACCATATGTTGAAACTCATATACATGTAGAATATATGTCCATTTAGTCTCCCTAATTTTCCTCAAATATTTTTAAAGCTTTAAAATAATTTTAACCTATTAAAGAGCATTTCTGGCCTTAAGAAAAAGCCTTTAAATAAAATAGGAAAATAACTTTTAAAATTATATTTTTGTGGTTTCTGGGTATCCTATATCTAATAGGAGTCAAACATATTTTTGGAAAGATTTTTACTGCCCATAATTAAGTACTTGCAGTGCAAACCTCAATTCAAGGGTTTTTGGAAAAACTAATTTTTGTAAATACTTTTTGGCCAAATTATTTTTGTAAGGAAATACTATATTGCTCTATACACATGGCATGATCATTGGGAAAAGGTTTTGGATCAAGGAGAAGGAGTATAAGAATTGGAGGATTTATTTGATTTTTAGAGCACTTGCAAACATCAGTGAAACATTCAATCAAAGCAAAGACAAAACACTCAAAAGTTTTTGTCAAACCACATTTTATCAGGAGTTATTAGCTTAAGTGTTGTGGTATGAAAATCAGGGTGTGACAATTAGCCCCCAAGTGTCGTAGCGCATGCTTGCAGCAACATGGGACTTTCATACTTAATGTAATCTTGATTTGAATAATGTAGCCCCCAAGTGTCGGGTCGTGTGCATGCGGTGACTCGTGACTATTCCTTCCATTCTAGAATAAAATCAGATCCACTGTAGCCCCAAAGTGTCGGGTTGTATTGACTGCAGCAGCTCAGGACTTCTGAGTCTGAGGGAAAGTTTGTCGTCTGGATGATGTTGTTGGGTACTTTGCATATCAACGCTGAATTTGTTGATAAATCCATCAAGAGTGTTGCCTTGCATAACACTTCATATTTCTTTGCCTTTAATAAAGCTGGTTGCCATGATCTTTGCCATGATATCCTTGTTTGAATTTTGTTCTCCTATGCAATATCAAAATAATCCAAATTGTGTATTGCCACTGGTAATTTATTAAACCATCCTACTTACTATAAGTCATCGTGTTAGATTTAGAAGGAAATAACCATCTCCTTGAGCCAGCTCTGAAAACCTCAATCATTTAATATTGGTTATGATAAACCATGATGAAGACCCGGCTCTCAATTGTAATCCGGTTTGTAGATGTAGTAAATATGTACCTGCAATTGTTCCAAAGTCAGCTTTGATAGCCGTGTTATTTGAGGCTAGTTTTGATAAACCATATAATACCCGGCCATTTTGTCTATCAAGGATTTGTTTGTTCCTACATGGTTACAATGTAACCCAATTTTGAAGACCGGCTCATGCGACACAGGAAACCAATACATATACTTTGACAAGACAATAAATTGTTATTATAACAAATCATATGATATAAAATCAATATGAACCAAGTTTGAATAAACATGGAAAAAATGTCAGCTTTCGAGACCAATTATTGGTGCTTCAAGTTTAAGTCGGCTTGATAGCCATTGGTATTATAACAAAGGCCATATAGGCATCAGAGTAATTGACTTAACAAATTTCTATAACTACAAATGGTTATCCCGGCCAATAGACCAGTTCTTGCAAAATAAACAAATATACATATGCATTGTATAATGATGCATTGTATGATGATGCAATGTATGATGATGTATGTGTATGGTAACAGAGTATAAAATGTCGGCCTTCGAGGCTCGACATAAGATCGGCTTTTGAGGCTTGACTTTGATTCACTTCTGTGAAGCAGGCCTTGTAGCCTCTTTTAGTTTATCCTCGCTTTCTGAAAGTCGGCTCTCGCATGACAAAAACCGGTGTTTTAACCTTGATAAGTTCAGGATCAAATTTGATTGACTTATCAAGAGTACACCGGGTCACTTTTTTGGAGTAGCATCAAGCTAACAGGCAGGTTCAACCAAGTTTCATAATGGCATATGCCGGGTCAAGACAGATGTTAATAGGTAAACTCAATGAGTTGGAAGCCCCCAAGTGGTCATATGATCATGGATAACACAACTACAGGATGCTGCTAACGCGACACTGCAATCAGAGACCCTTCAACGAAACTGTGTGCGATGCATTAATCACAAACGGTGATGTAAAAAAACGTCAAAAAAGGTGGAAAATGTTTGTGATGGCGGATACATCAAACACGATATGGATTTTAGTTGCGTGTGCAATGCTAGTGTCGGTGTACAAAAGTATGGGCTATTTTGTACCCACGCCTGTGGCAGGGCCTGACAGGGCAGCAGAAGACAAAACATAAGACTATCAAGACAGCAATCAAGTCAAAGAACAAGGAGCAGAATACAGACTGGGCCTCCCCCGACAACATCCTTGCCAGGGGCAGCCTATGTGGCATCGGCAAGAGCCTTGCTGAGGCAACCTACGAAACACCAGCAAGGCCATCACCATGAGGACTGAGAGCTTTGACACCATCAACAGCGTCAAGGCCAAGGCTCAGAGGGCGCGTGCAAAGTAGCATGCAGATCTTTGTGAAGATTGATAGCCTGCGGGTCCACGTGGGACTAGACGACGAAGACCCCCGGCAAGACCCTTGTCAGGGACGACCGCGAGGCCTTGCCGGGGACGATTGCGGGGCCGCGACCAGGCCCGCGCCCGGCAAGGTTTTGCCACTTCACCACCACTCCAGTACGACGACCAGCTTGCCAACTAGGCAGACGCCAGTGTGGCGGCGTGCAGATGTTTGTGGAGGCTCTACCACTGCGCCAACACAGCAGCTAGCTAGCCAGCGTGGCACCGCATGCCTCGTCATCCTGGATGCGTGTCAAGGCAAGGAAGGGCGGTGAGGGACGAGACGACTTTTGTTGCCGTCCCCAATAAAGTAAGAGGGCACGTAGGCAGCGCATTTAATGCGTTTGTCCTACGGTGCAGATCGGTAAGTATGTACATTGTAGCTTGCTTTCCACCTCCTGTGTGCCACTGTGGCAACCCCTTTGACATATAAACAGAGTCCCGAGGCATACAGAGAGAGGATTCGGACTTTTTGGACTAGGCATGCACCACAGCTAGTTCAAGAGCTCAAGAACACAGAATATACACACAAGTAGGACTAGGGTATTACGCAGCAGTGCGGCCTGAACCTGGGTAAAAATCCCTCGCGCTGATCGCTAGACCCGCTCTTCGTGCAGCTCCTCTCCCCGCCAACCGTAGAAGGGACCGCCCCTGATCCCATAGGTGTTCGTTTCCCCAACATCTTTGGCACGCTAGGTAGGGGGAGGAAGTTGTGAGAATCTAGTCTATCAGTTAGTGCAGCAGTTTCTTCATCGCCATGGCTCCGAAGAAGAAGACGATTGCAGCGGCCGGTTCGTCTGGAGCCGCTCCGCCCGTGCTACAACGGACGGGCTACATGACAGACCCTGGTGGCAGAGGAGATCAGGATCATCCAAGCCACCCTGGTGCGAGAAGCCAGGCGAGCGGCGTCGTCTGCAGCCGCAACGACGATCCGCACAGCTACAAAAAGCTAAGTCACGCGAAACCTTGAGTAATTTCCTTTTTGTGAGGTTATTTCCCTCGAATGGCCTCGGTTTTTGTATGGAAAACCTGCTTGCGAAGGAACCCTGCCACTATTGGCAGTGCCCTTGTTCTGTTTTGAGTCTGCTCAACAGCTCAAGTGGCTGCGCCAAGAACGGCAACGTGGCTTGCCCGGCAGCGACACCCCCAAGCAGGCTGCTAAGGATCGTTCCTCAAAGCGCCCACGGCAAGGGTTAACGCGCCGGCAACCCTATACAACTAAGCGTAGGGTGCAACACGTGCAAAGAGAGATTGAAAAGGGTGATAACATGCATTCAGTTTAAAGCACACTGAAAGTTATATTACATCAGCGATTGCCGCGGTTCTAACTTAAGATAAAATTGTCTTGGGTGCGAACTCGCAGCGGCAACAAGGAATGGAGCAGCTAATCCCGGCGCTGGCCCTCCAGCCTCTTGACTCCGCCGACGCAGCTAATGATGGGCTCGATGCGCTCCTCAAGCGCCTGGAGGCCCACACCCCCGGCAAGCTCTCAAACGCGTTGGCGAAGTCGACGCTGGGGTTCCAGTACGCCACCTTGGTGAGCACCTTGGTTAGGGCACCCCAACAAAGCTTTCTGTCGGATTTCAGGATCCGGCAAGCCTTGAGAGGTTCCAACTCTGGGGTGCATGCGGAGATCTCAACCTGCCCAGCCTGCCTACTCGTGATCCTCCCTATCCTAACGCGCAGAGCTCATAGAGACACAAAGACACAGAGATTTATACTGGTTCGGGCCACCGTTGTGGTGTAATACCCTAATCCAGTGTGGTGTGGTGGATTGCCTCGAGGGGCTATGGATGAACTAGTACAAAGGATGAACAAGCCTCAGGAGGTGAGGTGTTCTTGAGCTGGTGTGGTGCTCTACTTGTTCTAATCTCCGTCCTCTCTATGGTGGTGGCTAAGTCCTATATATAGTGGCATTGGTCCTCTTCCCAAATATGAGCGGGAAGGGATTCCACAACGGCGGGATTTGAAAGGGACAAGCAGTACAGTCTATCCTGACAAAAGTAGTCTTCACCTGCGAAAAGCCTCTGGTCGTGACGCTCCGGTGGGCTCGGTGATGACCTCCACCCTACTGTCCTGGTGGTCTTGATCTCGTTGCACTAGAATGGAAACCTTTGGATGATTCCAAGGGACTCCGCGCCTGTGGCTTGCCTCCCTTGCACCGAAGAGGAAACCTACGCTCTGGCGCCCGCCTTGCTTTGGTTGTCATGGCTCAAGTCAGCTGAGCCTCATGAGGTAGTTGCATAGAACTTTCCGCCCCTTAGGAGCCCTCCTGAGGAGGCCACCTCCTTCAGGAGTCTTGCAATCGTCCACCTCGCGAGTCTTGGCCCCTCGCGAGGGTCTTGTGGTGTTGGTGTTGAAGCTGGGTCGTCCAGGCCATCAATGGAGCCACGTGGTGGGCCGCAGGCAGGTAGGACTGGATACCCCCAAGTCCAGGATGTTGACTGTAGCCCCCGGGCCCAAGGCGCGCTCGGACTTGGGTTCCAGGCGAAGCCAAAGGGCAAGTGCGGAGTGTTGCGGACCCTAACCTCCTGCGGCCTTGATGACGCGTGGCGATTGATTGGACGTGGCCGACTCCATTTCCCCACGCTGCCTCGGCAACTGCTCGACTTGACGACTGCATGCTACATGCAGAAAGGGTCATCATTACTAGAAATCGTGGGAGGCCGACGACTTACCTTCTCCTGGCTATAAACGTGCGAGAGGGTGGAGCCCCTGCCCATCTCTCTTTCGCCTTGCTCCCGCTTGCTTCTTCTTCTCTCCATCTTGTTTTCGCGACAAAGAAGGGGAAGGCTCCTAGGGAGGGGCCTAACCATCTCCCGCCGAAGAAACGGCTCCGTCTTCCTGACGACGCCGGCGCGGGGTGAGAGGTGGCCAGGCCTTGGCAATCGAGGCCTCCGCCTGGCTTCCCCCTCCCCCTCTACGCCGGGGCGCAAGGTGAAGGAGGGCATCGTCGAGTGGTTCCTCGTGATGATGACATGGCCGCTATTGCCCTGCCGACAACACCACGGACCCATGCCGAGGGTAGCTCGTGTGAGTTCGTGGTGTGGGCGGCAATGCCGCCCGATACCTGGATCCGACTCCCGCGGTTCTTCGCCAACGAGCTGCCTCCGAGGGGACCGGTGGAGCTGTGGCTGCAGCACGCAGGGTACAACAGCCTAGCCACCGGAGCTGAGGTCGAGGTCGTGCCGCCTGGAGACGTCTTCATGACCTGAGGATGGGGCGAGGTCGCCTGAGCTTGCTATGTGGAGGGATCCCTGGCGATCCACTTCGAATATGACAGTGTGGCCACCCTGTTCTTCAAGGTCTTCAATGAGCGGGTCGAGCGTCTAGAGTGCTGCCCCGGAGGAGACAACTCGAGGGATGCCGTAATGGGTGCTGGATATGCTGCTGCCCCCTCCAGTGCTTCACTCAGCAACAGCGACAACTCCTGGGAATCCAGTGACTCTCCTGAGCCCAGTGATTCTCCAGAGTCGAGCGACGACAGCTACGTGCCACCGAGCTCCCGTCGAGGCCGGAGTGCTGATGTGGTTACTTCCTGGCGTCGTCATCGACACCGTAGGGCCCTGTAGTTGTTTCTCCTGCGCGTGAAGATCAGCCCCCATGGGGCTTGCACTACTAGGAAAAGGGCTAAAGATGAAATTGACACTAATGGCGCACCAGAGAAGCGGTGCACCACTACTATATACTAATGGCACACCATGTGTTGATGCGGCATTAGTGTGGAAGACACTAATGGCGCACTAGACACAAGGTGAGCCACTAGTAACAATGTTTTTTCCAAACATACTAATGGCGCATCCAGGCAAAGTGTGCCATTACTAGTTCTAACTAGTAATGGCGCACCAGCCACACAGTGCGCCACTACTGTATTCTTTTTTTATTCTTTTTTTTCAAAACTACTAATGGCGCACCATGGCACAGTGCGCCATTACTAGTTTAAACTAGTAATGGCGCACTATGCCAGGGTGCGCCATTAGTATTTATATATTTTTTATTTTTTTTGCAAAACTACTAATGGCGCACGGCCAGCAGGTGCGCCATTAGTATGTTGGGTTACTAATGGCACATGGCTGGGTGGTGCGCCATTAGTAACCTGGGACCAGTTAGATATTTGGATAGCCACACCTACACACTCACTTTCCCCACTTCATTCCCTCCACCTCCTTCTCCAAGCTTGTCGGCTGCCTCCTCCTCCTCCTCACCTCATTCGCACCATAGATTCATCAAAATTAAGTGGTGAAATTACCTTTTTTTGATAGGTAAGTAAGGGGAAAGCTATCTTCATGTTGTAGATCTACTTTTTTTCTCCCTAGCTCGCTCCAACAATGTGCACATGCACTTTTTGTGGCCTAGCTAGATCTATGTATGTTTGTGGTGTTGCATATGTTTATGGTGTTGCATATATGTTTGTGTTTGTAGGTACCGGTATTTGAAATGCGATAGTTGCCAATATTTTGCCGGAATGTTGATTCATTTCCGTTTCAGCGAGAATTTTGGCACTATGCATTCTTTTTTGTCCTATTTTTAGGGAAAGTCATGCCAAATTTTTTCTTGGTTCTAAAATATCGTTTTGCTCTACCCCGCAGGCGACCATGGTCCGCACGATGACCGAAGGCATCGTGAATAGATTTTTGAGCTCCGCGAAGGCCGAGATGCTTCCAAAGAACGAGACGGAGATAAGATGTCTGTGTCGAAGATGCAAGCTGAAGAGCCTTATTGCGGACCCAGATTCCGGGCAGGTGCGGGACCACCTGCTCTTGCATGGTTTCATGGATGGCTATCGGTGGCAAGGTGATGAAGATGACTATGAAGTCGTCCATGGGGCCGGGCAAGAAATGAGGAAGGGCAGCAAGACAACCACCGCAGCTCGGGCGGGCGAGAAGACGAAGAATCTCCAGGACATGATCACGACGGTGATGCTGTACACAGTCATCATGTAGAAGATGTCGGACATGATGATTAGGAAGATGCCGGAGCAGACGAAGGGCATGATCATGAAGATGAAGATGCCAGCGGAGCAGACGACGATGGACCATCAATGGGCTGGGTGCAGGACCCTCATATTCAAGAGCTACTTCTCAAGCAGACGGATAATGCAAGAGCTGCCGCCCAAGAGAAAGCCAAGCTAGATCAACTGGAGATAGACGCGGTTACTCCATTGTACTCCCTCCGTTTGGAAATACTTGTCATCAAAATGAATAAAAAGGGATGTATCTAGATGTATTTTAGTTTTAGATACACCCCTTTTTGTTCATTTTGATGACAAGTTTTTCCGGACGGAGGGAGTATGAAGGATGCAGACCTGAGGATACTCACCTGAAAGTAACGCTCATGGCTCTGGAGATGAAGGTAAAACACAAAATGACCGACGCATGCTTCGACAAGAACATGTCATTCTGGCACGAACGTCTTCCCAAGGGGAACAAGTGCCCGACCTGTTTCGAGGAGGCGAAGAAAGTCATGTGTCCTCTGGATTTACCGCACGTGAAATACCATGTGTGCATGAACAATTGCATCATTTATCGTGGCGAGCACGCGGAGTCTACCATATGTCCGGTGTGCGGCATCACTCGATACAAGAAGAGGAAGAAAGCTCCTCGAAAAGTGGTGTGGTACTTTTCGATCACTCCTCGTCTGCAACGGTATTTCGCGGACCCTAAGGTAGCAAAGCTCCTGCGTTGGCACACGGATAGGGAGGAGAAGAAGCGAGAAGATGACACAAATAAAAAAGACAACTTGCTGAGTCACCCTAAGGATGGGAGCCAGTGGCAAGCGTTGAACTTCAAACACCCAGAATTTGGGAAGCATCCAAGGAACATCGTGCTGGGCGCGAGCACCGATGGAGTCAATCTGTTTGGCAGCCAGAGAAGCACACATAGCACCTGGCCTGTGTTTGTGTGGATGTACAACCTTCCCCCCTGGTTGTGCATGAAGAGGAAGTACATTCACATGAATATGCTAATTGAAGGGCCAAAACAACCAAGGAACGACATCAATCTGTATCTGGGGCTGCTGAAAGAGGAGCTAGACACGCTGTGGAAAATGCCAGCCAATACGTGGGACACCGCAGAGAAAGAATATTTCCCTATGAGAGCCGCACTGCTCACGACGGTGCACGACTATCTCAGTTACGGATATCTCGCGGAGCAAGTGGTCCACGGATTTTCTGCATGCGTCAGGTGCAGGGATGACACAACGTATCGCCAGCTAGATAGAGATCCCGGGTCTTCGAAAACC
Source organism: Aegilops umbellulata (assembly GCA_032464435.1). Lineage (NCBI taxonomy): Eukaryota > Viridiplantae > Streptophyta > Magnoliopsida > Poales > Poaceae > Aegilops > Aegilops umbellulata. The sequence goes on along the minus strand of CP136055.1, from coordinate 376,773,952 downwards.
GTGTGCATGGGACATCGAAGGTGGCTTTGCAACGATGACCCGTGGAGGAAATGCAAGGATCTGTTCGATGGTGAAATCGAACCCCGAAGACGCCCGCGTACGAGGAGCGGCGAGGAAATAGACGAGCTGTTGAAAAATTGGAAAGATTGCCCACTGCCGGGAAAGAAGCAAAAGGCGCCAGAGCCGGGAAAGAAGCGAAAGGCACCAGAGCCGCTGCTGAAGGTATGGAAAACGAGGTCTTTTTTCTGGGACTTGCCGTACTGGAAGATCCACCGTGTGCCTCACAGCCTTGATGCCATGCATATCACGAAGAACGTGTGCGAGAGTCTGCTTGGTACCCTGCTCAAGATGCCAGAGAGGACCAAAGATGGGCCGAAAGCAAGGGCAGACTTGAAATCAATGGGCATCAGGCAGGAGCTTCACGCTAATGATGATGATGATGATGATGATGATGATGATGATGATGATGATGATGATGATGATGATGATGAGGCGAAGTAGGACACAGAAAGTCGTTGCAAAGGCAAAAAGGCCAAGAAGACCGGAAATGACTACCCTCCCGCGTGCTTCACTCTAAGTCAGGAGGAGATCGAGCAGTTTTTCACCTGCCTCGTAAGAGTAAAACTTCCTTACGGTTATGCGGGGAAGATAAGTAGATACCTAGACCCAGCGAAGCAGAAGTTCAGCCGGATGAAGTCTCACGACTATCACATGCTGATGACGCAGATACTTCAAGTTGCAATCCATGGGATCATGGACGCGCACGTCCGTGAAACGCTACTTGGCCCATGGAACTTTTTCGACGTCATCTCTCGGAAGTCGGTTGGCGTGAGGCAACTCAGAAGGCTACAGGAAGAGATTGTGGTGATACTATGCGAGCTTGAGATGTACTTCCCGCCCGCATTCTTCGACGTTATGGTGCATCTGCTGGTCCATATCATGGAGGATATCATCCAACTCGGGCCGACGTTCCTGCACAACATGATGCCATTCGAAAGGATGAATGGTGTCATCAAAGGATACGTTCGCAACATGTCACGTCCAGAGGGAAGTATAGCCAGGGGCTTTCTGACCGAAGAGTGCATCTCCTACTGCACGAATTATCTAGGCATCGAGAACCCCGTTGGTCTGCCCGTCAACAGGCACCTCGGCAGGCTCGCTGGATGGGGTCACCGTGAGGGTCGCTGCAAAATGCATGTCGACTTCGAGGGTCGACTCACCGACTTTGAAAGAGCAAACCTAGTGAGGGTCGCTACAACACATAGACGTGGTCGATCCTTGGGTGGTAGAGCACAAAACCTTTATTAAGAAGACGTATAATGACCGAGGCCAACAGAGGACGGACGGAGATATAATAAAAGAGCACAACTCATGTTTCACGCGTTGGTTCAAGCAGAAGCATCTGTCGTACCCTTTACATGTGGATTCTTCCGCGGAAGAACAACTCATATTCGCCTTGTCACAGGGTGCCAAGCACAACCTGATGACCTATGAGGCGTACGATATCAACGGCTACACATTCTACACCAAGGACAAGGACATGAAGAGCGATGGTTATCAGAACTCCGGGGTAACGATGGAATCCTACACCGGCAACGACAAGGACAGATACTACGGAAGGATCGAGGAGATCTGGGAGCTGAGCTACGCTGGAGAGAAGGTCCCGATGTTCCGTGTCAGATGGGCCAAGAGCGTCCTAAAATAAGACCGGTATTTCACCACCATGGTTATACCCGAAGCCAAATCCAAGACCGCGGGCGCAAACGTCACCGCAAAAATGAGCCATGGGTACTGGCTTCCCAAGTGGACCAATGCTTCTTCATTAACGACCCGTCAAAGCCCAATCGTGTTGTAGTGAGGAGAGGCAAAAGGAAGATCATCAGAATGGATGGAGTAGCCAATGAGCAAGACTTCGACAAGTACGGCGACCCGAAGATCGAACATGACGACGACGATGAAGTAGCAGCATGCACCACAAGAAGAAGCAGGACCACCCTACCTAAAGGACGTCCGTTCCACAGAAGAACTCCATTTGCGAAAAATTAGGGCAAGAAGATTGTGAACAGATAGCTAGCTAAGATCGATTGTATTTAAATCGTAGTCTTCATTTCTCGATTGTATTTCATGGGCACTTTTTGATATCATGAATATTTTTAAATTTCATGGGCACTTTTTGAATTCATGAGGACACTCGATCTCGATCCCCCTCCATCTCGATCTCAATTACCTCTCCATCTCAATCTCGATCCCCTCCATCTCGATCGCTATCCCCCTCCATCTCAATCTCGATCCCACCCGCACCCTCCCCCGCTAGCTCCATCGCCGCCGATGACCCACCGCACCCTTCCCCGCTCCACCGCCGCTGACGAGCACCCCCCACACCCTCCCCCGCTCCACCGCCGCCGACGAGCACCCCCCGGACCCTCCCCCGCTCCACCGCCGCCGACGAGCACCCCCCGCAACCTCCGCCGCCGCCGATGATATTTTCAAATAACAAATTTGATGATACTTTTAAAAAAATTATTACTGTTTTTATAAAAAATTATTACTGTTTCATATTCATATTCATTTTCTAAAAATAATAAAAATAAAGTGTAGACTACAATTGTTGTTAAACAACAATTATTACTGTTTTTATAAAAAAAATTACTGTTTCATATTCATATTCATTTTTAAAAAAATAAAAAAACATACTAATGGCGCACCGGCCTTGTGGTGCGCCATTGCTATCTAAAAAAAGATTTCTAATGGCGCACCGACGGGGGGGGGGGTGCGCCATTGCTATCTAAAAAAAGATTTTTAATGGCGCACCGACGGGGGGTGCGCCATTGCTATCTTAAGAAAAGATTTCTAATGGCGCACCGCTGCGGGGTGCGCATTAGTAAGCTTCCTCCCTAGCTAATTCCTCCCTCTCCCTCGCCAGATCCCCTTCGTCCCTCTCTCCCTCGCCAGATCCACCCGCGCGCTGCCCCGACCCCCACCGGACTCCACCCCCGCCGCCCTCGCACCCCCGCGCCCCCACCCCCGCCGCCCCGAACCCCGCCGAACTCCACCCCCGCCTTCCTCCTCGCCGTCAGCGTCGAGCAGCAACGCAGCACCTGCTAGCTGGCTCTCGCTCCTCGTTGGTTACCCCAAGTGGAAGGTTTGAGATGCAGTGTAGCGGTAGTTTTTCCCTTGGCAAAGATACCAACGATCGATTTCCCCTGAGACTCCAAGTTTCAACAAGAAGGTGTCAACTGCTAACGGCGCCAGATATTAGCAATCAACTTGGGCCTGCACACAGATACAAATAACTTTGCTCCCAACGAGTACAGAGAGGTTGTCAATCCCTCCGGCCTTGTCGTTTACAAAGGATCAAATGCAAGTGATAATAGTGATAGGTATTGCTGCAAATAGTAAGTGAAAACGGTAAGTAAATAGAGGATATGATCAATGATAGTAATATGGACCAGGGTCCCATGATGTTCACTAGTGATGTCTCTCTCCCAAAAGACGATAAAACAGCTATGTGAGGTAAACAAATTACAGCTGGGCAATTGACAGAATTATGTGCGCAAACCAATGCTAACCATGTTGCAAGAAAGGTAGAGGTTCAAAGCATGGGCGGTACGCCAAGGTAAGTAGACCGAAATCCATCTGCATCTACTACTAATCATCCACCTTGAGATATCTATCCAGAACATCTCGCTGGTATTAAGTTGCGAGTCCCACCCATAGTGTAAACTCAAAGCAACAGACAACTGCATTAAAATAACTTTGCGTAAAGTAAACAATCCTTGCACCCGCGGGCACAAGCACCATTGTTTCCCCCCTTGTGGCAACAGCACATCCCCTAGACTCATGTTTCTGTCACTCAAACTAGTCATCGAGGGGCATGAACCCACAATCAAGCATAACGTTCCCTCTTGGAGTCACTACCTACTACTTGGCCAAAGTAATAAACAGCAACGGAGAACATGCAAGAATTACTTACGAACATAAATATAAAAGAGGTAAATCAAATATATTACTCAAACACAATCTGAACATAATCTCACAATCCATCGGATCCCAGCAAACTCATCATAGCAACAGCATAAGGATTACATATGTGCCTCGATCATGTAGGGCAGCTCACGAGGTCTAATTAGTGAAGCACAAGAAGGGGAGGAGAACATCACATAGCTACTGGTCATGGACCCATGGTCCAAGGGAGACTACTCACGAGTCATCCGGGAGGCGTCCATGGTGGTGGAGAGGCTCCCGGTGGTGATCCTCCCCTCCGGCAGGGTGCCGGGAAGAGTTCTCCTGGCGCTCCCGATCTTGGAAGCGCGGCGGCGGCGGAACAGAGATGAGATCGCGAAAAAGGGTTCCGTCCTCGAGGGTTTCGGGATGCGTGTTAAATATAGGCCAAAGGGGGGCATCAGCGGAGACCTGGGGGGCCCAGGCGCCCCCCCGGCGCGGCCAGGAGGGGGGCCGCGCCACCAGGGCGCCTGGAACCCTGGTGGGCCCCCTCCGGCTCTGCTTCGGGTTCCTGGAAGCTTCCGGAACGCTGATTTTTTCTATAATTTTTCTGGGATTTTTCTGGCAGTTTTCGTAATGGGAAAACCTGAAATACAAAAACAGCAGAAAACAGAAACTGGCACTGGGGTGCACTGAGTTAATAGGTTAGTCCAAATATGATCAAAAGTGTATGGAAGTGTATAAATATCATAGCAATATCACCCAAAAGAGGCATGGAGCAAGCAGAAATTATAGATACGTTTTGGACGTATCAACATCCCCAAGCTTAATTCCTGCTCGTCCTCGAGTAGGTAAATGATAACAAGAATAATTTCTGTGGTGACATGCTGTTAACCATATAGGACTTTTCATAGTCACATGACAAAAGCTTACTGAGACAATGAATCTGTAGTAATTAAGTCGCCTTGTGAGAAAATCACAAAGAACTGAAAGTTTTACAACATGATACTGAAACATCAAATAGATTTGTAGTGAGCATGGTGTGCAAATATAATAAAGTGATATCTCGCTTGCCCCCTTTAGTGAAGCAAAACATAAATGCAGGGGCACCTCCAAGGTTTAAGTGACGACTAGATACAATGATTTCAGAATAAACGATATCACAATCATGCAAAAGACAATGCTACTTTGGGACAATGCACATTACACTCAGAATGACAATCATGCTCTCAGTAGTTGGTGCTTTAAAAGAAGGTGGAGACTCTCGATCCGTGGCTTTTGTTGGCAAGGTTGAAAACCCGTAGTCGGAAACAAAGACAAAGCATGTACCAGAGCTCTTGGTTTTAAAAACAGAGGCAATAATTATTTTTTGGATATGCATGTTTTGTCAATGAATGCTAGCAGATAACCCAATTACTTCTTGAGCTGGACATGTTTCGAGGAACGGCTCCCGAATCAGGACTATCACATCCTCTTAATCTCCTTTGTTTATCACTGCCAAAGTTTTCTGATTTCTCATGAACAAAGCGTGAAGGAGGGTTTGTTTGTTATATTAATTTTTAATGAGCCGGGCGCACTCTATGCCAGTTCCTTCTCATATTATGGGTTTGCACATTAGACATGCAATCCTGGGGTGAAGCTTGTCCAACTTAAAAAGATCATGAATTAACTACTACTTCCTCATGAACTAAAACAGAGGCACAAAATAGGAATGCTTTTTTTTTGAATAATTTCGAGATGGTACATGAAAGTCTTCGTTAGGAATGGCAGGTAAATACCATGTATAGGAAGGTATGGTGGACTCATATGGCATAACTGGTTTAAAGGAATTTGGATGCACAAGCAGTCAGTCCGCTTAGTACAGGCGAAGGTTAAAAAAAAGACTGGGAGCGACCAACTAAGAGAGCAATGACGGTTATAATCATGCAGAGCGACAAAGCAACATTGAATCAGGCATGGAAGTTATATCGCTACTCAGAAATAAAAGATCATCAAGGCTTGACAGACTTTCTTTACAGTCTTAAATATGCGTGAGCATACGCCAAGTCAATCAAAATAAATTCTCGACGGAAGATATCACTAAACCATACCACATAATAGGCAAACAAATCATGTTGGTACTCCAATAACACATTGGAAACCCCCCAGCTATTTGAAACTAACCATAAGAAAACATGAATTACCAAGCAACATTATGCACGTAGCATCTTTATCATAGACATATCAACCAATGCAACAGAAGCAAACTCTCTTAATAAGATAATCATGATAAATAAAGAGAGTTCAAGCAACCAACTAAACAAAATCTCTTTAAAAAGATAAGCATGAAAACTAAAAGCTAAGCATGATAGTAGCTACTGAAAGACAAAGAACACACACAGCAAAGATAGACATGAAAATTCTATGTTATGTTCTAGGTAGAAGTGGAGCGTGTTTCTCTCCCACACAAAGAAAGCTGAATTCCGACTCGTGATGAAAAGCTAAAGAAAACTAAAAAGGAAAACTGAAAGCAAGACGCTCCAAGCATAGCACATAACACATGAAGTGATAAAAATATAGTGGAACGAAAGACGAACTGATAATGCTGATGGAGAAGGGGATGCGCAGGGGCATCCCCAAGCTTAGACGCTTGAGTCTTCTTGAATATTTATTGGGGGTGCATGGGGGCATCCCCAAGCTTGAGCGTTTGACACTCCTGAATCTTTTTATCATCTTCCCTCGCACACTTGAAAACTCCCTTCATACATAACTCATCATAATCCGATTAGCGAGGTTAGTACCCATAATAGTATAACTGTTCCTTGCTGGAAATAAAGATATTCTTGAAAGTCTACTATTTCTCAATATTGCCAAAAGGTTTTTGCAAAGAAAAAGAAAGCTCAAGGTTTGCAAAATGAAGGAAAGGCAAAACAGGACAGAATCTGTGAAAAACAGACCAGCAGGTAGTAAATGATTTTTTTGGGGCACTTCTGCGACTCCAATCAAAAAACTCAGAACATACGCCCGAAAGACAATTGTATAGAGCACACTGTGGAAAAAACTCAGACCAAAAAGATGACCTGGTGATTTTATACGAATTTTTATGTGCAGGGACAGAATCTGTTTCCTGGACAGCACGTCACAACTTTTGATCTTTCTTGCAATCAGAGGCTACACTTGGCACAAAGCTGAAAAGTAAAGATACAATGATGATGCTACTGTAGTAACAACATCAAGACACAACAAAAGCAAAATAAAATTTTATTCATTGTGGGTTGCCTCCCAAAAGCGCTTTCTTTTATGCCTTTAAGCTAGGCATAATGCATAGAGATCAAGTTGTATCAATTGAACCATCATCAAGATCATCAAAAAGCTCTTCAATAATACAACTAGTCTTAAGAGGACTTTCAAATAAAGGCCTCATAGAGATACTTCTAGGGAGAAGACCAAAAGGATAAAAGTCAAGGGAAGATTCATTTATAATTTCATCAAAGAGAGGTGTTTCTTCCAAAGTCTTTACAGTTTCAACCCCTTTGGCAATTGATGGATTACTTTTAGAACGGGGAGCCTTTGGAACGTGAACGAACTTAGGCTCCTTCTTTGCCGGAGTTTCTACCTTTTTGGTTTTGATTGAGGAGAAAGTAGTTCCTAGAGTATCAAAGAATTCCTCAATTTTGTCTATCCTAGAAGAGCCCAAGTCATGGGATTTGATGGTCTCCAAAGTTTTGAAAATTTTATGCATGGAGCTATCAAGCCTATTCAAATTCCCTTGGACCTTACGATCCAACTCATTTATCTTATTAATATTTGGCATCTCTAGCTCTATCTTTTCAAGTTTCTTCATAATGTGAGCTAGGGTGATGTCCTCTTGAATGCTAACAACAGGGGGATTCCCGACAAGATTTTCAATAATACTAAGAGACTCCCAAACTGGGGCCTCTAGGAAATTTCCATTGATAGCAGTATCTAGAATAAACCTATTCCAAGAAGTAATTCCAACATAAAAATTTCTAAGCAGGATAGTAGTAGATTGCTTCTTGGTGGCTCTTTTTTGAGAATCATTAATTCTATACCAAGCATCTTTTAGACTTTCCCCACCTCTTTGTTTGAAGGTGAGAACTTCTGCCTCGCCAAAGACAAAAGGACCCGACATAATGACAACTAAAGAATGAGATAACTATTTTTGTGATTTTCGATAAAGGATACTAAAGCAAAAACTGAAAGGTAAACTAACAAGACTAAAAATCAAAGGTAAAAGATAGCGTGCAACTCCCCTATCTCGAAGAGTGGAGTCCCCGGCAACGGCGCCAGAAATACTCTTGCTAGCTGGCTCTCGCTCCTCGTTGGTTACCCCAAGTGGAAGGTTTGAGATGCAGTGTAGCGGTAGTTTTTCCCTTGGCAAAGATACCAAGGATCGATTTCCCCTGAGACTCCAAGTTTCAACAAGAAGGTGTCAACTGCTAACGGCGCCAGATATTAGCAAGCAACTTGGACCTGCACACAGATACAAATAACTTTGCTCCCAACGAGTACAGAGAGGTTGTCAATCCCTCCGGCCTTGTCGTTTACAAAGGATCAAACGCAAGTGATAATAGTGATAGGTATTGCTGCAAATAGTAAGTAAAAACGGTAAGTAAATAGCGGATGTGATCAATGATAGTAATATGGACCGGGGTCCCATGATGTTCACTAGTGATGTATCTCTCCCAAAAGACGATAAAACAGCTATGTGAGGTAAACAAATTACAGCTGGGCAATTGACAGAATTATGTGCGCAAACCAATGCTAACCATGTTGCAAGAAAGGTAGAGGTTCAAAGCATGGGCGGTACGCCAAGGTAAGTAGACCGAAATCCATCTGCATCTACTACTAATCATCCACCTTGAGATATCTATCCAGAACATCTCGCTGGTATTAAGTTGCGAGTCCCACCCATAGTGTAAACTCAAAGCAACAGACAACTGCATTAAAATAACTTTGCGTGAGGTAAACATTCCTTGCACCCGCGGGCACAAGCACCGTTGTTTTCCCCCTGGTGGAAACATCACATCCCCTAGACTCATGTTTCTGTCACTCAAACTAGTCATCGAGGGGCATGAACCCACAATCAAGCATAACGTTCCCTCTTGGAGTCACTACCTACTACTTGGCCAAAGCAATAAACAGCAACGGAGAACATGCAAGAATTACTTACGAACATAAATATAAAAGAGGTAAATCAAATATATTACTCAAACACAATCTGAACATAATCTCACAATCCATCGGATCCCAGCAAACTCATCATATCAACAGCATAAGGATTACATATGTGCCTCAATCATGTAGGGCAGCTCACGAGGTCTAATTAGTGAAGCACAAGAAGGGGAGGAGAACATCACATAGCTACTGGTCATGGACCCATGGTCCAAGGGAGACTACTCACGAGTCATCCGGGAGGCGTCCATGGTGGTGGAGAGGCTCCCGGTGGTGATCCTCCCCTCCGGCAGGGTGCCGGGAAGAGTTCTCCTGGCACTCCCGATCTTGGAAGCGCGGCGGCGGCGGAATAGAGATGAGATCGCGAAAAAGGGTTCCGTCCTCAAGGGTTTCGGGACGCGTGTTAAATATAGGCCAAAGGGGGGCATCAGCGGAGACCTGGGGGGCCCAGGCGCCCCCCAGGCGCGGCCAGGAGGGGGGCCGCGCCACCAGGGCGCCTGGAGCCCTGGTGGCCCCCCTCCGGCTCTGCTTCGGGTGCGTGGAAGCTTCCGGAACGCTGATTTTTTATATAATTTTTCCGAGATTTTTCTGGCAGTTTTCGTAATGGGAAAACCTGAAATACAAAAACAGCAGAAAACAGAAACTGGCACTGGGGTGCACTGAGTTAATAGGTTAGTCCAAATATGATCAAAAGTGTATGGAAGTGTATAAATATCATAGCAATATCACCCAAAAGAGGCATGGAGCAAGCAGAAATTATAGATACGTTTTGGACGTATCAGCACCGTACGCCCCCTGACCCTCCTCCTCCCATTGCCCCTCCTCCTCCTCCTCCCCTTGCCCCCCGCCTGCGCAGCTGACGGCCCCTTCTCTGTCTCGCAGGGCAAGGTCTCCAGCGCCTCTACGACACCGACGCCTCCACCGTCTATGGCGTCTGCGCCTTCTTACACCTCCGGCCACCGCGGCCTCACCGTCGATCCGCGTGACCTCGTCAACCTTGGCCCCGGATGAGCTCGCCATCGTCTTCCTCTCGGTGAGCTGCACCGGTTCCCCTCCCCCCCTTCGATTTCATCGCCGTAGACTGTCGCACCACCGCGCCCCAGCTCCTGGTTGCCGCCCCCGTGGCCGTGCTCCCCTGGGCCCCTGGCCGCGCCCTGGCCCCGCCCAGGCGCGCTCACCGCACCGCGACCGCGCCAGCACTACGCTCGGGCCGCGCCTCCACTATGTATTTTGTCCAGCCATTGTTTTTTAGTGAAAATTTCTCGTGTATGTGTGTGTGATCGATTCTATTCTACTTAACCTTGTGTCTTGTGTGATCGATTCTATTCTGCATAAGTGGATGGAGCATCCGTAGATGCATGTGCTTGGTTAGTGTAAATTGCAGGGTGCAATGGGAGGGAGTTAGTACTGATTATGGTAGGATTATGGTAGGATGAGTGTCGTGAAACTTAAACATGCTGCCAATTCAGTAGAGGCTAAAGTTTAGCTGCTAGCATGCTAAAGAAACCCACAAAATCTAGCTAGCTAAGTCTAAAAGTAAAAGATCGCCGTCGATCTGAGTACGCATCCACCAAACCTGTGTATAATTGGCTTAATTCGATGAAAAATCTAGATTTATTAGGTGTAGTGGTTTACAGAACTTTTTTGTTCTTGTCATCTGCCGCAACTTCTTTTCCTTCCCCTGGTACGATATGTGGCTTTCGGCAACAGATGGATTAGGCCTTTCAGTTAAATATAAGAATCCTCTCTTGTAGTTACCATCAACCAGATATGAGGGAAATATCAGGTGTCAGCCTATGATATGATATATGACATCTGTACCGCAAGCATATGATATGTTGTTACCACAAACTAGTTATCTGCTACGTATTGCATTTTATCCTCTTACTATTTATCTTCTATAAACATGATGGCATTTGTTGTTGTGATGTTCCTGTACACTGTAGCACTGCGGTAGTACTGGTACGTACAGCCGAATGCATGATCCATTGGGTGGTCGAGTGGCGAGGTAGGTAGCATGATCCACATCCTTCACCCAAACAAAAGAAGAGTAGTACGTACCGTAGCTGAGCAACATGCCAACATGCATGCCTCCAGCTGGCTGTTTTGGTGTGAAGCCATTCCTATTCTCCGATGGCGATTGTCACCACCGATAGTACACCCGGCACGTATTTTTCCCTGATGTTTATCTAAACTGGTTTTTGTCCCTTTATTTATAAATAACCAAACAAGTTTCTTCTACTTATAAAGAGTGCTGGAGCTCATGGCCTTGCCTAAGAAAAACCATATATAATTTCTAAGTTTAGAATAATAGGTGAGCAACTTTGTCTCGGGTATACAATGCAAACTTCCAGACCATAAGCTAGATACACAATGATTTTTTCTTACTATTGCCATGTTTTTTCAATTTATCAAGCTTCAACACCAATATCCAATAGTATTTGGGCTGCAGTTAGTGTACTAATTAGTTGGATATTTGAGTAGTATTGTCAACAGTAATAACTTTTACATGTTTGCATTGCTTCCAAGAGTAACAGCAGGTGCTTAGGACACCTTTAGGAGATATACTCATCTCTAATCATGCTACTCAAGGATAGGAACCGTAGGCTTCTCTATATATTTTTTGAGTGTCCTTTATTGGTGGTTCTATGATGTAGTCCGGATGAAACCAATTGCATGCATTGAGAAATAGAGTATTAAAACAGAACTTGACGTGGTTTTCCACTTAGCTGAAGAATAAAATAGACCACATATCTGGGAAGTATATTGATATGGACAGCTTATTCAGGGGCTTGAGCTTGTATAGGACAACTTACACATGATCTGCTTGTGCTAAGTTGTTCTACAGTTCAAGATTTACTCCTTAATTGAATTATGTAACTAACAAACCTAGCTCTTGCAAGTAACAACATGTTCAAGATCAAGGCTGACAATATGTTCTGACAGTATGTTCTGACAGTATAAGAGTAGGAATTCTGTGTTGTTTCTAAAAGCTCTACAATATCCAGATTTTATGATATTTGTACATCCAGTTTTCTTGATTAGATATCTAACAGTATAAGAGTATGTTCTGACAGTATAAGAGTAGTATAAGAGTATAAGAGTAGTATATCTAGTTTTTGTGGTTAGATATCTGAATTGAGAAAAAATATAGCTTTTGCGGTCTCTGAGGCAAAACTTGCTTCCATGCTCTGCTTCAGATAGCACACAGACAAGATACTACTCCATACACTACTAATACTACTACTGTATTTCATTTCAAAGTTCAAAATGCGGGTACTAAGATTTTCATTTCCAATGAGTGATGTTTTTCCTAGCAGTAGAAAAAACATAGCAACTTCTCTGATTTTATAAAGTTGTTCTTATATGGGTGAAACTTCACTCGTTTTTAGGCTAGTGCAGGGTGTTGCTTCTTCTGTATGGGCCAGCTATGTCACAAATAAATTGTTCCTTCTTCTGTATTTGACAAGTAATGACTTGCAAAGATGATGATCATCTTGCTAGTTTGCTGGGTTTTGTGACACCCCAAAAATTTGGCCTTGTTTTTAATGAATTAAAATTTTGCCAGGAATTAAAACTTTGAATTTCTGAGCTCCATTTTGATTTTTCTCCCCTGTTGTGATGAGTTTTTCCCAAAGAGAAAACTTTTCAAATATGTTACTGGACTTGTTTAATCTCTTAAGAGAAACTTTTCCTTATGTAATATAACTAATTAAATAATTAAGTTGCATGATCTTTACTTTCTTGAAAATGGTTTTTCAAGGTTAAATGGCCATAATTGAACTACAACCATTTGATAAATTCACTTAAAATTTCCACAAAAATTTGGAGATGTCATGTGATGTTATTAAATAACTTTTGTACAAAATCATCTTTATTTCATGAAATATTTTGAGCTCTACACCCTTTTTTCTTCTCTGGTCTAGTGGGCAATTTTGCACTACAAGCCACTTAAATATTTCCTTCTAGCCTCCACCAAAATTATGGGATGTTAGTAATTTCATATGATTCAACTTTATGCAAAAACCCAGTGATGTTATTTGCAAATTTTGAGTGAATCAGCATCATCATCATTCTGGTCCAGCCTTCTGATTTCTACTGCAACCCTATTTATTTTTGCTCCAGTGACCTTGTGCTTTCACCTGCTTGTAGACCATCCTACCAAACCCCTAAGTCCAGGAGCATGCACCCTTTGGGGCATTTTTGGCTCATGAAATGATGCCATTTATTTCCTGTCCAGAATTGAAGTTTTGTAAAACTTGCACTAGCAAGTTCCTCCTTTTGTCCAAATGACCTCACCACCCTCTTCTGCATCCAAGGAGACACTGATCTGGAGAAATTGACCACTCCAAGAAATGCCTAAGTGCCCTTGGCATTTTGTCAAACACCTTATGGGCATGATCTGTTTTGGCATGAATTTTTGGTTTGCACTATAAACCTGATCCCCTGACCAAACTAGCTTGTCCACTGATCTCCTTGCAAGCCCAAACCTAGACCTGCTAAACTCCAACTCCAATCGAGCCACCTAGCATGCCATGGCATTTCGCCGAGCATCTGGTAGGCGTGCGCTGGGCGCGCCCAGAGCGCGCAAATTGCAGCCGCACGCCCGAGCCGACACGCTGGACCCCCTGGTTTTGGCCCGCTCTGCAGCGCCACCCCACGCGCTACCCTCCTCGCAGCAACACGCCAAGCCGCCCCGGCAGCCAACAGAGCCGCCGTCAGAGCTTTTGGCGGCACGCCGGCGTCGGCAGTGCGCCTCTGCCACGGGCAGCGCCGCCCAAGCCTCTCCCGCTCGCCACCTGGCCCCTGGAACAGCGCGAGCTCATCCACAAGGGTGTCGTCTAGCTCTCGTCGCCGCCACATTCCCCTGCAGCTACAGAACGTCGGTTCGCCGGCGACCTTATCCCCACCACCGCGGAACCGACCTCGTCGCGCTATAAAAGGACGCCCCGAGACCATTCGAGCACGCAAGCGATCTCAGGCTACCCCCTTGGCACCCCCGCAGCCCGCAATCGTCGGGAAAACGCTGTCTTCTCCATCTCCGGCAACCGCAGCCACCGCCACTGCTCCGGCCATTCCGGCGCCACCAGGGCCTCCCCCTCCCATTTCTCTCCACCAGTAACCTTCTCATCCTCCCGTGAACATGTTCCACTACTCAATTTTGATCGGGAACCACCGTAGCCCCAGACTACCTTCGCCCCCGAAGCCATCTCCGCCGCGATGCTCGTCGCCGGTGACTCCGTCCACGTCGGCGACCCTGGCGGGTACACCCGAGTGCGTCTCGACCTCCTGAGCACGCCCATGCACTCAAAACACCGAGAGACGCCGCCATTCGCCGGCGAGCCTCGCCGGAGCTCCGCCTCTATTCGGTCAGGGGGAGGCGACGCGTGCGTGGACCAGTCAAACCTGACCAGTGGGCCAGGCGGGCCCACTGTCGGTGACCCACGCGCCGTCCACGCTGGAGTAAGTGAAAGCGCAAAATGCCCAGTACGTATCTCCTGCGTAGAAAGCGTATTTCCCCCTGAAGCGTTTTATTTTCTGTTTTATTTTAAAAACAGATTTGACTAAGCTTTGACTGCCTATAACTTTTTAAATACAACTCCAAATGAGTTGATTCCTTTTCCTACCTTCCTCAAATTTGATCTAGTTTATTTTAAGATTTATTTGAAAATTTTCCAAACAACTTTTTTGTACTGTTTTTGAAATGTGTGTTAATTCAAATATATTTTAAAATAGGATTTTGGAGAGAGAGAAGAGACTTTCAAAAGTTTTGGAGAGCACCTCACCCCTCCACAACTTAAAGGCAAGCATCTTGAACCCTCGCATAATATTTTTGATGTGTTGGTTGACACGTCTATAACACCACTTTATTTCGGAGGACTTGTTATTTCATGTGACATGATCTTTTGCATGGAAGCATATTAGTGATTTCCTTGCTGTTGGAAATAAATATAATTGTGATGGTAATCACCCTCATGTGCCTTGCATGCATGCCGGAAAGGAAATCCGGGAAAGCCTCGGCCTTGGGTAGGCGTGAGCTTGTCGCCGGTCCCCGTCGGGACGGTTATGTCCGGCATGGCATGGTAAGGTATATTGAGTGGTGATTTTTGTTGGTTGAAATATATTTGATATACATGTCATGTAGGGAACTTATAAACCTCCTGAGTCGACCGCAGATCGAGTCTTGTTCCAGTAACCCCCATACTTGCCTCGTACTACCACTCGTCCCTTCCGCAGGTAGGGTACGGTTCAGTAAGTCGTCAACCCCTTTCCAGCACACACAGTACAGAGAGGCCATGGTGGAAGATATCGGTTGTAGCCGGTAGGCATGCCACCTGGTCAGGGGGCATGGGTGTTTCCGGTTGGGACCGAGAGGGGAGGCCACCCCTTAGAGCACGCGATATAAATCTAATCCCATGCTACGCGAGGTTGTAGCCTCCCCACTTAGAGTTTTGCTTAACAAGTGTCGTGGGTGATTCCAGACACCGATGGGTTAAGCTGGTGTGTGCAGGTTAGGCGTGTTTTCAACTAAAAGGCCGTAGACGGAATTAGTCCCGATGGACTAAAGGAATCCGTTACTCATGGGTAAAGAGTACACCCTCTGCAGAGATTAAACCTATTCGAATAGCCGTGTCCATGTTAAGGATTACAGTCTGGGATGGGTCAAGTGTTGGTCTTAGTGTCGGTCTTTGGAGGTGAAATTGTTAAATCAACTTGGATACCGAGTGGCAACTTGTGAGGACCATGATTGTTATTTTGTGATGGACTAAAACGTTGCATTATTTGTATTGTCGAGTATCCCTGGGATGGTTCTACCTCCTGGATATTCATTTTGATTATTTATTTTATTTTAAGCCCTTTATGTGGTGTCGCTTAGACGCCCGACTGTGGAATTTCTTCTTAAGCCCTTTATGTGGTGTCGCTTAGACGCCCGACTGTGGCATTTCTTTTAAGCCCTTTATGTGGTGTCGCTTAGACGCCCGACTGTGGCATTTCTTTTAAGCCCTTTATGTGCTGTCGCTTAGACGCCCGACTGTGGCATTCTTTTTAAGCCCTTTATGTGGTGTCCCTTAGACGCCCGACTGTGGCATTTCTTTTAATCCCTTTATGTGGTGTCGCTTAGACGCCCGACTGTGGCATTCTTTTTAAGCCCTTTATGTGGTGTCGCTTAGACGCCCGACTGTGGCATTTCTTCTTAAGCCCTTTATGTGGTGTCGCTCAGACGCCCGACTGCGGCATTTTATTCCCACTCCATTATAGCTTATTCATGTTGCACATAAATAACCCGCTTGCATGCATCAAAGATATTTTATTTGTGACTGACGATGTGATCATAGAATATTTCAGTGCATATTTATCAATTATATTATTCTCGCGTTCCTAGTGTTTGCGAGTACATTCAAAGTACTCACTGGCTTGTCCCTGGCTATTGTCTTGGCCAGATTGCTTGCTTGGAGAGGAGCGTTACGAGGACAACCTCGGAGACCTAAGCAGCGGTGTTAGCAGCCCCGCGAAGATAGGAGTTAACCTGGTCAGCTGTTCCCGTGGGAAATGGAGTCCCATAGACCGTGGTGATCCACAAACCGCTTCCGCCCTCAACCATTAGAAACCATTTGATGTACTCATAGGCCACAATGGTCTTGTACTACATATGTTGTACTTTTGCTTGGAATTTCTTTATCAAGTTGGTGCCTCATCAGCTAACAGTAATCCTGGGGCTGGTGACACTAGTAGAAAAGGGGGCAATGGTCCAGGGTGGGTTAGCCCATTAGTCCCGGTTCAATCTAGAACCGGGACCAATGGGGGCATTGGACCCGGTTCGTGAGCCCAGGGGGCCGGCCGGGCCACGTGGGCCATTGGTCCCGGTTCGTCTGGACCTTTTGGTCCCGGTTGGTGGGACGAACCGGGACCAATGGGCCTCGCTCCTGGGACACCACCATTGGTCCCGGTTGGTGGCATGAACCGGGACCAAATGCTCCCATTTAGACCCGGTTCATGCCACCAACCGGGACCAGTGGTCCAGCCTATATAAACCCCTCGCGCCGGATGAGTGCTCTGTTTTTCTGGGCCGGCGAGAGGAGGGGCTTTAGGTGCTCTAGCTCACCTCCTATGCACATGAGGTGTTCGATGAAATGCCCGAGCCACACTAGTTAAGCTTTCTCCTCTCGAAGCTCGACCTCAAAGCTCCATTTTCCTCGAGATTTGACTAGATTTAGCGGTCCTTCACGCCCCACCCCTGTCTTCACCGCCGTCGATCACCCGCGCCGATCTCATCACCGACACCACCGTGGTGAGCCTCTTGCTCTTATCTTCTTTCTGAAAGGAAAAATATTCTTACTTGTATGTTTAGATAGATACTTGTATCATTTTCTTACTTTTATTATTGCATCTTATATAGTGCGATGGTTTTTGTATCCGCCCCCGTCGGCCCTCGTCCTGTCTATGATTCGGATGTGGTATATATATTAATCTTTATAACTATGGGTTCATTTATTGTTTATGATAATTATGCGGACCAACGTGACATAGATTTTATTTATCTAGGATGTATGTGAACCGGAAATTCCAACCGACCCTATTGTTGAGAGGTTAAATTTAGTTGAAGAAGAAAACAATTTCTTGAAGGAAAAATAAAAAAAATTGAGGAGGAGAAGATGATATTGGAGTTGCATGTTGCGGATGTCGTCGATGATCACAAGATCAAGATGGATGCAATGCGCTTGAAGATTAGAAAGATTAGAAAATATGCCATTCATACCGAGGCTTGGTATCATTATGCCGTTGGATCAATTGTCACCTTGGTTGCGATTATGATCGCCTTTGTTTTCGCATTAAAATGTTTTACATAGTTTCAATGTATGGTTTAATTAATTAGATGCTCTGGAGAGCTATATGTTGTTAGATGAGAACTATGTATGTACTTTGCTTTTAATGCATGTGATGATGAACTTCTATTAATTTGGACACTTAATTAATTATATATAATGCACGCAGATGAACCGACAATGGATGTACGGTGACAGACACACCTCCGAGTACATTAAGGGCATGCATGAGTTTCTCGATGCGGCTGAGGCAAACAAGCAGAATGGTTTTATGTGTTGTCCATGCCCTGATTGTGAGAATACGAAGTCTTACTCTGACCGGAAAATCCTTCACACCCACCTGTTCTACAAGGGTTTCATGCCACACTATAATGTTTGGACGAGGCACGGAGAAATAGGGGTTATGATGGAAGACGACGAAGAAGAAGAGTACGATGACAACTATGTGCCCCCTGAATACCGTGATGCTGCAATGGGGGGAGCTGGTGAAGATCAAGAGGAACCAGACGATGTGCCCAATGATGCTGCAACGGGTGAAGCTTCTGAAGATCAAGAGGAACCAGACGATGTGCACGATGATGGTGATCTCCGCCGTGTCATTGTCGATGCAAGGACGCAATGCGAAAGTCAAAAGGAGAAGCTGAAGTTCGACCGCATGTTAGAGGATCACAAAAAAGGGTTTTACCCCAATTGCGAAGATGGCAACACAAAGCTCGGTACCGTACTGGAATTGCTGCAGTGGAAGGCAGAGAATGCTGTGCCTGACAAAGGATTTGAGAAGCTACTGAAAATATTGAAGAAGAAGCTTCCAAAGGATAATGAATTGCCCGACAGTACATACGCAGCAAAGAAGGTCGTATGCCCTCTAGGATTGGAGGTGGAGAAGATACATGCATGCCCTAATGACTGCATCCTATACCGCGCTGCATACAAGGATCTGAACGCATGCCCGGTATGCGGTGCATTGCGGTATAAGATCAGACGAGATGACCCTGGTGATGTTCACGGCGATCCCCGCAGGAAGAGGCTTCCTGCGAAGGTGATGTGGTATGCTCCTATAATACCACGGTTGAAACGTCTGTTCAGAAATGGATAGCATGCCAAGTCGATGCGATGGCACAGTGAGGACCGTAAGAAAGACGGGAAGTTGAGAGCACCCGCTGACGGGTCGCAGTGGAGAAAAATCGTGAGAAAGTACTGGGATGAGTTTGCAAAGGACCCAAGGAACGTATGGTTTGCTTTAAGCGCGGATGGCATTAATCCTTTCGGGGAGCAGAGCAGCAATCACAGCACCTGGCCGGTCACTCTATGTATGTATAACCTTCCTCCTTGGATGTGCATGAAGCGGAAGTTCATTATGATGCCAATTCTCATCCAAGGCCCTAAGCAACCCGGCAACGACATTGATGTGTACCTAAGGCCATTAGTTGAAGAACTTTTACAGCTGTGGAATGGAAATGGTGTACGTACGTGGGATGAGCACGGACAGGAGGAATTTAACCTAAAGGTGTTGCTGTTCGTGACCATCAACGATTGGCCCGCTCTCAGTAACCTTTCAGGACAGACAAACAAAGGATACCACGCATGCACACACTGTTTAGATGACACTGAAAGTATATACCTGGACAAATGCATGAAGAATGTGTACCTGGGCCATCGTCGATTTCTTCCGACCAACCATCAATGTCGAAAGAAAGGCAATCATTTCAAAGGCGAGGCAGATCACCGGAAGAAGCCCGCCATGCGTATCGGTGGTCACGTACTTGCTATGGTCAATGATTTACACGTAATCTTTGGAAAGGTTGCCGGCGCACTAGCTGTTCCGAATGACGCTGAGGGACACGCACCCATGTGGAAGAAGAAATCTATATTTTGGGACCTACCCTACTGGAAAGACCTAGAGGTCCGCTCTTCAATCGACGTGATGCACGTGACGAAGAACCTTTGCGTGAACCTGCTAGGCTTCTTGGGCGTGTATGGAAAGACAAAAGATACACCCGAGGCACGGGAGGACCTCCAATGTTTGCAACAAAAAGACGGCATGCCTCCGAAGCAGTATGAAGGTCCTGCCAACTACGCTCTTACGAAAGATGAGAAAGAAATCTTCTTTGAATGCCTGCTCAGTATGAAGGTCCCGACTGGCTTCTCGTCGAATATAAAGGGAATAATAAATATTCCAGAGAAAAAGTTCCAGAACCTAAAGTCTCATGACTGCCACGCGATTATGACGCAACTGCTTCCGGTTGCGTTGAGGGGGCTTTTACCGAAAAACGTCCGATTAGCCATTGTGAAGCTATGTGCATTTCTCAATGCAATCTCTCAGAAGGTGATCGATCCAGAAATGGTACCAAGGCTAAGGAGTGATGTGGCGCAATGTCTTGTCAGTTTCGAGCTGGTGTTCCCACCATCCTTCTTCAATATCATGACGCATGTCCTAGTTCATCTAGTCGACGAGATTGTCGTTCTGGGCCCGTATTTCTACACAATATGTTCCCCTTTGAGAGGTTCATGGGAGTCCTAAAGAAATATGTCCGTAACCGCGCTAGGCCAGAAGGAAGCATCTCCATGGGCCATCAAACAGAGGATGTCATTGGGTTTTGTGTTGACTTCATTCCTGGCCTTAAGAAGATAGGTCTCCCTAAATCGCGGTATGAGGGGAGACTTATTGGAAAAGGCACGCTAGGAGCGGACTCAATAATATGCAGGGACGGGCATTCTTGGTCTCAAGCACACTACACAGTTCTACAGAACTCTACCTTGGTGACCCCGTATGTCGATGAACACAAGAACAGTCTGCGCTCCAAACACCCGGAGCACTGCGACGACTGGATTACATGTGAACACATCAGGACTTTCAGCAGTTGGTTGGAAGCACGTCTCAGAGGTGACAACACTGTTTGTGATGAGTTGTACTTGTTGTCCAGGGGACCATCTTTGACTGTATTGATTTACAAAGGATACGAGATAAATGGGAATACATTTTACACGATTGACCAAGATCAGAAGAGCACCAACCAGAACAGCGGTGTCCGCTTTGATGCAACAACCGAGAAGGGAAAGGACACATATTATGGTTACATAGTGGACATATGGGAACTTGACTACGGACAAGATTTTAGGGTCCCTTTGTTTAAGTGCAAATGGGTCAATCTGTCAGGAGGCGGGGTACATGTAGACCCACAGTACGGAATGACAACAGTGGATCTGAAAAATCTTGGGTACACTGATGAACCGTTCGTCCTAGCCAATGATGTGGCACAGGTTATCTATGTGAAGGACATGTCTACCAGACCGAGAAAAAGAAAAGATAAGGAAACGGATACATCATACGATAAGCCAAAGCGCCACATAGTTCTTTCAGGAAAAAGGGATATCCTGGGAGTGGATGGCAAGACAGACATGTCTGAAGATTATGAAAGGTTTCATGAAATTCCTCCCTTCAATGTCAACACTGACCCAAGCATCCTGATAAACTCTGAAGATTATCCATGGTTACGGCGCAATAAGCAAATGACACAAGCAAAGAAAAAGTGAAAACTTTCTCCCGCAACTATTATGATGATACCATGCCAAATTTGTAACAGACGAGTATGTTATGCCAAGTATTTTAGAGTTCATTTGAAAACAGACGAGTAGGTGCATCTATGTTAATTTTTTTAATTAAAGTTAATCACAAACTAGTGATTCACACAAATTTTAAAAAATTCAAAGTTAAACTATTCAAATTTTAAAACTGATGGCACTAACAGAAAGTTTATAATTTTTGTGACCTAAAATAAAAAAGAAATCACTACAAAACTATAAGTATTTAGTTCTAAGTAGAAACAAAAAAACAAAAAATGCCACCTACTGGGCCCCACGGCCTGAATACGACTACAAACCCGACCATGGGCCAGGATTCAGGCCCGAGGGAGGCCCAGTAGGCCCACAGGCACAGATTGCAGTGTTAGGCCCGAAAAGCCTGCTTTAGAGAGGAGCTCGAGAGGGATGGCGCACCGCACCTTATAAACAGGTGCGCCTCCCTCTCAACTAGCGAGGTGGGACTAAATATTTGGGTTCGGGGCAGCACAGGCCTTTGGTCCCGGTTCGTAGCACCAACCGGGACCAATGCCCCCTCTTTAGTCCCGGTTGGTGCCACCAACCGGGACCAAAGGCCGCCGCTTCCCGCCCTTTGGGCTGATGAAAAGAGGCCTTTGGTCCCGGTTCGTAGCACCAACCGGGACTAAAGGAGGGCATTAGTCCCGGTTTGTGCCACGAACCGGGACCAAAGCCTTTGCTATATAAGCAACACTTGGGAATTTTTCAGATTTCCCTCGCCAGTTGCCCCGCCCCGACGACGCCGACCTCCTTGACGCCGCCAGGCTGCCCGTGCTCGCCGTCGCCGTCGCCCCGCGCCCCGTCGCCGCCCGCGCCCCGCGTCGCCCCGACGCCGTCGCCGCCGCCCTCGACGCCATCTGCCCCGAAGCGCTGCTCCTCGTCGCCGTCGCCCGCGCCCGTCGTCGCCGCCCCGTCGCCGCCCGCGCCCCGCATCACCCCGACGTCGTCGTTGCCCCGCGCCGCCCCGACGCCGTCGCCGCCGCCCTCGACGCCATCTGCCCCGACGCCGGCGCCGCTCCCCTCTGTGAGCACCTGCCGCCATGCCCCTCTGCCCCGCCGGCGCCACCATGTTTTTTTTTCATATGTTGCAATATGTTTTTTTATTAGTTTATTTTTTTTGTTCATATGTGATGTATGTGTGTGTATGTGGCTATAATGTATATGTGTATGTGATGTATGTGGCTAGAATTTGCTAAATATATATATGCAAAAGTTTTAGAAAAAGATGGATAGGAAAGAAGAAGAGGAGAAGAAAAGAAAATAGAAAAGTTTTATATATGCAAAAGTTACAATTTTAGAAAAGTTTTTTGTTCATAGAAAGTTTTTTGTTCACAGAAAGTCTTTTGTTCATATATAGAAAGTTACAATTTTAGAAAAGTTTTATATATGCAAAAGTTACAATTTTAAAAAAAGAAGGATAGTGGAGAGGAAGAGGAAGTAAAATAAGGAAAAGGAAAATAAGTAGAGAAAGAAGGAGAAGAATAAGGAGAAGACGAGGAGAGGAAGAAGAGCAAGAAGAAGAAAAAAAGAGGAGAAGAAGAAGGAATAGAGGAGCTTCTTCTCCTTTTTTTTCTTCTTCTTCTTAATTTTTATCGGGAACGAGGGTCGTCGAACATGACAGGAAGAAGAGGATAAAAAAAGAAGAGGAAGAAGAAGAAAAAAAGAGGAGAAGAAAGAATAGAGGAGTTCTTCTCCTCTATTCTTTCTTCTCCTCTTTTTTTTCTTCTCCTCTTTTTTTTCTTCTTCTTCCTCTTTATTTATCGTGAACGAGGGTCGCCGAGCGGTAGAGGAAACCCTAATTAAATAGCAAGTATCATCGGTGTGAGATACATGTGGCCGTCGGTGTCGGACACTACATCCACGTCACTTGTGGGACGTGGATGTAGTGTCCGACACCGACGGCCACTTGTATCTCACACCCACGATAATTGCTATTTAGGGTTTCCTCTACCGTTCGGCGACCCTCGAGGACCCTTGTTTCCGATATATATATGATTCCTTATTATGATTAGCTAGCTAGTTCTACGTTTGCCACTAATATATCCATTTGTCATGTTTGAATAATAATTGCCATGTTGTAAATATTTGTAGAAACTATGGACACTATCGCCCGAGACGAAGCAAGAGAAGCGTTGTTGAATGACATAATCGCAGAAGGAAGTCATGCCGTCTCGTTGTATCTCAACGACACCGATGGTACTCTGGAAGGAGAGGATGAAGAAGCTGGCTCTGGTGCACTAATGCCGGTGCAACAAGAAGAAGAACGTGAGGACGGCTCCGGTGACCGAAACGAGTCCGGCGACCGAGCCGAGTCCGGCCAGGTATATATATTAGTTAAGCCTGTGCTGACTAGCTAATTGATGCATTCATTGTTTTGGTATGTACACATATTAATTAAGTCTTTGTTCTTTTTTCTAGCCCTCCGGATCGAGCACAACTGAGGTAAAGAGACGAGGCCCGAAGAGAAAGTTGAGGTCGGATGAAAGGTTTGAGATCATAGCAATCGCGCCCGACGGCCAACCTATTGAACCCATAAGAACAAAGAAGGCATTTGTTGCTCAGTGCGGGGTTCCGGTTAGGGACAAGATCCCGATCAGCATCCAGCAATGGTTAAAGCCTAAGAACGAAGACCCTGAGGTGTCTTATGTCAATGATCTGCAGAAAAATGATCTTTGGACTGAGTTGAAGTCAAATTTCACCCTACCGCCAGAGGATGATCCGGAGAAGCCAGTTAAAGAGCAATTAATCAAGTCTTTTGCTCTTAAGAGGATGGCAGACCTATTCAGGAGGTGGAAGAAAGACCTGAATAGGTTTGTAGAGAACAAAGAGACACCAGAATTCAAGGGCATATATGAGAAGATCAGAGATGACTGGCCTGCATTTGTGGCCCACAAGACATCGGAAAAGAGTAAGAAGATGTCGGAGACAAACAAGAAAAATGCTGCGAAGAAGAAGCATCACCATCGCACGGGGTCAGGTGGCTACCAGGTAGCCTGGCCTAAGTGGGCCAAGGCTGAGAATGATCTGGTTCAAAAAGGGATCGAACCAGAGACAATGAGCTGGCCAAACCGTTGCCGGACTTGGTTCTTCGGGGCTGGCGGAACCTTGGACCCTGTAATAGGGAATTGCATTTGGAAGGACGAGCAACGTCAGATTCCCTTGAAGAAGCTTCGGTACTATATCAAAGGCGCAGGAAGGGACGTTCCTTCCTGACAGAGAGAACGACGAACTCACAAAGGCCCTCGGGAATCCTGAGCACCCTGGACGGACACGAGGCACGCCAGGCTCCATTCTGTGGAAGGTTGGGTTTCCGGACACAGGCGGTTACAAAAGCCAGGAGAGGAGGAAGCAAGTGCAACAGTCCGAACTGCAGGCGCTAAAAGCAAGGGTACTCGGGATAGAGGAACGAGAAGCAAATCGCAGCAACCGAACTGTCGAAGCTTCCCCTGAAGCTACCCCGCCATCTCAGCGGAGAAGCAGCATGGCTTCCACCGAGCTGCTTTAGCCAGAGCTTGTCTTGACGGCTCCTGGCAGCTATCCCATGGATGCTATCACGGAGGCTCAAATTTGCCACCTTATGACGCAATGGATGAATTTGAAGGTCAAGGCGGCTGTTGGCTCTGTTTTTCCTAATGAACCCGGTGCAACTTTTCACTGCCGGCCAATTCCAGAAGGATATGCTAAGGTCATGGTGGATGAAATAACGGAGGGATTTGAGGAACTCCAGCTTGACCACCCTACCGGAGAAGGGGAGACTCGGTTGGGTTCTTCTCAGAAGACTCCATGCCTATGGCGGAAGGAGCTCATCAACCTTCCGAACTGGACGCCTCCGCCTCCTCCTCCTCCTCCGGCGAGTCAGGGCACTCCGCCTCCTCCACCGCCTCCTCCCCCGGCGAGTGACGACCAGGGCCCTCGGCCGGCTCCTTCTTCTCCGGCGCGTGGCGGCACTCCGCCTCCTCCGCCTGCGCCGGCGCGCCCGAGCAGCCAGCCTCCTCCTTCTCCGCCTCACCAGCAAGGGCGGAAGAGACCCGCCGCCGCTCCAGCAGCTGCTCCGGCGCGTCGTAGTCCTTCTCCTCCGCCTCGTAAGCAAGTCAAGAAGACTGCCGCTCCGTCTGCTCTGCCGGCGTCTAGCAGTACAGCCAGAGGCGGGAGGAAATACAGATACGGTCCTTCTCTGAAGACTCCAGAGAAGTTACCATACGAGAGGACCGCGGAGGAGAACGCAAGGGTCGTGCAAACCGAGTTGGATGACTGGTTTGAAGGGTTGAAAGCAAAGAGAAATCCACCTCCGAAGGAGAAGCTAGATCGGGCGAAAGTGAAGCGCAGTCTAGATGCCCTGGCAAAACCACCCAAGTCTCCACCGAAAGACAACTATGAGCGCATTATTGCAAAGACATGGGTCGAAGCGTCGCGGTCGGGAAGTACTAAAAGTGATCAAAGGCTGAAAGAATGACGAGCAGCTGGGAAACAAATTGCCCAGCTCGGCGAACAAGCAAACCAATCGTGCCCCCAGCTCAACGTGCCTAGCGTCGATCAGAGGATGGCGCCCGGTTATAACAATCCTGACGATTACCTGCCCGACGATGTAGATTTTGGTTTCCTGGACGTGCAGATACGAAGATACGAGTACGGGAAGCCTCTCGTCGAAGATGAAAGATCTCTAACAACGATGATGCGAAGATTGCATGATTGGTACATGAAAACCTGCAGAGAGTCAGGAGGGAGGAGTACTTTGTATGTGAGAGTTAAACCGGAGCATGACCTCGTTGGAATTGGACTGTTGCATGTTCCATTTGAGGATTTCTATCTGTTCTTCAATCAATTGGCCCTCGATAAAACAATGGTCACCTGCTACTGTCTGTAAGTACTACTACTTCTGTCATTAAGTCTCTCTATATAGCTCAGCTCTTTCATTGCATGTATTTATAATTATCCTCACTATATTATGCAGATTGAAGATCGCCGAATTGAAGAAAAGACAAATCGGTGATATTGGGTTCATTAACACAAATCTCATAGATGCAGTTCAGGTTAAAGATCATGCCGCAGATACCGAGGCCAACTTGCTCCGATCATTCGAAATAAATTCACACAAAGATATAATACTCTTTCCTTACAACTTCAAGTGAGTGTTGTCTTGTGCATATTCGGTTTCCCTTATATATTAGTCCAGGTATAGTACTGTAATTGATGAGTTATGCATGCGTGCGCAATTTCCACTATATTCTCCTGGAGATTAGGCTTGAGAAGGGAGTAGTAACTGTCTTGGACTCGAGACAAAAAGATCCCGAGGAGTATGCGGACATGATTAAAATCCTAAAGAAGTAAGTTAAATCGATCATTATCCACCATATCAGAAAATTTGTTCATTTCGTGATATCAAGTAATTGTTTTCTTTTGTCTGGCAGTGTTTGGAGAAAATTCAGCACAAAATCCCCGGGACTCCCGAAGGAGCTGCAATTTAGATACCCGAAAGTAAGTACTATAGTACCATGTTCCGCGCGTCTCCTAGCTATTGATTCAAGCGCTAGTTTCATCAATACCACTTGGCATTCTTGCTTATCAGTTTGATTGACCTCTATTTCTTGTAAAGTGGTTGTGGCAGGAACAAGGGAATGATTTCTGTGGATACTACATCTGCGAGTCCATCCGCCACACGACCTGTGAGCGGGGCGGGTACTCTGACAAACAATTTGAAGTGCGTAAGAAATAATATTCACAACTTTTGTTTATTACCATCATTTGTGTAGAGTTTCATTCATTCATATATATATATATATATATATATATATATATATATATATATATATATATATATATGTATGTATGTATGTATGTATGTATTGACCCCCTTCTTCAAATTAGATGTTTCGGCGGCGGAATGAACTCCTAGCACCAGATCGCATGCGAGCAATTCAAGAGGAATTGGCGGCATTCTTTCTTGACCACGTGATCGCTGAAGACGGAGAATACCATGTGGACCAGGTGTCCGTATTTTAAGAGATTATATTTGTAAAAGATAATTATTGTATATACGTAGCCGGTAGTGTCGGACGATAGATATACGAGAACTTGTTGTTCGACCAATCTCTCTAAGAAGGAGAGATCGTGGTCGATATCACTTCTCTCTGTATGCATATATGTGCATGACGATCTTCTGTTTCCTTCGTTTGCTTACTAGCTAGGTAGCGTGCCTAGTCCTCTCTATACGTATGTATATATAGTACGTAGCGTCGACCAAGCACGGACATAAGAGAGGACACTTCTCTTTATTAACACAATATATGAAATACCTAAATTAACCCCCCAAAACCCCCAAACCCCCCCCCTTCAAAAAACCCAAAAAACCCAGACACAGAAATGCTGACGCGTGGAGGTCTATTGGTCCCGATTGGTGCCACCAACCGGGACCAAAGGCCCTCGTGCCTGGGCTCGGCGCGCAGGCCACGTGGAGGCCCATCTGTCCCGGTCCTGCTTTGAACCGGGACTAAAGGGTGAGGATATTAGTACCGACCCTTTAGTCCCGGTTCGGGAACCGGGACTAAAGGCCCTTATGAACCGGGACTAAAGGCCGGTTTTCTACTAGTGTGAGCACAACGGCCATTTTCTGGAAATTAATGCCCGGAAAACCGGTTGCGACAGACTTGGTATCAGAGCCAGGCTGACCATTGGCTAACCCTATCTTAGCCAGGTCAATAAACTTAGGCAGACCAACCCACCAAGCCTTAACCAAACCCCAACCAAGCTTCTCATGCAAGATAGCCCCACAGTGACCCGACACCTTTTGGCATTCGGTGCCCAACCTAGCAACCTAGCCGTCGATCACGCGCCAGTGACCGGCCCCCTAATATAGTCCTTTTTCGCAAGCATGCGAAGGAAGACTCCGTTCCCTTTTCCTATAAAAAGGGCACGCTAGCCCCAACCCAGCACAGCACAGCCGCTATCCAAAACCAAGCCACAATGCCTGGTCATGTCGTGCACCACGAGACCACAGCAACCAACCTTGGGGGTTTTGTGACCATACTCGCAAACCTCACCCGTCGTGCCTATGCGTTAGAAGAACCCCCAGAATATGTTGTGTACCAAGGACCCATGAGTGGTGAGAGCCGTCAATTCTGGGCCACTGTACACATCTAGGGTAGGGGTCTTGCACCCGAACGCCCCTACAGGTTCACCGGAAGAACAACTTCCTTTGAGCCCCAAGCCATCCAACTAGCTGCTCGAGAAGCTATAGTTCATCTCCGCCACTTGTCGCCCAGAGTCAACTGTCGCTCGTTCCACTACTATCCCAGACGAGAGGGGTATGGTAGACCACCCCAAGTTGCCAACAGAGATCACGAGACAGATCCTGCATTACTGCAGCTAGTGCGCTACGTGAGTGCACTAGAGGAACTATGCGATCAGGTCACTGTCGATCTTATCGCAGCTCGAGGAGAGCTGATTCGTCGAGCCCCGGCAAGAGAAGAAGACGAGCCCAACGCCGACAACCCAGTCGTGCTGTTTGGACAACCGATCGAGCCCCTGAGATCTGCCCCAGCCATCGGTCAAGGTGTTGCGATAACCCCAGAAGTGCTACGTCACATTTTGGGAACACACTCCAACGGAGTTGTGGCCAGCAATTCCCGAGATGGCCATCATCGCTACCCCGAGCCTGCAGCCCCTCAACCCACTCCAGTTAATTCCGACGGCGAGACCCGTGGAGCAGCCTCAACATCCACAAGGCACGCCCGCATGGATGTAAATGAGGTAGACTAAGTCACCCGAGTCGTATCGAGTCCCAGTGTACCCTCGCCTTGTAATCGTGTGGCCTTGTAATTAAACGCCGCCTGTTGTCGTGCCTCTGTTTTAATAGTAGCCTTGCCTGGATACGCCAGTATGCAGTATAAGATTTCTATCCCAGGCACAGTTACCAAAAATCTCCTTGACAACCCCCACAGTAACACGTCACCTCGGTGAAATATGTGTATTTGTGGCTTTATCTTCGACCCGCTGATCAGAAGTTTCGTTACCGTTCACTGCGGTAGAAATGACCCAGTTCCAGTGCTATAAAGAGGCCACCGCGTGACCTTGCCAAACACTTCTCACCCTGTGCACCATCCTCACAGCTTCTCTTGCCATGTCGAGCCCCAGCATTTACCTGAGAAACCCAGATGCAACCCCGGGTAGTTTTGTCAAGATATTGTGGGATTTTACCTGCAGTACCATGGGCGCTACCCAGCCACCCCAGTACGAGCTGTTCAAATCTAGAATCACCTCTTCCACCTCGAGATATTGGGCAGCAGTACAGATCCCTCCCGTAAACTCAGACCAAGACCCGACAGAGGTCTCCTTCGTGGGGAAATCTATGCCAACCCCACAGATGGCCGTGGAAGCTGCGGCTTATGAAGCGCTTGCCCGCCTTCGATTCGCG
This sequence comes from Aegilops umbellulata, assembly GCA_032464435.1. NCBI lineage: Eukaryota > Viridiplantae > Streptophyta > Magnoliopsida > Poales > Poaceae > Aegilops > Aegilops umbellulata. The sequence goes on along the minus strand of CP136055.1, from coordinate 376,744,003 downwards.
GTACCTTATGCCAGCGAACGAGGGTATTATTACGTCCCAAGTCGTGCAGCGCCCGGACGAGTAACATCATTTCCCGATGTGCGAATCGAAAGAGACCCCGTCCTGCCAACCTTGTCCAGTACGTCATCGCTCAAGAGAGTTTGATCCAACGCGTGATCGGTTATCTCCAGAGCCTCGCAGATATAAATCCTCAGATCACCATCGGCAGGTCACTGAGGCCCGACCAGGAGAGACACGTGCATCGACTGGTCAACCCACTTTCTCCAATAGAGGAAGAATGTGTCTCGGTACCAGAGACATTTTCTCGGGATCCCATCCAGTTACCCTTTGCTTTATAAACGTCACTGCTACGCTTAATTGTTGCAACATTTATTTATCTGACGTAACCTATGCATGGTAACCCAGTGTGCGCATCAAGTAAATCTTTAGTTTCAATTATTTTGAGTGATACTGTTGCTTTACTGTTTTCTTCCGTGAATAATTCTAGAGTGAGATTTCTCTTCTCTGAACCGATACATCTGCACCTTCCCACAACTTGGATCATTTTATTTCGCACAGAGCCACATCGGCAGCAGACTCACGACCACAAACACTCGAGCACCCACACATACACTGTTTGCCAAGCTTATCAACGGCGTTACCTCTGGCTAACCTCTTCCCTAACAACAGTTAGCACCCGGCACACCCCATCTACTCCTCGCGATCACCACCACCGCGGAGAGCCAACACCCGAGCAGCAGCGTCGCGACGATCGTCGAGGATCATCGCACATAGGAGCACGGAGAGCCCCAGCAGTGTCGCCAGCCCTCCGCATATCAGGATCGCAAACCAGTCCGGCATCGCCTCCGCCATTAGAGCCTCACCCGAGCTTCTGTAAGCAGTAATGGAGGAAGAAGGAGGAGGAGAAGCAAGGCCAGGTGTGGGGAACAAGAGAGAAAACACCTCGGCCGTTTTATAGCTCGAGCTCAGTGTACGGTGGGTGGAGTCCACCAACGCCGCTCCTCGCCCGATCGCCAGTGTTCGGAGTCGAATCCGCGAGCAGTGCCGACAGCACGATGGCCCGCGAGGTGAGTGCACGCTGCACCGGCGGCTAGCACGCCGCGCACTACCGCGGTACGGCCTAGGAGCCCTATGCGCTAAACGTCGCCGGTGGAGAAAGCGCGGGAAAGCGCGCAGGAGGGAGGAAAAAGAAGAGCCAGAGGGAGAAGAAGAGGCTGACTGTGGGCCCCGGGTCCAACTGTCGGCCAGAGAGAGCACTGTGCTCTCGGGTATGACCAACGTATATTTAAATTTAGAATTTATTCTAAATTTATGTCCAGCGTAGAAAATCTCCCGTTTTGTCCCGAACCGTAGATTTTTCCAAGCAACTCCAGTATTCACACTGTGGTTTTTCACCACTTATTGCCCTCTCACTGTAGCTACATTTTTTTATTGCATATAATTTTCTTGAAACAGCTTTTGGCAAATCTTGAGGACGAGATTTTTCTTAAGGGGGGTAGTGTTGTGACACCCCAAAAATTTGGCCTTGTTTTTAATGAATTAAAATTTTGCCAGGAATTAAAACTTTGAATTTCTAAGCTCCATTTTGATTTTTCTCCCCTGTTGTGATGAGTTTTTCCCAAAGAGAAAACTTTTCAAATATGTTACTGGACTTGTTTAATCTCTCAAGAGAAACTTTTCCTTATGTAATATAACTAATTAAATAATTAAGTTGCATGATCTTTACTTTCTTGAAAATGGTTTTTCAAGGTTAAATGGCCATAATTGAACTACAACCATTTGATAAATTCACTTAAAATTTCCACAAAAATTTGGAGATGTCATGTGATGTTATTAAATAACTTTTGTACAAAAACATCTTTATTTCATGAAATATTTTGAGCTCTACACCATTTTTTCTTCTCTGGTCCAGTGGGCAATTTTGCACTACAACCCACTTAAATATTTCCTTCTAGCCTCCACCAAAATTATGGGATGTTAGTAATTTCATATGATTCAACTTTATGCAAAAACCCAGTGATGTTATTTGCAAATTTTGAGTGAATCAGCATCATCATCATTCTGGTCCAGCCTTCTGATTTCTACTGCAACCCTATTTATTTTTGCTCCAGTGACCTTGTGCTTTCACCTGCTTGTAGACCATCCTACCAAACCCCTCCAGGAGCATGCACCCTTTGGGGCATTTTTGGTTCATGAAATGATGCCATTTATTTCCTGTCCAGAATTGAAGTTTTGTAAAACTTGCACTAGCAAGTTCCTCCTTTTGTCCAAATGACCTCACCACCCTCTTCTGCATCCAAGGAGACACTGATCTGGAGAAATTGACCACTCCAAGAAATGCCTAAGTGCCCTTGGCATTTTGTCAAACACCTTATGGGCATGATCTGTTTTGGCATGAATTTTTGGTTTGCACTGTAAACCTGATCCCCTGACCAAACTAGCTTGTCCACTGATCTCCTTGCAAGCCCAAACCTAGACCTGCTAAACCCCAACTCCAACCGAGCCACCTAGCATGCCATGGCATTTCGCCGAGCATCTGGTAGGCGTGCGCTGGGCGCGCCCAGAACGCGTGCTAGCTGGCTTCTCGCTCCTCGTTGGTTACCCCAAGTGGAAGGTTTGAGATGCAGTGTAGTGGTAGTTTCCCTTGGCAAAGATACCAAGGATCCATTTCCCCTGAGTCTCCAAGTTTCAACAAGAAGGTGTCAACTGCTAACGGCGCCAGATATTAGCAATCAACTTGGACCTGCACACAGATACAAATAACTTTGCTCAAAACGAGTATAGAGAGGTTGTCAATCCCTCCGGCCTTGTCGTTTAGAAAGGATCAATGCAAGTGATAATAGTGATAGGTATTGCTGCAAATAGTAAGTAAATAGCGGATGTGATCAATGATGGTAATATGGACCGGGGTCCCATGATGTTCACTAGTGATGTCTCTCTCCCAAAAGACTATAAAACAGCTATGTGAGGTAAACAAATTACAGCTGGGCAATTGACAGAATTATGTGCGCAAACCAATGCTAACTATATTGCAAGAAAGGTAGAGGTTTAAAGCATGGGCAGTACGCCAAGGTAAGTAGACCGAAATCCATCTGCATCTACTACTAATCATCCACCTTGAGATATCTATCCAGAACATCTCGCTGGTATTAAGTTGCGAGTCCCTCATACGTCCAAAACGTATCTATAATTTCTGCTTGCTCCATGCCTCTTTTGGGTGATATTGCTATGATATTTATACACTTCCATACACTTTTGATCATATTTGGACTAACCTATTAACTCAGTGCACCCCAGTGCCAGTTTCTGTTTTCTGTTGTTTTTGTATTTCAGGTTTTTCCATTACGAAAACTGCCAGAAAAATTCCGGAAAAAATATATAAAAAATCAGCGTTCCGGAACCTTCCAGGACCCCGAAGGAGAGCCGGAGGGGGGCCACCAGGGCCCCAGGCACCCTGGTGGCGCGGCCCCCCTCCTGGCCGCGCCGGGGGGGGGCGCCTGGGCCCCCCAGGTGCCCTCTGACGTCGCCCCTTGGCCTATATTTAACGCACGTCCCAAAACCCTCGAGACGGGAACCCTTTTTCGCGATCTCATCTCTGTTCCGCCGCCGCCGCGCTTCCAAGATCGGGAGCGCCAGGAGAACTCTTCCCGGCACCCTGCCGGAGGGGAGGATCACCACCGGGACCTTCTCCACCACCATGGACGCCTCCCGGATGATGCGTGAGTAGTCTCCCTTGGACCATGGGTCCATGATCAGTAGCTATGTGATGTTCTCCTCCCCTTCTTGTGCTTCACTAATTAGACCTCGTGAGCTGCCCTACATGATCGAGGCACATATGTAATCCTTATGCTGTTGCTATGATGAGTTTGCTGGGATCCGATGGATTGTGAGATTATGTTCAGATTGTGTTTGAGTAATATATTTGATTTACCTCTTTTATATTTATGTTCGTAAGTAATTCTTGCATGTTCTCCGTTGCTGTTTATTGCTTTGGCCGAGTAGTAGGTAGTAACTCCAAGAGGGAACGTTATGCTTGATTGTGGGTTCATGCCCCTCGATGACTAGCTTGAGTGACAGAAACATGAGTCTAGGGGATGTGCTGTTGCCACAAGGGGGAAAACAACGGTGCTTGTGCCCGCGGGTGCAAGGATTGTTTACTTTACAAAAAGTTATTTTAATGCAGTTGTCTGTTGCTTTGAGTTTACACTATGGGTGGGGCTCGCAACTTAATACCAGCGAGATGTTCTGGATGGATATCTCAAGGTGGATGATTAGTAGTATATGCAGATGGATTTCGGTCTACTTACCTTGGCGTACTGCCCATGCTTTGAACCTCTACCTTTCTTGCAATATAGTTAGCATTGGTTTGCACACATAATCTTGTCAATTGCCCAGCTGTAATTTGTTTACCTCGCATAGCTGTTTTATCATCTTTTGGGAGAGAGACATCACTAGTGAACATCATGGCGCCCCGGTCCATATCACTATCATTGATTACATCGCTATTTACTTTCCGCTTTTATTTACTTTCTGCAGCAATATCCATCACTATTATCACTTGCGTTTGATCCTTTGTAAACTACAAGGCCGGAGGGATTGACAACCTCTCTGTACTTGTTGGGAACAAAGTTATTTGTATCTGTGTGCAGGTCCACGTTGATTGCTAATACACGGTGCCGTTAGCGATTGACACCTTCTTGTTGAAACTGGGAGTCTCAGGGGATTCGATCCTTGGTATCTTTGCCAAGGGAAACACTTACGCTACGCTACATCTCAACCTTCCACTTGGGGTAACCAACGAGGAGCGAGAAGCTAGCAAGGGTATTTCTGGCGCCGTTGCCCGTGGACTCCACTCTTCGAGATAGGGGAGTTGCACGCTATCTTTTACCTTTGTTTTTTAGTCTTGTTAGTTTACCTTTCAGTTTTTGCTTTAGTGTCCTTTATCGAAAATCACAAAAATAGTTATCTTGCTTGCTGCTATGGGTTCCACCGAGAACACCAAGTTGTGTGACTTCACTAGTCATAACAACGATGACTTTATCTGCACACCTATTACTACACCTGCCACTTCAGCACCTTCTTATGAAATTAAACCTGCTTTATTGAATCTAGTCATGAAAGATCAATTCTCCGGTGCTGGAGATGATGCTGCTTTACACTTAAACAATCTTGTTGCACTCTGTGATATGCAAAAGTACCAAGAAATAGATGGTAATATTGTTAAGCTTAAGCTTTTTCCTTTCTCCTTGAGAGGAGGAGCTAAAATTTGGTTTCAGTCTTTGCCTAGAAATAGCATAGATTCATGGGATAAGTGCAAAGATGCTTTTATTGGAAAGTACTATCCACCTGCTAAAATTATCCAACTAAGAAGTACCATAATGAATTTTAAACAATTGGATAATGGACACGTTGCCCAAGCTTGGGAACGCATGAAATCTCTTGTCAAGAACTGCCCTACTCACTGTTTGACTACTTGGATGGTTATCCAAACTTTTTATGCAGGCTTGAACTTTACCTCGCGGAACTTGCTAGATTCGGCCGCGGGAGGAACCTTTATGTCAACTACACTTGGTGCTGCCACGAAACTTCTCGATGAGATGATGACCAACTATTCCCAATGGCACACCGAACGCGCTCCAACAGGTAGGAAGGTAAACTCTGTCGAGGAGATTTCCTCCTTAAATGAGAAAGTTGACTTGATTATGTCTCTACTTTCGAAGCAATCTACTATTGATCCTAGTGATGTTCCTTTAAATTCTTTGATTGCTCAAGAACAAGTATATGTGAACTTTATCTCTAGAAACAATTTTAATAACAATGCTTACAGGAGTAATTTTGGTACCAATCCTAGACCGTTCCCCTCTAACTCTTATGGGAACAACAATGTTTATCCTAGCACCAAGAACTCCACTACTGAACTAGAGATTATGCTTAAAGATTTTATCACTACTCAAAAAACTTTTAATAAAAGTGTAGAAGAGAAACTAAACAAACTAGATGATCTCTCTTCGAAGGTAGACAATTTAGCCCATGAGGTAGAATTGCTTAAAATTAGAACTTCTCCTCTTGAGGAGAGGACGGTCACTCCTATGAATGCTATTCAAGTGCAAATTAATGAAAACATTAGGATGTTGGCTAAACTTAAAGAAAGATGGGCTAGATAAAGGGAGGAAGAGGATAGAATTAAGAGCCTTCCTACCCACCACACTGTTGCTACTATCCAAGTTGTTGAGGATACCCAAACTCTTAGCACCCAACGCACTCCTGGTCCCATTGGACCTATTAATGGTGATGCTATGAACGTAGAAACTACCAAACAAGTGAGCCTAAAGGACACCACTACCACATTACTTGATAGTAGTGACCTTGATTTTGATAATTGCACTCTTACCGAAGTTATTGATTTCCTTCACAAGATGTCTAGAGATCCCCGCACTAGCACGCTTAACCTTGCCTTCACAGAGCATATCACTAATGCTCTCATCAAAGCTAGGGAGGAGAAACTTAAAGTAGAAGCCTCCATTCCTAGAAAGCTAGAAGATGGTTGGGATCCTATGATTAAAATTAAACTGAATAACTTCTCTTGCTATGCTTTATGTGATGTTGGAGCTAGTACCTCTGTTATGCCCAAAAGAATATATGACATGCTTAATTTGAAACCTTATGATCCTTGTTCTTTTGGTATTCGTTTTGTTGATTCTTCCATAAAGAAACCTTTGGGGAGGATCGATGATGTTCTTATTGTTGTCAACGATAATTATGTTCCCGTTGATTTTACTATTATGGACATTGAATGTGAACCTTCTTGTCCAATTATTTTGGGACGTCCTTTTCTTCGCACCGTAGGTGCCATCATTGACATGAAAGAGGGGAATATAAGATTCCAGTTTCCTCTCAAGAAAGGGATGGAACACTTCCCTCGAAAGAAGATTAAGTTACCTTTTGAGTCCGTTACACGGGCTAACTATTCTCTTACTCTTGATAAGACTTGATCTCTATGCATTATGCCTAGCTTAAAGGCATAAAAGAAAGCGCTTTTGGGAGGCAACCCAAATGAATAAAATTTTATTTTGCTTTTGTTGTGTCTTGATGTTGTTACTACAGTAGCATCATCATTGTATCTTTACTTTTCAGTTTTGTGCCAGGTATAGCCTCTGATTGCAGGAAAGATCAAGAGTTGTGACGTGCTGTCCAGGAAACAGATTCTGTCCTCGTACAGAACAATTCGCATAAAATCACCAGATCGTCTTTTTGGTCTGAATTTTTTCCACAGCGTGCTCTATATAATTGTCTTTCAGGCGTCTGTTCTGAGTTTTTTGATTGGAGTTGCAGAAGTGCCCCGAAAAAATCATTTACTGCCTGCTGGTCTGTTTTTCACAGATTTTGTCCTGTTTTGCCTTTCCTTCATTTTGCGAGCCTTAAGCTTGCTTATTCTTTGCAAAAACCTTATGGAAATCTAGAGAAACAGTATACTTTCAAGAATATCCTTATTTCCAGCAAGGAACAATTATACTATTATGGGTACTAACCTCGCTAATCAGATTATGATGAGTTTTGTATGAAGGGAGTTTTCAAGTGTGCGAGGGAAGATGATGAAAAGATTCAGGAGTGTCAAGCGCTCAAGCTTGGGGATGCCCCCATGCACCCCCAAGAAATATTCAAGAAGACTCAAGCGTCTAAGCTTGGGGATGCCCCCGTGCATCCCCTTCTCCATCGACATTATCAGTTCGTCTTTCGTTCCACTATATTTTTATCACTTCATGTGTTATGTGCTATGCTTGGAGCGTCTTGCTTTTAGTTTCCTTTTAGTTTTCTTTAGCTTTTAATAACGAGTCGGAACTCAGCTTTCTTTATGTGGGAGAGAAACACGCTCCACTTCTTCCTAGAACATAACATGGAATTTTCATGTCTATCTTTGTTGTGTGTGTTCTTTGTCTTTCAATAGCTACTATCTTGCTTAGCTCTTAGTTTTCATGCTTATCTTTTTAAAGAGCTTTTGTTTAGTTGGTTGCTTGAACTCTCTTTATTATCATTATTATCTTATTAAGAGAGTTTGCTTCTGTTGCAATGGTTGATATGTCTATGATAAAGATGCTACGTGCATGATGTTGCTTGGTAATTCATGTTTGCTTATGGTTAGTTTCAAATAGCTGGAGGGTTTCCAATGTGATATTGGAGTACCAACATGATTTGTTTGAATATGATGTGGTATGGTTAGTGATATCTTCCTTCGAGAATTTATTTTGATTGACTTGGCGTATGCTCACGCATATTTAAGACTATAAAGAAAGTCTGTCAAGCCTTGATGATCTTTTATTTCTGAGTAGCGATATAACTTCCATGCCTGATTCAATGTTGCTTTGTCGCTCTGCATGATTATGACCGTCATTGCTCTCTAAGTTGGTCGCTCCCAGTCTTTTGCTAACCTTCGCCTGTACTAGGCGGACTGACTGCTTGTGCATCCAAATCCTTTAAACCAGTTATGCCATATGAGTCCACCATACCTTCCTAGACATGGTATTTACCTGCCATTCCTAACGAAGACTTTCGTGTACCATCTCGAAATATTCAAATAAAGCATTCCTATTTTGTGCCTCTGTTTTAAGTTTATGAGGAAGTAGTGGTTAATTCATGATCTTTTTAAGTTGGACAAGCTTCACCCCGGGATTGCATGTATAATGTGCAACCCATAATATGAGAAGGAATTGGCATAGAGTGCACCCGGCTCATTAAAAATTAATATAACAAACGAATCTTCCTTCACGCTTTGTTCATGAGAAATCAGAAAACTTTGGCAGTGATAAACAAAGGAGATTAAGAGGATGTTATGATCCTCATTCGGGAGCCATTCCTCGAAACTTGTCCAGCTCAAGAAGTAATTGGGTTAGCTACTAGCATTCGTTGACAAAACATGCATATCCAAAAAAATTATTACCCCTGTTTTTAAAAACCAAGAGCTCTGGTACATGCTTTGTCTTTGTTTCCGACTACGGGTTTTCAACTTTGCCAACAAAAGCCACGGTTCGAGAGTCTCCACCCTCTTCTAAAAAGCACCGACTACTGAGAGCATGATTGTCATTCTGAGTGTAATGTGCATTGTCCCAAAGTAGCATTGTCTTTTGCATGATTGTGATATCGTTTATTTTGAAATCATTGTATCTAGTCGTCACTTAAACCTTGGAGGTGCCCCTGCATTTATGTTTTTCTTCACTAAAGGGGGCAAGCGAGATATCACTTTATCATATTTACACACCATGCTCATTACAAATATATTTGATGTTTCAGTTTCATATTGTAAAACTTTTAGTTCTTTGAGATTTTCTCAAGGCGACTTAATTACTATAGAATCATTGTCTCTGTAAGCTTTTGTCATGTGACTATGAAAAAGTCCTATATGGTTAATAGCATGTCACCACAGAAATTATTCTTGTTATCATTTACCTACTCGAGGACGAGCAGGAATTAAGCTTGGGGATGTTGATACGTCCAAAACGTATCTATAATTTCTGCTTGCTCCATGCCTCTTTTGGGTGATATTGCTATGATATTTATACACTTCCATACACTTTTGATCATATTTGGACTAACCTATTAACTCAGTGCACCCCAGTGCCAGTTTCTGTTTTCTGCTGTTTTTGTATTTCAGGTTTTTCCATTATGAAAACTGCCAGAAAAATTCCGGAAAAAATATATAAAAAATCAGCGTTCCGGAACCTTCCAGGACCCCGAAGGAGAGCCGGAGGGGGGCCACCAGGGCCCCAGGCGCCCTGGTGGCGCGGCCCCCCTCCTGGCCGCACCGGGGGGGCGCCTGGGCCCCCCAGGTGCCCTCTGACGTCACCCCTTGGCCTATATTTAACACACGTCCCGAAACCCTCGAGACGGGAACCCTTTTTCGTGATCTCATCTCTGTTCCGCCGCCGCCGCGCTTCCAAGGTGAGGAGCGCCAGGAGAACTCTTCCCGGCACCTTGCCAGAGGGGAGGATCACCACCGGGACCTTATCCACCACCATGGACGCCTCCCGGATGATGCGTGAGTAGTCTCCCTTGGACCATGGGTCCATGATCAGTAGCTATGTGATGTTCTCCTCCCCTTCTTGTGCTTCACTAATTATACCTCGTGAGCTGCCCTACATGATCGAGGCACATATGTAATCCTTATGCTATTGCTATGATGAGTTTGCTTGGATCCGATGGATTGTGAGATTATGTTCAGATTGTGTTTGAGTAATATATTTGATTTACCTCTTTTATATTTATGTTCGTAAGTAATTCTTGCATGTTCTTCGTTGCTGTTTATTGCTTTGGCCGAGTAGTAGGTAGTAACTCCAAGAGGGAACGTTATGCTTGATTGTGGGTTCATGCCCCTCGATGACTAGCTTGAGTGACAGAAACATGAGTCTAGGGGATGTGTTGTTGCCACAAGGGGAAAACAACGGTGCTTGTGCCCGTGGGTGCAAGGATTGTTTACTTTACGCAAAGTTATTTTAATGCAGTTGTCTGTTGCTTTGAGTTTACACTATGGGTGGGGCTCGCAACTTAATACCAGCGAGATGTTCTGGATAGATATCTCAAGGTGGATGATTAGTAGTAGATGCAGATGGATTTCGGTCTACTTACCTTGGCGTACTGCCCATGCTTTGAACCTCTACCTTTCTTGCAATATAGTTAGCATTGGTTTGCGCACATAATCCTGTCAATTGCCCAGCTGTAATTTGTTTACCTCGCATAGCTGTTTTATCGTCTTTTGGGAGAGAGATATCACTAGTGAACATCATGGCGCCCCGGTCCATATCACTATCATTGATTACATCGCTATTTACTTTCCGCTTTTATTTACTTTCTGCAGCAATATCCATCACTATTATCACTTGCGTTTGATCCTTTGTAAACTACAAGGCCGGAGGGATTGACAACCTCTCTGTACTCATTGGGAATAAAGTTATTTGTATCTGTGTGCAGGTCCATGTTGATTGCTAATACATGGTGCCGTTAGCGATTGACACCTTCTTGTTGAAATTGGGAGTCTCAGGGGATTCGATCCTTGGTATCTTTGCCAAGGGAAACACTTATGCTACGCTACATCTCAACCTTCCACTTGGGGTAACCAACGAGGAGCGAGAAGCTAGCAGTCCCACCCATAGTGTAAACTCAAAGCAACAGACAACTGCATTAAAATAACTTTGCATAAAGTAAACAATCCTTGCAACCGCGGGCACAAGCACCGTTGTTTTCCCCCTTGTGGCAACAGCACATCCCCTAGACTCATATTTCTGTCACTCAAACTAGTCATCGAGGGGCATGAACCCACAATCAAGCATAACCTTCCCTCTTGGAGTCACTACCTACTACTTGGCCAAAGCAATAAACAGCAACGGAGAACATGCAAGAATTACTTACGAACATAAATATGAAAGCGGTAAATCAAATATATTACTCAAACACAATCTGAACATAATCTCACAATCCATCGGATCCCAGCAAACTCATCATAGCAACAGCATAAGGATTACATATGTGCCTCGATCATGTAGGGCAGCTCACGAGGTCTAATTAGTGAAGCACAAGAAGGGGAGGAGAACATCACATAGCTACTGGTCATGGACCCATGGTCCAAGGGAGACTACTCACGAGTCATCCGGGAGGCGTCCATGGTGGTGCAGGAGCTCCCGGTGGTGATCCTCCCCTCCGGCAGGGTGCCAGGAAGAGTTCGCCTGGCGCTCCCGATCTTGGAAGCGCGGCGGCGGCGGAATGAGATCGCAAAAAAGGGTTCCGTCCTCGAGGGTTTCGGGACGCGTGTTAAATATAGGCCAAAGGTGGGCATCAGCGGAGACCTGGGGGGCGCGCCCCCCTGGAGCGGCCAGGAGGGGGGCCGCGCCACCAGGGCACCTGGAGCCCTGGTGGCCCCCCTCCGGCTCTTCTTCGGGTTCCTGGAAGCTTTCGGAACGCTGATTTTTTATATAATTTTTCCGGGATTTTTCTGGCAGTTTTCGTAATGGAAAAACCTGAAATACAAAAACAGCAGAAAACAGAAACTGGCACTGGGGTGCACTGAGTTAATAGGTTAGTCCAAATATGATCAAAAGTGTATGGAAGTGTATAAATATCATAGAAATATCACCCAAAAGAGGCATGGAGCAAGCAGAAATTATAGATACGTTTTTGGACGTATCAGCGCGCAAATTGCAGCCGCACGCCCGAGCCGACACGCTGGCCCCCCTGGTTTTGGCCCGCTCTGCAGCGCCACCCCACGCGCTACCCTCCTCGCAACAACACGCCAAGCCGCCCTGGCAGCCAACAGCGCCGCGGTCAGAGCTTTTGGCGGCACGCCGGCGTCGGCAGTGCGCCTCTGCCACGGGCAGCGCCGCCCAAGCCTCTCCCGCTCACCACCTGGCCCCTGGAACAGCGCGAGCTCATCCACAAGGGTGTCGTCTAGCTCTCGTCGCCGCCACGTTCCCCTGCAGCTACAGAATGTCGGTTCGCCGGCGACCTTATCCCCACCACCGCGGAACCGACCTCGTCGCGCTATAAAAGGACGCCCCGAGACCATTCGAGCATGCAGGCGACCTCAGGCTACCCCCTTGGCACCCCCGCAGCCCGCAATCGTCGGGAAAACACCGTCTTCTCCATCTCCGGCAACCGCAGCCGCCGCCACTGCTCCGGCCATTCCGGCGCCACTAGGGCCTCCCCGTCCCATTTCTCTCCACCAGTAACCTTCTCATCCTCCCGTGAACACGTTCCACTACTCAATTTTGATCGGGAACCAACGTAGCCCCAGACTCACTTCGCCCCCGAAGCCATCTCCGCCGCGATGCTCGTCGCCGGTGACTCCGTCCACGTCGGCGACCCTGGCGGGTATCCCCGAGTTCGTCTCGACCTCCTGAGCACGCCCATGCACTCAGAACACCGAGAGACGCCGCCATTTGCCGGCAAGCCTCGCCGGAGCTCCGCCTCTGTTCGGTCAGGGGAGGCGACGCGCGCGTGGACCAGTCAAACCTGACCAGTGGGCCAGGCGGGCCCACTGTCGGTGACCCACGCGCCGTCCACGCTGGAGTAAGTGAAAGCGCAAAATGCCCAGTACGTATCTCCTGCGTAGAAAGCGTATTTCCCCCTGAAGCGTTTTATTTTCTGTTTTATTTTAAAAACAGATTTGACTAAGCTTTGACTGCCTATAACTTTTTAAATACAACTCCAAATGAGTTGATTCCTTTTCCTACCTTCCTCAAATTTGATCTAGTTTATTTTAAGATTTATTTGAAAATTTTCCAAACAACTTTTTTGTACTGTTTTTGAAATGTGTGTTAATTCAAATATATTTTAAAATAGGATTTTGGAGAGAGAGAAGAGACTTTCAAAAGTTTTGGAGAGCACCTCACCCCTCCACAACTTAAAGGCAAGCATCTTGAACCCTCGCATAATATTTTTGATGTGTTGGTTGACACGTCTATAACACCACTTTATTTCGGAGGACTTGTTATTTCATGTGACATGATATTTTGCATGGAAGCATATTAGTGATTTCCTTGCTGTTGGAAATAAATATAATTGTGATGGTAATCACCCTCATGTGCCTTGCATGCATGACGGAAAGGAAATCCGGGAAAGCCTCGGCCTTGGGTAGGCGTGAGCTTGTCGCCGGTCCCCATCTGGACGGTTATGTCCGGCATGGCATGGTAAGGTATATTGAGTGGTGATTTTTGTTGGTTGAAATATATTTGATATACATGTCATGCAGGGAACTTATAAACCTCCTGAGTCGACCGCAGATTGAGTCTTGTTCCAGTAACCCCCATACTTGCCTCGTACTACCACTCGTCCCTGCCGCAGGTAGGGTACGGTTCAGTAAGTCGTCAACCCCTTTCCAGCACACACAGTACAGAGAGGCCATGGTGGAAGATATCGGTTGTAGCCGGTAGGCATGCCACCTGGTCAGGGGGCATGGGTGTTTCCGGTTGGGACCGAGAGGGGAGGCCACCCCTTAGAGCACGCGATATAAATCTAATCCCATGCTACGCGAGGTTGTAGCCTCCCCACTTAGAGTTTTGCTTAACAAGTGTCGTGGGTGATTCCAGACACCGATGGGTTAAGCTGGTGTGTGCAGGTTAGGCGTGTTTTCAACTAAAAGGCCGTAGACGGAATTAGTCCCGATGGACTAAAGGAATCCGTTACTCGTGGGTAAAGAGTACACCCTCTGCAGAGATTAAACCTATTCGAATAGCCGTGTCCATGTTAAGGATTACAGTCTGGGATGGGTCAAGTGTTGGTCTTAGTGTCGGTCTTTGGAGGTGAAATTGTTAAATCAACTTGGATACCGAGTGGCAACTTGTGAGGACCATGATTGTTATTTTGTGATGGACTAAAACGTTGCATTATTTGTATTATCGAGTATCCTTGGGATGGTTCTACCTCCTGGATATTCATTGTGATTATTTATTTTATTTTAAGCCCTTTATGTGGTGTCGCTTAGACGCTCGACTGTGGCATTTCTTCTTAAGCCCTTTATGTGGTGTCGCTTAGATGCCCGACTGTGGCATTTCTTTTAAGCCCTTTATGTGGTGTCGCTTAGACGCCCGACTGTGGCATTTCTTTTAAGCCCTTTATGTGCTGTCGCTTAGACGCCCGACTATGGCATTCTTTTTAAGCCCTTTATGTGGTGTCGCTTAGACGCCTGACTGTGGCATTTCTTTTAAGCCCTTTATGTGGTGTCGCTTAGACGCCCGACTGTGGCATTCTTTTTAAGCCCTTTATGTGGTGTCGCTTAGACGCCCGACTGTGGCATTTCTTCTTAAGCCCTTTATGTGGTGTCGCTCAGACGCCCGACTGCGGCATTTTATTCCCACTCCATTATAGCTTATTCATGTTGCACATAAATAACCCGCTTGCATGCATCAAAGATATTTTATTTGTGACTGACGATGTGATCATAGAATATTTCAGTGCATATTTATCAATTATATTATTCCCGTGTTCGTAGTGTTTGCGAGTACATTCAAAGTACTCACTGGCTTGTCCCTGGCTATTGTCTTGGCCAGATTGCTTGCTTGGAGAGGAGCATTACGATGACAGCCTCGGAGACCTAAGCAGCGGTGTTAGCAGCCCCGCGAAGATAGGAGTTAACCTGGTCAGCTGTTCCCGTGGGAAATGGAGTCCCATAGACCATGGTGATCCACAAACCGCTTCCGCCCTCAACCATTAGAAACCATTTGATGTACTCATAGGCCACAATGGTCTTGTACTACATATGTTGTACTTTTGCTTGGAATTTCTATATCAAGTTGTTGCCTCATCAGCTAACAGTAATCCTGGGGCTGGTGAGCACAACGGCCATTTTCTGGAAATTAATGCCCGGAAAACCGGTCACGACAGGTTTTGTCTCCGACCATTGTGTCGTGATGAGTTTGCAGGTGCCCCGAGAGGCCCTTGAGTTTAACGGAATGTCGATTAACTTCCGTTCTAGCAAATTCGGGTACTCCATATGTCCTATTTTCAGCAAAGGTCATGCCGAATTTTTCCGTGAATTCTAGCATGACTTTGCTAAAAATAGGACATATGGGGTACTTGCGACTAATGCATGGGCCGGGGTATCTTAGTGCTTAGTTAAGTAGGATCAACTGCCCCGCCATTCTTACTGCATTAAACCATAGGTGGCAATAGAGCCAAGTGATTAGGCCCAACTTAGAATTCTCCTTAGCATCGATAAACCCTAGATGATAAACCCAACATAGGTGGCAATAGAGCCAAGTGATTAGTGCCAAGTGATTAGGCCCAACCTAGGGTGCCTCGGCATCGATAAACCCTAAATGATGAAAACTTAACTTGGCTTCTATAGGGTGCCTCGGTGTCGATGAGAACCTAAATGATGTACGCTTAGGCTTTTAGGGTGCCTCGGCATTGACAAACCCTAAATGATAAAAGCATAGCTTTTAGGATGCCTCGGTGTTGACAAACCATAAATGATGAGACCATGATCTTGTTCCTTTACAATAACCAACTTTTTGATCAAACTTTTTTCCTATTTAGAGCGAAACATGGACCACAACGATGAGGTCGGAGGTTCGGGTGGCAAGCCATTCTGGGAGCTGTCCCAGGAGTTGGAGGAAGAAACTCACAGCTATGAGGACGCCACCGAAGACACCGATCCTGACTACACAACCACTAGTGGCGTCGGGGATGACACCACTGATGGCGCCGCCGAGGATGCCACCACTGATGATGGCGGCGCACGCACAGATGGCAGCCAACCGAAGAGGCAACGGAATGACCGGCGCCCGACCGTGCTCGGCACCGTCAAGGAGGAATTTACTGAAGTGAACTCCGACGGGCATCCGATGGCGCCCAAACAAGTAGTCAAGGGGTACTCGGTTCAGCTCGGGTGCATTCTTCGGAGCACCGTCTCGATCAACACTGAGAACCTAAGGCATAAGGACCGAGTGAATATGCACAGCCTCCTCTTCACGAAGCTGCACGAACGATACAAGTTCCCCGCTGAGTTTGCAAACACACACCTCTCAGGGAAAAAAGTGAACAGTGCCACCCTCACGAAGATGAGCACGGCCCTGTCTACTTGGAGAAGCACGGTGAAGGCAATGATTGATAAAGGTGATAATTATGACAAGATCAAGGCAAAATATCCTTTGATGAGCGAAGATGACTACAAGGAGTTCAAGATCAAGTGCAAGAGCAGCGCAACCTCCGAATCAAGGCAGTGGGGGAAAGAAATGCGGCAGTTGAACTTAGGGGTCCACCAACTCGGTCCCGGCGGTTACAGAGTGGCGAAGCCTATATGGGACAAGGAGGACGTGGAGCGTGCCGAGCAAGGCCTACCGCCCCGCATCGAGAAATACAGTGACAAGCAGACCAGGAACTTTCTCAGGGCCCGGTACAAGGAGGACCCTGTAACAAAGGAGCTTACCACAGATCCGAAGACTAAGGAGCTTGAGCTTGTTCTGGTAAGGAATACACCCCCGCGTAATTAGCTCTAATTAATCCCCAATATTTCTAAATGGTTCACGTTCCTTCCGTAGGACAAAGAAAGCAGTAGCGCGGGGTCGTCTCAGAGCTCCCCTTTCGACACCCCTTTGAATAGGGCGTTGAACGTAATGAAAAACAAGGATAAGCTCAGTAAGTCGAGTCAGCTGGTCGTGTGGCCGACAAAGGCTTGTCCACAAAATGGTCGTCATACTATACCACTGGTGGGCGAAAGGAGAAAAAGACCAGCTCGGGAAGCCAGTCGCGCGAGGTTGAAGCACTCAAGGCACAAGTGGCGCGGATTCCGGAGCTTGTCCAAGAGCAAGTGGAACAACAACTGGGAACGAAGCTCAACGCCATGGTGCCTACGTTGATTCATGGGCTGACGATGTGGATTGCGGGCGGCCAACATGGGCCTCCCCCGGTTCCCAGCTTCATGGCCAGCAACTCGCACAGCGTGCAGGCGGCGCCATTGGTGTCTCCGGCGGAGGCGGTATTCGTGTCTCCGGCGCCGGCACGGGCATTGGAGCTTAATGCACCCAGGTGTACGCCGGCCGGCACCTCGCCAGCAAGCGGCCTCTCCGTCAGTTGCACGCCCTCCATTGGCGGTGCCTCGACATTAGCCGAGCTCGGCGGCATCACGGTAACTAAGCCTCTCGGCCGATGACTTCATCTCCTTGCCTTTGACTAGGCATCCTTGACGCCCTACATGTTTTCGCAGGGCGCCGCCGACGTTCCTTGCACTCTCCTGCACTTCGTGGGTGGCGAGTTCGTCGATGTCGCCAAGGGCATAATCGTTCAACCGGGCAACCCCGTGTTCCACGGTAATCCGATGCCACCCATAGTGTATAGGGTTGAAGTGGTTCAGATGCTGCCAGGCTGCGACGAGCTGTTACCTCCGATTCGACCTGCTGGGGCCGACGAAGAAGATGAGATGACCCTCAGCGCCTGCGTAAGCTGGCCCCTGCTTTGGCCGAAGAGCCAGATTCGTTTGGGGGCGGGGGACACCACCCCACAGACAAGACCGCCAATCGTGCCGGCGCCAAGCCATGGCAAGAACGCCGCAACGCTACTGGACATGCCGAAAATCCCTATGGCACAGGATCCGGACATGCATGTGGCACAGGATCCGGACGACGACGACAACGATGACGGTACATTTACCAATGTCGATAACTACTTTGCCGAACATGGGTACGGTGATGAGTTTTGCGGGCCTCCTTCTCAAGAACCCAACCAAGACGACCGCAATCTAGCTGGTACGACGGACAAACCCAGTTGCAAGAGGCGTCGTCTGGCGTTCAGTTCTCAGGAGACGCCTCCAGCTGCCGCCTTCACCGAGCCTGAGATAGCTGAGGTGCGAAATATTATCAGCCCCAACACGCTCAAGAAGGCGGTCTGTGAGCAGAACTCGGTCCCATTACAGCAGATCAAGAAGAACAGCTGGAAACGAAAGACTAAAAAGGGCGCCGGCGCGAGCCAGCCGGCACCGAGTACGATCCGTGCTCAGGATGGGCCACCTTCACCTAAGGATATCTCGAGGAGGGTGCATGTGGCGGGTAGGGCGATGCTACCGACAAATATGCTCAATGCTGCAACCGGTGCTATGCGGAGTCTACACGACAGTGTTCTTTCTTTGGAGAAGCGGCGTCTCAGAGAGAATGATGTGGCATACCCGGTTTTCGTGGCCAAGGTGCCAGAGGGCAAGGGCTTTGTGGATGGAGACATCGGGGGTACAATCGTCCTGCGGTTTGATGACATCTTTGCTATGTTTAACCTTCATCTGCTGCACTACACCTTCGTTCGGCTGTTTTCGCTGAGTATGGAGATGCGGATCATTAGAGACAAGACCCCGGACATCGTGATAGTCGACCCCTTCTACATGCGTGCCAAGCTCTTGAGCAGCGCTGGGGACCGCCAAGTCGCGAGTTCACACCTCAAGGCGTCATTCTAGAAAACCCAGATAAGGATAACTTCCTTGTGGCTTACTTTCCCGAGTAAGTCATCCCTTAACCGCCCCGTAAGATATGATTTCTTAGATTTTGATCGTTCTTTTTGTTTCTAACATTCCGTGTTCTGTGCAGTGACACACATTGCACACTCATCCTATTAAGCCCGAAATATTCCATGGCCACGTATTTCGACCCGAACCATGACTCCAAGATAGACTACACAAATATCAAGAAAGTTCTTGATGGTGTTCTCCCCGGCTACACCAAATCTAGAGGCACCTTCACCAGGGCAGTTCGTAAGTACGGCAAGCACGTGTTCGCCCACAATACGATGTTCTGCTGCGTCAAGCAGCCGCCTGGCGGTCAGAAGGATGCCTACTACGCCCTCCATCACATGTGGGCGATCGTAAGGGACCATCATCACCTTCTGCTACCAGATAATCTCAAAGATTGGTCCGCGAGCTTGTCAATCCAGGACGCGAACATCAGACAAGAATTCTTTCGCATCCAGTCGGAGTTTGCGGACATCATCCATCAAGATGTCCTTCATACCTCGGGGAAGTTCTTCCTCAGATATCAACTATCCAACAGTGAGATATATGGAACGCTACAAATGCAGGCTGACAACGCCCGCGATTTCATGACCATCACGACAGACGGCGGCTTCATCCACGCTCCTGTCCCATGAGTCGAGTCAAAAGTAGTGATGTGTAGTTCTAAAACATTGATTGGCTCATGTTGTAATTAAACTTTAATGAATTTTATGTCTCTTTGGTTTGGACAGTCGTTCAACTTAGATGTAATCGATGCTATTTATTAGTAGGACCATGAATTGTGCTATTATTGTCTTGCTTTTCTCTTCCGATCCTTTTGTTGCATACTTATGTATTGCTTATGTATTGTCTGTTGTTTGGCTTGTGCATAGAGATGCCGTCGTATGTCGTGTACAAGGGTAAGGTTCCCGGATTCTATGGCGACTGGGAGGAGTGTCGGAGACAGGTTCACCGTTTCAGTGGTAACAATTACAAAGGGTACACCACTAGGGCGGAGGCGGAATCTAGATACGCTCGCTATCTAGCGGGAGAGAGGAGGGATCGTTGGAGGAACCGGAGGAAGACCAATTTCATCGCGATGATGCTCATCATGATGACCGCAGCTCTCATCTATGTGATGGTAGTTTAGATGATCGATGTCGACTTGTAATGTGAAGACAAACTCGATAGTCGTGGTCTCGAGACTTGTAATGTTTTATCTGTGTTCGGTCTTTTGAATTCGGAGACTAGTATGATGAATCGTATTCGGAGACTAATCTTCTATTGTATTCGATGAATCTGCTGTTGATGTGTGCTGCTGTAACGCCCTCGATGCGGCTATATCTCCCACGTGTCGAAGCACGACTTAGAGGCATAACCGCATTGAAAGCAATGTCGCAAGTGAGGTAATCTTCACACAACCCATGTAATACATAAGGGAAAGAGAAACATAGTTGGCTTACAATCGCCACTTCACACAATTACATGAATAAAACATTACATCAACCAAGTACAATCAGGGCCCGACTACGGAGCCAAAATAAAAGAAGACTACCCCAAATGCTACACAGATCCCCGATCGTCCCGACTGGGCTCCACTACTGATCAACTGAAACGAAACAACACAATGAACAAGGTCTTCGTCGAGCTCCTCCTTGAGCTCGGGTGCGTCACCTGCACGGTTTCATCGGCACCTGCAAACTGGTTGGAAGTATCTGGTGAGTCACGGGGACTCAGCAATCTCACACCCGCGAGATCAAGACTATTTAAGCTTATAGGAAGGATGGGGTAATGAGGTGGAGCTGCAGCAAGCGACTAGCATATATGGTGGCTAACATATGCAAATGAGAGCGAGAAGAGAAGGCAAAAGCACGGTCGAATAACTATGATCAAGAAGTGATCCTGAAACTACTTACGTCAAGCATAACTCCAACATCGTGTTCACTTCCCGGACTCCGCCGAGAAGAGACCATCACGGTTACACACGCGGTTGGTGTATTTTAATTAAGATCAACTTCGGGTTTTCTACAACCGGACATTAACAAATTCCCATCTGCCACATAACCGCGGGCACGGCTTTCGAAAGTTCAAACCCTGTAGGGGTGTCCCAACTTAGCCCATTATAAGCTCTCGCGATCAACGAAGGATATTCGTTCTCCCCGGGAAGACCCGATCAGTCTCGGAATCCCGGCTACAAGACATTTCGACAGTAATAAAACAAGTCCAGCAAAACCTCCCGGCGTGCCGACACCCTGATAGTAGCCGCGCGTATCTCGTCTCAGGCCACGACCGGATGAGTCAAGCTACGAGTAAAACCAGACTCCGAGTTTCCCCGAGGTGGCCCCGCAGGTTGCTCGGTTCGGACCAACACTTAGACAAGCATTGGGCCGGGGGGGGGCTGAATAAAGATGACCCTCGGGCTGGCCGACCCAAGGGAAAGGGATAGGTGGTGGTGAGGCAAATGGTAAAACCAATGTTGGGCCTTGCTGGAAGAGTCTTATTCAAAGAAAACTGTCAAGGGGGTCCCATAAATCACCCGACCGCGTTAGGGACGCAAAATCCGGGAACATAACACCGATATGACGGAAACTAGGGCGGCAAGAGTGGAACAAAACACCAGGCATAAGGCCGAGCCTTCCACCCTTTACCAAGTATATAGATGCATTAAAAATATAAGAGATATTGTGATATCCCAACAAGAAAACATGTTCCAACAAGGAACAACATCTTCATGTTCCAACAAGGAACAAACTTCATATTCACCTGCAACTAACAACGCTATAAGAGGGGCTGAGCAAAGCGGTAACATAGCCAAACAACGGTTTGCTAGGACAAGGTGGGTTAGAGGCTTGGTTTAACAATATGGGAGGCATGATAAGAAAGTGGTTGGTATCGCAGCGTAGGCATAGCAAAAGAGAGAGCATCTAGCAAGCAAAGATAGAAGTGATTTCGAGGGTATGGTCATCTTGCCTGCAAAGTACTCCGAGTTGTCGAAAGCTCTGTCCTCGGAAGCGTTCTCAACAGGTTCCTCGTACACGTACTCGTCTCCCCGCTCTACCCAAAGCAAGAACAACAAGCAAAGGGGACAACCATCAATCACGATGCAATGCGCAAGCAACATGATGCAAAACATGGCATGATATGCGAGATGTGATATGCAATGCATATGCGTGCTCCGGAAGGAAAAAGATGAACCAGGCATAATCTTGGCAAACCAAGTATGCCACTGGAAAGGTGAGATGATTTCGGTTGAAATCAATATAAAGATCACCGGAATCGGATGCACGGTTTGCAAAAGACAAGCAAAACAAGAATGGCAAGATTCTGCCATTAACATCATGATGCCACTTAGCATGCAACAAGAAATTAAGCTACTGCACCCAAACATACCAACAAAGCATGTGACAGCAATCTACTCAAGATGCTTGGCAAAAGATGAACAATGAGCTACGGCTAAATCACATCAGAGCAGGTTCAAACAAGCATGGCAATAGTGCAAAAGATAACAGGTTCACAGACTTAGTGAAAATAACATGCCAGAAGTTAACATCAGGATGGCATGTTTAGAGCAAGCAAACAACATGCTACAGGAACACAATATAGCAAATCAAGGCATGGCATGAATCTACTCAAAGCACTCAACAAAAGTCCCTTACTGACCATAAGCCAAAAGGGATCAGAAAAATATAATAACAGCCATGTCAATTAAGCAAGTTTCGTTACAGATTTCAGACTTCGCAGAAAACTGGACATGTCAAAAACAGATAACAAGTAGGCATGTTCATGAGCTCGATGCACTCACTACAGAGCATTGCATGATAAACTAAGGATACATAAATCAATAAGACATGGCATAGAAGCTAAACATGGCAAGAACAACATCATAGCATGCAAGGATCAACTACAACAAGCTTGGCAATATTGAATAACATGTAAACAATCTGCGAGGAATATTTTATAGCAAAAGTAGAGCTCGATTCACTCAAGCTAAGGCACTCCATAATTACAAATAAAAGCATGGATGGGTATAGCAAATCCATATGCTTAAAAAACCCTTACTGATCATGCTCAAAATATGCATGTATCTCTCTGAAACAACATGAACACATGGCATAAAAATAACAGCAGGGCGTGACTTAGTGAAAATACTAAGTCCCTGAAATCAGCAACATTATGATCCCTAGTTTGCATGCTTGTGCTAGTAACCACCGAGATCACAAAAATACATGGCATGCATCTATGGAAAGATATCATGACATATTACAAATCACATGTAGGACTCAACTTCATAGGATGCACACATCAATAATGGCAAAAATGACAAAAGTGCATGTTCTGAAACAGATCTGAAACTAACATCACATAGCCCTCTTCCAATAGCATTTCGGGCATCAAGATGAACTCAAATGAAAATTATGCAATGAGAAGAAATTATGTACTCATCGAGGCCAACAATTTGATGTGCAACACGCCCAAAACAGAGTTACCGATGCAAAGTTACGAGGCTAAGAACAGGAGCATATGGATCTGAGATTTTAGGGACTTAGAGAAAAAAACACCTCGAGAAAGTCAACGGCCGAAGTGGATCGGGCTCCTCCCGATCCGATCTGGGTGGCGCGCGGCGGAGGGGCTCTCCGGCGGAGCTGCTCGCTGGCGGCAGCCGGAGAAGGAGGCGAGGAGGCGCAGGTGAGGCGGTGGAGGAGCGGGGCGGCGCGCGCGAGACGGCGGAGCCGACGGGCGGCGGAGGCGGCGGGGATCCGCGGCGGCGGCGCGGCGCGGAGGAGCCGCGGGAGCGGGCGCGGCAGCGAGCGGCGGCGCGCCGGGGCGGCGGCGCGGCGGCCGGCGGCGAAGGACGCGGCGGCGCGCGACGGAGGGTGGAGGCGAGCGGGCAGCTCGGGCACGGGGGCGCGGGCACCCCGGGCGGCGGTGACGGGATGGGCCCCGCGGGCCCACTGCGGGCTCGCGGGCCGGCGACGGCGGGCGGCGGCGCGGGGACAGGTGGCGTGCGCGGGTTGGTGGAGACGGCGGCGCTGCTGACGTGGCGGCGTCCCATTGGGCGCGGTGAGGTGGCAGTGGACGTGTCCGGCGAGGGAGCGGACATGTCCGGCGGCGCGAGGAGCGAGGCTAGGGTTTCGTCCGCGAAATGGACGAGGAAGGCACATAATTATAGGTAGAGGGAGCTAAGAAGCTCCAAATGGAGTGCGGTTTTCGGCCACGTGATCGTGATCGAACGACCGAGATGATGGAGGGGCTTTAGGTGGGTTTTGGGCCACTTTGGAGGGGTGTTGGGCTGCATTACAAAAGAGGCTTTTGCGGCTACCCGGTTAACCGTTGGAGTATCAAACGAAGTCTAAATGATACGAAACTTGATAGGCGGTCTACCGGTAGTAAACCAAGGCCACATGTCAAGCCTCGGTCCATTCCGAGACCGTTAAACACCCGCACACGAAAAGAGGTGAAAGAGGGCGCCGGAGGACGTAGGAGTGCCGGATTGCAAAACGGACAACGGGGAAAATGCACGGATGCATGAGACGAACAGGAATGCAAATGTGATGCACATGATGACAACGATATGAAATGTAGATGATGACATGGCAGAGTGCAACACGCAAGCACATGACATGGCAACGACGGCGAATAACTGGCGGACACCTGGCGCATCGAATCCGGGGCGTTACAACACTCCACCACTATGAGAGGAACTCGTCCCGAGATCTAGGATGGCACCGGAGGGAAAAGAAAGAGGAAGATAAGAGGTAAAACTAAGTTGGTTCTTTGACAAACGAGTGAAACCAAGGAACCTTGCGAGGTTGAACAAATTGAGAGAACAAGGAATACAATGAAGATGAACGAAGTGGAAAACACTCCGTTAGAAAAGAGGAACAAGGGATACGACGAGAATCAAGAGGTTTAGTGATAAGATAGATATTGAAACCACTCCGGTTAAAACTAGATAGAGAAGGAATAAGATTGATATAATTTGAGCAGCACTCCGACTGAAAGAAGAAGGAAAAACTTGATAAGATGAAAAGAACTTGAAGAGATGATACAACACTCCGGTTGGAAATGAGGAATTGCATTTGAGCTTGGCAAAATGAACGCACTTGGATGAGACTCCGGTTAAAAGAGGAATGATAGACACAACACTCCGATTAAATCGAAAAGAAAGGAAAAGGACATGATCTTCACGATTCGAGATGATGATTGAAAAGAGCAACCTCACAATGCTTCCGGAAGAAGGAATAGAAGATAGATCGTTGGAATAAGGGACGAAGAAGAAAAATGACAACTTCTGCCACAAATGAGTTTGGAAAGCACCCTTAAAAAGGAGGATAGAACGGAGTTGTTGAACATTAAACAACAAAAGAATAAGGTTGTTGTGGGCTTATGAAAAACGTCTCAAAATTATGAGGTGAAATTCTGCCACTAACGGAAACAATAGATTGGATTGATATCAACAAGGAGACGAGAAACTTATTTCACCGAGAGGACAAATGAAGAACTTGGGTCATTTATAAGCACCATAAATAGCAACAATCCTTAGGGAAGGCTTTAGGTGAAACATGACACAAGATAAATCCAACGAAGAGATTGGTGGATTTCAAATACCTCATTCTTAACAACATGTGAGTCATGAAACATGAACTCAAATTATCACGAATGAAACATGAAATCAAAATCAAGAACGGGGACATTCCCAAAACGGCTTTCGTTACTCGCTACGGCCAATACGAGTACACCGTCATGTCCTTCGGGTTAACCAATGCTCCAGCCACCTTCTCTCGGTTAATGAACTCGATCTTCATGGAGTATTTGGATAAATTCGTTGTGGTTTACCTCGATGATATACTCATCTACTCCAAGAATGAGGAAGAACATGCCGAACATCTAAGGCTAGTATTGATGAAACTTCGAGAGCATCGCCTTTATGCCAAATTCTCCAAGTGTGAATTCTGGTTGCCAGAAGTGACCTATCTGGGCCATGTAATCTCTGGCAAGGGCATTGCTGTCAATCCCGAGCGAGTTCAAGCTGTCCTTGACTGGACTCCACCTAAAACGGTCAAGCAAGTTCGGAGATTTCTTGGTTTGGCGAGCTATTGCCGCCGCTTCGTCGAGAATTTCTCCAAGGTTGCTAAGCCCCTAACTGAACTCCTCAAGAAAGATAAAAAGTTCGAGTGGACCCCACAGTGCGAGTTCAGCTTTCAGGAACTGAAAAGACGCCTGACATCTGCTCCCGTACTGGTACCACCAGATTTCTCTAAGGATTTTGTTATCTATTGCGACGCCTCGCGACAAGGACTAGGTTGCATACTCATGCAAGATCGTCATGTGATTGCCTACGCATCTCGACAGTTGCGTCCACATGAGGATAATTATCCCACACATGATCTAGAGCTTGCAGCAGTAGTCCATGCACTCAAAACCTGGCGACATTACCTTCTGGGTAATCGTTGCGAAATCTATACTGATCACCAAAGTTTGAAATATATCTTCACCCAACCAGATTTGAATCTCAGGCAAAGACGTTGGGTCGAGTTGATCTTGGATTACGACTTAGGAATAACCTACACCCCAGGCAAAGCCAATGTCATGGATGATGCACTAAGTCGTAAATCTTATTGTAACAACCTGATGTTACAACAAGGTCAACCACTTCTCCACGAGGAATTTCGTAAGCTTAACCTTCACATTGTTCCTCGAGGATTCCTTTCCACCCTGGTGGCGAAACCTAACCTTACGGATCAAATCATAGCTGCCCACAAGCGCGATAAGGGCATATCTCGGATTAAGGAAAACATCGCTAGCGGAGTTGCTAAATGTTTTTCCATGGATGAACGAGGTGTTGTCTTCTTCGAGAACCGCTTGGTGGTTCCCAAGAAACAACATTTACGATAATTGATCCTTAAGGAAGCTCATGAATCCCCTCTCACCATTCATCCCGGTAGTACTAAAATGTATCAAGACCTACGCCAGAGGTTTTGGTGGACTAGGATGAAGAGAGAAATTGCTCAATACATTGCAACTTGCGACGTCTATCGTCGTGTTAAAGCAGAGCATCAACGGCCTGCTGGCACCCTTCAACCATTGGAGATTCCTGAATGGAAATGGGATAAAATCGGTATGGATTTCATTACCGGGTTTCCCAGAACCAAAAGAGGGAATAATGCTATCTTCGTTATTGTCGATCGTCTTTCCAAAGTAGCCCACTTCTTACCTCTTCGCGAGAGTATAACCGCTAGCCAGCTAGCTGAAATGTACATCTCTCGAATAGTATCTCTCCATGGTGTTCCATTGGAAATTAATTCAGACCGTGGAAGTCTTTTCACCTCTCGATTTTGGGAAAGTTTCCAAAATGCTATGGGGACTCGACTTTCCTTTAGCACCGCCTTCCATCCTCAGTCAAGTGGTCAAGTAGAACGAGTCAATCAAATTCTGGAGGATATGCTCCGAGCTTCTGTCATCTCTTTCGGTATGAATTGGGAGAAGTGCCTTCCATTCGCCGAGTTCGCTTATAACAACAGTTATCAAGCTAGCTTGGGTAAAGCTCCTTTCGAAGTTCTTTATGGACGAAAATGTCGAACGCCTCTTAACTGGTCAGAAACCGGCGAGAGACAACTCTTTGGCCCGGACATGATCCAGGATGCAGAAGAGCAGGTTCGCATTATTCGTGAGAAGTTGAAAACCGCCCAATCTCGACAAAAGAGTCATTATGACCGCAAGCATAAGCCCATGGCTTATGAAGTCGGCGAGATGGCTTACCTTCGGGTTACACCTTTAAAGGGGATCCATCGATTCGGTATCAAAGGCAAGCTGGCTCCTCGTTACATTGGACCTTTTCGCATTCTTGCCAAACGAGGAGAAGTTGCCTACCAATTGGAACTACCTCCGCATCTCTCCAGAGTTCATGACGTCTTCCACGTCTCTCAACTCAGGCGTTGCTTCTCGGATCCTATCCGTGGAGTGGACCACGAAACGCTTGATCTTCAAGATAACCTCACCTATCGAGAATACCCCGTTCGTATCCTTGATCAAGCCGAGCGTACCACTCGACGCCACAATATCAAGTTTCTCAAGGTTCAATGGTCACACCATTCCGAGCAAGAAGCTACATGGGAAAGGGAGGATCGTCTTCGACTCGAGTACCCCACCTTCTTTCCGGAGGAACCTAAATCTCGGGACGAGATTCTTTTGAGTGGGGGTGAGTTGTCACATCCTAGCTAGCTCATGCATTAGAGTGTGCATCATGTTTACTTTTGACAGAAATTTGAAATGGGGAAGGCAGAACCCCCAGCACCCCTCCTGAAATCAACTAGGGTTTGCTAAAAAAATTTTCAATGAACCTGAAATGCCCTTCTAAAATGTTCACCCTCTTTGTCTTGGATTAAAACCTCTGGCAAAAAAATGGTGCATATTTTTCCAGGTCAACAGAAGGTCATTGAGTTAATGCATAAGTATTTGAATTTGGGCATTTAAAATTTTTAGAATATTTCAAATGCTCAAATATCTCCAAACTAAAATGTTCCTGGCTGGAAATATTCTAACTAAGGACCAGATGCAGTTTGGTGAATTTTGGAAGTGTCTAAGTATTTTTAATAAGTCCACCAAGTTACAGAAAAATAGAAAAGGAAAATAAAAAGGAAAAACTTACCTGGCGCCTGCCAACCGGCCCACCTGACGGCCCAGCCCAACTGCCGCGCCAGCGAGCTGCTTGGCTCGGCCAGGCAGGCACGCAGGTGCTCGACGCCGGCACCAGCGAGCGCCACGCAGCTCCCCGCCGCCCTGCTTCACCTCCTCGCCGCCCTGCTGCCCTAGACGCGCTCCACGTCGTCGCCCCGAGCCCCTGGACACGCCATTCTCCTCTGCCTCGCCTCCCTCGCTCCCCTTCGCCATGGCCGACGCCACCGCCGCCGCACCTACGCCGTAGGCGCGATCTCCGTCGTCCCCGCGCCACCCGATCGTGTCCACGAGCTCCGCCACCCTCTTCTTCTTCGAGCAGGACGAGCCCTGAGCGCTCGCCCGCTCTGGAATCACCCCCGACCCCGTCTTCCCCAACTTCGGCCGCCGAGATCGCCATCATCGCCCCGCTCAGCTCCGACCTTCCCCGAGCCGCCTCGACGCTCGCTGCATTCACCGTGAGTCTGGCCACCTCCCCATCCTCCCCGTTCCTCTTCCCGTGCCCTACAACGAGCGCACGAAGCTCGCCCGCACGCGCCGCCGCGGAGCTCGTCGCCGACGAGGCTCCGGCCACCCAACGGCCGCACCACCTAGTCCACTAGCCTCACCGCACACCCAGGGGCCAAATCATCCCTCCACGCGCCTCGCCGTGCCCCGAAGCCCCGGTTTCACCTTCACCCGAGCCCCGGCGCCGCCAAACTCGTCGCCGGCGCCAACTCCGGCCACCCCGACCCCAACTAACTCCACCAGTAGCCGTGGCTCGTTCCCAGGAGCGCGTAGATGCCCTCCGCGCCCCATTTGGTGGCCGGAACGGCCAAATCCACTTTGCTCCACCGCATCTGGCCTCGCCGGCGGCTAGACGCCGGCGAGTTGACCCTGACCGTTGACTGGTGGGCCCTGGTTGACTCTGATGAGTCAATGACAGGTGGGGCCCCCTTCTGTTAATCACTGGATTAGTTTAAAACTAATTAAACAAGTTTAATTAATCACTAACCCCCTGGGCCCACTGGTCAGTTGACCTGGACCGGCTGTTGACTTGCTGAGGTCAGCATGATCTCATGCTGACGCAATTATCTAATTACTGGATTTATTCTTATACAGGAAAATCCAGAAAATAGTTCAACTTCAAAAATTCATAGAAAATTATCTGTAACTCCAAATGCAAAGTTCTATATATGAAAAATGATCAGAAAAATCCAAGCTATCCATTGGTGCTGGTTTCATGCATGTCAGAACAAGTTAAACCCACTATTTAGGCATCACAAGATGATACACTAATATGATCTTAATAAATGAGTTTCCATTTGAATCTTTGGTTCAAATGGGTTCATTCCCTTCTGGTTTAACTTGCACTAGGTCAGGACACATTCATATTGCCATGTCATAGCATGCATCATATTGTTGCATATCGCCATGTATTGATTGTGTTCCGATGTGTTCATCGTGGTAGGTTCTGCCTCCGAGGATATCTCCGAGTATCCAACTGAAGGGCAGTATCCCACGACCACTCCATCAGGCAAGCAACCCATTGATCATTCCGATACAAACCCATGTTCTCGCTTCTGCTCTCGTTTACTGCATTAAGACAACGCGTTTCAAACTGCTGTGTGTCGCGGTAGTTGAACCCACTTCCTTTGCATGACCTGTCATTGCCACAGTAACTAGATGAAACCCACTAGCATGTGTAGGAGTTGATTGAGCCAATACATGTGTGTGTGTTCCTACCATGCTGTGCTTGCTATGCTTAGAGTTGTGTCAGGTCTGGCTCATCGGGATGATGAACTGGAGTGAAAGGTTGTGTCGGTGACAAGAGTGAAGTGTTGAATACGATTTGGTAAAGGAATCGATGAGAGGCCATGTAGGAGTACATGGTGGGTTGTTTCATTGAGGCCGTCCTTAAGAACTGAGATCTGTGTTTGTGATCCATGATACAGTTACTACCACACATTGGGCCCTGAAATATGACCCCGCTCGACTTCTTATCCACCCTTGTCCTCTATCCAGGAGTTGCAAGTAGTTTCTGGTGTTTGTAGTATGCTGGGGGCCGCACGCGGCGCTGACCATCGGGGTGGGCTGTGTTGCGGTAGGCACGTGGCACGGTGTACCGACTCGCCCGTTTGGTGTCTCGGGAACCCTGTTCACATCGTTCGGGGCCGTTAGTGGAAACCTCGGCCGGACTCCCTGCGGATGGAACCCGAATAGGCGATAAACCTGGACTAGAGACTTGAGTGTTTAGGTAGGTCATGGTCTACACCCACGTCGGCTTTCGCTTGAAGTCTGCCGAGCACATGTCGTGTGCAGACTCTAAGTGGTGGAAACATGTGTGAAGAAGTACACCCCTGCAGGGTTACAAATGATCTATTCGAATAGCCGTGTCCGCGGTAATGGACTTCTGGGTTGCCTATATCAGTTCATAGACAAGTTAATTGGATACTACTAAAAATCTCAAGATAAGTGTGAGTACCGCGGATGGCCCTCTCGTAGGATGGCGAGAGAGGATCCACGGTGGAGTATTGTGTTGGTGATAGTGGACTCGTGTGCGACAAATGATTTACAAGTGGTGTCTACCGTAGGATAGCTTAGCCAAGAGTCAAAGCTGGCTTGCTGCAATAACCCCACTACCTTCTTGAGAATGTGCATGTATAGTAGGTTCCTGTTGTAAGACTTGCTGAGTACCTCCGTACTCATGTTGCTTTAATCATGTTTTTCAGACGACTGCACCAACCCCTCTGATGGGTTCTATGTAGACCTCGACGTTGACGAGTGACTTATCACCCAGGTGGTGATCCAAGACTTGTGAAGGGTCGTTGTAGATAGACAGGCTTCGTCAAGCCTTCTTTCTTTCTAGTGTCTGTACTCAGACTACTTTGCTTCCGCATGTGCTTGTATGTTTGTATGACTTGAGTGTTGGGTCATGTGACCCCTACCTGTATGGATGATATGTATGGCTCCTCGGAGCCTTCTAAATAAAGTACTTGAGTCGTAGAGTACTGTTGTGATGCCATGTTGTATTTACTCATATCGGGCATATTGTGTGTATGATTGAAATGCTTGGTATGAGTGGGATCCGACTATCTAGTTGTTTATCCTTGGCAGCCTTTCATATGGGGAAATGTAAGTTTTGTGCTTCTGAGCGATAGTAGTCCGCTACAGCCCGGTTCACCGGAGTCCTGCTAGCCCAGCACTACTGCTTGGACACTTGACTGGCCGGCATGTGTTTCACGTCGTTCCTATGTCTGTCCCTTCGGGGAAATGTCACGCACTATTATTCGGAGTCCTGCCTAGCCTGCTACAGCCCGGGTTACCGGAGTCCTGTTAGCCCAGTGCTACAGCCCGAATAAATACGTTGATGACCGACATGCTCGATGTGATTCATGTATGCCTGTCCTCATAGGCTAGCGCCGCTTTGGGTTCACGACTAGCCATGTCGGCCCGGGTTCTCTGTCATATGGATGCTAGCGACACTATCATATACGTGAGCCAAAAGGCGCAAACGGTCCCGGGCCAGGTAAGGTGGCACCCGTGGGAGTACCGTGCGTGAGGCCGCAAAGTGATATGATGTGTTACATGCTGGATCGATGTGGCTTAGGATCGGGGTCCTGACAGCGTTGGCATCAGAGCCGGACTGCCTGTAGGTTCGCTAAGCCAAACTGGTCGATGTCGAGTCTAGAAATGCTTTAGTTATATGTAGGGGAATTGATTGTGGGAGGGAACGTAAGGCTCTTTTACTCCTTTACCTTATGCCCTCTATTCTGAGTCATTATCTTCTCATTCTACGTGGGTTAAGGACTAGGCTCTCTTCTCTCTATCAGGTTCACGTGCTACTAAATCCGTAGTAACTTATAGGATTGTTGGATATAACCCAGTCCAGTTCTACTAAAGTTTAGTATGTTGCCAATTGAACTAGAACCTTGATATGATGTTGTTGAGTGGTTTCGCAAACTGTTGTGGATGTCTCAAGTCTTTTTCTGAGCATTTGCAGCCGTTATGCTGTCCAATTTCATCCAGAAATTCTAATGCCTTTGCACTATTTTGTGCTTTCAGATGGCTACCCGTCCCCAGAACCAAGTGGTTCGTCTGACCCGTTGCATTGGTATATGTGGTCATACCGCCATGTTGGTTCGAGTGATGGTTGAGGCAGGTTACCGATGGTACCCTGAATACACCGTCGAAGAGCAGTTTAGAGATTTTAACCAGAGCCAATATCTGTGCATGGTCAGGATATATCCATCTTATCCCGGAGCCACGGAACCACTCCACTGTTCTTATGGACTCGGGATCACTATTGGGATGTCCGTTCAAGATGCAGCCTACTCGATGATGACCATTATGCGAGCTAGAACTGCCTTGTTGAGCAACACTGAATTTCGCTACATGCCAGCATCCCTCCCTGGGGCACATGGTTACCTTCAGGGCATGTACAGTGATGCATCCCATGAGGACTCACTCCTTTGCACCACTACTGAGATGTTGGAAGGTAAGGACCGTGAAAACCGGGCCTTGCGTATGGAGCTCTTTAATGCTCGTGCTGATCATTGGGCCACCTTGACGAGGTTTGCACCTGCTGTGCAAGCCGGATACATGGACACGAGAGACTTGTACCCTGTGCGGGCTAGTCTGCCAGACTTCATGGAATGGCGTGAGGTGGGAGGCATCACCCCTCCTCGTGGGCCTCTTCTGCCGCCATCTGTTGGACCGAGGCCGCACCCAAGTCCCTATGGTCCACAAGCACCGCAGGACCGTCTGTTCCCAGATGACCATGTTCCGCTTCCAGGTCTGGGTGGTGACTTCTATGAGGACTTCTACGGAGCCGTCTGAGCTAGTAGTAGTCTCGCTAGTATTGTAATAGTTGTATGTCCACCGTCCTGCGTGATTGTAGAATATAACTTAGTGTGTATCAATTCCGGAGGTGTAGAAAAATAATGTATAGGAGCTTGGAATGCCTCCGATGAGATGTAACGTCTTTCATCATAGTGGTACTTCAGCCGGGCTTGTACTAAACTATGTATGGTGTGTATGATTGTTGGTGTATATATGGCAGTTTCTATATTACCATGTCATACGGGTGATCATCTCTGCATTCCTTGTTATCCATTACATTCCGCACTTCCTTGGCCAGATTTTGCCATCCTGGTTTAAATCGTGGTTTTGTTTTCCTAGGATGGTCAACACCCGCAGCAACCCTGCTGCTCCGGAGCCGGGAGAAGCTAGTGCACCTAGAGAGGAAAGTCTGCCTCAACCACCTTCTCTGGCCGAAGTGATGCTGGAGGCAGAGCGCAACAGGCGCGACACCAACCGCTTGTTAGAGCGGATTGAGCAGAACACTGCACGCCAGCAGAGGATCAATTCGGTGTCCATCAATGACTTTGTCAAGCTGTACCCGCCAAAGTTCAATCATTCCATCGAACCTCTCGATGCGGATGACTGGCTCCGCAGCATCGCCCACAAGCTACGTTCTGCCAACGTGGCTGAAGATGATAAAGTCACCTTTGCTGCCTATCACCTCGAAGGCCCTGCCAGCCTTTGGTGGGAGAATTATGAAGCTATGCGTCCGGTCGGCCAACTCACTACTTGGGCTGATTTCAGTGCCGCTTTCCGTGAGCATCATATCCCGGAAGGTCTTATGGATCGCAAGAGGGAGGAGTTCTGTAACTGCACCCAGGGGAAGCTGACTGTGGATGCATACAGTCGCGAGTTTGGGAAGCTTGCACGCTATGCTCCCGAAGAGGTGTCCACCGACGCCAAGAAGCAGGCAAGGTTCCGCAAGGGACTTAGCCCTGAGCTCCGTCGTGACCTTCGTCTGCATGAATGCACTTCTTTTCCGAAGCTAGTCAATAAGGCCATCAGTGCCGAGACAGGGCAGAATGATTTTGAAGCTTCACGCAAACACTCCCGTGATTATGGTTCTTCATCCGGCTCTGGATCTCAGAAGCGCCGGGTCTGGATCCCAAATTCTGCTATGCCACCCAGGTATACTCCGAGGCCATCCTTTGAGGCGCCTCGCCCCAATCAGCAGTATGTGTTGCCCAAGACTTTTGGTGGCCCCACTGCCAATACTGCTCCACGCCCCAATATGATAACTTGCTTCAAGTGTGGTGAGCCGGGCCACTACATCCGTGAGTGTCCCCAGAACAACCCCAGTCAGTTCGGAAAGTCTGTTGGACGTGGTAAGCCAACAACAAAAGTGCTATCGCCAAGCCAGCCACCACTGCTCGTGGCCATGTCAACTACGTTTCAGCTGAAGAGACTCAAGAGGACCCCAACGTCGTTCTCGGTACGCTCTTTGTTAATTGCCACCCGGCAACTGTTCTCTTTGATACTGGAGC
Source organism: Aegilops umbellulata (assembly GCA_032464435.1). Classification (NCBI taxonomy): domain Eukaryota; kingdom Viridiplantae; phylum Streptophyta; class Magnoliopsida; order Poales; family Poaceae; genus Aegilops; species Aegilops umbellulata. The sequence continues at coordinate 376,709,053 of CP136055.1, read as the reverse complement.
ATCTCATTCATTTATTTCTGAGAGCGATGCTCGTTTGCACAACACCACCTTTTGTGACATGCCCACCTCCATGGTAATTCAAACCCCTGGTTCTAAGTGGCAAACCTCTAGAATCAGCCATGGAAATGAAATTCTTGTTGACAGATTGGTCTTCCTTGCGTCACTAATAGCTCTCAAGTCTTCAGACATAAACATCATCTTGGGTATGGACTGGATGTCAGCTCATTACGCCAAGATTGACTGCTCAACTAGAACTGTTCAACTTACCCATCCATCGGGCAAGACAGTCAACGTTTTGACCCGAGTATCGGAGCGTCAGCTCTACTCTCTAAATGCCAATCCCCTTCCAGACCTCGAAGATATTCCAGTAGTCCGTGACTTCCCGGATGTCTTTCCAGAGGAACTGCCAGGTGTTCCACCTGACAGAGATGTCGAGTTCGTAATAGACCTTGTTCCAGGAACCGTCCCAATCTCTAGGAGACCTTATAAGATGGCACCCCTAGAACTAGCTGAGCTTAAGAAACAACTCGATGAGTCCTTGCAAAGGGTTTCATCCGTCCTAGTTCATCTCCATGGGCTTGCCCCGTCCTCTTCGTCAGGAAGAAGGATGGAACGGATCGGATGGTTGTGGATTATCGACCTGTCAATTTGGTCACTATCAAGAACAAGTATCTGCTCCCCAGGATCAACGACCTGTATGACCAGCTCGCTGGATCCTCAGTCTTTTCCAAGATGGATTTGAGGTTGGGCTACCATCAAATCAAAATCAAGAACGGGGACATTCCCAAAACGGCTTTCGTTACTCGCTATGGCCAATACGAGTACACCGTCATGTCCTTTGGGTTAACCAATGCTCCAGCCACCTTCTCTCGGTTAATGAACTCGATCTTCATGGAGTATTTGGATAAATTCGTTGTGGTTTACCTCGATGATATACTCATCTACTCCAAGAATGAGGAAGAACATGCCGAACATCTAAGGCTAGTATTGATGAAACTTCGAGAGCATCGCCTTTATGCCAAATTCTCCAAGTGCGAATTCTGGTTGCCAGAAGTGACCTATCTGGGCCATGTAATCTCTGGCAAGGGCATTGCTGTCAATTCCGAGCGAGTTCAAGCTGTCCTTGACTGGACTCCACCTAAAACGGTCAAGCAAGTTCGGAGTTTTCTTGGTTTGGCGAGCTATTGCTGCCGCTTCGTCGAGAATTTCTCCAAGGTTGCTAAGCCCCTAACTGAACTCCTCAAGAAAGATAAAAAGTTCGAGTGGACCCCATAGTGCGAGTTCAGCTTTCAGGAACTGAAAAGACGCCTGACATCTGCTCCCGTACTGGTACCACCAGATTTCTCTAAGGATTTTGTTATCTATTGCGACGCCTCGCGACAAGGACTAGGTTGCATACTCATGCAAGATCGTCATGTGATTGCCTACGCATCTCGACAGTTGCGTCCACATGAGGATAATTATCCCACACATGATCTAGAGCTTGCAGCAGTAGTCCATGCACTCAAAACCTGGCGACATTACCTTCTGGGTAATCGTTGCGAAATCTATACTGATCACCAAAGTTTGAAATATATATTCACCCAACCAGATTTGAATCTCAGGCAAAGACGTTGGGTCGAGTTGATCTCGGATTACGACTTAGGAATAACCTACACCCCAGGCAAAGCCAATGTCATGGATGATGCACTAAGTCGTAAATCTTATTGTAACAACCTGATGTTACAACAAGGTCAACCACTTCTCCACGAGGAATTTCGTAAGCTTAACCTTCACATTGTTCCTCGAGGATTCCTTTCCACCCTGGTGGCGAAACCTAACCTTACGGATCAAATCATAGCTGCCCACAAGCGCGATAAGGGCATATCTCGGATTAAGGAAAACATCGCTAGCGGAGTTGCTAAATGTTTTTCCATGGATGAACGAGGTGTTGTCTTCTTCGAGAACCGCTTGGTGGTTCCCAAGAAACAACATTTACGATAATTGATCCTTAAGGAAGCTCATGAATCCCCTCTCACCATTCATCCCGGTAGTACTAAAATGTATCAAGACCTACGCCAGAGGTTTTGGTGGACTAGGATGAAGAGAGAAATTGCTCAATACATTGCAACTTGCGACGTCTGTCGTCGTGTTAAAGCAGAGCATCAACGGCCTGCTGGCACCCTTCAACCATTGGAGATTCCTGAATGGAAATGGGATAAAATCGATATGGATTTCATTACCGGGTTTCCCAGAACCAAAAGAGGGAATAATGCTATCTTCGTTATTGTCGATCGTCTTTCCAAAGTAGCCCACTTCTTACCTGTTCGCGAGAGTATAACCGCTAGCCAGCTAGCTGAAATGTACATCTCTCGAATAGTATCTCTCCATGGTGTTCCATTGGAAATTAATTCAGACCGTGGAAGTCTTTTCACCTCTCGATTTTGGGAAAGTTTCCAAAATGCTATGGGGACTCGACTTTCCTTTAGCACCGCCTTCCATCCTCAGTCAAGTGGTCAAGTAGAACGAGTCAATCAAATTCTGGAGGATATGCTCCGAGCTTCTGTCATCTCTTTCGGTATGAATTGGGAGAAGTGCCTTCCATTCGCCGAGTTCGCTTATAACAACAGTTATCAAGCTAGCTTGGGTAAAGCTCCTTTCGAAGTTCTTTATGTACGAAAATGTCGAACGCCTCTTAACTGGTCAGAAACCGGCGAGAGACAACTCTTTGGCCCGGACATGATCCAGGATGCAGAAGAGCAGGTTCGCATTATTCGTGAGTAGTTGAAAACCGCCCAATCTCGACAAAAGAGTCATTATGACCGCAAGCATAAGCCCATGGCTTATGAAGTCGGCGAGATGGCTTACCTTCGGGTTACACCTTTAAAGGGGATCCATCGATTCGGTATCAAAGGCAAGCTGGCTCCTCGTTACATTGGACCTTTTCGCATTCTTGCCAAACGAGGAGAAGTTGCCTACCAATTGGAACTACCTCCGCATCTCTCCAGAGTTCATGACGTCTTCCACATCTCTCAACTCAGGCGTTGCTTCTCGGATCCTATCCGTGGAGTGGACCACGAAACGCTTGATCTTCAAGATAACCTCACCTATCGAGAATACCCCGTTCGTATCCTTGATCAAGCCGAGCGTACCACTCGACGCCACAATATCAAGTTTCTCAAGGTTCAATGGTCACACCATTCCGAGCAAGAAGCTACATGGGAAAGGGAGGATCGTCTTCGACTCGAGTACCCCACCTTCTTTCCGGAGGAACCTAAATCTCGGGACGAGATTCTTTTGAGTGGGGGTGAGTTGTCACATCCTAGCTAGCTCATGCATTAGAGTGTGCATCATGTTTACTTTTGACAGAAATTTGAAATGGGGAAGGCAGAACCCCCAGCACCCCTCCTGAAATCAACTAGGGTTTGCTAAAAATATTTTCAATGAACCTGAAATGCCCTTCTAAAATGTTCACCCTCTTTGTCTTGGATTAAAACCTCTGGCAAAAAAATGGTGCATATTTTTCCAGGTCAACAGAAGGTCATTGAGTTAATGCATAAGTATTTGAATTTGGGCATTTAAATTTTTTAGAATATTTCAAATGCTCAAATATCTCCAAACTAAAATGTTCCTGGCTGGAAATATTCTAACTAAGGACCAGATGCAGTTTGGTGAATTTTGGAAGTGTCTAAGTATTTTTAATAAGTCCACCAAGTTACAGAAAAATAGAAAAGGAAAATAAAAAGGAAAAACTTACCTGGCGCCTGCCAACCGGCCCACCTGCCGGCCCAGCCCAACTGCCGCGCCAGCGAGCTGCTTGGCTCGGCCAGGCAGGCACGCAGGTGCTCGACGCCGGCACCAGCGAGCGCCACGCAGCTCCCCGCCGCCCTGCTTCACCTCCTCGCCGCCCTGCTGCCCTGGACGCGCTCCACGTCGTCGCCCCGAGCCCCTGGACACGCCATTCGCCTCTGCCTCGCCTCCCTCGCTCCCCTTCGCCATGGCCGACGCCACCGCCGCCGCACCTACGCCGTAGGCGCGCTCTCCGTCGTCCCCGCGCCACCCGATCGTGTCCACGAGCTCCGCCACCCTCTTCTTCTTCGAGCAGGACGAGCCCCGAGCGCTCGCCCGCTCTGGAATCGCCCCCGACCCTGTCTTCCCCAACTCCGGCCGCCGAGATCGCCATCATCGCCCCGCTCAGCTCCGACCTTCCCCGAGCCGCCTCGACGCTCGCTGCATTCACCGTGAGTCTGGCCACCTCTCCATCCTCCCCGTTCCTCTTCCCGTGCCCTACAACGAGCGCACGAAGCTCGCCCGCACGCGCCGCCGCGGAGCTCGTCGCCGACGAGGCTCTGGCCACCCAACGGCTGCACCACCTTGTCCACTAGCCTCACCGCACACCCAGGGGCCCAACGCATCCCTCCACGCGCCTCGCCGTGCCCCGAAGCCCCGGTTTCACCTTCACCCGAGCCCCGGCGCCGCCAAACTCGTCGTCGGCGCCAACTCCGGCCACCCCGACCCCAACTAACTCCACCAGTAGCCGCGGCTCGTTCCCAGGAGCGCGTAGATGCCCTCCGCGCCCCATTTGGTGGCCGGAACGGCCAAATCCACTTTGCTCCGCCGCGTCTGGCCTCGCCGGCGGCTAGACGCCGGCGAGTTGACCCTGACCGTTGACTGGTGGGCCCTGGTTGACTCTGATGAGTCAATGACAGGTGGGGCCCCCTTCTGTTAATCACTGGATTAGTTTAAAACTAATTAAACAAGTTTAATTAATCACTAACCCCCTGGGCCCACTGGTCAGTTGACCTGGACCGGCTGTTGACTTGCTGAGGTCAGCATGATCTCATGCTGACGCAATTATCTAATTACTGGATTTATTCTTATACAGGAAAATCCAGAAAATAGTTCAAACTTCAAAAATTCATAGAAAATTATCTGTAACTCCAAATGCAAAGTTCTATATATGAAAAATGATCAGAAAAATCCAAGCTATCCATTGGTGCTGGTTTCATGCATGTCAGAACAAGTTAAACCCACTATTTAGGCATCACAAGATGATACACTAATATGATCTTAATAAATGAGTTTCCATTTGAATCTTTGGTTCAAATGGGTTCATTCCCTTCTGGTTTAACTTGCACTAGGTCAGGACACATTCATATTGCCATGTCATAGCATGCATCATATTGTTGCATATCGCCATGTATTGATTGTGTTCCGATGTGTTCATCGTGGTAGGTTCTGCCTCCGAGGATATCTCCGAGTATCCAACTGAAGGGCAGTATCCCATGACCACTCCATCAGGCAAGCAACCCATTGATCATTCCGATACAAACCCATGTTCTCGCTTCTGCTCTCGTTTACTGCATTAAGACAACGCGTTTCAAACTGCTGTGTGTCGCGGTAGTTGAACCCACTTCCTTTGCATGACCTGTCATTGCCACAGTAACTAGATGAAACCCACTAGCATGTGTAGGAGTTGATTGAGCCAATACATGTGTGTGTGTTCCTACCATGCTGTGCTTGCTATGCTTAGAGTTGTGTCAGGTCTGGCTCATCGGGATGATGAACTGGAGTGAAAGGTTGTGTCGGTGACAAGAGTGAAGTGTTGAATACGATTTGGTAAAGGAATCGATGAGAGGCCATGTAGGAGTACATGGTGGGTTGTTTCATTGAGGCCGTCCTTAAGAACTGAGATTTGTGTTTGTGATCCATGATACAGTTACTACCACACATTGGGCCCTGAAATATGACCCCGCTCGACTTCTTATCCACCCTTGTCCTCTGTCCAGGAGTTGCAAGTAGTTTCTGGTGTTTGTAGTATGCTGGGGGCCGCACGCGGCGCTGACAATCGGGGTGGGCTGTGTTGCGGTAGGCACGTGGCACGGTGTACCGACTCGCCCGTTTGGTGTCTCGGGAACCCTGTTCACATCGTTCGGGGCCGTTAGTGGAAACCTCGGCCGGACTCACTGCGGATGGAACCCGAATAGGCGATAAACCTGGACTAGAGACTTGAGTGTTTAGGTAGGTCGTGGTCTACACCCACGTCGGCTTTCGCTTGAAGTCTGCCGAGCACATGTCGTGTGCAGACGCTAAGTGGTGGAAACATGTGTGAAGAAGTACACCCCTGCAGGGTTACAAATGATCTATTCGAATAGCCGTGTCCGTGGTAATGGACTTCTGGGTTGCCTATATCAGTTCATAGACAAGTTAATTGGATACTACTAAAAATCTCAAGATAAGTGTGAGTACCGCAGATGGCCCTCTCGTAGGATGGCGAGAGAGGATCCACAGTGGAGTATTGTGTTGGTGATAGTGGACTCGTGTGCGACAAATGATTTACAAGTGGTGTCTACCGTAGGATAGCTTAGCCAAGAGTCAAAGCTGGCTTGCTGCAATAACCCCACTACCTTCTTGAGAATGTGCATGTATAGTAGGTTCCTGTTGTAAGACTTGCTGAGTACCTCCGTACTCATGTTGCTTTAATCATGTTTTTCAGACGACTTCACCAACCCCTCTGATGGGTTCTATGTAGACCTCGACGTTGATGAGTGACTTATCACCCAGGTGGTGATCCAAGACTTGTGAAGGGTCGTTGTAGATAGACAGGCTTCGTCAAGACTTCTTTCTTTCTAGTGTCTGTACTCAGACTACTTTGCTTCCGCATGTGCTTGTATGTTTGTATGACTTGAGTGTTGGGTCATGTGACCCCTACCTGTATGGATGATATGTATGGCTCCTCGGAGCCTTCTAAATAAAGTACTTGAGTCGTAGAGTACTGTTGTGATGCCATGTTGTATTTACTCATATCGGGCATATTGTGTGTATGATTGAAATGCTTGGTATGAGTGGGATCTGACTATCTGGTTGTTTATCCTTGGCAGCCTTTCATATGGGGAAATGTAAGTTTTGTGCTTCTGAGCGATAGTAGTCCGCTACAGCCCGGTTCACCGGAGTCCTGCTAGCCCAGCACTACTGCTTGGACACTTGACTGGTCGGCATGTGTTTCACGTCGTTCCTATGTCTGTCCCTTCGGGGAAATGTCACGCGCTGTTATTCGGAGTCCTGCCTAGCCTGCTACAGCCCGGGTTACCGGAGTCCTGTTAGCCCAGTGCTACAGCCCGAATAAATACGTTGATGACCGACATGCTCGATGTGATTCATGTATGCCTGTCCTCATAGGCTAGCGCCGCTTTGGGTTCACGACTAGCCATGTCGGCCCGGGTTCTCTGTCATATGGATGCTAGCGACACTATCATATACGTGAGCCAAAAGGCGCAAACGGTCCCGGGCCAGGTAAGGTGGCACCCGTGGGAGTACCGTGCGTGAGGCCGCAAAGTGATATGATGTGTTACACGCTGGATCGATGTGGCTTAGGATCGGGATCCTGACAATAACCGAGAAAACTTTGAACTCTGGAAAGAAAAGATGAAGCATCTCGGACCGAGAATGTGATATGATGAACAAACTCCGGAAAGAAAAGATGAACAACTTAGAACAGGGAAATTAATACCATTACGAACTCCGGAAGAAAGAATTTATCACTTGGATGAAACAAGAATAAGAATTACATTATGCTCATCCTTCATCAATTAAATTGATGACAAGCAATGGATTTGGCATACTACTTATTCTCGTAGAAAGGATTAAGATAGATATGGCACAAACTTGAGAAGGTATTGATGGAACTACTCGTGGGATTTGGTAAGAATGAATGAATCTATATGATAACGATGGAAGAGAACTCTTGAACGAACCACCGTAAGAATAGAGAATGAAAGTAGCAAAGGCACAATTCACCGGGAAGAATTGGAAAATGAATAAGATACTTGAGGGTATTTAGATACATGAGAACGAAGAGATCAAGAGCTGACTAGAGGATACTTGAATGATGCACCGGTAAGATTTGGAGAACGAGAGCCGAAAGCTTGAATGAATAATTCTGAGATGATGGGCTCGAAAGAATCAAACTGAAAAGACTCCTGAAATGCTCCGGATGGGTGAAAAATTATTCTCACAATCGAAAATAGTTATGAGAGGATGGCATCAAGCTAGAACCATGAATCTTGAAGAGAATGGAGCAAGATTTAAGAGAATCTCTTCTTCGGTCTTCAAATGTTGAAAATGATGATGAGAAACACCACCATGAATTGTTGAGATACTCCGAGATGAAAAATTAGAAAGGTTGAACCAACGATGAAAGAATTTGAAAGATCTTGGAGAAAGACATTTGACTGATGAGAAAGCATTCTTATGTCAAACTTTGAAAGAATTTGGGAATAGCCCCGGACAAATTAGAAGAGCCAGGTAAGATCCTGGGAAAAGACCTGTGGGTTAGGGCCCACTCAAAAGAATGGTTGAACGATTGCTTGAAAAGAGAGATTGCACCGGTTGAATTAAATGGCTTGAATGAGATAGCATCCTGAAAAGAATTTGAGTGAATTGAGAATGGAAACTTGAATCTTCTGAGATATCTTCATCACTCCGGAACAATTGAATAGCAAGTGAAAGATTATGAGATGCACCGGTATGGAAAAAACATTTGAAACAAGGAAATATATGATCGACAAATTAAAGCTTGAATTGAATCCACCGGAGAAGAACTAGAACGAAGAATGATAAACTTGAAGAGCATCTTCATGAGAACCATCGGGTAAGAACATTGACAGAAAAGAATGGAGAGACTTCCCACAAATAAAAGGATACATGATTAAGAAATCTGAGTCCTTGAAGAAACAAGGGGTGGGAGGGTGGGAAAACAAAGTCAACTTGGGTCGGATGAAACGAACACCGTTGATAAAAAGCTTAGATTGATCTTGCGAATGTTGGAATGATCGGATCCACTTTAAGAGAAGCACACCGGTTGGAAAGAATTGAAAAGACAAACTAAATGATCAAGAAGGATTAGCACTCCCATAGAAACATGAGAACACCACTTGGAAAAAAGTATGGAATCCGCATTTGACTTCGAAGCAACTCGAATACCACAAAACAAAACAAAAACAAAGGATTTGGCTTGCAGAATAAGCCGGAACAAACACATTATAGAGATTTACCCAATCCCACATCATGCGTCAGACGGAAAGATATCCTAGGAGGTACTTGAATTCCCACCTATAAACTCCCGAAACTTTCTGGTTATGCAATCAGGTGTTGGGGATACAGGGGACACAAAATATATCACCCAAACTAACAATACCTAGATCCAGCTGTATCCATCCTTCAACACATAACCAAGAAACCTTCAGAAATTGTTTACCTCAACCTTCGAAAAGCATCCGTTATACAAGTTATGGCAATACTCCCGCACTCGCCTCAGTACTGGGCTATCAGGGTTACCAACAACTGTACAAAAGAGATTATCGATGTCGGCGTACTAAACTCAGGTATTCCAGAACTGCAACGATAAAATCATGACGACGACACCTCGGAGCTCAACTCCCCGGGACACCTCCACTAAACCCCTGCTGACAGGAGGCACCAAGACAATGTTGTCATCATAAAACCATCGGAACGATTCTAAGATACCCGCGTGATCCTAAAAAAAAATTTTAGTGAAATTTGATAAGAGAAGAGTCAAAACACTACGTTAGGATGCCTTACCAGAGCGATGAGGAGACTGGGAAGTAAAAAAGAATTCCTAAACTCTCCGATACATAATTCCTAAATGACTCAAAACATTTTTCTAGACACAACTCGGCCGCTAAAAACGATCAATCAGTGGGGGCTCCTAAGGTCGGGGAAGGCTCTGATTACAGACTTGTAACGCCCTCGATGCGGCTATGTCTCCCACGTGTCGAAGCACGACTTAGAGGCATAACCGCATTGAAAGCAATGTCGCAAGTGAGGTAATCTTCACACAACCCATGTAATACATAAGGGAAAGAGAAACATAGTTGGCTTACAATCTCCACTTCACACAATTACATGAATAAAACATTACATCAACCAAGTACAATCAGGGCCCGACTACGGAGCCAAAATAAAAGAAGACTACCCCAAATGCTACACAGATCCCCGATCGTCCCGACTGGGCTCCACTACTGATCAACTGAAACGAAACAACACAATGAACAAGGTCTTCGTCGAGCTCCTCCTTGAGCTCGGGTGCGTCACCTGCACGGTTTCATCGGCACCTGCAAACTGGTTGGAAGTATCTGGTGAGTCACGGGGACTCAGCAATCTCACACCCGCGAGATCAAGACTATTTAAGCTTATAGGAAGGATGGGGTAATGAGGTGGAGCTGCAGCAAGCGACTAGCATATATGGTGGCTAACATACGCAAATGAGAGCGAGAAGAGAAGGCAAAAGCACGGTCGAATAACTATGATCAAGAAGTGATCCTGAAACTACTTACGTCAAGCATAACTCCAACACCGTGTTCACTTCCCGGACTCCGCCGAGAAGATACCATCACGGTTACACACGCGGTTGGTGTATTTTAATTAAGATCAACTTCGGGTTTTCTACAACCGGACATTAACAAATTCCCATCTGCCACATAACCGCGGGCACGGCTTTCGAAAGTTCAAACCCTGTAGGGGTGTCCCAACTTAGCCCATTATAAGCTCTCGCGATCAACGAAGGATATTCGTTCTCCCCGGGAAGACCCGATCAGTCTCGGAATCCCGGCTACAAGACATTTTGACAGTAATAAAACAAGTCCAGCAAAACCTCCCGGCGTGCCGACACCCTGATAGTAGCCGCGCGTATCTCGTCTCAAGCCACGACCGGATGAGTCAAGCTACGAGTAAAACCAGACTCCGAGTTTCCCCGAGGTGGCCCCGCAGGTTGCTCGGTTCGGACCAACACTTAGACAAGCATTGGGCCGGGGGGGGCTGAATAAAGATGACCCTCGGGCTGGCCGACCCAAGGGAAAGGGATAGGTGGTGGTGAGGCAAATGGTAAAACCAATGTTGGGCCTTGCTGGAAGAGTCTTATTCAAAGAAAACTGTCAAGGGGGTCCCATAAATCACCCGACCGCGTTAGGGACGCAAAATCCGGGAACATAACACCGATATGACGGAAACTAGGGCGGCAAGAGTGGAACAAAACACCAGGCATAAGGCCGAGCCTTCCACCCTTTACCAAGTATATAGATGCATTAAAAATATAAGAGATATTGTGATATCCCAACAAGAAAACATGTTCCAACAAGGAACAACATCTTCATGTTCCAACAAGGAACAAACTTCATATTCACCTGCAACTAACAACGCTATAAGAGGGGCTGAGCAAAGCGGTAACATAGCAAAACAACGGTTTGCTAGGACAAGGTGGGTTAGAGGCTTGGTTTAACAATATGGGAGGCATGATAAGAAAGTGGTTGGTATCGCAGCATAGGCATAGCAAAAGAGAGAGCATCTAGCAAGCAAAGATAGAAGTGATTTCGAGGGTATGGTCATCTTGCCTGCAAAGTACTCCGAGTTGTCGAAAGCTCTGTCCTCGGAAGCGTTCTCAACAGGTTCCTCGTACACGTACTCGTCTCCCCGCTCTACCCAAAGCAAGAACAACAAGCAAAGGGGACAACCATCAATCACGATGCAATGCGCAAGCAACATGATGCAAAACATGGCATGATATGCGAGATGTGATATGCAATGCATATGCGTGCTCCGGAAGGAAAAAGATGAACCAGGCATAATCTTGGCAAACCAAGTATGCCACTGGAAAGGTGAGATGATTTCGGTTGAAATCGATATAAAGATCACCGGAATCGGATGCACGGTTTGCAAAAGACAAGCAAAACAAGAATGACAAGATTCTGCCATTAACATCATGATGCCACTTAGCATGCAACAAGAAATTAAGCTACTGCACCCAAACATACCAAGAAAGCATGTGACAGCAATCTACTCAAGATGCTTGACAAAAGATGAACACTGAGCTACGGCTAAATCACATCAGAGCAGGTTCAAACAATCATGGCAAAAGTGCAAAAGATAACAGGTTCACAGACTTGGTGAAAATAACAACATGCCAGAAGTTAACATCAGGATGACATGTTTAGAGCAAGCAAACAACATGCTACAGGAACACAATATAGCAAAGCGAGGCATGGAATGAATCTACTCAAAGCACTTAACAAAAGTCCCTTACAGACCATAAGCCAAAAGGGATCAGAAAAATATAATAACACCCATGTCAATTAAGCAACTTTCGTTACAGATTTCAGACTTAGCAGAAAACTGGACATGTCAAAAACAGATAACAAGTAGGCATGTTCACGAGCTCGATGCACTCACTACAGAACATTGCATGATTAACTAAGCATACATACGTCAATAAGACATGGCATAGAAGCTAAACATGGCAAGAACAACATCATAGTATGCAAGGATCAACTACAACAGGCTTGGTAAAATTGAATAACATGTAAACAATCTGCCAGTAATATTTTATAGCAAAAGTAGAGCTCGATTGAATCAAGCTAAGGCACTCCATAATTACAAATAAAAGCATGGATGGGTATAGAAAATCCATATGCTTAAAAAACACTTACTGATCATGCTCAAAATATGCATGTATCTCTCTGAAACAACATGAACACATGGCATAAAAATAACAGCAGGGCATGACTTAGTGAAAATACTAAGTCCCTGAAATCAGCAACATTATGATCCCTAGTTTGCATGCTTGTGCTAGTCACCACCGAGATGAAAAAAATACAGGGCATGCACCTATGGAAAGATATCATGGCATATTAGAAAACACATGTAGGACTCTACTTCATAGGATGCACACATCAATCATGGCAAAAATGACAAAAGTGCATGTTCTGAAACAGATCTGAAACTAACATCACATAGCCCTCTTCCAACAGCATTTCGGGCATTAAGATGAACTCAAACGAAAATGATGCAATGAGATGAAATGATGTACTCATCGAGGCGAACAATTTGAGATGCAACACGCCCAAAACGGAGTTACGGATGCAAAGTTACGAGGCTAAGAACAGGAGCATATGGATCTGAGATTTTAGGGACTTAGAGAAAAAAACACCTCGAGAAAGTCAACGGCCGAAGTGGATCGGGCTCCTCCCGATCCAATCTGGGTGGCGCGCGGCGGAGGGGCTCTCCGGCGGAGCTGCTCGCCGGCGGCAGCCGGAGAAGGAGGCGAGGAGGCGCAGGTGAGGCGGCGGAGGAGCGGGGCGGCGCGCGCGAGACGGCGGAGCCGACGGGCGGCGGAGGCGGCGGGGATCCGCAGCGGCGGCGGGGATCCGCGGCGGCGGCGCGGCACGGAGGAGCCGCGGGAGCGGGCGCGGCAGCGAGCGGCGGCGCGCCGGGGCGGCGGCGCGGCGGCCGGTGGCGAAGGACGCGGCGGCGCGCGACGGAGGGTGGAGGCGAGCGGGCAGCTCGGGCACGGGGGCGCGGGCACCCCGGGCGGCGGCGGCGGGATGGGCCCCGCGGGCCCGCTGCGGGCTCGCGGGCCGGCGGCGGGCGGCGGCACGGGGACAGGTGGCGTGCGCGGGTTGGTGGAGACGGCGGCGCTGCTGACATGGCGGCGTCCCATTGGGCGCGGTGAGGTGGCGGTGGACGTGTCCGGCGAGGGAGCGGACATGTCCGGCGGCGCGAGGAGCGAGGCTAGGGTTTCGTCCACGAAATGGACGAGGAAGGCACATATTTATAGGTAGAGGGAGCTAGGAAGCTCCAAATGGAGTGCGGTTTTCGGCCACGCGATCGTGATCGAACGACTGAGATGATGGAGGGGCTTTAAGTGGGTTTTGGGCCACTTTGGAGGGGTGTTGGGCTGCATTACAAAAGAGGCTTTTGCGGCTACCCGGTTAACCGTTGGAGTATCAAACGAAGTCTAAATGATACGAAACTTGACAGGCGGTCTACCGGTAGTAAACCAAGGCCACATGTCAAGCCTCGGTCCATTCCGAGACCGTTAAACACCCGCACACGAAAAGAGGTGAAAGAGGGTGCCGGAGGACGTAGGAGTGCCGGATTGCAAAACGGACAACGGGGAAAATGCTCGGATGCATGAGACGAACACGAATGCAAATGCGATGCACATGATGACAACGATATGAAATGTAGATGATGACATGGCAAAGTGCAACACGCAAGCACATGACATGGCAACGACGGCGAATAACTGGCGGACACCTGGCGCATCGAATCCGGGGCGTTACAGCTGCTGTCTATATTCTGTCCAATAATATATTTTGTAACATGTGCAAAAATCAGAAAAGTAAAAAAAAAATAAAACCTAATATTCATACTAATGGCGCATCACCTCAAGGTGCGCCATTTGTATGACAAAGGATACTAATGGCGCATCACTACGGAGTGCGCCATTAGTATGCCAAAGGATACTAATAGCGCATCACCCAACAGTGCGCCATTAGTATGCCAAAGTACATGGTTAAATATGGCCCCCTGGGAGGCATACTAATGGCGCATGTTGTTCTATACTAATGGCGCACTGCATGGTGCGCCATTAGTATACCAAATACTAATGGTACTAATGGCGCACCAGTGGTGCGCCATTAGAAAAAAATACTAGTGGTGTGATACTAATGGCGCACCAGTAGTGTGCCATTAGTAGGCAAAACTGGTGCGCCATTGGTAAGCCTTTTCCTAGTAGTGTTGTGAGGACCGAGGTGTATTTAATAGTATCGCTGTTCCTTTTGACTTTGTAATGGATGCGTGTATTCCAGTTCGGCTGAGTCCCTCCCTTTCTCCTCCCTAGACAATGTGGCACTCTACACCGACAAGACCCAGTCCCCAGGCAGGCTTCAGCCGTCGCTAGTATGCCAGGTCGTGATGCCGTGTTCAAGGCTAGGAGGTGAGCGGACCAAGGTCCGGTAAGAGCTCGTGCAACGCGATGCTAACGAGATCCCCTTTGGCGTGCAAGCAGCTGTATAGAAAATCGAAAACGGGAGTCGAACCACCCAAGTGGAACTGCGAGGCGGGGCATAGGGAGCAAAACCGGTGCTGTAGTGAGCCAAGACTTATCTTTTGCTGTCTGAGTCCACCGGAGAGGCAATGCTTGCTGTCGCGCCCGTGGTGCCGTCAGACGCGACTTGTCTTGGCTACCCTCCTGCCTCGCTTGCCAAAGTTCTCTACATCCTTGGGACCCAGCCCTCGAGCAAGCTTAGCCGCCGCTGGTATGCCAGGTCGCGATGCCGTGGTCAAGGCCAAGTGGTGAGGGCTAGAGAGCCAGTAGGAGCTCCCGAGATGCGATGCTCGAGAGGCCCCCCTTTAACATGCAAGCGACTCGCGAGGCTAGACGATGGTTGTCCGGGCCAACCTTTGGCTCGTTGTAGGGCGAACTTGCAGGTTAGATGACAAAGGTGGCCGAGAGCCCCAGAGGCATGAGATAGAGGCACCGAGGACCCTGCGAGGTGGTGTACATGCACTACAAAAAAATACACTTCCATGATGATACGTGTTTGTCACAGTAGGTCGCTTTTTTTGTCATGCATGTACATCCATGACAAATTTATGACAGTATCAAGATAGTCATACTTGTGCTGTCGTAGAAGTGTTCCATGACATTACCAAAATTATCATCACGGAAGTGTCCACTTCCATGACGATAAATCGCGCGTCATAGAAGTTCTTTCGTCAAGGGTGACTGACACGTGGCATCCACTGTAACGGAACACCGTTAAGCTATCGGGTCAGGTTTTGGATCCCATAACCCGTTAACAGCCCTGACCAATGGGGATTTTCCACGTGTAAAATCATCATTGGCTGGAGGAGACACGTGTCAACTCATCCAATGGGCGAGACACGCCTATGATATGTTGACACGTGGACCGGCCCATCAATTTTAAATGGGCCGGTCCAACTGAAGGCCCACAAGATTTTGCAGACCATAATGGGCGGGCCCAGCTAAAGGCCCATGAGATTTTGCGGACCATAATGGGCTGGCCCAGCAAAAGGCCCACAAGATTTTGCGGGCCATAATGGGCAGGCCCAGGTAAAGGCCCACAAGATTTTTTTGTGCCATAATGGGTCGGCCCAGGTAAAGCCCACAAGATTTTGTGGGCCATAATGGGCCGGCCCAGCTAAAGGCCCACGAGATTTTTTTTGTGCCATAATGGGCCGGCCCAGGTAAAGCCCACAAGATTCTTGCGGGTCATAATGGGCCGGCCTAGCTAAAGGCCCATGAGATTTTGCAGACATTAATGGGCCGGCCCAGTTGTAGGCCCACAAGATTTGGAGGACCCTAGTAGGCCGGCCCATTAACTGGCTGCCATGTTTTGGGCCAAATGCCGACCCATATTTGATCCGGTCCATTAATGGCCTGCCACGCTCCGGGCCTAATAGTGGCCCATATGAGATCGGGCCCGTTAAAAGCCTACCACGTTCTGGGCCAAACTATGGCCTAGATCAGGTCCGGCCCTTTGAGAGGCTCTGGGCTCAATTATGGCCCATATCAGATTCGGCCCGTCAACTGGACACTATGCTTTTGGGCCCACTTGCTAAAGGCCCACTTAGTAATTCGTCCTGATATTAGTTTTGGCCTGTTAAGGGGTCGTTTAACATTTTGGCCCTATATTAATTTCGGCCTGTTAAAAGCCCGTCATATGGTTGGGCCTAACTACGGCCATGTTTGCATCCGGCCTGCTCGCAGCCGATATCTGATTGGGCCAAACAAGGACCGAGACAATTTTGTCCTGTTAAAAGCCCGTGATTTGATTCGCACAATCATGGGTCGGGGTTCATTTCGGGCTGCTGCGTAACTAGTATGAATTAAGAACAAACCTACTCTATACAATAAATAAATTACGGCATAGTAACTTAGAATAAACCTACACTATACAATAAAGGGTTTAAGGTATATTACATCCACTGGGCATCGAAGTTCGCCACAAGTGATCATAAAGTGCAACGAAGAAGCAGATTACAAAAACTGGGCACCGTTGCAGCGTAACAAAATAATACTGAACCGAGACCACTTCCAAGACAGTTCAAGAAAGGTTAGCCTTGCGGGGGAACTGCTGCGCAAGCTGCTGAGCAAGGCTGTGAGACCGGCCTAGCATGTCGGTCATAGCTTCCAGGTGTAGCTGTTTAGGGATGAGGTTCTCATTGGTGTTCTCCGCAATCTTTCTTGGAGATAGGACTTCAAGTCGAAGTTGAGTTTGCAGAATGCCTTTCTGCTAGAACTTGGACTGAAGAAGTCGAACTGATTCAGACAACGAATTCTGTGAGCTTGTCTGACTGTTAGTCTCAAGTAACTTGAACACTGCATCAAGACAAGACTTTGGGGTTGTCTCTCTATCTTCAAGATGTTTTGCCTTCTTTGCTGCAATATATGTTGGGTTTGTCTCACAGCCTTCACTAGACTTGTGCATGCCATCAGGCATATCACCCTGAAATAAAGCAGAGAGATGACAGGTTTTCCACGTGTATAAACAAAGATGATAACTGTTCTGTCAATTCTATCCAATTTCAAATTAGAAAATAAAGAGTATGTTCAAAATATCAATAGCATAATTCGGCAGTGTTCATAATGCGGGGAGCATCACCACACTACAGGATTACCATGTCAACATAACAAGCATAGATGAAGGGCAAAGAAAATCATTGTATCTATTTTGGATAATGTGCATGGCATGTTGTTCATATCATCAGCCACATGAGTAAGATAAAACAGGAGATGACAAGGTGCAAACGTGGGCTGCTTCACCACACACTGGATTATAGATCCACAAGAACAAGCATACATATAGGGAGTATTAAGTAATGTGCATGGTATGAATAAGAAATTTGGTTTTACAAGTAAAACTTAGAACTTACGGTTATTACAAACATGCATTTGGGTAGAAACAGCAAACTAAACAGAAGTAAACGATAGGGAGTATGAGAAAATTAAACAGCAGTTGAGGATAAAGGCTTTAGAAGGACTGACTTACATTAACAGTTAACACCGGCTTTATAATGCCCTTCTCCATGTCAAGGGAAGGATAACTCAAGAATTTCAACACAGAAACTTCTTCATAAGCATTGCATGTACTCTACATTTTGTAGAGAGTAATTATAGATATGATAATACTGGAAGGGATAGAGGATAATGAAGATAAGATGCAGATTGATGCTACATAATCAACTACCAATCCCTGGAATTACAAGCGTTACAGGACAAAATGTACAGACAAGAGCAATGGGCTACACTTCTGCACTGTCATTGTCTATGTATTCTACTTGTTGGTAAGAGTAAATATAGATCTGATCTTTTTTAGTAAATGGTGGGCGAGGGAGATAAGATGCAGAATGCTACAAAATGAACCAATCCCTCTTCCCATAATACAAGAGTGCTTTGAACACTGGTGTACTGTACAAAACGTTCTTATATTATGGGACGGAGGGAGTCGCTATTAATGTAAATACAGTGATAGACCACGTTCAGTCCTTACAAGAGGACTGTAGAGCTAAACCTCTTCAAAAGCATTGGGTTGATTCTAAATTTATATAAGATTCCATACGGATCTTATAATGTCCACCAAATGGACGATTACGAGGCTAACATGTGAAGTGATGCTACATAACCAAACAGCTATGAAAGTAAGTATGGTCATACAGGGCAAGAGGTACTCACAAGAGCAATGCAGTGTGCAGTATAGTTGCGAGATTCTGTGGTCCCTTGAGAACGAATGTTCTTTTGCTAACAGTTTTCGTACAAGTGAGACATTAAGGCAAATGCAGAAATGTAGTTCAAATTGTGATGTGATATCATAGATAGTACCTTACGCTGCAGCCGAGACCAATGTGTAACAAGATTATTCCAGTCACCGTCGGATAAATGCAGCACCGGAGACTTTACAGAAATTTCGTTCAAAGCCTTGCCATCGAAGTGCGCTTGCCTCAGGTAGGAACGATACTTCATCAACGAGTGCTTGAAAAGCGCAACCAACCCTTGCTCGTCATCACAATCAAGTTTGCACCTTGCCTATTTAAAAGAATGAAATCTTGTGTCTTCTGTCAGCAGAAACATATGCAGTAATGACCATGAATAACATTAGTACATTACTTACGCGTAAGTTGCGGAGGAAGACTGGAAATTGTTCTGTGTCTACGGTATAATCTTTCCATGAAGGAAAGATGCGCACAAAGTTCCTGACAACAACATAAGCACTAGTAGAAAAGGGGGCAACGGTTCAGGCCGGGGCAGCCCATTAGTCCCGATTCAGACCAGAACCGGGACCAATGGGTGCATTGGTCCCGGTTCGTGAGCCCAGGGGGCCGGCCAGGCCACGTGGGCCATTGGTCTCGGTTTGTTTGGACCTTTTGGTCCCGGTTGGTGGGACGAACCGGGACCAATGGGCCTGGCTCCTGGTCCACCACCATTGGTCCCGGTTGGTGGCCTGAACCGGGACCAAAGGCTCCCCTTTAGTCCCGGTTTGTGCCATGAACCGGGACCAATAGTGCTGCCTATATATACCCTCGCCCGCGAGCAGAGCACTCCAGTGCTCTGTTTTTCTGGGCCGGCGAGGGGAGGGGTTTGTGGTGCTCTAGCTCACCTCCTATGCACATGAGGTGTTCGATGAAATGCCCGAGCCATACTAGTTAAGCTTTCTCCTCTCGAAGCTCGACCTCAAAGCTCCATTTTCGTCAAGATTTGTCTAGATTTAGCAGTCCATCACACCCCACCCCCGTCTTCACCGCCATCGATCACCCGCGCCGATCTCATCACCGACACCACCGTGGTGAGCCTCTTGTTCTTATCTTCTTTCTGAAAGGAAAAATATTGTTACTTGTATGTTTAGATAGATACTTGTATCATTTTCTTACTTTTATTATTGCATCTTATATAGTGCGATGGTTTTGGTATCCGCCCCCGTCGACCCTCGTCCTGTCTATGATTCGGATGTGGTATATACATTAATCTTTATAACTATTGGTTCATTTGTTGTTTATGAAAATTATGCGGACCAACGTGACATAGATTTTATTTGTCTAGGATGTATGTGAATCGGAAATTCCAACCGACCCTATTGTCGAGAGGTTAAATTTAGTTGAAGAAGAAAACAATTTCTTGAAGGAAAAAATAAAAAAAATTGAGGAGGAGGAGATGATATTGGAGTTGCATGTTGCGGATGTCGTCGATGATCACGAGATTAAGATGGATGCAATGCGCTTGAAGATTAGAAAGATTAGAAAATATGCCATTCATACCGAGGCTTGGTATCATTATGTCGTTGGATCAATTGTTACCTTGGTTGCGATTACGATCGCCTTTGTTTTCGCATTAAAATGTTTTACATAGTTTCAACGTATGGTTTAATTAATTAGATGCTCTGGAGAGCTATATGTTGTTAGATGAGAACTATGTATGTACTTTGCTTTTAATGTGATGATGAACTTCTATTAATTCGGACACTTAATTATATATAATGCACGCAGATGAACCGGCAATGGATGTACGGTGATAGACACACCTCCGAGTACATTAAGGGCGTGCATGAGTTTCTCGATGCGGCTGAGGCAAACAAGCAGAATGGTTTTATGTGTTGTCCATGCCCTGATTGTGGGAATACGAAGTATTACTCTGACCGGAAAATCCTTCACACCCACCTGCTTTACAAGGGTTTCATGCCACACTATAATGTTTGGACGAGGCACGGAGAAATAGGGGTTATGATGGAAGACGACGAAGAAGAAGAGTACGATGACAACTACGTGCTCCCTGAATACCGTGATGCTGCAACGGGGGGAGCTGGTGAAGATCAAGAGGAACCAGACGATGTGCCCAATGATGCTGCAATGGGTGAAGGTGCTAAAGATCAAGAGGAACCAGACGATGTGCCCGATGATGATGATCTCCACCGGGTAATTGTTGATGCAAGGACGCAATGCGAAAGTCAAAAGGAGAAGCTGAAGTTCGATCGCAGGTTAGAGGATCACAAAAAAGGGTTGTATCCCAATTGCGAAGATGGCAACACAAAGCTCGGTACCGTACTGGAATTGCTGCAGTGGAAGGCAGAGAATGCTGTGCCTGACAAAGGATTTGAGAAGCTACTGAAAATATTGAAGAAGAAGCTTCCAAAGGATAACGAATTGCCCGACAGTACATACGCAGTAAAGAAGGTCGTATGCCCTCTAGGATTGGAGGTGGAGAAGATACATGCATGCCCTAATGACTGCATCCTATACTGCGGTGCATACAAGGATCTGAACGCATGCCCCGTATGTGGTGCATTGCGGTATAAGATCAGACGAGATGACACTAGTGATGTTCACATCGAGCCCTACAGGAAGAGGGTTCCTGCGAAGGTGATGTGGTATGCTCCTATAATACCACGGTTGAAACGTCTGTTTAGAAACGAAAAGCATGCCAAGTCGATGCGATGGCACAGTGAGGACCGTAAGAAAGACGGGAAGTTGAGAGCACCCGCTGACGGGTCGCAGTGGAGAAAAATTGTGAGAAAGTACTGGGATGAGTTTGCAAAGGACCCAAGGAACGTATGGTTTGCTTTAAGCGCGGATGGCATTAATCCTTTTGGGGAGCATAGCAGCAATCACAGCACCTGGCCGGTCACTCTATGTATGTATAACCTTCCTCCTTGGATGTGCATGAAGAGGAAGTTCATTATGATGCCAATTCTCATCCAAGGACCTAAGCAACTCGGCAATGACATTGATGTGTACCTAAGGCCATTAGTTGAAGAACTTTTACAGCTGTGGAATGGAAACGGTGTACGTACGTGGGATGAGCACGGACAGGAGGAATTTAACCTAAAGGCGTTGTTGTTCATGACCATCAACGATTGGCCCGCTCTCAGTAACCTTTCAGGACAGACAAACAAAGGATACCACGCATGCACACACTGTTTAGATGACACTGAAAGTATATACCTGGACAAATGCAGGAAGAATATGTACCTGGGCCATTGTCGATTTCTTCCGACCAACCATCAATGTCGAAAGAAAGGCAAGCATTTCAAAGGCGAGGCAGATCACCAGAAGAAGCCCGCCATGCGTACCGGTGATCACGTACTTGCTATGGTTAATGATTTACACGTAATCTTTGGAAAGGGTCCCGACGCAGTAGCTGTTCCGAATGACGCTGAGGGACACGCACCCATGTGGAAGAAGAAATCTATATTTTGGGACCTACCCTACTGGAAAGACCTAGAGGTCCGCTCTTCAATCGACGTGATGCACGTGACGAAGAACCTTTGCGTGAACCTGCTAGGCTTCTTGGGCGTGTATGGAAAGACAAAAGATAGACCCGAGGCACGGGAGGACCTGCAACGTTTGCACGAAAAAGACGGCATGCCTCAGAAGAAGTATGAAGGTCCTGCCAGCTACGCTCTTACGAAAGATGAGAAAGAAAACTTCTTTGAATGCCTGCTCAGTATGAAGGTCCCGACTGGCTTCTCGTCGAATATAAAGGGAATAATAAATATCCCAGAGAAAAAGTTCCAGAACCTAAAGTCTCATGACTGCCACGTGATTACGACGCAACTGCTTCCGGTTGCATTGAGGGGGCTTCTACCGGAAAACGTCCGATTAGCCATTGTGAAGCTATGTGCATTTCTCAATTCCATCTCTTAGAAGGTGATCGATCCAGAAATGGTACCAAGGCTAAGGAGTGATGTGGCGCAATGTCTTGTCAGTTTCGATCTGGTGTTCCCACCATCCTTCTTCAATATCATGACGCATGTCCTAGTTCATCTATTCGACGAGATTGTCGTTCTGGGGCCCGTATTTCTACACAATATGTTCCCCTTTGAGAGGTTCACGGGAGTCCTAAAGAAATATGTCCGTAACCGTGCTAGGCCAGAAGGAAGCATCTCCATGCGCCATCAAACAGAGGATGTCATCGGGTTTTGTGTTGACTTCATTCCTGGCCTTAAGAAGATAGGTCTCCCTAAATCGCGGTATGAGGGGAGACTGACTGGAAAAGGCACGCTAGGAGCAGACTCAATAATATGCAGGGACGGGCATTCTTGGTCTCAAGCACACTACACAGTTCTACAGAACTCTACCTTGGTGACCCCGTATGTCGATGAACACAAGAACAGTCTGCGCTACAAACACCCGGAGCAGTGCGACGACTGGATTACATGTGAACACATTAGGACTTTCAGCAGTTGCTTGGAAGCACGTCTCAGATGTGACAACACTGTTTGTGATGAGTTGTACTTGTTGTCCCGGGGACCATCTTTGACTGTATTGATTTACAAAGGATACGAGATAAATGGGAATACATTTTACACGATTGACCAAGATCAAAAGAGCACCAACCAAAACAGCGGTGTCCGCTTTGATGCAACAACCGAGAAGGGAAAGGACACATATTATGGTTACATAGTGGACATATGGGAACTTGACTACGGACAATATTTTAAGGTCCCTTTGTTTAAGTGCAAATGGGTCAATCTGTTAGGAGGCGGGGTACATGTAGACCCACAGTACGGAATGACATCAGTCGATCTGAAAAATCTTGGGTACACTGATGAACCATTCGTCCTAGCCAATGATGTGGCACAGGTTATCTATGTGAAGGACATGTCTACCAGACCGAGAAAAAGAAAAGATAAGGAAACGAATACATCATACGATGAGCCAAAGCGCCACATAGTTCTTTCAGGAAAAAGGGACATCCTGGGAGTGGAGGGCAAGACAGACATGTCTGAAGATTATGAAAGGTTTCATGAAATTCCTCCCTTCAATGTCAAGGCTGACCCAAGCATCCTGATAAAGGATGAAGATTATCCATGGTTATGGTGCAATAAGCAAATGACACAAGCGAAGAAAAAGTGAAGACTTTCTCCCACAACTATTATGATGATACCATGCCAAATTTGTAACAGACGAGTATGCTATGCTAACTTTTTCAGAGTTCATTTGAAAACTATGAATTTAGGTCAAAATTGCTCTACAGGTGCATTTATGTTCAAATTTTAACTATTCAAATTTGAAAACTAATGGCACTAACAGAAAGTTTATATTTTTTCTAAAACTAATGGAACTAACAGAAAGTTTATAATTTTGCTGACCTAAAAGCAAAAAAGAATTAAAAAATAAAGCAAGAAACAAAATAAAATAAATAAAGCAACAAGTTTATATTTTTTCTTTGATCTTCTCCTCTATTCCCTCTCCCGATAACTTCAACACGAGGGGGGGGTCGATATACCCCTCGGATAACTTCGACATGAGGGGCGGTCGATATATATATACCCCCTCTCGACTGTGATAATAAGTTACACCGCGGGAGCACCCCCCGACCCTCTCGCTCGACCAAAACTCTCGAGGACACCCAAACCCTATAAAAAAACGATGTCGGTCTCCTACCCCCTCCCGCCGCGCCCCTACCCGACAAACTCTCTCGAGGCCACCCCAAACCCTTGAAGCGTTGTCGAGGCCACCCCAAACCCTAGAGAAGCAGCGTCGAGGCCACTAATTAATATATATGATTCCTTACTATGATTAGCTAGCTAGTTCTACGTTTGCCACTAATATATCCATCTGTCATGTTTGAATAATAATTGCCATGTTGTAAATATTTGTAGAAACTATGGACACCGCCCGAGACGAAGCAAACGTAGCGATGTTGAGGGACATAATCGCAGAAGGAAGTGATGCCGTCTCGTTGTATCTCAACGACACCGATGGTACTCTGGAAGGAGAGGGTGAAGAAGTTGGCTCCGGTGACCTAATGCCGGTGCAAGAAGAAGAACGTGAGGACGGCTCCGGTGACCCAATGCCAGTGCAAGAAGGAGACCGTGATGACGGCTCCGGTGACTGAACCGTTTCTGGCCAGGTATATATATTAGTTAAGCCTGTGCTGACTAGCTAATTGATGCATTCATTGTTTTGGTATGTACACATATTAATTAAGTCTTTTCTCTTTTTTCTAGCCCTCCGGATCGAGCACAACTGAGGTAAAGAGACGAGGCCCGAAGAAAAAGTTGATCTCAGATGAAAGGTTTGAGATCATAGCAATCGCGCCCGACGGCCAATCTATTGAACCCATCCGAACAAAGAATGCATTTGTTGCTCAGTGCGGGGTTTTGGTTAGGGACAAGATCCCGATCAGCATCCAGCAATGGTTCAAGCCGGCTACAGAAGACCCTGAGGTGTCTTACGTCAATGATATGCAGAAAAATGATCTTTCGACCGAGCTGAAGACAAATTTCACCCTACCGCCAGAGGATGATCCGGAGAAGCCAGTTAAAGAGCAATTAATCAAGTCTTTTGCTCTTAAGAGGATGGCAGACCTATTCAGGAGGTGGAAGAATGGCCTAAATAGGTTTGTCGAGAAAAAAGAGACACCAGAATTCAAGGGCATATATGAGAAGATCAGAGATGACTGGCCTGCATTTGTGGCCTACAAGACATCGGAAAAGAGTAAGAAGATGTCGGCGACAAACAAGAAAAATGCTGCGAAGAAGAAGCTTCACCATCGCACGGGGTCAGGTGGCTACCTCGTAGCCCGGCCTAAGTGGGCCAAGGCTGAGAATGATCTGCTTCATAAAGGGATCGAACCAGAGATAATGAGCTGGCCAGACCGTTGCCGGACTTGGTTCTTCGGGGCTGGCGGAACCTTGGACCCTGTAACAGGGAAGTGCATTTGGACGGATGAGCAACTTGACATACCCTTGAAGAAGCTTCGGTACTATATCGCTGCAGCGCAGAAAGGGACGTTCCTTCCAGACAGAGAGAACGAAGAGCTCACAAAGGCCCTCGGAAATCCTGAGCACCCTGGACGGACACGAGGCACGCCAGGCTCCATTCCGTGGAAGGCTGGGTTTCCGGACGCAGGCGGTTACAAAAGCCAGGAGAGGAGGAAGAAAGTGCAGCAGTCCGAACTGCAGGCGCTTAAAGCAAGGGTACTCGGGATAGAGGAACGAGAAGCAAATCGCAGCAAACAAACTGCCGAAGCTTCCCCTGAAGCTACCCCGCCATCTCAGCGGAGAAGCAGCGTGGCTTCCACCGAGCTGCTTCAGCCGGAGCTTGTCTATGCTATCACGGAGGCTCAAAATTGCCACCTTATGACGCAATGGATGAATATGAAGGTCAAGGCGGCTGTTGGCTCTGTTTTTCCTAATGAACCCGACGCAAGTTTTCACTACCAGCCGATTCCAGAAGGATATGCTAAGGTGATGGTCGATGAAATAACGGAGGGATTTGAGGACCTCCCGCTTGACCACCCTACCGGAGAAGGGGAGACTCGGCTGGGTTCTGCTCTGAAGACTCCATGCCTATGGCGGAAGCAGCTCATCAACCTTCCAAACTGGACGCCTCCGCCTCCACCTCCTCCTCCGGCGAGTCAGGGCACTCCGCCTCCTCCACCGCCTCCTCCTCCGGCGAGTGACGATCAGGGCCCTCGGCCGGTGTCGTGGATTTGTCACGGCAGATGTCCTTAGTGTCAGGACTTAGTCGCGAGGCCAACGCATCTATGTGGTAGCTTGAGAGGGGTTGAGTGGGACGAGAGACGCAGGGCGGATCAACACGCAAGACAAGGATTTAGACAGCTTCGGGCCCCGGGAAACATCATCCGGTAATAACCCTACGTGCTGTTTGAGGCTAGGTCTCATTATCATCCCGAGGGAGACGCCGTAAACCGGCTCTTTGTGTCTAGCCCTAGATATTGTTTCTTGCTTGTCGCTTCTAACTTCTCACCTGTCCCTCCCTTTGGGGAGCCCCGCCCCTCCTTATATATGTTGAAGGGGCGGTTTACATGTGGAGTCCTATTAGGATTAGGACTAGTCTATCTCTAATACAAACCGGATACAAGTCCTGGCTTTAACTCCTTGTAAGGCAAATATTCCTTTCCTCTTAAACCGGCCCTCAATAGTTGAACCGGCCTTCCTGAACCGCCAGACGGGCCACCTGGTCTTGTCGCTCTTCTGTCGTCCGTCGGGTTACCAGTGAGTTACAACGTCCCGACGGGTTACTGGTAAACCGCCAGGTATGGGCAGGTCACCAGACGAATATCGCCAAGTCCGGCCGGTTTAACTTCCGGCCGGTTTACACCGCGGGGTATATCCCCGACATTAGCCCCCAAGTTTAGCTTGGATTTATCCATGGTAAACTTATGCTGCAAATAAACATAAGAACAAATTTGATAGGTTGTACTCCGGGTTAAGAATTCTTGTAAACCGGCACCTGATCATCCTTAAGTCCTTGTCATTTCCTCCTTCTAGAAAATCCAGGTCAATAAGCCAGCGTCATACTCAATTTGCTGACATTGGTTTCTCACAGAAAAATATTGTGAAGAAATAATCCACTTGAGTCGGCTTCCAAAACGCCGGTTTAAGAAATATTGGTCTTGAAATATTCATCTGATATTCAGCCGGTTTGAAAATGATCCCGGTCTTGAAAACTTGCCGGTTTAACATTATCAAATGGCCGGGTTATAAAAACTGATGACCCCGGATTATGATTGTTGCAGACACCGGTTCATGATTGTTGCCAACATCGGTTTATGATTATTGATGACACCGGGTTGCAGCCACAGGGTCATAATGATTGGTAACGCCGGGTCAATCTAATTTGCTCAATAGAGAATTTGAAAATGTTTCTTCGATAATAATATAATACCTGGGACTTGTAATTGACTGATGCCCATAAAACTTCAACCAATGTAGCCCCCAAGGGCCGGGTCATTATGTAATAATCAGCAGGGACTTTGTAAATATAATCTTGTAAACTTTGAACAGCAATGTGTAGCTCCCAAGGGACGGCTCAGTAAGATAATATTGAGCTGGGACTTTCATATATACTTCTATGAAAATAACATCATATGATGTAACCCCTCATCATGGGGCTTGAATCCACGTCCACAAGGTTAAGAGCCTTGTGCTTTACCAACTGAGCAGTAGACCCTTCAATATAATAGATAAAAAAGCTTTGTACCTTGAGTAGTTGACAGGAGCAATTGGTAGCCCCCAAGGGCCAGCTCATTATGATGTGATGAGTTGGGTCTTCAATAAGATGAGCAAAAATGACCTTGCATTAGCCCCCAAGTGTCATGGTGCATGCTTGCAGCAACATGAGATTTGCATTTTTGAATATCAACTTTAAACAATGTAGCCCCCAAGTGCCGGGTAGTAAGCCTGCAGCGACTCGGGACTACTCCTTCAATTGTAGAATAAATCGTATCCATTGATAATATGATAGCCATTGCGCTAAAGCGACTTTGAAAACCTTAATTATAATACTGGTTATTGATAACCATAATAAAAATCCAGCCATGACGGCTATTCAAGATAATATAATCTGGTATGAAAAACCTTTTATTCATCCAATATCATAATGAAAATCCAGCCAAGTTTGGCTATTTGAATAATATAATCCAATAATTTATAAGCGCATGATTCCAATGGCGCAATCCAAATATATACTGGCGACTTATAGTCCAAAGCCAGACCGGTTTAATAAACACCGGATAATTTATAACCATGCGTTATTCAACCTGTTTCTGCATACAACAAGTTTAAAGTGTCCTGGCGGTTTACCGCCGGACGGGTCATAATGCCCAACATATAACCCAGGTTTATAACCAAGGCTGCGCTTAAGAATAATCAAATATGAAATACATCATACCTGTAATATAGCCGGTTTACCAACTTTTTGTAGTAAGAGTGATAACCCCAATCTTGAGTAACGATAACTCCTTCCATATTATGCCGGTTTATGATAAAACCGTACCGGGAACTTGAAAGCCGAGCCGGGTTGATAAACACCGGTTTACTCCATGATGGTAATAGAAAATCAAACCGGGCAGATGGCCTCCGGATTAAGATTTTGATCGTGTTCCGTCAATTTATAATTTGACAATTGAACCGGTTCAAGAATTGTTGGTTTAAAATCGCAACAAAAGAAATACTTATAAAAACAAAATTTCAAGCAAAGGCAATGATAAAACCATTTGCAAAAAGAAAAACTCGACTGAGCTGGTCAGATGGTGTTACCATGGTCAGACGCAACCAAGCTCCCCGAAGGCGTAGCGATGGTGCCAGTCGGCCAGGTCCCCAAAAGACTCGTGGCATTACGCCGGCCAAGTGGCATTGCATTGGTTCGGATTCGACCAAGCCCCCAAGTGACTCAGTGGCCTAGGGCCGATCAAGTGGCATTGCATTGGTTCGGACACGACCAAGCCCCCAAATGATTCATTGGCTAAAAAGCCGACCAGAAGGCATTACCATCATCAAGACATGACCGAGCTCCCATAAGGTGTAACTACGGTTCAAGTCGATTAGGTCCCCAACTGATTCAGTGGCAAATATGCCAGCCAGAAGGCATTACCGTCGTCAAGACATGACCAAGCCCCCGGGAGGTGTAGCTACGGTTCAAGTCGACTAGGTCCCCAACTGACTTTGTAAGGATAGCTATGTTCTCTTTGGCTCGAATACGACCTATGTTTGAACAGGAAGCCCCATGTTTGAATAGCTATGTTCTCTTTGGTTCGAATACGACCTATGTTTGAACAGGAAGCCCCATGTTTGAATAGATATGTTCTCTTTGGTTCGAATACGACCTATGTTTGAACAGGAAGCCCCATGTTTGAATAGCTATGTTCTCTTTGGTTCGAATACGACCTATGTTTGAACAGGAAGCCCCATGTTTGAACCGCGCATCATGGCAGCAGGTCCTCTTCAGTGATTTTTAACCTTTTTGCAAGAGATAAATTCTTCTTGAACCGGGATCTTGAACCGGATATTAAAAGCTTCAAAGCTGTGGGAGACATCTTCCCCTTGAACCGGATTTTAAACCGGAATCTTCATTTTCAGCCGGAAATTTTCTGACGGCCTTTAATCCTCGAACTTGCGAGAAGTTAATTCCTTTTTGAACCGGACATTGTCAAACCGGATCTGAGCGCTTCAGAACTTTGTGGGAGAATAGATTTCTTTTGAACCGGATTGTAAACCGGATATTTAAGAGCTTCAGTGATACTGACTTCCCTTCAGCCAGGTTTCAAACCGGAATCCTTTCTGATGATCCGAAACTTCATTGAGCCAGGATTTTTGTAACTGTCATATACTTTCTAAGCCGGAAATTTTCTGACGGCCTTTAAATTTTTATCAACATAACCGTAGCCTCCGGGATCGGGTTATCTTTCCCTCCATCGTCCTCAGGTTCTTAAACCGGCTGAAACTGGCAAGCCTTGCTGCGTCATATCATCGTAGCCCCCAAGTCTCAAGGTGACTCGAGGAGTTGGCTTGAGATTCTCCATATTTGACCGTGATATAAACCGGTATAACTTGTATATCATTGGTGTTGATAACACGATGTGAATACACAGAAGGTTGAGGTGACTGCGGCGGGTTATAAATGATCCCGTATGAACCGTGTCAGCAACTCGGCCAATGGTTCCTTCCAACTGGTGATTTGTAGTTAGCCAGACTGTAGCGGCGGTGACTTGTGCGCCTGCCCATTGATCCATCCAGTGCAGACGGCGGTTGATGATAATTTTCCTCCAATTTGAAAGAAAACCGGGCTACCCAAGCTGTGACTTGTTCATACTCAATAAATGGCTCAATGCAGACAGGTGCGGCCCGGTATGTTGATGTGGACCGGACTGCGGGAGATGGCAGCCTGTGCACGCACTATTGGGTAATTCGCATGGTCCTGACGAGTTGACGCGGACAGGATCGCAATATAAACCGGCACGGGTTATCCAATAGCTCAGCGTTTCAATAATCCCTTTTTGCAATAGACAATTTGTCCTGCATTGGAAATTTTGCAAGCCAGAGTAATTGCTCTTTTTAAAGAAAGCAATATGTAATATGAAAATACAGTGGATGGTTTTCACCTGATATGTTAGCCAAAAAATATCCGCCGCGGATTTGATGATCACCATAGTGAAACTTAGGTGTTGTAAGCCGGCGCAGATGGAGAACCGGCCGCGCGTTGACGTAAACCGGACCGCCGGCGGTTTGCGCGCGTCCGTTAGCAGTGTGGAATGGTCAAAGCCAGTATATAATGACGTCGGTGCACGCTCCATACGCATGGTGTAACACCAATGTTGTGGCGAATAATTATCCTGCATATAAAACTATGCAAAACCAACGTACTTGTTCTCTTTACAAAAACAAAATATGTCAAAAAATAGATTTAGATGGATATCACCTGATTCGTTTGGGCCGGAAATAACCCGTCATGAAGTTGATGATAACTGTATGAAGCTGAAATCAATCACGGGTGAACCGGCCGCGGTGTGGTAAACCGGTGCGGACGGGTGAGTCGGCCTCCGCGTTGTAAACCGGCGCGGACGCATGAACCGACGGCGAGGGCGGACGGGCGAGTCAACCGGCGTGTTGATGTAAACCAGACCGCGATACTCGTGTCTGATATTATTTGTCAGATGAACGTGGATACCAGGATCAAAAACATAATCTGATGTAGCCCTAGCGCCGTAGCCCATGTTCCTTTACCCACTGCCGCGTTGATTTTCACGTGCAGATACGGCAGTCTTCAGCGGGTCAACGTCCAAAGCAAACCTGGCGGGTCAGGGCGCAGTCGCGGCTGCAGCGGAGGCAGAGACCACGGCGAAGACTCACCCGAGTTCCTGTCTCCGGGTCGTACTAGTTGCTTTGACCAATCTTTTTTTTTGACTGGGTATATGATGATTGACTTTTCCATGGTTGCCCTCCACGTGTAGAACAGCGGCCACAGCCAATGGATTTTTCTTCTCGGGAACTTGGTCCTATAGTTGCTTGTAATGACAGTAGTAAGGCCGTATCTCAGTAGATCATGTGGTATGGAGTAGCAGCTTTAGTTTGGAACAGTGGCACGAACGGCCGATGACATCAACCCGCGATTTATTGTCTTGAGATGGTTGGACTAGCACTTCCCTCTCGTCTTGATGGTTCAACCTTGTCTTCCCATAAAAAATAACAACAACGAAACGCTTTCGGCTTTACCTGCCATCGCTGCTGTAGAATTTCCTTGGGACTTGTAGCGACGCAGTCGAAATTGTTTTTGACTCAGACTCGGCGGATCTCTGGTGCGTGCAGTGGTCACATAACACGTAACCCTAAAAAATCGCTTGCTCATAATTTTGTGCATGCTCAAACAGCCGGCTGTTAATTGATGATGTAGATCCCATCGTGCCGGTTCTTCATGAACTTCGTCGGCACGTGTCCAGCGTAGCGGAGTGAAACCAGCGAACGGGCGGATCTGGTGATAGCAGCTGGTGGTTTTAGTGCTGATTGCATCCGTAGGCAGCGACTTTTTTTCTTTCAACAGCGACGAGGCAGGGTGACTCAGAAGTGGCTTACTCAATCATGGCACGCTGAAACCTTCCTCTGATGTCTTCACATGATGGATAGGATTGTGATCTTTGTTCTGATCAGAGCTCCTGTGCTAGAAGTAGCAGTAGTACTACTCCAAAAACAGACCTCGTAAAACATGCAACTAGCACTAGTCCTTGATCGTGAATTTTCCGTGAGTGCAGTAATATCAATGATCAATCCAATTTTCTTGGGAGCTGCTCCCGTCGCTGCTTGTTGCCTTTGTTTATTCGGCGAGTACCAAAGAGTCCGGCCAGACACAGCTAATAACTTGCTAGGTCAGATATTATCTCGGTTTGTACGGCAACCGCTGCAACAGGTGTTGACCTGTCTTCTGATTTGACGAATCGTCAGGTCATGTCCGCTGCACAGAACGCAACCCTAGTTTTCCATGAAACTTTATACTGCCAATTCCAAAGTTAATTATGATCCAGACTGCAGAACAATGAATTTGCTGGTTTGGCACAATCTTCTATACACTGCTGCTGAAAATTACTTCGATCTTGATTGACGATCTTCGTCGTTGATATTAATTCTTCCACGCCGGCTCTTGCTGATTCAGCGGGTCGCAGCTTCTCGATCCCAAAAAGAGATCCCTTCAAGAACTCAACACCACCGTGCGCAGGCCCCACGGTGGGCGCCAACTGTCGTGGATTTGTCACGGCAGATGTCCTTAGTGTCAGGACTTAGTCGCGAGGCCAACGCATCTATGTGGTAGCTTGAGAGGGGTTGAGTGGGACGAGAGACGCAGGGCGGATCAACACGCAAGACAAGGATTTAGACAGCTTCGGGCCCCGGGAAACATCATCCGGTAATAACCCTACGTGCTGTTTGAGGCTAGGTCTCATTATCATCCCGAGGGAGACGCCGTAAACCGGCTCTTTGTGTCTAGCCCTAGATATTGTTTCTTGCTTGTTGCTTCTAACTTCTCACCTGTCCCTCCCTTTGGGGAGCCCCGCCCCTCCTTATATATGTTGAAGGGGCGGTTTACATGTGGAGTCCTATTAGGATTAGGACTAGTCTATCTCTAATACAAACCGGATACAAGTCCTGGCTTTAACTCCTTGTAAGGCAAATATTCCTTTCCTCTTAAACCGGCCCTCAATAGTTGAACCGGCCTTCCTGAACCGCCAGACGGGCCACCTGGTCTTGTCGCTCTTCTGTCGTCCGTCGGGTTACTAGTGAGTTACAACGTCCCGACGGGTTACTGGTAAACCGCCAGGTATGGGCAGGTCACCAGACGAATATCGCCAAGTCCGGCCGGTTTAACTTCCGGCCGGTTTACACCGCGGGGTATATCCCCGACAGCCGGCTCCTTCTCCGGCGCGTGGCGGCACTCCGCCTCCTTCTCCGCCTGCGCCGGCGCGCCCGAGAAGCCAGCCTACTCCTTCTCCGCCTCGTCAGCAAGGGCGGAAGAGACCCGCCGCCGCTCCGGCAGATGCTCCGGCGCGTCGTAGTCCCTCTCCTCCGCCTCGTAAGCAAGTCAAGAAGACTGCTGCTCCGTCTGCTCTGCCGGCGTCTAGCAGTACAGCCAGAGGCGGGAGAAAATACAGATTCGGTCCTTCTCTGAAGACTCCAGAGAAGTTACCATACGAGATGACCCCGGAGGAGAATGCGAGGATCGCGCAAACCAAGAAGGATGACTGGTTTCAAGGGTTGAAAGCACGGAGACATCCACCTCCGAAGGAGAAGGTAGATCTGGTGAAAGTGAAGCGCACTCTGGCTGCCCTGGCAAAACCACCCAAGTCTCCATCGAAAGGCAACTATGAGCGCCTTATTGCAAAGACATGGGCGAAAGCAGAGCGGTCGGGAAGTACAGTCAGTGATCAAAGGCTGAAAGAACGACGAGTAGCTGGGAAACAAATTGCCCAGCTCGGCGAACAAGCAAAGCAATCGTGCCCCCCGCTCAAGGTGCCTAGCGTTGATCCGAGGATGGCGCCCGGTTATAACAATCTTGATGATTACCTGCCCGACGATGTACATTATGATTTCCTGGACGTGCAGATACATAGATACGAGTACGGGAAGCCTCTCGTCAAAGATGAAAGATCTCTAACAACGATGATGCGAAGATTGCATGATTGGTACATGAAAACCTGCAGAGAGTCTGGGGGGAGGAATACTTTGTATATGAGAGTTAAAAAGGAGCATGACCTCGTTGGAATTGAACTGTTGCATGTTCCATTTGAGGAGTTCTTTCAGTTTTTCAATCAATTGGCCCTCGATAAAGCAATGGTCACTTGCTACTGTCTGTAAGTACTACTACTTCTGTCATTAAGTCTCTCTATATAGCTTAGCTCTTTCATTGCATGTATTTATAGTTATCCTCACTATATTATGCAGATTGAAGATCGCCGAATTAAAGAAAAGACAAATCGGTGATATTGGGTTCATTAACACAAATCTCATAGATACAGTTCAGGTTAAAGATCATGCCGCAGAAACCGAGGCCAACTTGCTACGATCATTCAAAATAAATGATCACAAAGATATAATACTCTTTCCTTACAACTTAAAGTGAGTGTTGTCTTGTGCATATTCGGTTTCCCTTATATATTAGTCCAGGTTATAGTAATGTAATTGATGAGTTATGCATGCGTGCGCAGTTTCCACTATATTCTCCTGGAGATTAGGCTTGAGCAGGGAGTAGTAACTGTCTTGGACTCGAGACGAAAAGATCCCCAGGAGTATGCGGACATGACTGAAATCCTCAAGAAGTAAGTTAAATCGATCATTATCCACCATATCAGCAAATTTGTTCATTTCCTGATATCAAGTAATTATTTTCTTTTGTCTGGCAGTGTTTGGAGAAAATTCAGCACAAAATCCCCGGGACTCCCGAAGGAGCTGGAATTTAGATACCCGTAAGTAAGTACTATAGTACCATGTTCCGCGTGTCTCCTAGCTATTGATTCAAGCGCTAGTTTCATCAATACCATTTGGCATTCTTGCTTATCTGTTTGATTGACCTCTATTTCCTGTAAAGTGGTTGTGGCAGGAACAAGGGAATGATTTCTGTGGATACTACGTCTGCGAGTCCATTCGCCACACGACCTGTGAGCGGGGCGGGTACTGTGAGAAACAATATGAAGTGCGTAAGAAATAATATTCACAATTTTTGTTTATTACCATCATTTGTGTTGAGTTTCATTCATTCATATATATATATATATATATATATATATATGTATTGACCCCCTTCTTCAAATTAGATGTTTCGGCTGCGGGATGAACTCCTAGAACCAGATCGCATGCAAGCAATTCAAGAGGAATTGGCGGCATTATTTCTTGACCACGTGATCGCTGAAGACGGAGAATACTATGTGGACCATGCGTCCATAATTTAAGAGATTATATTTGTAAAAGATAATTATTGTATATATGTAGCCGGTAGTGTCGGACGATAGATATACGAGAACTTGTTATTCGACCAATCTCTTGGAGAAGGAGAGGTGGTCGATATCACTTCTCTCTGTATGCATATATGTTCATGATGATCTTCTGTTTCCTTCGTTTGCTTACTAGCTAGTTAGCGTGCCTAGTCCTCTCTATACATATGTATAGTACGTAGCGTCGACCAAGCACGGACATAAGAGAGGACACTTCTCTCTATTAATTAGCTATCTAACACAATATATGAAATATCTAAATTGACCCCCCAAAACCCCCAACCCCCCCCCCCCCTTTCAAAAAAACCAAAAACCCCAGCCACAGAAATGCTGACGCGTGGAGGTCTATTGGTCCCGGTTGGTGCCACCAACCGGGACCAAAGGCCCTCCTGCCTGGGCTCGGCGCACAGGCCACGTGGAGGCCCATCTGTCCCGGTTCTGGTTTGAACCGGGACTAAAGGGTGAGGGTATTAGTAACGACCCTTTAGTCCCGGTTCGGGAACCGGGACTAAAGGCCCTTATGAACCAGGACAAAAGGCCGGTTTTCTACTAGTGAAGCTTCGTCTTCTAAACTGGGAAGAAATGGAACAGGGGTCCTATTTGCTGCAATTGGGGCTCTCTCTGGTTTGAAAAGGGATTTGGCAACTGGATTTGGTGTACTCTTTGCTGGAATGGGGGTTTTGCGTCGTACAACTGGTGCTATGCCAACTGGCATAATCATACTGTTTGCTGCAGTTGGGGTCTGCTGAGTTGGGGCATCAGAAATGACCAGTGTAGTAGGGCTAGAGTCTGCTAGAGTTGGGGTATTTTGTGGGTCAGGTGATATTGCAACTACACCTAATGGGCTATTTGATTTATCAGGTGCCACTACCTTTTCCAAATACTTTGCTTGTGCTCCTCCATGATCAGCAATCGCCCTCTTCCTTTTGAATGTCTGATACACAAGAACAGCATTTGAATGGATAAATATGGTATGATGACAGATGGAATATGTACTGAAAATGGATAGGCAGGGCGTATTCACATACACGATGTGTAAACTAAGCTAATGGCAGTTCAACAAAGTAGAAGCAATGCAAAGCATCAGTTGCAAGATATGTGCGAGCAATGTAACCTTGGAAAGTTAGAGCAAGTACCTTGATGGGTGAATAAGATAGGGCATCTTCCTCTGACTCCTCCACTAGGGATCTACATTGACTTAGGTCTTCCTCTAGCTCAGAATCACTGTTAGCATCATATTCTGAGCATGAATCTGTAGGTGGAGAGTGTTTGCATTGCATTGCATCCAGACTTGATTTCAGTCCCTTAATGCCAAGTTTGACAGCCATGGCATTGTTCTGCTTTATTATTTTCATGCGCGCAAGCTCATAATCATTATGATGCTGTTGAGAATCTAAGATTCATGAAAACATAAAAAGTAGTCAGATTATCTATGGAATGCATTGCGGTTTCAACTCGGAGAGTGTCTCCCTATAAACCCCTACATATGCAAAGTTCACCTCCCCAACCGTGCTGACCAGACCACACACAGAGATACACACCCGAGCGGCGAACATGCATTTTCGAAACTAATTTAGGAACATTTAGCTGACCAATTAAACAACTCTATTTTAATAATATCAGATTTGTATTTGAACAACTAAGCTTGTTTAGCTTGATGGGTGGAGCAGTGTTATTATGACACGAAGCACGTATTCTGATCGTATAGTGATCATAAAAGGGGGAAACTCTAAGCATATATTTTTTAGAAAAAGAGGGTTTCCCCTTCGATTTCTATTAAAGAAACCACCACGGAACCAACATGATCAATTAAACCCTAAGCATGATCAATTAAACCGTATTATGGCTGTGCCATGGCAGATTTGAAGCTGCAAACCAGAGAAATGATATTTAGCATCAATTGTTTGCTTCGAACTAAGAACTAAATTCTAAGAGATGAAAAGAAAGTATGGTAACCAAGTTAAGATCTATTTTCTGGTTGAGATCGAAAAGTTGAGGAGATATGAAGTACCACCTCTCTTGCGGCGTCATGTAGGCATCGGTGGTGCGATTGCTGTCGGTGGCGTTGAAGCAGATCTGTGACGGTAGACGGTGCATCGGGGGATAAGTCCCGTTGCGGTGGAAGAGAAGGTCGTGTGAGCAGCCCCGGCAACGAGGACGATGGCGCCGATGAAGCGAGAGGACGCGATGCAAGGCTATTGGTCCGTCGCTGTGGATGAGAAACGTCCATCTCTAGCAGTGGACGACGCGGTCTTGGTAGGCGCTCCGGCATGGTGGAGGACGGTGGCGATGGATGTGGTGGAGGACGGCGGTGATGGATGGGGTGGCGGACGGAGGCTGGTGTGGGAATCGGGTGTTCTAGCGCGGACGGTGTATGAATGGGAAAATGGAGGGAGAGGTACGGGGAACCATGTTTTTGGGACGCGCCTGTCTGAAATATGGGAAAGTTATGAACTTATCCCCCGTTTCAAATTTGGACGTCTCGTCGTTTGGGGATAGGACGGTAATCTCGCATCTCCCAAATATTTGCCGGTAACTATTTCGGGCGAGGAGAGGGTGTTTTGCCGCCCACGGTTTGCACCCACGGTGTATGAACGGGGCTGACAAGTAGGGCGGTTGTGTCACGTCTGATGGAAGTTACACATCTGCCCCTATTTAAAATATTAGCCTACATCTATTTCGGACGAGGAGAGTTTGTTTTGCCACCCACCGTGTATGAATGGGGAATGGAGGGAGAAACAGAGGTCTTTCGGACGATCTTGAATCAAATGAGTTTTGCCACCCATGTTTGACGCCCACCGTGTCGGAATGGGCTCAGAGGCGGTCGTGTCCCGTCTAATTGAAGTTACTAACCTACCCCTATTTAGAGTAGTGGAAATCGGACCGATGGATTGTCCGTGTAATGGGTAGACAGTAATTTCCATCTCCCAAACACTTGGCTTCGGGCAGTCGATGTGGGAGTGGACATTTTGTTGTTTCTTTCGAATTTTGGGACAATAAGCATCCACGTTTACCCTGGCAACTAAATTCGAATCCATTTTGTATTCCTATATGAATCTTTATAGATCATTCTATGTGTTTTTATATATCTTCAAAAGGACGACAAAGATGTATTCCACTGTCATATATGAATATGGTTTACAAATGTCGATACTCAAATTCAGAAACTAGAATCCAGTTTAAGGTGAATTCGAATATTTGGAACACTTCATGTCCAACTCAAATGTCACATGCAGCATAATGTGTACTCCCATTTAGATATGTACAGAAGCGATGTATCAAGATTCAAATACTGAGTCGATCAACCAAGAATGTACGGAACTAACAGACATATAAACATTTATAGATTATATGGATCAATAATATCAACTAACATACATAAGCCAGGCCGCTGTACTTTTTTTGGCTACAACAACATCCTTTTTTTAGCTAGCATCTTGGCCCTTTCCAATGCGTGCCACTTATGGTCCATCTATACTACTATTGCTGAATGCACATTCAGCCCGATTGGCATATTTGTAGGTCTGGCACAGCAATCCAAATGAAATGTCTCCGAGTCTTATCAATTAATACAGACTTGTGCTCAAATAAAATTACAAACAAAAAAACAAAAATAATAATTATTACATGATCTCTAAAATAAATGGTTTGATTGATTACGTGAACAGACAACACAAAGGTTATTCAACTATGGAAAGAACATTTCACCTATGATTTACCAAGTAGGAATTTAATTTCCTTTTTTCCTTCAAGACCTTAACAATCTGGTCAGTCTCAGCTTGCTTGCTTTGAAATCCACCAAATATTTAAGGGTTGTCTTGAGTACTGCTTGTGATTGTGCTGTTGCTTCCTCAACATGTCAACTTCATCTCTAAGTGCAGAAGCAGAATCTCTTTCTACCACTAGTTTAGCCTCTAGAGCATCAGCAGTTGGCAATTCATAATGCACGATTGGGCCGGTGCCACTGCTGTGGGATGATGCAACGTCCATGGGGACCTTGCTCTTTGATCTTGGGCTAACCTGTTTTGCCATTAAAGTTCTGATTGGATTCAGAAAAGTTGAAGTTAGCAAAACATCTCAACTGGGAGTTATAACAGCAAACCAGTTAAACAAACAAGGAATTAAAGATTTTCAATTGGATGCTGAAAAGTAGTTATTAATATCATTGTAACCCGCTGTTGCAGCAACAAAGCAGTTAAACAAACAAGTAGATATTTAAGTTAAGGCAAACAGGTAATTTTTAACAGTAAGTATCAAACACATAGATAGGCGCAGTCTACAATATGATTAACAGGTTGTGCCATTATGTAATCAGTAGCAAACTAAATTAAGCCAAGCAACGTAATTGAAATTTTTTGCATTAAGTGGCTAACTAAAATTCCGAGAAGCAGGTAACTGAACTTCCGCTAGTTCTTTGTACAGGCACACTGCAACTTCTTTTTCGCTTACAAGGTTGTATGAAGGAGTCCATGTTATCAATTGCTTGGATACGCAATCCCAATACTTCTTTCTTCCCACACTGCATGGGTAAGTTGAATGGTTAATCTGGTAAGATGGTGCGTCCTTGATATGTTATATGGGGACGTGTAGTTAGACTAGTTGTCGCCAAACACATCACACTGGCTTTTACTGTATATTTCATGCGATTACTTTTGGCATATCGAGATCTAAGCAATCTACAATAGGATGAAAAGACTGACATCCTTCACATTATTGGCGAACTCAGTTCATAGAAACGAGCAATTCAACTATTCTGTTGGTAAATCAAAAGTGCCACTGGAATATTTTTCACTATCCAATCATACACGCAAAAAGGGGCGACGCCGCCATAGGGGCTTGGTATGGGCGGCCGCCTCAGGTGGCTGGAAAGTGTGCACCTAGTTTGAGTCGTCTAGGTTGGCCCAAGCTAGTTTTGTTCGTCCCAACGCACGAGCAGGCAATGTAAAAAATGAAGAAAAATTTTTCAATTTGGATGGGCCAATAACATAAGTGCAAGGCAGGCCCTATAGCAGGCTCGCGGCCCAAACGAGCGCCTCCCATATTGTCGGTGTACGAAAAGAGGGTACACTTTTTGTACCCCTATGACTGTGCACGGGTAGTCTGAGCCATGGGCGCCGCCGCACCGAGCCCAGCAAGGGAGGTAGAACCAAGGTAAGGCCAAAGCCAAAGAGGAGCAGAACGACGCCAAGACCAAGACCACAAAGAGCAAAGGGGATGAAGCGGGCCCCCCCGGCAAGATCCTTGCCGGGGGCGGTTTTTGCCAACCCGGCAAGACCCTTGCCGTGGCAGCTCGCCCCACAGCTACGGTGCAGGTCACCCTTGAGTCCACTGCCCCCATGGGGCAAGGATTCGGGAGGCATCCCCGTGGTGGTATGCAGATCTTTGTGAAGACAACCAAGATCAGATGTACTATTTAGAAGATGATGGTCCTTGGCGGGATCCCAGCCAAGGAGAACCACAAGGCCCCCAGCAAGAGCCTTGCCGGGGATGACAGCAGGCGCCACGGCAAGACCCTTGTCGGGACCCCGACAAGACCCTTGCCGGGGCCGCGGCAAGGCCCTTGCCAAGGACACCCGCGTGGCCACCATCGGACCCGCGCCAGTCACACCTCCACCATCGTTCGCATGCAACTGCCGACCCAACCAGCTGGGCAGGCGCCTGCGTGGCGGCATGCAGATCCTCGTGGAGACCCACCGCTGCGCCACCTCAGCTGCCTGCCCGCCTACATGGCATCGCAGGGACCGCTAGCCAGGGCGCGTGTCGACACGGGAGAGAGCGGCGACGGACGAGACAGGGCTCTCCCCCGCCCCCGATAAAGAAAGGACACCTAAGCAAGGCACATTAAAGGC
This sequence comes from Aegilops umbellulata, assembly GCA_032464435.1. Taxonomy (NCBI): domain Eukaryota; kingdom Viridiplantae; phylum Streptophyta; class Magnoliopsida; order Poales; family Poaceae; genus Aegilops; species Aegilops umbellulata. The sequence continues at coordinate 376,667,635 of CP136055.1, read as the reverse complement.
ACCTTGTCATGTAATGCGAGGGATAACCACGCATCACTGTACCCTTTCCACCTCCTGTGTGCCACTGTGGCAGCCCCTTTCCCTATAAAAGGAGGCCCCAGGCGACCAGGAAGAGGATTCGGCGTTTTGGAGCTCCTCACGCCCCATAGCTAGCTCAACAACACAAACATATAATCCACCAAAGCAGGAGTAGGGTTTTACGCATCTTCGCGGCCCGAACCTGGGTAAAGGAATCGTGTACTGCCTGCTCGATCCGCTCTTCTCACAGCCCCCGCGCCCCGCAACCGCAGAAAGGGATTCTCGTGATCCCATAGGTGTCGTTTCCCACCGACATCTTTGGCGCGCCAGGCAGGGGTCGGCGCAGTTGTGAGAATCGGCTTTAGCAGTTAGTTCGACGCTTCTTCATCGTCATGGCGCCCAACAAGAAGACGACGGTGGCGGTTGGCCCGTCGGACGCCGGGCATCCCGTCCCGACGCGGGCGAGCAGCGGACCAGTCACCGAAAGGACCCGGGGCACTGTTCGCGAACACCAACACCGTCCCAGCAGCCGGAGTTTGGGAGGCGGCGATGTTCGTGCGCCCGGTAACGGGCCGCACGCCGCCAAATCCAGAGAAGGAGCCGGGCCTTCCGCAGGTGGCGCGGGACCTTTCGAGGTCGCTGCTGCCCCGCCCGCTGGCGGCGCGAGGGCCTCCAGGACTCCCACTCCGGCGCCGACGGTGCGTTCCTCTCAAGCGGCGCGCGACGAGCGGCGTGATCACCCCGAAGACCCCGGGCGTCGCCACGGGAAAAGCCCCGAGGGCCACTCCCAGGATGTAGAAGACCTGCCCGCTCGCCGAGGTGCTGGTGAAGGCGGCGTGCGAACGCGCGATCGTGATAGAGCTCATTCTGACGTGGTCAGAAGTCGAAGCGCGTCGTGATCTGTGCAGGTTTCGCTGCCACCGACGCCAGCAGAAGCCCTAGCGCGCAGTTGCTCCTTGACTTTCCTCCCACTACGGGGAAACTCGACGAATGGAGGGCCACCATCCGAAGCCTTCTTGTGGTGGCCAACAAAGATGAGCCGACCCCGACGGAGCCCCCTGGTCGACGTTCCGACGGAGTCCCGCGTACCAGTGGCAGGAAGGCTGGCGGCGCCGCGACCACGGTGCACTCGCCTCCTCCTCGCCCGGTGCCACGGACACCTGCCCGTCGCGACGTTGCGGGCGACGAAATCTCCATAGCGTCGACCGACCCGCGGACCCACCAGGACCAACGCCAGGTCCTTCAGAATCGGGAACATGAAGACGCTCGGACCACCATCGAGCGCCGGCGCGGAGCGCGCCACCATTCAGATAGGCGAGCGGGGCCTGCTGTGGACCACCCAGCAACGGAGAGCCCTGGGGGCCTGCCTTACAAGGTAGGCTGCCCGGCTTTTACCCATGAGCTGCGGCAGTTCCAGTGGCCCACTCACCGCACTTTCAAACCTGACATGGGCGAGAAGTATGGCGGCAAGACCCACGCATCCGAGTTCCTCAGCATCTACACCATCGCGATGCAGGCTGCCGGAGCTCGTGACAATAAGGTGCTTGCAAATTACTTCCCGTTGGCTCTTAAACCCAACGCCATGCCATGGTTGATACACTTGCCGGTAGACTCCATCTCCTCCTGGTCGGATTTGTGCCATGAATTCGTGGGCGCCTTCACTGGCGGTCACCAAGCTCATGGCCAAGCGAGTGACCTCCACGTCATTCCCCAGAAGGGAGGCGAGAGTCTTCGCAAGTACATACAGAGGTTCAGCCGGGTACAGTACAATATTCCGGATGTTCACCCCACCGCCATCATCAGCGCGTTCCATCAGAACGTTCGGAACCGCAAGATGTGCGAAGAGCTGGCGATGAACAAGGTGAAAGATGTCGCAGAGCTCTATGTTCTCACAGACTAATGTGCCCGGGCTGAAGAGGGGAGGAAGTATCCCGGCGAAGATGTCGGCGTGGAAACCGACTCCTCTGAAGAGGACGCCGCCGCCCCGGCGAAGAAAGGCCGGCGCCGCAACAAGAAGCGCAAAGGGAAAGCTGTGCTTACCGTCGAGGGGTCTGACGACACCGGCTCCACCAAGAAGACCAAGGCAGGTGACCCCGGCAAGGAAATTGCCTGATGTGTCGCCTGCCAGGCCTTGGCGGTTGCCGAGAAGCCAGGCAACTCCGACAAGCGATACTGCAAGATCCATCGCACCAATGGCCACGCTCTCCAGGACTGCCGGCAGGTTGAGCTCCTCACTGAGAAGCAGAGGGCTGAATACGAGAGGCGGGACAAGGAGAAGGGCCAAGACGGTGCTGAAGGATCTGGCAAGAAACGCAACGGCCAGGCGGGCCGTCACGGCAAGGATAAGCAACAAGAGAGGCCCGCTCGGGGCCGTGACAGAAAGCCCGAAGATGACGATCATGAAGAGGACGACGAGTCCAGTGACCAAGAGTTTCAGAAAGCTACAGAGGCCATGTGCGTTGACAGTGGCGCTCCGCTGCATGCCTCTCGGCGCCGGCTTAAACAGTGGGCACGAGAAATTACAGCAGCAGAGACGTCGTTTGATGCCCAGAGGCCGCTGAAGTGGTCCAGCACACCTATCATTTTTGACTCTGAGGATCACCCTGATCGCACTACTACGGTCGGGTGCTTGCCATTGTTGGTTTGACCAACGATACGCAACCTCAAGGTGACAAAAATGTTAGTAGATGGCGGGGCCGGTCTGAACTTGATCTTGCCTGCCATGGTCGAGAAGCTGCAGATCCCTGATGGAGACCTCAAAGAAACGGGCACGTTTCAAGGGGTCAGCCCGGGGAGAAGCCAACCCAAGGGAAAGGTCACGTTGCTCGTAACTTTCGGGGGTGACCTGAACTTCAGGATGGAGAGGATTGTGTTTGATGTTGCCAGGATCCCCTTGCCCTACAACGGGATCCTTGGCCGCCCAGCGCTGGCAAGTTCATGGCGGCGTCGCACTACGCCTACAATACCCTGAAGATGTCAGGGCCCGTGACGGTCATCACCATCCCCTCCGACAAGAAGGATGGGCTGATTTGCGCTGATCAAGTGTACCAGCAAGCAGTCGCAGCAGCTGCCGCCGCTGGGGCACTCGTTCCTGCTGCCGGGACCCCGGGGGGAAAGAAGAAGAAGGCCGGTGAGACCTCAGACACCCACTCCGGCAAGCACACCTCTTCGGAGTGTAGCGCTGCCGTCGAGGACGTGCCAGAGAGCTCCGCCGGTAGAAGTAAGAGGTCCAGGGCCACGCCGCCGGGAACCAAGAAGGTTTCCGTCAACGAGGACGGCACGGGAGGAGCTTTCACCATAAGCTCCACCCTTGACGACAAATAGGAAGACGCGCTCGTCACCTTCCTGTGGGCGAATGTCGATGTGTTTGCATGGAAAGCTTCCGACATCCCCGGCGTTCCCAGGGAGGTGATTGAGCACCACCTTGCTGTCTGTCCTCATGCGCGGCCCGTCAAGAAGAAGGTCAGAAAGCAAGCTTTGGAGCGACAAGAGTTTATCACAGAAGAAATCCGGAAACTGGAGGCAGCGGGTTTGGTAAGAGGAGTGCTCCATCCGACGTGGTTGGCCAATCCGGTCGTAGTGCGCATGGAAAATGGGAAGTGGAGGCTGTGTATTGATTACACAGATATCAATAAGGCTTGTCCTAAAGAGCCCTTCCCGTTGTCGCGCATCGACCAGATTGTTGACTCCACGGCTGGGTGTGATCTGTTGTCATTCCTCGATGCCTACTCCGGCTACCACCAGATCTTCATGACGAAAGAAGACGAAGAGAAAATAGCATTCATCACCCCATGTGGTACGTATTGTTTCATACGGATGCCTTTCGGGTTGAAGAGTGTTGGATCGACGTTTGCGAGGGCGGTCCAGATTAGTTTTGAGCCCCGGCTCCATAGAAATATGGAGGCTTATATGGACGACATAGTGGTCAAAACCAAGGACAGGGCCACCCTCATATCAGATTTGCGGGAGACATTTGCAAATCTGCGCAAGATCAACCTCAAGATGAACCCTGAGAAGTGCGTCTTTGGCGTCACGTCCGGCAAGCTTCTCGGGTTCTTTGTGTCGCAGTGAGGGATAGAGGCCAACCCGGACAACATCAAAGCTATAGAGCAGATTGAAGCACCCAAGCGGATCAAGGATGTGCGCCGGCTTGCTGGTTGCGTCGCTGCCCTGGGCAGGTTCATATCCAAGTCCGTCGAGCGCGCCCTTCCATTTTTCAAGATCCTGAAAAAGGCGGGCCCGATGGAGTGGACACCAGAAGCCGAAGCGGCATTGCAAGATTTGAAGAAGTACCTCTCCTCCGCGCCAACACTAGTTGCGCCCAGGCCCCAGGAGTCGTTGCTACTATACTTAGCGGCAACGAACCAGGTGGTCAGCGCCGCACTAGTGGCACAGAGGGAGGTCACGACGAGGTAATGGCGGCAACAGAGCCCGACACCACCAGTGCGGAGGCGACACAGTTGGCCGAGGTGCCGCCAAAGAAGAAAGTGATGCAGCGCCCGGTCTACTTCGTTAGCTCCCTCTTGCAGGGGGCTAGGTCGAGGTACTCCGGTGTGCAGGAACTGCTCTTCGGCCTCCTCATGGCCTCGAGGAAGCTGCGTCACTACTTCCAGGCACACGAGATCACTGTCGTCACTCGCTTCCCTCTGCAGCGGATATTGCACAACCCAGATGCGACGGGGAGGATTGTGGAATGGGCACTGGATCTGTCCAGCTTTGGCCTCAAGTTTGAAAGTACTTCGACGATCCAGAGCCGAGTCCTGGCGGAGTTCATTGCAGAATGGACCGCCACACCTGACGAAGAAGCCCAAGAGACTGCTCTCCCCGGCAAGGAGGCAAGTTGCGATTGGATTATGTACTTTGATGGGGCTTTCTCCCTCCAGGGTGCCGGGGCTGGCGTACTGCTCGTCGCCCCCACCGGAGAGCACCTCAAGTACGTGGTCCAGATGCACTTCCCCAGGGAGGCGTCAACAAACAACACGGCAGAATACGAAGGGCTGCTTGCCGGTCTTAGGATCGCGGCGGACCTCGGAATCAAAAAGCTCATCGTCAGGGGCGACTCGCAGCTTGCCGTCAAGAAAGTCAATAAGGATTACCAGAGCCCATTGATGAAGGCCTACGTTGATGAAGTGAGAAAGCTGGAAGAGCGTTTCGACGGTATCCAGGATGAATACGTTCCCCGAACGGAGAACGATGTCGCCGATTACCTGTCGAAGCGCGCTGCCCTCAAGCTACCTGTGGAACCAGGTACCTTTGTGCTTCAGCTAACTCAGCCATCCGTTGATCCATCAACAGAGCAAAACAAGAGAAGGAAATCAGGACCCGGCAAGTACTTTCCCGCCGAGCTCCCCGGAGCCGTCGGCAAGGATGTTACCGAGGACACTGAACCGGCCACTGGACGGCTAGCTCCGACAGGACGCCAAGCTCTTGCCGTTGAGACGGCCACCCCTATAGCGGAGGAAATGCCTTTAGTCCTCGTCGTCGAGCCTCAGGCTCCAGTGTGGGCATAGCATACCGTCCGATTCCTCCAGACAGGGGAGCTTCCTGAGGAGCAGGAAGAAGCGGAAAAAGTAGCCCGTCGCTCTGCCATGTACCAGTTCGTTGATGACGTCCTGTACAGGAAGAGACCGAACGGTGTGAAATTGAAGTGCATCCCTCGAGAGGAAGGACTGGAGCTGTTGGCAGAGATACATGGAGGCATATGTGGATCCCACATTGGGTCAAGAGCCCTTGCCGGCAAGGCGTTCCGGCAGGGTTTCTTCTGGCCCACCGCCCTCTAGGATACAATGACACTCGTCACCAGGTGTGAGGCCTGTCAGTTCCATTCAAGAAAGCTTCATCAACCAGCCCAAGCCCTTCAAACCATTCCTCTATCCTGGCCCTTCTCGGTCTGGGGCCTCGACATACTGGGCCCTTTCCCCCGCGCTGTCGGGGGCTTCGAGTACTTGTACGTAGCCATCGACAAGTTCACAAAGTGGCCAGAAGTGGAGGCAGTGAGGAAGGTCACAGCTCAGTCAACCGTCAAGTTCTTCAAGGGGCTAGTGTGCCGTTACGGTGTACCCAACCGGATCATCACCGACAACGGTACGCAATTCACAAGCCGCACCTTCATGCAATATACTCAGGACCTCGGCAGCAAAGTCTGTTTCGCTTCCGTCGCTCACCCGCGGAGCAACGAGCAAGCTGAGAGGGCAAATGCTGAAGTGTTATGAGGCTTAAGGACCAAGACCTTTGACAGACTGCACAAGAGCGGAAGGCGTTGGATTGATGAGTTGCCAACGGTTCTTTGGTCAATCAGGACGACACCAAATCCAGCCACCGGCCAGACACCCTTTGCCCTGGTATATGGGGCAGAAGCAGTTATCCCCACTGAACTCATATACAGGTCACCTCGAGTGCTCGCTTATGATGAGCTTGAGCAAGAGGAACTGCGGCAAGACGACGCGCTGCTCCTTGAGGAAGATCGTCTTCGGGCGGCTGTGAGAGCAGCACGCTACCAGCAAGCCTTGCGTCGCTACCATAGCCGCAAGGTTCATGCCCGGAGCCTTGAGGAAGGCAACCTTGTTCTTCGGCGCGTTCAATCGGCCAAGAATTCCAACAAGTTGATGCCGAAGTGGGAAGGCCCTTATCGGGTAATACGAGTCACCAGGCCCGGCGCAGTCCGCCTGGAGACCGAAGATGCCATTCCGGTGAGCAACTCCTGGAACATCGAGCATCTTCGCAAGTTTTACCCATAAGGCGCGGCTTGTCGGGCCTCCCGGCAAGCCACCTTTTGTACAAGCATTGCCGATGATGCATGTAACCCTTTGTACAAAGCCAGGCGCAGACCCTGAGCATAAATGAAGCGCTGGCGCCCTAAGTTATAGCATGCATGCTAGATCGAGTCTCGTCCTTGGTTAGGGTTGATAGTGCTTAGCGGCGGCTAACCCCTAGCTTAGAGGTCGACTAAGCGTCTCTTTGCCATTCTTTTGTCTTCCTTGGTTCGTAGGGCTCGGATATCCTTGCCGGATCACTTGAGGATGAAAAAAAAGGGGAGGAGGGACGGACCAGCATCTGGACCCCGGCAAGCCAGTGTTGCCGGGGGCTGCAAGTACAAAGATTCACCCACGGCGAACCAGAGTTGCCGGGGGCTGCAGTTTCAGATAAGTTCTTCATCCCTTATCATGCATTCTCTTATGGACTGAGGTATGCGAAACCTCGTTTCTTCCTAAAACTACCGTGCTCCCCTAACTCTAGGCTCTAGGGCTCGTTCCTGGGGCCAGGTTTGGTCGTAGTCGCGGCAGCGAAGGGACGAAACGAGGAGCCTGAACCCGCCTCATCCCTGCCTCCGCCGAAAGCGTGAGAAAGGTTGAGCGACGTGGGAAGACGACAGGGCCTGCTGCCGGGCAAGGAAGTGTCTATCTTAAAGATATCAAGGGTTCGCCCCTTGACGTGGGTTCCACCCGCAAGACAAGTGACCCGGCAAGCATCCCCTTTTTCATTAAAAACATTCCACTGAGGTACAGTTCGTGGAGAATGAAAAACATGAATGATGGGATTACAAGCTTTAGATTCAGCTAAGGCCCGAAGGCTTACAAACTAAAAAGAGATAAGGTGCCCATAATACCTTTCTTGTCCCTCTCTTCAGGAGGTAGGTCAAGGAGGCGAAAAGGGCAAAAGGGGCGCCTAGGCGAGCTACGGGTGGCAGAAGATACCAAGAGAACATCTCGGTGGTCGTCCAAAGGCTGGATGATGATGGCAGCGCCGGAGGCAGAGCTTGAAGACGAGGCGGCAGGATGTCAGCACGCGTCGAAGGCGTCATGCCCACGTACTCCGAGTTGACAGCCTTGCTGCCCGCCCTCTTCCTCTTCCGCAGCCTCCCAACGCCAGCCGCCCAAGGAGACGACCCCGAGAAGTTCAAGGAGCCGGCGACACGGATGATGGGGTCGCTGGTGCCGCACGGAGAGGTGCCCGACACCTAGTCGGACCCGTCATCCTGCCGCCCGCTACCCTCATCGTTGCTGCCGCTGTCCTCCTCGTCACTCCCGCTCGAGGAGGAGTCTTCGCTATCAGAGGAGCTCTCCACGCAGCACCTTGCCCGAGTCCCGAAGCACCCGAAGACCTTGACGGAGAGGAGACCGCCCTCCATCAGCTTAAAATGGAGGGTGAGCCCCTCCGTCAGGCGATGGACACGGGCGAACACCCTTGACCAAGATACATCACATTAGGGGCTGGGATGTCGACGCGGACTCGCGTACCGCTAATTCCAAAACCCCTCATGTGCAGCCTCAGTGTCTCAGGCGGGTCCAGCTCCATCTCGCTCGCGAATGGAGTTGGGAGACGAAGACGACGGCAAGGCGGCCGCCGCAGCCTGACGAAGAACTCACAAGGGTCGTCCCCAACGTGGCCCTCCATAGGGAGAGGAACTGCTGGCAGAGGCAAAGCCAGCGCGCCGCCCCATCCTCCTCTTCCCCGAGCGCCTCGGCTTCACCCACGGCCTCGCCCTCTCCCCCTTCCCCTCGCGGCTGGCTCTGCCACCGCAGGTGTAGGAGAAGGAGGGACGCGTTGTCGAGCGGCGACCCTCATCGCCACCGTCGAAGGACCAGGGTTCCCTTTCTCCATGGCGAATGAGAGGGAGGGGAGCAGAAGCTGAAGAAGTGAGATGGAGGAATGCAGGGCACCGACCCCCCCCCACTCTTTATAAAAGAGCAGGGTGGGGGCTCGACCGCCCCGTTCCGCCAATGAGGACGTGAATGGCGCAGGAGACCGGGGCCGATCCGCCGCCCCAGCCCGCGACGGCCCGGCTTCCCGCCTCCACCAACTGCCACCCCAGGCGCATGTGCGCTGCGTGGCGAACGTGCAGGACCGAAGCGACGGGTGAGGTGACTTCTCCCTGCCCCGTGACTAATGGGAGTGGCCGCCTTGAAAGACCATGCCTCGGTCCCGTCCAATAAATGGGTCGCGCCTCCATGCCTCCCTCCGTTTATGGGGAAGACGCGAGCCGCCCCCTTTTTTCCACGACGTAACACATGCATGCAGAGGACAGCGTCACGCATGCCGCCCACGTCACGCCCGCCTCCCCACGCTGCGCCATGCGCGGGAAGCATGGGAGGCGCAGCGCGCGAAGAAACTTACCGCGGTAAAAACCGCCCTGCCTGCCCGTGCACCGTTCTTGGGCCTGGCCCAACAACGCATAGCGCTCATGTGTGGCCCATGCCCGGGGGCTCCTGTCGGTGTACAAAAAGAGGGGTACACTTTTTGTACCCCTATGACTGTGCACAGGCAGTCTGAGCCGCGGGCGCCGCCGCACCGAGCCTGGCAAGGGAGGTAGAACCAAGGTAAGGCCGAAGCCAAAGAGGAGCAGAACGACGCCAAGACCAAGACCACAAAGAGCATAGGGGACGAAGCGCCCCCCGGCAAGATCCTTGGCGGGAGGCGGTTGTTGCCAACCCGGCAAGACCCTTGTCGTGGCAGCTCGCCCCACACCTACGGTGCGGGTCACCCTTGAATCCACTGCCCCCATGGGGCAAGGATTCGGGAGGCATCCCCGTGGTGGTATGTAGATCTTTGTGAAGACATTCAAGATCAGATGTACACTTTAGAAGATGATGATCCTTGGCGGGATCCCCAGCCAAGGAGAACCACAAGGCCCCCGGCAAGAGCCTTGCCGGGATGACAGCAGGTGCCACGGCAAGACCCTTGTCAGGACCCCGACAAGACCCTTGCCGGGGCCGCGGCAAGGCCCTTGCCAAGGACACCCGCGGGGCCACCATCGGACCCGCGCCAGTCACACCTCCACTACCGTTCGCATGCAGCTGCCGACCCAACCAGCTGGGCAGGCACATGCGTGGCGGCATGCAGATCCTCGTGGAGACCCACCGTTGCGCCACCTCGGCTGCCTGCCCACCTACATGGCATCGCAGGCACCGCTGGCCAGGGCGCGTGTCGACGCAGGAGAGAGCGGCGACGGACGAGGCATGGCTCTCCCCCGCCCCCGATAAAGCAAGGACACCTAAGCAAGGCGCATTAAAGGCACCTTGTCATGTAATGCGAGGGATAACCTCGCATCACTGTACCCTTTCCACCTCCTGTGTGCCACTGTCGCAGCCCCTTTCCCTATAAAAGGAGGCCCCAGTTGACCAGGAAGAGGATTCGGCTTTTTGGAGCTCCTCACGCCCCATAGCTAGCTCAAGAACACAAACATATAATCCACCAAAGCAGGAGTAGTGTCGGAGTAATGGGCCATGGGTAGGCAAACCCGAGGCCCAGAACCTTTCAAGACATCGGGGCCGGCTTCGCCCCTCAAAGGATCCCAAGACAAAGGGCGACTCTGGGAGTCGGCTATAGCATCGCCGACTTCCCACTCACGGCCGAATCTCGGAGACAGCCACGACCTAAGCCAACTTCCAGTTGACGACTCCAAGAAAGCCGACTATGGGGAGTCGGCCCGCGACTCCACCACCTTCAGCCTTCTACAAGAAGGACAGGACCGGGGATGGTCGGAGTACGGCCCTCCCCAACCCTGATTACCAAGGGCAGGTATGGCTACAGTGCGACGTACCGGAGGAGATCTTCGGTACGGCGCAGCACTGTGGCCATACCGGCCCTGACGTCCGCCCCAGCGGCGGAACCCTGTTCCCACGTTTGCCCGCCAGTACGGCCTGGAGATGGCGGGCCCCGCTAGTCAGTGGGAGAAGCAAAGACGGCGAGAGCGCCCGAAGACGGACCTCGTGGGAGTCGGCCTCTGAGAGTCGGCCCGTCCCTCTCACGGGTCCCGCACGCCATTAACCAGATAAGACGGGGAGTGGCCACAGTGATCGCCCGCCGGACGGCGGCACTGTTGCCACGACCCCATGACCAAACCAACGTCATCAGAGGCACGGCTACAGTGACCAGGTCAGCCGGCGGGGCCCACCAGCGGCGGGCCCCAGGAGTCGGCGGAGAAGACGGCCACTTGAGAGACAGGCAGTTGGGTCCCGCGCCCAGTTAGATTACCATTGTACCCCCGGGGGGTAGGCCTATATAAACCCCCCGGAACACCCATGCAAAGGGTTCAAACCTTGAGACCCCAGACCAGAGGCATAGAAGGGAGGAGCTAGCCGTGCCTTCCCCTACCTCTAGAACACAGCTCGAGGAGCAACGTTGTACACACCATTACCATAGTGAGCATGCGGAGACCCAGCAGAGCAGCAGTAGGGGTATTATCTCCTCGGAGAGCCCCGAAGCTGGGTAAGATCCATCGGCGTGCATGTCTACGCCTCATCCCGCTTCCAGGCACCGGTGACATTCTACTCGCCCCCACCATGATAAGCCATCCATTGGCATATGTCGTATCCAACCCCCGACATTTGGCGCCCACCGTGGAGCGAGGTGCACCGTCGTCCGGAGATCTGTTCTGGACGGGAACCCTTTTTCTCCCCGGCGAGCGTAGCCAGCCCGGCATGCCAGAGGGAATCTGCGCCGGCGCTGCACAACGCTGAGACCATCTGCGCGGCCAGCTGCCTCGCCGATCTTGTCGGCGAGGTTCGCCTCTCCGACGAGCCTGCGTCCCCGAGGGCCTTCTCGCGAGCCTCCTCGACGAGCTCCACGTTGCCGGCGAGCCTGCCGCTGACCTGGAGTCTGTAGGCTCCACCGACCCGATGCTGGTCGATTCTGACACCGCGTTGGTCGACGCCTTTCCCACCAACGTGGTGATCTATGACGAACCGCTCCCTCGTACGGAGAGCGGCGGAAGCACCGTCACTGAGTTGCTCGTCATCGACCATGGCGAGCACTCCGACGGGAGAGCTCACGACCCGCTTGATGCGGCACTGCAAGACCTGGATGCGCCCATTCTAGAGGACGCTGACGCCGAGACACTGGAGGCACGCCGCCTCCAGCTCGTCGAAGGCGCGAAGAAGCTGGCAAGCATGAGACGCTTGTCAGAGGCCTACCAGCGTGAGATGGATCGCGCTGTGGGCAGCTCGCCGGCTCCGACGGGGCCGAGCCGCCTAGGCGCGGTCCGCCAGCGCGGCGCGGACATCGCCAGCATGTTCGGGGCCAACCGCCCCGTATACGCCACGCCCGCAGAAAACATTCGAGCCGCCCAAGCGGCGGCGGACGAGCTGGACAACCTTGAAGGCGAAGAGCGCCGACTGATGACGGAGCGAGTCCAGCGACTCCTTGACGCGGCTGGCGCGCAGAACGCGGACGGCTGCCACACCGAAGGACCGCAGCAGCAGAAAGATGACCTGCCACCCCGCCGAGATCAAGGCGCAACATCTCGGACGCCGACTGGCGGCGTCCGCGGAAGAAAAGACAAGGAGCCGGCTGCAAGCCGCAGTCGGACTCATATCACCATCGAGCGCGACCAGGACGGCCGCCCGAAAGTAGTAGAGCGGCGGGACGACTATGTGCCTCCGCCACCCCGCAGAGAAAGGCGAGTCTCTCCACCGCCCATTGAACACCCGACTCTCGGAGGTCGCCTAGGCCGCCGAGTGGGAGTCGGAGAGAACGATGCCCGCCTCCGGATCGACCGACTCCATCGATCTATGGTACTAGAAGAAGATGAGCTGGGGCCGCCGTGTTTTGGTCCCCGCATCCGAGATGAGCCCTTCCCCAAAGGGTTCACTCTCCCTAGAGATACCCCCAAGTACACCGGCTCCGTGAAGCCGGAGGATTGGCTAGTCGACCACGCCACCGCCGTTGACATAGCAAGCGGCAACAAGCGCGTCGCCGTCAAGTACGTTCCGCTCATGCTCCAGGTCACGGCCCGGACATGGCTGAACAGCCTGAAGCCCCGCAGCATCAACAGTTGGGTCGACTTCACCGAGGCTTGAAGGAAATATGCCCTAGAGGCAATAATAAAGTTATTATTTATTTCCTTATATCATGATAAATGTTTATTATTCATGCTAGAATTGTATTAACTGGAAACATAATACATGTGTGAATACATAGACAAACAGAGTGTCACTAGTATGCCTCTACTTGACTAGCTCATTAATCAAAGATGGTTATGTTTCCTAGCCATGAACAAAGAGTTGTTATTTGATTAACGAGATCACATCATTAGTTGAATGATCTGATTGACATGACCCATTCCATTAGCATAGCACCCGATCGTTTAGTATGTTGCTATTGCTTTTATCCATGACTTATACATGTTCCTTTAACTATGAGACTATGCAACTCCCATTTACCGTAGGAACACTTTGTGTGCTACCAAACGTCACAACGTAACTGGGTGATTATAAAGGTGCTCTACAGGTGTCTCCGAAGGTACATGTTGAGTTGGCGTATTTCGAGATTAGGATTTGTCACTCCGATTGTCGGAGAGGTATCTCAGGGCCTTCTCGGTAATGCACATCACATAAAGCCTTGCAAGCATTGCAACCAATGAGTTAGTTGTGAGATGATGTATTACAGAACGAGAAAAGAGACTTGCCGGTAACGAGATTGAACTAGGTATTGGATACCGACGATCGAATCTCGGGCAAGTAACATACCGATGACAAAGGGAACAACGTATGTTGTTATGCGGTCTGACCGATAAAGATCTTCGTAGAATATGTAGGAGCCAATATGGGCATCCAGGTCCCGCTATTGGTTATTGACCGGAGACGTGTCTCGGTCATGTCTACATTGTTCTCGAACCGTAGGGTCCGCACGCTTAACGTTACGATGACAGTTATTATGAGTTTATGCATTTTGATGTACCGAAGGAGTTCGGAGTCCCGGATGTGATCACGGACGTGAGGAGGAGTCTCGAAATGGTCGAGACATAAAGAATTATATATTGGAAGCCTATGTTTGGACATCGGATGCATTCCAGGTGAAATCAGGATTTTACCGGAATACCGGGAGGGTTACCGGAACCCCCCGGGAGCATAATGGGCTAACATGGGCCTTGGAGGAGAGGTGAGAGGGCTGCCCTAGGGGCTGCGCGCCTCCCCCCCTTCCCCTAGTCCTATTAGGACTAGGAGAGGTGGGCGCCCCCCTCTCCCTCTCTCTCCCCCTTGGAGAATCCTAGTCCAACTAGGATTGGGGGGGGGGGAATCCTACTCCCAGAGGGAGTAGGACTCTCTGGCGCGCCAAGGCTTGGCCGGCCAGCCCCTCCCCCTTGGCTCCTTTATATACGGGGGCAGGGGGCACCCCAAAGACACACAAGTTGATCTACGGATCGTTCCTTAGCCGTGTGTGGTGCCCCCTTCCACCAAATTCCACCTCAATCATATCGTTGCAGTGCTTAGGCGAAGCCCTGCGCCGGTAACACATCAAGATCGTCACCATGCCGTCGTGCTGACGGAACTCTTCCCCGACGCTTTGCTGGATCGGAGCCCGGGGATCGTCATCGAGCTGAACGTGTGCCAAGAACTCGGAGGTGCCGGAGTAACGGTGCTGTGATCGGTTGGATCGCGAGGAGAACGTACGACTACTTCCTCTATGTTGTGTCAACGCTTCCGCTTCGGTCTACGAGGGTACGTAGACAACACTCTCCCCTCTCGTTGCTATGCATCACCATGATCTTGCGTGTGCGTAGGAAAATTTTTGAAATTACTACGTTCCCCAACAGTGGTATCAGAGCCTAGGTTTTATGGTTTGATGTTATTTGCACGAGTAGAACACAAGTGAGTTGTGGACGATACAAGTCATACTGCCTACCAGCATGTCATACTTTGGTTCAGCGGTATTGTTGGACGAGACGATCCGGACCAACCTTACGCGTACGCTTACGCGAGACCGGTTCCCTCGACGTGCTTTGCACATAGATGGCTTGCGGAAGACTGTCTCTCCAACTTTAGTTGAACCGAGTGTGGCTACGCCCGGTCCTTGAGAAGGTTAAAACGGAGTCTATTTGACAAACTATCGTTGTGGTTTTGATGCGTAGGTAAGATGAGTTCTTGCTTAAAGCCCGTAGCAGCCACGTAAAAACTTGCAACAACAAAATAGAGGACGTCTAACTTGTTTTTGCAGGGCATGTTGTGATGTGATATGGACAAGACGTGATGCTAAATTTTATTGTATGAGATGATCATGTTTTGTAACCGAGTTATCGGCAACTGGCA
This sequence comes from Aegilops umbellulata, assembly GCA_032464435.1. Taxonomy (NCBI): domain Eukaryota; kingdom Viridiplantae; phylum Streptophyta; class Magnoliopsida; order Poales; family Poaceae; genus Aegilops; species Aegilops umbellulata. The sequence goes on along the minus strand of CP136055.1, from coordinate 376,652,591 downwards.
GGAGCCATATGGTTGTCGCTTTATTGTATGCAATGCAATCGCGATGTAATGCTTTACTTTATTACTAAGCGGTAGTGATAGTCGTAGAAGCATAAGATTGGCGAGACGACAACGATGCTGCGATGAAGATCAAGGTGTCGCGCCGGTGACGATGGTGATCATGACGGTGCTTCGAAGATGGAGATCACAAGCACAAGATGATGATGGCCATATCATATCACTTATATTGATTGCATGTGATGTTTATCCTTTTATGCATCTTATCTTGCTTTGATTGACGGTAGCATTGTAAGATGATCTCTCACTAAATTATCAAGAAGTGTTCTCCCTGAGTATGCACCGTTGCGAAAGTTCTTCGTGCTGAGACACCACGTGATGATCGGGTGTGATAGGCTCTACGTTCAAATACAACGGGTGCAAAACAGTTGCACACGCGGAATACTCAGGTTTAACTTGACGAGCCTAGCATATACAGATATGGCCTCGGAACACAGAGACCGAAAGGTCGAGCGTGAATCATATAGTAGATATGATCAACATAATGATGTTCACCATTGAAACTACTCCATCTCACGTGATGATCGGACATGGTTTAGTTGATTTGGATCACGTGATCACTTAGAGGATTAGAGAGATGTCTATCTAAGTGGGAGTTCTTAAGTAATATGATTAATTGAACTTTAATTTATCATGAACTTAGTACCTGATAGTATCTTGCTTGTCTATGTTGTGTAGATAGATGGCTCGTGCTGTTGTTCCGTTGAATTTTAATGCGTTCCTTGAGAAAGCAAAGTTGAAAGATGATGGTAGCAATTACACGGACTGGGTCCGTAACTTGAGGATTATCCTCATTGCTGCACAGAAGAATTACGTCCTGGAAGCACCGCTGGGTGCCAGGCCTGGTGCAAGAGCTACGCCAGATGTTGTGAACGTCTGGCAAAGCAAAGCTGATGACTACTCTATAGTTCAGTGTGCCATGCTTTACGGCTTAGAACCGGGACTTCAACGACGTTTTGAACACCATGGAGCATATGAAATGTTCCAGGAGTTGAAGTTAATATTTCAAGCAAATGCCCGGATTGAGAGATATGAAGTCTCCAATAAGTTCTATAGCTGTAAAATGGAGGAGAACGGTTCTGTCAGTGAGCATATACTCAGAATGTCTGGGTATAACAATCACTTGATTCAACTGGGAGTTAATCTTCCGGATGATTGCGTCATTGACAGAATTCTCCAATCACTGCCACCAAGCTACAAGAGCTTCGTGATGAACTATAATATGCAAGGGATGACCAAAACTATGCCCGAGCTCTTCGCGATGCTAAAAGCCGCGGAGGTAGAAATCAAAAAGGAGCATCAAGTGTTGATGGTTAACAAAACCACTAGTTTCAAGAAAAAGGGAAAAGGGAAGAAAAAGGGGAACTTCAAAAAGAACAGCAAGCAAGTTGCTACTCAAGAGAAGAAACCCAAGTCTGGACCTAAGCCTGAAACTGAGTGCTTCTATTGCAAGCAGACTGGTCACTGGAAGCGGAACTGCCCCAAGTATTTGGCGGATAAGAAGGATGGCAAGGTTAACAAAGGTATATATGATATACATGTTATTGATGTGTACCTTACTAATTCTCGCAGTAGCACCTGGGTATTTGATACTGGTTCTGTTGCTAATATTTGCAACTCAAAACAGGGGCTACGGATTAAGCGAAGATTGGCTAAGGACGAGGTGACGATGCGCGTGGGAAATGGTTCCAAAGTCGATGTGATCGCGGTCGGCACGCTACCTCTACATCTACCTTCGGGATTAATATTAGATCTAAATAATTGTTATTTAGTACCAGCGTTGAGCATGAACATTATATCTGGATCTTGTTTGATGCGAGACGGTTATTCATTTAAATCAGAGAATAATGGTTGTTCTATTTATATGAGTAATATCTTTTATGGTCATGCGCCATTAAAGAGTGGTTTGTTCTTACTTAATCTCGATAGTAGTAATACACATATTCATAATGTTGAAGCCAAAAGATGCAGAGTTGATAATGATAGTGCAACTTATTTGTGGCACTGCCGTTTAGGTCATATCGGTGTAAAGCGCATGAAGAAACTCCATACTGATGGACTTTTGGAGTCACTTGATTATGAATCACTTGGCACTTGCGAACCGTGCCTTATGGGCAAGATGACTAAAACACCGTTCTCCGGTACTGTGGAGAGAGCAACAGATTTATTGGAAATCATACATACTGATGTATGTGGTCCAATGAATGTTGAGGCTCGTGGCGGATATCGTTATTTTCTCACCTTCACTGATGATTTAAGCAGATATGGGTATATCTACTTAATGAAACACAAGTCTGAAACATTTGAAAAGTTCAAAGAATTTCAGAGTGAAGTGGAAAATCATCGTAACAAGAAAATAAAGTTTCTACGATCTGATCGTGGAGGAGAATATTTGAGTTACGAGTTTGGTCTGCATTTGAAACAATGCGGAATAGTTTCGCAACTCACGCCACCCGGAACACCACAACGTAATGGTGTGTCCGAACGTCGTAATCGTACTTTACTGGATATGGTGCGATCTATGATGTCTCTTACGGATTTACCGCTATCTTTTTGGGGTTATGCTCTAGAGACGGCCGCATTCACGTTAAATAGGGCACCATCAAAATCCGTTGAGACGACGCCTTATGAACTGTGGTTTGGCAAGAAACCAAAGTTGTCGTTTCTTAAAGTTTGGGGCTGCGATGCTTATGTGAAAAAGCTTCAACCTGATAAGCTCGAACCCAAATCGGAAAAATGTGTCTTCATAGGATACCCAAAGGAGACTATTGGGTATACCTTCTATCACAGATCCGAAGGCAAAATTTTTGTTGCTAAAATCGGAAACTTTCTGGAGAAGGAGTTTCTCTCGAAAGAAGTGAGTGGGAGGAAAGTAGAACTTGATGAGATAACAGTATCTACTCCCTTATTGAGAAGTAGTACATCATAGAAATCTGTTCCTGTGACACCTACATCAAATAGGGAGGAAGCTAATGATAATGATCATGAAACTTCAGATCAAGTTTCTACTGAACTTCGTAGATCAACCAGAGTAAGATCCGCACCAGAGTGGTACGGTAATCCTATTTTGGAAGTCATGTTACTAGACCATGATGAACCTACGAACTATGAAGAAGCGATGGTGAGCCCAGATTCCGCAAAGTGGCTTGAGGCCATGAAATCTGAGATGGGATCCATGTATGAAAACAAAGTGTGGACTTTGGTTGACTTGCCCGATGATCGGCAAGCAATTGAGAATAAATGGATTTTTAAGAAGAAGACTGACGCTGATGGTAATGTTACTGTCTATAAAGCTCGACTTGTTGCAAAAGGTTTTCGACAAGTTCAAGGGATTGACTACGATGAGACATTCTCACCCGTAGCGATGCTTAAGTCTGTCCGAATCATGTTAGCAGTTGCCGCATTTTATGATTATGAAATTTGGCAAATGGATGTCAAAACTGCATTCCTGAATGGATTTCTGGAAGAAGAGTTGTATATGATGCAACCAGAAGGTTTTGTCGATCCAAAGGGAGCTAACAAAGTGTGCAAACTCCAGTGATCCATTTATGGACTGGTGCAAGCCTCTCGGAGTTGGAATAAACGCTTTGATAGTGTGATCAAAGCATTTGGATTTATACAGACTTTTGGAGAATCCTGTATTTACAAGAAAGTGAGTGGGAGCTCTGTAGCATTTCTGATATTATATGTGGATGACATATTGCTGATCGGAAATAATATAGAATTTCTGGATAGCATAAAGGGATACTTGAATAAGAGTTTTTCAATGAAAGACCTCGGTGAAGCTGCTTACATATTGGGCATTAAGATCTATAGAGATAGATCAAGACGCTTAATAGGACTTTCACAAAGCACATACCTTGACAAAGTTTTGAAAAAGTTCAAAATGGATCAGGCAAAGAAAGGGTTCTTGCCTGTGGCACAAGGTGTGAAGTTGAGTAAGACTCAATGCCCGACCACCGCAGAAGATAGAGAGAAAATGAAAAATGTTCCCTATGCTTCAGCCATAGGCTCTATCATGTATGCAATGCTGTGTACCAGACCTGATGTGTGCCTTGCTGTAAGTTTAGCAGGAAGGTACCAAAGTAATCCAGGAGTGGATCACTGGACAGCGGTCAAGAACATCCTTAAGTACTTAAGAAGGACTAAGGATATGTTTCTCATTTATGGAGGTGACAAAGAGCTCGTCGTAAACGGTTATGTCAATGCGAGCTTTGACACTGATCCGGACGATTCTAAATCGCAAACTGGATACGTATTTACATTAAACGGTGGAGCTGTCAGTTGGTGCAGTTCTAAACAAAGCGTCGTGGCGGGATCTACATGTGAAGCTGAGTACATAGCCGCTTCGGAAGCAGCTAATGAAGGAGTCTGGATGAAGGAGTTCATATCCGACCTAGGTGTTGTACCTAGCGTAACGGGTCCAATGAAAATCTTTTGTGACAATACTGGTGCAATTGCCTTGGCAAAGGAATCCAGATTTCACAAAAGAACCAAACACATCAAAAGACGCTTCAACTCCATCCGGGATTTGGTCCAGGTGGGAGACATAGAGATATGCAAGATACATACGGATCTGAATGTTGCAGACCCGTTGACTAAGCCTCTTCCACGAGCAAAACATGATCAGCACCAAGACTCCATGGGTGTTAGAATCATTACTTTGTAATCTAGATTATTGACTCTAGTGCAAGTGGGAGACTGAAGGAAATATGCCCTAGAGGCAATAATAAAGTTATTATTTATTTCCTTATATCATGATAAATGTTTATTATTCATGCTAGAATTGTATTAACTGGAAACATAATACATGTGTGAATACATAGACAAACAGAGTGTCACTAGTATGCCTCTACTTGACTAGCTCATTAATCAAAGATGGTTATGTTTCCTAGCCATGAACAAAGAGTTGTTATTTGATTAACGAGATCACATCATTAGTTGAATGATCTGATTGACATGACCCATTCCATTAGCATAGCACCCGATCGTTTAGTATGTTGCTATTGCTTTTATCCATGACTTATACATGTTCCTTTAACTATGAGACTATGCAACTCCCATTTACCGTAGGAACACTTTGTGTGCTACCAAACGTCACAACGTAACTGGGTGATTATAAAGGTGCTCTACAGGTGTCTCCGAAGGTACATGTTGAGTTGGCGTATTTCGAGATTAGGATTTGTCACTCCGATTGTCGGAGAGGTATCTCAGGGCCTTCTCGGTAATGCACATCACATAAAGCCTTGCAAGCATTGCAACCAATGAGTTAGTTGCGAGATGATGTATTACAGAACGAGAAAAGAGACTTGCCGGTAACGAGATTGAACTAGGTATTGGATACCGACGATCGAATCTTGGGCAAGTAACATACCGATGACAAAGGGAACAACGTATGTTGTTATGCGGTCTGACCGATAAAGATCTTCGTAGAATATGTAGGAGCCAATATGGGCATCCAGGTCCCGCTATTGGTTATTGACCGGAGACGTGTCTCGGTCATGTCTACATTGTTCTCGAACCGTAGGGTCCGCACGCTTAACGTTACGATGACAGTTATTATGAGTTTATGCATTTTGATGTACCGAAGGAGTTCGGAGTCCCGGATGTGATCTCGGACGTGACGAGGAGTCTCGAAATGGTCGAGACATAAAGAATTATATATTGGAAGCCTATGTTTGGACATCGGATGCATTCCAGGTGAAATCAGGATTTTACCGGAATACCGGGAGGGTTACCGGAACCCCCCGGGAGCATAATGGGCCAACATGGGCCTTGGAGGAGAGGTGAGAGGGCTGCCCTAGGGGCTGCGCGCCTCCCCCCCTTCCCCTAGTCCTATTAGGACTAGGAGAGGTGGGCGCCCCCCTCTCCCTCTCTCTCCCCCTTGGAGAATCCTAGTCCAACTAGGATTGGGGGGGAATCCTACTCCCAGAGGGAGTAGGACTCTCTGGCACGCCAAGGCTTGGCCGGCCAGCCCCTCCCCCTTGGCTCCTTTATATACGGGGGCAGGGGGCACCCCAAAGACACACAAGTTGATCTACGGATCGTTCCTTAGCCGTGTGCGGTGCCCCCTTCCACCAAATTCCACCTCAATCATATCGTTGCAGTGCTTAGGCGAAGCCCTGCGCCGGTAACACATCAAGATCGTCACCACGCCGTCGTGCTGACGGAACTCTTCCCCGACGCTTTGCTGGATCGGAGCCCGGGGATCGTCATCGAGCTGAACGTGTGCCAAGAACTCGGAGGTGCCGGAGTAACGGTGCTGCGATCGGTTGGATCGCGAGGAGAACGTACGACTACTTCCTCTACGTTGTGTCAACGCTTCCGCTTCGGTCTACGAGGGTACGTAGACAACACTCTCCCCTCTCGTTGCTATGCATCACCATGATCTTGCGTGTGCGTAGGAAAATTTTTGAAATTACTACGTTCCCCAACAAGGCTTTCGTCCGCAACTTCACGAGCACGTACAAGCGACCTCCCAAGCCTCGCCAGCTCTCCTTGTACGTGCAAGGCCCCGACGAATCCACTCGCGACTACCTCACGCGTTGGGCCGAGCTCCGAAACTCCTGCAAGGGCGTGCACGAGGTGCAGGCCATCGAGTACTTCACCACCGGGTGCAGAGAAGGCACCCTCCTCAAGCACAAGCTTCTCTGCGACGAGCCGAAGACCCTGGATGAGCTGCTGATCATAGCAGACAAATACGCCATGGCCGACTCTTCTATGAAGATGGAGATCCAAGTCGGCACGACAGGCAAAGTCGCCCCTCAGGCTCCCAGAACCCCGGCTGGAGACGCCAGCCGGCGGCAGCAGCAGAACGATCACAAGCACAAGGCCCCGCAGCCGGCTTCCAATAGCCAGCAGGTCACAACGGTCGACGATCAGCAACCAGAAGGGCAGCCTCCACCCAAGCGGCAGAAGGGCGGCAAGTCCAATTGGCTGCCGGCTTTCTCCTATGAGCAGACTCTGGATGGCCCCTGCAAGTTTCACAGTGGCGCGAAGCCATCAAACCACACCACCAGAAAGTGCCACTGGCTGACTAGGATTGCCAAGGGAGACGGCTTGGTGCCTCCTCCACCTGCTGGACAGCCGCCTCCGCCTCCACCACCGCAGCCGGCTGCCAGGCCAGTCGGCGCAGTGCAAGATGAGTACCCCGAAGAGCACGGGGCTTACGTGGTGTTCACCAGCGTGGCAGATGACAAGCGCAGCAAGCGGCTGCAGCGGCAAGAAGTGAGCGCGGTGGCATCGGACGCCCCAGAGTTCATGCACTGGTCCGAGAAACCTATCAGTTGGAGCAGGGCAGATCACCCAAAGGTGATGCCAAATCCAGGTTCCTACGCCTTGGTTCTGGAGGCCACATTTGCCACTGATAGGCGGGCAGCTCGCTTCTCACGAGTTCTGATAGATGGAGGCAGCAGTATCAACATCCTGTACAAGGATACTATGGAGAAGTTAGGAATCAAGCAAAGACAACTCCAGAGCAGCCGGACTGTATTCCATGGGATCGTCCCTGGCCTTTCCTGCTCCCCAATCGGCAAGATTTTGATAGTTGTCCTTTTCGGAGATAAGGATCACTTCCGCCGAGAGCCAGTCTGGTTTGAAGTGGTGGACCTCCGGAGCCCATACCATGCACTACTTGGCCGACCTGCCTTGGCCAAGTTCATGGCGGTCCCCCACTACGCCTACCTCAAGATGAAGATGCCGAGTTCCAAGGGAATCCTGACTGTAGTCGGCGACTACAGAAAGTCGTCCGCTTGTGTGGCCGAGAGTAGTCGGCTGGCCGAGTCACTGGTTATTGCAGCAGAGAAGCGGCTTCTTGACCGAGTTGTGGCAATGGCCGGCAAGCAGCATGAGTTGTCGCCCAACCCCAAGGAGTCGGAAGCTGAGGGCTCGTTCAAGCCGGCGAAGGAAACGAAGAAGATACCTTTGGACCCAGAGCACCCGGAGAGGTACGCTGTCGTAGGTGCGACCCTCGACAGCAAATAGGAAGGCGAGCTCGTCGATTTCCTCCGTGAGAATCGGGACATCTTTGCATGGTCCCCCAAAGACATGACAGGTGTACCGACGGAATTCGCCGAGCACAAGTTACACGTCCGGTCTGATGTGAAGCCCGTCAGGCAGCCCTTGCGCCGCCTGTCAGAAGAGAAAAGAAGAGTTGTTGGTGAAGAGATAGCCCGGCTCCTCGCAGCCGGCTTTATCATGGAAGTATTTTTCCCAGAGTGGTTAGCGAACCCAGTTTTAGTGCTGAAGAAGAACAAGCAGTGGCGAATGTGTATCGACTACACAAGCCTGAACAAAGCCTGCCCCAAGGACCCGTTTGCTCTGCCGAGGATCGATCAGGTGATAGACTCCACAGCCGGATGCGAGCTGTTGAGCTTCTTAGATGCCTATTCAGGATATCACCAGATCAAGCTGGACCCGGCAGACAGACTGAAGACCGCCTTCATCACGCCGTTCGGAGCCTTCTGCTACCTGACCAACTTTGCCAAAGGCGCCTTGGCCCGTTTCTGCGCGACGCAGGGCATCCGACTAGACCTAGCGTCCATTGCCCATCCGCAGTCAAACGGCTAGGTGGAGCGGGCGAATGGCCTCATCCTGTCCGGCATCAAGCCTCGGTTGGTCGAACCGTTGGAGCGATCGGCCGGCTGTTGGCTTGACGAGTTGCCGGCCGTCCTCTGGAGTCTGCGCAGGACTCCAAACAAGTCAACCGGCTTCACGCCCTTCTTCCTCGTCTACGGTGCTGAAGCCGTCATCCCAACGGATATAGAGTTCGACTCCCCACGAGTTATGATGTACACCACGGAGGATGCAGAAGAAGCACGACAAGACGGTGTCGATCTGCTGGAAGAGGGCCGGCTATTGGCACTCAGCCGGTCCAGCATCTACCAGCAGAGCCTACGTCGCTACTACAACAGGAAGGTCAGGCCGAGATCCTTCCAAGAGGGCGACCTTGTGCTCCGGCTGATCCAGCGAACAGCCGGCCAACACAAGTTGTCGGCTCCGTGGGAAGGCCCCTTCATCATCAGCAAGGTGCTGGGCAACAACTCCTACTACCTGATCGACGCTCAGAAGCCCCGACCACGCAAGAGGGACGACTCCGGCAAAGAGACGGAGCGACCGTGGAACGCGAATCTTCTTCGAAGATTTTACAGCTGATGCAGTATGTATCACGCCCCCCTTTTTGTATTTTAAAGTATCAAGACTCTGGGGCCCCCGAGACGGACTCGGGGACTGCTCCTTTTGTTATCTGTATGATAAGAATTATGCTTCCGAGTACGACACTCTCTATGTCGCTTGACCCCGGGCTCGACCAGTCGGCCCGGGGACTTGCCGTCTCGCGCTATGAAAACGCTTCCTGCGATCAGACAAGTAGTGCGCGGCGCCTAAGCCGACTCCCGCCAAAGCCACAGCTCACAGAGCGACTGACTGGTGGGCCGGAGTAAGGTAGAATAGGCGCCCGCACGAAAAAAGGCTAAGGACACAAAGCGTAAAAACATAGCCCGAGCTGGCTTTGCAGCTAGTCCTCGCAAAACCGACTCCGAGTAGTCGGCTTGCCGCCTTTCTATCCGACTTGCTACAAAAACTCTAGAACGGCTAAGTACTTGCCTTCCCAAGGCGGCCAGGTATTTGGTCTAGCAGCAGTCCGCGGAGCGGCTGTCTGACTGGCAAAGACGACACCCAAGGGAAGGCGGCAAAGGAAAAAAGCCTAAAAGAGCAACAAGCAAGAAACGATAGAATCTAGACAAATATTTACACCACAAAGGCCATTGGTCGAATCCATGAACAGATGTTCAAAATACACCCAGCAGGTGGAAATGTGCGAATTAACAAAGTCTTCGAGAAACTACTAAGCAGATAAATAAAGCAAGACGGCGGCTTATGAAGCGGCAGACGGGTTTGGGGGCTCGGAGGAGATGGCGGTGTCAGACGTCAGGGCAGCCGGTTGGGTAGACTCGGCTTGATCACCTCCAGCAGCAGTCGGCATAGTTGGGCGCGGCTCGTTGTTGGAGGCACGGTCGAGCTGAGGCTGGTCGCCCGCTCCGGCTTTTGGCGCCTCCGTCTCGCCGCCGGCTTCCACCTCGTCTTCTTCCTCGATGCTGGAGCCAATCACCTCCGCCGAGTCCTCGCCGTAGTTCGGGTTCATCCCAAACCACTCCGGCGGCGCCTCCTCGCCGTTGTCAGCACGCTTAGGAACGAAGACACTGGTGTCGACGTACTCGGCGATCGCCACAGCGTGCTTGACGAAGTCATCCTCCATGGCTGCCAGCTCCGGCTGGGCCTCAGCTCGGAGCGTGGCCAGCTGGTCCAGACTCAGGTCTGGATACCACGCCTTGACGAACTCCAAGGCACAACGCGCCCCGGCACGTGCCGAGGAGCCCTTCCAAGCCTCCAGGCGGCCTGCTGCGACCTCCAGCCAGTCGGCAGTCCGACTGGGAGTGCACAGAACCGGCATCTCCGGCCACAAGGCAGCAATCGCCTGGGCGCCGACTCGTTGAAGCAGGCGCAGCATCCGGTGAGCCGGCCGTAGACGAGCCTCGATGCTCAGAAGCTGTTCGTCAAGAGTCCTGGGGGCGTTGACAGCAACCTCCTCGCCGGCCGCCCTCCGCGCCTCACTGTCAGCCTCGATGGCTTGAACGGCAGTTTGTGCGTGACCCAGGAAGAAGTCTGCCAAAGAAGAAAAAAGAAGCAAGTCAGAAAAAGCAAGAGTCGGCCCGACCCACAGTCGGCCGCTCAAAGAAAGCGAGCAAAGAAAACTTACCATCAACGATATCTTCAATCTCGTGGAAGCCGGAGGTCAGCATCGCCCCCTTATCAGTCCAGGAGGAGCGTTCGGCCTCGAACTCGCCTGGAGCTCAGCCTCCTTGTCCTTCGCCTCCTCCTGCGTCTTCTTGAGCAGCTCCTTCTGCTTCGCCAGTTGCGCGGCCAGCAGGTCGCGCTCTGTGACAAGCTTGCCGCAGTCCGCCTCTTTGGCACGCAAGGCGGTGTTAGCAGCGCCCAGCTGCTCCTGAAGGACGGCGTTGGTCTCTGAAGAAAAAGAAAAAGGACACAAGTCGGCAGAAAAGGTCATCAGAAAAGGTCGCCAAGGAGATCCGGCCCGACTGCGCAGCAGTTAGCTCGAATCTCGAGGACTACAGCCCGCGGGTGCGCCAGCGCGCCCCCGCGAAGAAGCAAACTTACTCCGGCTCTCCGACAAGTCGGCAGTCCGCTTGCCCAGCTCTTCAACATTTCGGTTGAAGACGGTGGCTCGGAGGTTGTGGTAGTCCTACAGTGAGCATTTCAAAAAAAAATAAGCGTTTGGAGTTCGCCATTAGAGTTCCAACCCGCCTGCTCAGCAGCCGACTCGGAACTCGGGGACTACACCCAGTGGGTGCGCTGGCGTGCCCCCACAGAGAAGAACAAGAAAAAACAAGTCGGAAGGAACATACCCGGACGGCCGCTCGTGTCGCCAGGTGCGCCTTTGTGCAGTGCTGGATGGCGTCGCTTTCAGCTCGCAGCTTCGCCTGGACGTCCAGGAGCGCCTGGTTCAGCGGGCCCGTGCCGCCTCCTCGCGCCCACCCGACGGGCGCGGAGCTCGTCACCTCAACCTCTGGCGTGGCCGAGCTGGCCGCTCCGGTCTCCAGAGGGCGTGGCGCCGAAGTCGCCTTCTCCAGACGGCGACGAGTTGGGAGGGCGACTTGAAGAAGCAAGTTCGCCGTGGCTTCGTCCCTAGTCGGCGGTACCGGCGGGTCCGCCGACTGTTTATCCTTCGCGCCCCCCGATGACGGCGGGGGCGGAGGTGGCGGCACCACCGGGTCTCACCTGGGGTTCTCGCCGCCCTCCCTCTCCGCAATGGCGTACTCCCCGCCGGCTTCTCCAGACCACTCCGTATAAACCGGAGGCGGCGCCGAGTTCAACGGAACGACGAGCAGCGCCGATTGGCGGCGCGCGGCTTCTTCGGCCCGCTCTTGGGCCGCGGCGGCAGCTCCGGCTCCCTCGAGACCCTGTTGGGCGGAGGCGGCCGTCTTCTCGGCCTCCGCCTTCTTCCGACGGGCGGCTTCATCCTCGTCGCGCTTCTCCTGCGCGTTCCGCTCCGTCGCCTCCCGGAGGTCGGCGGCTGGGTCGATGCGCCGAGTCGTAGCGGACGACTCCACCGACCACCTGATGGAGGCGGCGGCGACCCTCCCGAGGGTGAGAGGAGCTCTGAAACAAGGACAACATGTAAAAACTCAGACTAAACCAGAAGACAGAGAAGTAGGGGCACTCAAGCAGAGGACAGCGGCGGCTTCTTCACTTCCGTACGAAAGCGCTGGGCCTTCGCGGCCGCCTCTTCCCGTTTGGTCGCGGCGGCTGCCCCCTTGAACTTCTTCTCCCGGCCTCCGAGGGAACTCAGCCCGGCCCGGCGCTTCTTTGAGACATCTTGCCTCGGCTGGTGGTGCGGGGCGACTTCCCCTTCTTCGCCGACGGGCCAGTCGGCGAAGGTGGCCGAGGGCCTCAGGCCGCCTTCTTCTCCTTCGCCGCCTCCTTCGGCGTCAGCCTCCAATGCCTCCGCCCCCAAGTCGGGGTCGTCGACATCGCTCTCTGCTCGATCAGAGGCGAACTGGCGAGGTGGCCCCGTGGCGCCAGATGAGGGCTGGAGAAGAGAGTTCTGGTTCAAAGGTTAAGAGGAATAAAGAGCAGAAGCCGGATTCGGCTGGAAAAGAAAAAGAGAAGAGAAGAGCAACTTACCACCGGCGGGGGTTGGCGCGCGAGTATGGCTCCATGCCAAACTGCCAGTCCCCCGAGAGGCCGCAGTTCGTGATATAGTTTACCGTGTCCGCAACCTCCGCGTGGGGAAGGTCTTTGGTGCACGTCCGACTGGGGTCCCGGTGGCCGCTCATCTGGCAGATCAGATGGGGCCAGCTTTGGAGCGGCAGGACTCGGCGCGCCACGAAGGCGGCCAACAAGTCGGCTCCAGTCAGGCCGGCCGACTGCGTCAACACCCGAAGTCGCTGCACGGTGGCGGCTCCAGCCGGAGTCAGCGTCTTGGCGCGGTAAGACCAGCTGGACTGCCTCCCAGCCGGCATGCCGGCTTCGAAGGCCGGCAGGTTGACCCAGTCGCCATCTGTGGCGACGTTCTATACATAGAAGTAAGAACGCTGCCACATCTTCACCGACTTGATCTGCTGGATGGCGGGGAATGGGTTGTCAGCAGTCGACCTCCGCAGCGCGATGAAGGCGCCGCATTGGGCTGGCACACCGGCGACGTGCGTGCCGAGCTTAGAATGGAAGAACTCCCCCCACAGCTCGATGGTGGGGAGAACACCGAGGAATCCCTCGCAGAGCGAGGCGAAGGCCGCCAACAGCACCACTGTGTTTTGAGTAAGGTGGTGCGGTTGGAGGCCGTGAAACTCCAAGAACGAGCGGAAGAATCCGCTCGCCGGCAGCCCCAGGCCGCGCGTCAGGTGGGAGCGGAACACGACGCGCTCGCCCTCCGCCGGCGCCGGCGACACCTCCTCCGGCGGCGGGGCGCGTGCCTGCACAAGGTGCGCGCCGGGGAGGCGGCGCGTCTTACGAAGAAACTCGATGATGTCGTCGTCAACTTCAGAGCCGTCCCACACGCCGGAGCGGACGGCGGCGGGCGCGGCGGCGGAAGAAGAGCTCATCGCCGGGAGCAGGGCGTGGCCCAGCGCGGCAGCAGTGAGAAGAAGAAGGAAGAAGAAGGAGCGAGAGGAAGCAGAGGAGAGCGGGCGCGCGTGCTCCGCCGCCCTGCTCCCTCTGCCTACTTATAGGCCTGCGGGCTAAGGAGCCGAGGGGGCGTCGTGGGATTAACTGCGCCCACACCCCCACGACCCCCATGATTTACCACGCGGAATTACCGCGCGCATTTACTGCGCCAGAAGCCCAACTGCCCGCGCGGCCGCAGCGGATCCGCTCGAGGGCCGAGGCGGGGTAGTGGCGGGCCCCGCCCGCGGGCCTGTCCCGTCGCGCGCGTGGGCTGGCAGGCTTGCCCGGCCACGTGGCGCCCATGGACGGGTCCGCGGCGGGCGGCGGTCGTGTAGCTTCTCAAGCACGCCGTTCGCGTCCCGCCACGATCTTCAAACTACCTAAAGAAGAGCAAGGCGACCTAAGGGCAAGTCCGACCTCTGAAAGACGGCTCGTCGAAGACGGCCGGAGCAGAATCGCCTCCTGATAATCGGCACGAAGGGGACGGAAGGCGAGCTACGGCACCAACCCCTCGAAGGAAGAAACTGTTGAGTCCCCTCGACGCATCCCTCGGCGCCTCACCAGCTTCGGGGACTACTATCGGAGTAATGGGCCACGGGTAGGCAAACCCGAGGCCCAGAACCTTTCAAGACATCGGGGCCGGCTTCGCCCCTCAAAGGATCCCAAGACAAAGGGCGATTCTGGGAGTCGGCTACAGCATCGCCGACTTCCCACTCACGGCCGAATCTCGAAGACAGCCACGACCTAAGCCGACTTCCAGTTGACGACTCCAAGAAAGCCGACTATGGGGAGTCGGCCCGCGACTCCACCACCTTCAGCCTTCTAGAAGAAGGACAAGACCGGGGATGGTCGGAGTACGGCCCTCCCCTACCCTGATTACCAAGGGCAGGTATGGCTACAGTGCGACGTACCGGAGGAGATCTTCGGTACGGCGCAGCACTGTGGCCATACCGGCCCTGACGTCCGCCCCAGCGGCGGAACCCTGTTCCCACGTTGGCCCGCCAGTATGGCCTGGAGACGGCGGGCCCCGCTAGTCAGTGGGAGAAGCGAAGACGGCGAGAGCGCCCGAAGACGGACCTCGTGGGAGTCGGCCTCTGAGAGTCGGCCCGTCCCTCCCACGGGCCCCGCACGCCATTAACCAGATAAGACGGGGAGTGGCCACAGTGATCGCCCGCCGGACGGCGGCACTGTTGCCACGACCCCATGACCAAACCAATGTCATCAGAGGCACGGCTATAGTGACCAGGTCAGCCAGCGGGGACCACCAGCGGCGGGCCCCAGGAGTCGGCGGAGAAGACGGCCACTTGAGAGACAGGCAGCTGGGTCCCGCGCCTAGTTAGATTACCATTGTACCCCCGGGGGGTAGGCCTATATAAACCCCCGGAACACCCATGAAATGGGTTCAAACCTTGAGACCCCAGACCAGAGGCATAGAAGGGAGGAGCTAGCCGTGCCTTCCCCTACCTCTAGAACACAGCTCGAGGAGCAACGTTGTACACACCATTACCATAGTGAGCATGCGGAGACCCCGCAGAGCAGCAGTAGGGGTATTATCTCCTTGGAGAGCCCCGAAGGTGGGTAAGATCCGTCGGCGTGCATGTCTACGCCTCATCCCGCTTCCAGGCACCGGCGACGTTCTACTCGCCCCCACCATGATAAGCCATCCATTGGCATATGTCGTATCCAACCCCCGACAAGTAGGGTTTTACGCATCTTCTTGGCCCGAACCTGGGTAAAGGAATCGTGTACTGCCTGCTCGATCCGCTCTTCTCACAGCCCCCGCGCCCTGCAACCGCAGAAAGGGATTCTCGTGATCCCATAGGTGTCGTTTCCCACCGACACGTATCGATCGACAGCAGGAAAAATCCCAATTCATTTGCTCCAGCCTCCAGTCTTGTTCGCTCCTAACCTAGCCGCCGCTGGACAGACCGACACAGCACTTCCTCGCGCCCTCGTTGGAGGGCGGTCACCGGGCTTCAAGCGAACGGAAGGACAAGAAGATGAAGATCCAACCCTGGGTGTAGCCTGCATGGGAGGCAGCGGCGGCAGCACGGGCATGGCATCGAGCTTGCGCAAACGGACAGTCGCTAATTGCAAGAGTAGCATGCGCAACGAGTAGGTACATCACATCCCTAATTATATCTAATTCAACTCTTCAATTTCTGGCCAATAGTTAAACCTAATGGTGTTGTAAAACTGCTTGTATGTAGGGAATCTATGAGAAAATGATACCGATTTCTACTTATTTTATAACTCCCCCAATCAATACTGAACTGACTGAATCTGATGTATCTAATCAAGTTTCTGGTGCAATCATACAAGCTCATGTTGTTCTTGAGCCTGAAGTGTCTAATGAACAGACTGCTAATGGAGGATTTGATGCAAACATTTTACATGCTCCTGGTGATGAACATATAGTGTCTAATGAGGGATCTAATGCAAGCATTTTGCAAGCTCATTGAAGGATTTAGTGTCTAATGATGATCTACTATGTTGAGAGAGACAGAGATTTGCAGGCATTGATGACAAGCAAATTACAGTGCATTTTCATAGCTTGAGGAAACGTCGAGGCCATCTGCCAGAAAGTCCCCGTATCATGACAACATCGCATAAATACTTTGTTAATATGTTGTTTGAATCTATTGGCATACTTGTGCAGGATAGATATATTGATATGCAGTTTGCACACTGGTCATACGTGCAATTACACTTCGATATTTTCAGCCAGAGAACGAATAATTCAAGAAGGTACAGACCATGTTTGTAGTCCTTGTACACCATGTTGCATTTTGTGTTTTTTGGTGCTTGCATCATTTAGTGTTTATAATTTGAACTACTTTGGATCATTAGCTGGTTTTCAAAGTGCATGTAGCTTCACATTTCTCAAGTTATGTTGATTTCCGGAGTGCAAGTGCCTTCGTATTTTTTAATTTAAATGTTCGCCCCTGGTAACTTGAATTCGTGGATCAGCCACTACACACAAATCATACACGAATGCCAGTACGAATTAAATGAAATGCAGGGACTTACGCTAGCTCGTTGTGCAGGCTCACTGCACCTCTGCTTGCGCTTGGGATGTTCCATGTACATGTCCATGTTACCACTTGCTTGGATGTGTAGGCCTTGTGCTCCTTGCATCCCCCTCTGCATTTTTGACACGGCGAATGGTTGATCAAATAAGAGGAATCGACCTTGATGTTGTACCGAAGGACAGATACTTACAAGGTTATACGGGTGTGCAAGATGTGTACCAGATCCCGTAGAGCCGTCATGCTTCGCTAAAATATGGATTTACTTGTTTCAGATGATATCTCCAGAAGAATAAGAGTTAAGGTCAGAGTTGCATAGGTGTGTAAGCTAAGAGAGTAGTGAAAGGATATCCAAACATTGTCGGAACAGTGCACAAGGGAGTGATGTGTGGATACCTAGTTCGGGCCGGTGTTTGGGCATGCTCGCCTAGCTAGAGTGCGGGTCACTTTAGAGCCGTTGAGGGTGATGCGCTGGCGTTGGCTGGTCGCGCACGGATGCAGATCTTGAGTGGCAGCGGAGCGCTACGATGCGGTGGACGAGACCGTTGGTGAAGCCCCAACGGCCTCGGGGGGCGGAGGTGCGACGATGTGCTCGGTGAAGTAGCCCCGGTGAGCAGGGAGACAGCGTCGGTGAAGCGCACCTGATGTGGTGGAACTTGGTGTCTGTGAGGCACGTCGGTTGCGGCGGCCGACGTTGTCGGTGGACCACCCGGTGCGGTGGACGAGGGCGTAGATGACGTAGCTCTGGTGCGGTGGTGAAGCGCGACCGTTGTCTTCGTCGTCGTCGTCGGGCATAGAGGTGGGGAACGGTGGGGAAAGAGACGAGACGAGGGGCGATTCGAGGGTTGGCGGCGAATTAGGGATTTGTGCAATCTGGGCGCGGAAGGGGACGGTGGAGAAGAGAGATTTTGCAGGGCTAGAATTGGGCCCGCCGGATATTTCAATCCGAAACATGGAAGCGCGAACTTATATTGTCGTCGTCCTTTTTTTGGGGGGGGGGGTGGCTGGGTGCTACGCCTCCGTCCGACACACGCGACCACCCCAACCGGACTATGCTTTGGTGCCTTAAGGCACCTTCCTTTCTGTCCATGACATATGGGCCCAACAGGTGGCTGGCGCACATGTCAGTGACCCAAAGGCAGTTGCCTTTAAGGCACCGAAGCAGCGTCTACCCCGACACGACCCTGGTTTGCCTGGTGTGCCTACATTTGAGAATGCAAACGAATCTTCTTTCATTTGCAAACGAATGTGTATGTATTACCATGCCCGTGTTTTCCTTGCAATAGTTAGTCATTCAAAACGAGATACTCCATCCGTTCACTTTTGTAAGTCGTTTCAAACAACTTAAAATGAACTGTTTTGCACATTGTCTGAAATGTCTTCAAGGTCTTATAAAAGTGAACAGAGGGAGTACTATAAATTAATTAATGAGGAGTTATTTGAAAAAAATTCAAAATGGTACCCACGCTAACGTGGATTAGAGTGTGTCTCACATAATTAGTTATTTAAATTAGAGTGTGTGTCACGTAGTTAGTTATTTGAATTAGAGTGTGTGTCACGTAGCGATCTCCAACTCTAACGTGGATTTCGCATTTCACTGTATCCACACTATTTTTTTAATACAAATTCATATGTATATGATGAACACCATGGTAGTGAGAAAACATTTGGATGGATTCAAACATATGACCTACAAAATAGCACAACAAACTGAGTCAATGTCAACTTTTCAAAACTTAGTATGGCACGAATTCGAAATAATTACCCGTATGCCTGGTCCTCGGTTCAAATCTTACAATGTACACCGAATTGAAACATCGTTATCAAGTATCGTAGTATGTATATTCAAATGTTGTTTTTAGCCCCCCCCCCCCCCCGCACAAACGCTACATACTTCCTGTATCGGTCAATCTTCCTCTCCTAACCACCATAGGAAGCTATCGATTTCCAACACACGTTCATTCTTTCTCTCCATGTTTCGATCTCTAAGTCTCTCAACTACACGACCCCTTTTACCACTCTGTTACCAAATGTATTTACCTCACACACCCGCCATTGCACCCCATGCCGAGCTCTCTCTCTCCCCCCCCCCCTCTCCCTCTCACCCTCTCGCGCTAAATACATGCATTGCCTATCTAGCCCCCAACCTCTCGTGCATGCGCACGCACGCACGTTGTATATCTAGGTCACTCCCTCGAGACTGTCTCACTCTTTCTTCCGCACGGCGGGCCACACTCGCTCAATCTCGCTCTCTTTATCCGAGTCTCGTTTAACCTCGTTTTCTTTCACACACAAATGATATATCTCCCTATTCGGGCCTCGGTCGACACACTCTATACTCTCTCACGCAGATTGTCTATCTAGGTCAGTCCATCCAAGCCGCCACCACTCTTTCGACCTCATGGTGGGACACGCTCACTCAATCACTTTCTCTCTCTCTCTCTCTCTCTCTCTCTCTCTCTCTATCTCTCTCTACGTATGTCTCGCTTGACCTCGCTCTTTCTCGGACAAAAACGAAATATAACCATGTTTGAGCCCAATTCGACCTATTCACATTGTAAACTCTCTCACGCACATCGTCTATCTAGGTCACTCTCTCCAACCCGTCTCACTCTTTTGATCTCACGGCGACCCTATGTGATCGGTTGACCTTGCTTCCTCCCACGCACAAAATATATCTCCAGAGCATATATATTTGTTCAATGAATGTCGGACCACACTCACTTTGTCCCTCTATCTATATGTCTCTCAATTGACCTCGCTTTCTCACACCGTATCTTCCACGCATTGAAGCTACTACCTCTCCATCCCTCGCAAAGCCGGTGCTATTTACATTGCGAGGGGCACTCCAACCTTGGATTAATTTGTGTAGGCATTTATTCCGGTCGGTTTAGATTATATTTTCATAGCATTCGGCCCACAACTACTCCAAACACCGTTGCAACCCACGCAACTACCCTAGTTGATTTCCCTCTGGCCCGATCATCGGTCTCTCGCACGTCCTTTCTCGCCTTCAACGTCGCACCATGGTATTATTGAAAAAACTATGTTATTCTCTTTAATTATTACAAATAAGCTACAAAACTACACACTAATAGTCCACTTGGAATGGAACAAATTTTGACCCACAAATTAAAGTGGTACAAACTACACACCGAGGGGCCCACATGTCATGAAACGAATTTGGACCCATATACAAATTAAAAAATAAAGGACGAGGATCGAACATGCGACCGGGCCTTCAAGCTGCATGTCAAGAGTAGGCAACATACGTAGAATAACAATGTTTGTTGTACCCCCTTTGTTCACATAATATTTTTATATTACCATAGCTTAATTAATGGATAACATGTAATATTATTTTTAGTACTATTCACCTTCACTTACTGGTGGGTTCCATGTGTGCTCTCTCTCTCTCTCCTCCGCTTCTGCGTTTAGACGCACGGGCAAACAGGAAGAACTCGCGGGCGATGTTGCCGTTGACCATATCTGGACGGGTTCACAAGTCACGGCACCAGTTTCACGTACTAGCAGCACTAGTCAGTGTGTACGTGCAATGCACGTTAATTTGGATGTATATTAAGTGCATGCGGATATTAACTACTAGGATATTATTTGCGTGTTGTCATGTGATTAGCACTAATTTTGGCATGAAATTAACTGCACGCTAAACGTGTTGAGCGCTTGACATTGAAGCAGTCTAGGTTGTTGGATGACAAGGAATACATGTGGCTTGATGACGTTTTATATTTAATTTGATACGGCTCTAGCAAAACATTCAATCGATCAAACCATACATTTCGTTCAGTCTGACTCCGACTTTAAATTATACGACGATCGATATAAAATAAACGGAAATGATAGACGTTCAGATTTTAAGCATGGCAGTCCGAACGTTTTTCATGGCAAATTTAGATTACGCGGCGGCGGCGGTGGTGTCTCGTGGTGGGAAGCGGCTCCTCTGCCGTTCTCTGTGTGTCGTCGGGCCACTGACCGACGGCGACGGCGGCGTCTTGCGCCATTGTTGGCGTACTCCTGGACGTTGGCCTAGCTTCAAGGAAGGGCAAAATGTTCTGGACTTCAGAGCGAGTCGACTGACGGGAGGAGGCGACTGGCGTTGGTGCGAGGAAGCGGTACACGATGGCCATCCATGCCGCTGAGGAGGGCATTGGCACCCACGCGGGGACAGGCGCTGTCAACGGCGCGGCGGAGACATTCGTGTGCATGGGCACCGGCACAGGCACGCACGTCAGTGCACGCGCAGGCGCAGGTGCTGGCAGGTGCACGGGCACCGGCATGGGCGTGCACGTCAGTGCACGCGCAGGCGCATGCGCTGGCAGGTGCACGGGCACGTGAAAGTCGGCGGGCACCTCGTGGAACCCCTTGGGATCTAGCTCGGCGACAATGTGTGGCTCCCAGCCCATCAATGCCACGGGGATGGGCGCTGGCGCAGTCGGGGCGACAGGAGCCGGAACAGGAGCGGGGACAGGCGCGGCGTCTTCCCGCAAGGCCAGTTCAAGCTCGTCCCAAAGCGCCGTATGTTCTCGAGACTCCGGCTGGGTGTCTTCCTCATGAAACTGGAACACTAAGGGCAGACCATCATGATGCGGCATGGCGTACATTTATGTCAGGCAGTTGGAGGTAGACGACAGGAGAATCGGAGAGGAAGAGAGAGGATTGTAGCGATACTCCCTCCTTTCTGGTTTATAAGGCTCAATTCAAAAATCTCACCAACCAAGGTAGATGGTGAGTGGTGGAATACTTTTTGTAGTTTGCAAAAGCACCCAATTAATGCTCTTGTTTATATCAAAAAAATATGTTTACCAATGCATTAATTGCAATGCATGCATGCAGAAATTACATGCATTGGTCAATTTTCTCTTAATACTTGCATGCAATGATTTAATTTACCTTGGAATCTGAACATGTGATGGGAAACAACAAAATTGAGCCTTATAAATTGGAAAAACTTATATTTTGAGATAAGCCCTGTAAACCGGAAAGGAGGGAGTACCGGGTAGTGCGGGGTTGATTTTAAACCTCAGCGCTGGCGACATTAAAAGTGGGAGCAGTTGGGACGACAGTGGGTGGCGGAGCCTGGTCAAAGGGCTCGCCTCCCGGTGAGCCTGCACAACGGTCTACTCACACGCCTCCCTGACAGCCGGCGCAGCGGTCTGCTCGCACGCCTCCCGTTGACTCACACGCTTGCTCGGAGGGCAGCTGCCGATTGCCGATGAGAAGCGGGGACTCGTGGCGGCACGTAAACACCAACGGTTTCAATAGTGAAAGCGTTCGCCTTAACGTGACAGGTCTTTCTTCCAAAATACCTTGGCTCTTCATTTGTGCAACTTGTCATAAGCAGCTTGTCTCAAATTGAAGAAAAAACTTATGAAGTAATATTTGTGCCATATCACATGACCATGCTTAGTTTCAAGAATTTATGCTCACTTTTGGATTTTCTGAAATTTAAGATCCAAGATTCGAAACAATATCATAACCTGCATCATGCAATAAATTTTCAAGCCGTACATCTGTCCTGTTGTATTTCTTAAGAAAGGATTTGGTCAAACATTTTGCTTAGTTAGACTTCAAACAAGTTATATATGCAGAGTAAAAGGATAATCCCTTCGTACTAGTGCATTGCCTGATATATTAACTCAAGTACTATGCACGAACAAACGGGCTCAATTCTGTGCTCATCCTGGTGTAGTAGTAGTAGTACTAGGCAATGCAGTTGACGGGTAACCTTGACGAGCGGCGACCGAGGGAATTGAACCGTGCTCGGCACGATAGGTAACGTTGTCTAGTTACTAAAGCATCCCTCCGTTGTTCATTGGTAGTCATTATGGACCGGGGACATGAGGGGAATTTCCTAGGGCTGGAATTCTGGCCGCCAGATATTTCGACTTGAAACGCTGAGGCTCGACTGGTTGGGGTAATGGGGTTGCCCAATGTGCGTACCACGCACGCCACCGAAGGACACGAGCCCGCTCTTTTTAGGATCAACACGAGCCAAGGTCTGGCTGGTACGCGGTTGGGTACTACCATTCGAGAATATGAAAGGAACCCTCTAAATTGCCGAACGAATCTATGTGTATTACAATACCCGTATTTTACTTGCAAATACTAATCTCAACGTGGTAATTGATTTTTGATGAGTTGTTGAATTAGATTGAGTTCGTGATATAGTGATCTCAACGTGGATTTCACATTTCATGGTATCCCTAGTAAGTTTTCCAATGCAAATTCAAATTTAAAAGATGAACAATATGGAGGTGAGAAAACTTTGTATGTATCAAGCATATGACCACACACACAGAGAGAGAGAGAGAGAGAGAGACACACACACGCACGAACACAACAACAATCCAATAAGTATAGTGCATCTATTTTTCCAAACCATGCATGTATGACACGAATTCAAAAATACTCCTTCTATTCCTAAATATTAGTCTTTTAGAGAGTTCAACAAGTGACTACATACGGAGCAAAATGAGTGAATCTAGACTCTAAAATATGTCTATATACATCCGTATGTGCCAGTTCATTTGAAGCCTCTAAAAAGACTAATATTTGGGAACAAAGGGAGTAAAATGTAAGACATCCATGGTCCTCAGTTCAATATTTAAAATGAACATGAAACTGAAACATGAATATTATGTCTATTACTACAGTACATGCAAATGTTTTGTTTAGGCGGGGCTATGATTGTCGGGGGTCAACCCCTCAACCTTAGATAAAATTGTGGAGCTCTGTTTAGGGTTGTTTAGATTATATTTATCCCCACCCTCCCAGCCATCGATTAGTTGTGCACACCCCACCCCTCCTCCCCGGGAGAATATCATGTGCCCCCATACCTTAGATGCTATATGCCGATACGAGTTGCTTGGAGCTTGTAGATCTGAGATATAGCAGCTCACATGATGTGTCTTAATATTTCTGCAGGAAACCTTGATGAGTTTGAGAATTGCACACAATTTGTACAAAAACTACTTAGATGCCCTTTGATCCCATATCCAACGACCTCGAAGCTCGTATCACCGTAGCATCTAAGATGAAGGAGGACATCATATTCTCCTGTATGTAAGAATATCATGTGCTACCACACCTTAGATGCTTTGGTGATACAAGATCTTCGGAGGCCTTGGATTTGTGACCCGCCACCTCCTTGGTGGTTCGAATGGTTTTTTGTAGAAAAGCCCCAAAAGAGTTCGGCCACTGCTTACAAGCACAAAGACTGCTCAGATGCCATTGGATCTCAGATCAAATGACCTCCAAGCTCGTATCACCGTAGCATCCAAGCTATGATAGCACCTTATGTTTTCTCGCACGGGAGAGTATTAGGTGCTCCCTCACCGTAGATTCTATGGTGATACGAGTTCACTGAGATCTAACGGCCCACAGTAGGAGGTTTGAATGTTTTAGCAATATACGGCTGGTAGAGTTTGGGAAATGCGCAGAAAGTACAAGTACTATGCATGTGCCATCTGATCACTGATCATACGACCTAGATGCTCATATCACCGAAGCGGGTAATTAAGCTACGGGGAGTGAGGGAGTCCTGGATTAGGGGGTGTCCGGGTAGCCGGACTATACCTTCAGCCAGACTCCTGGACTATGAAGATGCAAGATCGAAGACTTCGTCCCGTGTCCGGATGGGACTTTCCTTGGCGTGGAAGGCAAGCTTGGCGATGCGGATATTCAGATTTCCTACCATTGTAACCGACTTTGTGTAACCCTAACCCTCTCCGGTGTCTATATAAACCGGAGGGTTTTAGTTCGTAGGACGAACCTCAACATACAACAATCATACCATAGGCTAGGTTCTAGGGTTTATCCTCCTTGATCTCGTGGTAGATCTACTCTTGTACTACCCATATCATCAATATTAATCAAGCAGGACGTAGGGTTTTACCTCCATCAAGAGGGCCCTAACCTGGGTAAAACATTGTGTCCCTCGTCTCCTCTTACCATCGGCCTAGACGCACAGTTCGGGACCCCCTACCCGAGATCCGCCGGTTTTGACACCGACATTGGTGCTTTCATTGAGAGTTCCTCTGTGCCGTCGCAATCAGGACGGATGCCTCTCCCCGTCTTTAAAGACGGCGCCGTTATTAAGGGAGCCTTGGCTGTCGGCCAAACTCTCCGGCTAGGTGGTTTTCTTACGACCGCCTTTTTGGCTGTTGCGTCGACGGTGACCTCTCGGGTCATCAGAAGCAACCTTCACGTCAGCTCGGAATTCGTCGAGCAGTTGGATCCAATGGAGCTCTCTTCCGTAAACGAGCTCTTGGATCGCATCGCCGCCCTAGGGGTCACTACGGATTACGACCAGGTTGGGCTTAAACCCGATCTAAGAGATATTAATTCTCCCCAAGTCACCCATCATGTTGCCATGGTAGAGGCGCAGTGCGGCGACCCTTCATCCATCTTAAGGACTAGCTACGTCCAGATTCCCTATCCCTCCAAGCCGGATACCCGCGGAGGGGAGAACATAACTCAAGACATGAACTTAGAATCAGGCAACGGGCTAGATTCATTGGACAACATCCAAGAATCCAAACTTCAGAGTTCGGAAACTCCTTGGCCTCTGAGTCTCAGATTGCGTGAGGTTTCGGATTTAATTCCACCCACCCACCCGAACATAAGCGATCTATCCCAAATCAGGCAAAAGCCCGAAGAAACAGTACATCATTACTGGGCAAGGTTCCTCCTGGTTATGAACAGGATAAAGGACTGTCGAGAGGAAGACGCAATCTCAATCTTCTGCAATAATTGCACGGACAAGGGAATCCTCAACGCCATAAGTCGTCGTGATATTACACGCTTCGTTGACTTGGCGTCCATAGTACAAAAGTACTGTGCGATGGAAAGCGCTTGGAAAACCGAAATAAAATTTTGGGACAATCCGGCCCTGAATAGAAACCTCGTCCAAAATAAAAGGGTGCATCATCGTCAGACACCCGGGTTAAAAACCAAAAAACCAAAACCCTCTACAGGGCATGGAAACGTACTGGAGGGATGGCTTAATGGACCCTGTAAAATTCATAGTACAGAGGACGCCACACCGACTCACAACCTTAGAGCAAGTTGGATACTCCAGCAGCTGGCCGAAATGGGCAAAGATCTCCTAATTCCGGAGGCCGCAGAAAGCCACCTCAGGGACTCCAGTACAGTCTTAACAGTCTTCGAGACTTTTAGATCAAATAATATGCGAAAAAGAACACTCCGCAGCCTCGCCGAAGTCTATCAAGTAGCAACAATAAACCCATGGAGTGACACGGCTATTACTTTTAATGCCAGTGATGAACCTAAATTCCGAACAACTCGAGCACCAGCCGCACTAGTCCTCAGTCCAATTGTGGACGGCTTTTGCCTCACCAAGGTACTCATGGACGGAGGCAGCAGATTGAACATCATTTATGAGGAAACCCTTCAAAAAATGGAAATAGACTGGAACCGCATCGAGCAAAGCAGCACAACCTTTAGAGGAATAATCCCCAGTCGGGAAGCGCGCTGTACAGGAAAAATCACACTAGATGTGGTGTTCAGCATGCCGGATAATTATAGGTCCGAAGAGGTCACATTCCAGGTGGCCCCGTTCAGTAGCGGATACCACGCTCTGCTAGGGCGGGAAGCATTTACAATCTTCCAAGCAATACCCCATTACGGGTACATGAAGCTCAAGATGCCCGGGCCGAACGGAATCATCACTCTCGCTAGTGATCCGGACATAGCACTCCGCGCCGAAAACAAGACAGCCGCATTGGCCCTTGAGGCACTGCCGAAGCCCTAGCGGCTGAGGAACTGACTACGCTGCGCTCCATGGTAAATAGGGACAATGTGATACTCGACAAAAGTCCAAGTCCACCTCCTTTAAACCAACGGACGAAATAGTCAAATTCCAGGTCCATCCAACGGACCCCAATAAGACAACTTCCATCGGGGCACAATTAAACCCTGATGTAGACGCCGCACTACGAGAATTCCTACGGGAGAACTGGGACATCTACGCCTGGCACCCTTCAGACCTGCCAGGAATCCCACGCAGGCTGGCCGAACACAGCTTAAATATCCTAAAAGGATTCAAACCTGTCAAACAAGCTCTTCGGCGTTTTTCGAAACCTAAGAAGAGACAGGCCATGGGAGAGGAGCTAGCCAAGCTATTGGAGGCCGGATTCATCAGAGATATAAAACATCCGGACTGGCTAGCAAACCTGGTGATGGTACCAAAGAAGGACAAATCCTGGCGCATTTGTGTTGATTTTAAAGACCTTAACAAGGCTTGACCAAAGGATCCCTTCCCCCTCCTCCGCATCGATCAAATTATCGACGCCACTGCAGGACATGATTCGTTGTGTTTCCTCGACGCATACTCCGGCTACCATCAAATCAAGATGGCAGAATCAGACCAAGCCGCAACGGCATTCATCACACCATACGGCCCATTCTGCTTCAACACAATGCCCTTCGGGCTCAAAAACGCCGGCGCAACATATCAGCGCATGATTCAGACATGTCTGGCAAACCAGATCGGCAAAACAGTGGAGGCATACGTGGATGATGTGGTCATAAAAACAAGACATGTCGAATCTCTCGTAGACGACCTGAGGCTTATATTTGATAACCTTCGAACATATAACATCAAGCTCAACCCGGAAAAATGCGTTTTCGGCGTTCCAGCCGGAAAGCTCTTAGGCTTCATTGTATCCGGTAGAAGAATCGAAGCAAATCCAGCAAAGATCCAAGCTTTGTCACAATTGGATATCCCAAAGGACCTCAAACAAA
Source organism: Aegilops umbellulata (assembly GCA_032464435.1). Classification (NCBI taxonomy): domain Eukaryota; kingdom Viridiplantae; phylum Streptophyta; class Magnoliopsida; order Poales; family Poaceae; genus Aegilops; species Aegilops umbellulata. The sequence continues at coordinate 376,625,040 of CP136055.1, read as the reverse complement.
TACAAAAATTAACCGGATGCGTCGCGGCTCTAAGCCGCTTCATCTCCCGCTTGGGAGAAAAGGCACTACCCCTCTATCGCCTCCTTCGGCACACTGAACACTTCGAGTGGACGGATGCCGCCACGGCTGGACTCGACAAAATAAAGGTCATATTGGCAACAAACCCAGTCCTGGCCGCGCCAAACATTGGCGAACCAATGCTATTGTACATTGCAGCAACCCACCAGGTTGTCAGCGCAGTGCTCGTCGTTGAGCGGGAAACGGACGGACACAAATTCCCACTTCAAAAGTCGGTCTACTACGTGTCCACTGTCCTCACTCCATGCAAATCACGGTACCCGCATTATCAAAAGATTGCATATGCGGTATTTATGGCATCCCGGAAGCTACGACACTACTTTCAAGAGTGTTCGATAACAGTAGCCTTGGAAGTACCACTCAACGATATTATCAACAACCGCGACGCAACGGGATGGATTGCAAAATGGGCCATCGAGCTCCTCTCGTTCGACATAACTTACAAGCCACGACGAGCTATTAAGTCGCAAGTTTTGGCCGACTTCGTCGCAGAATGGACGGAGGCCGAACTCCCTAAAGAGCATAGCACATATTCAAACTAAATCATGCACTTCGACGGCTCCAAAATGTTGGCCGGACTAGGGGCTGGCGTCGTCTTGACGTCCCCCACAGGAGACACAGTTCAATATGTACTCCAGATTATGTATACAGACTCCAACAATGTAGCCGAATACGAGGCCCTTTTACACGGTCTCCGGATGGTAGTATCCATGGGCATTCAACGCCTAGAGGTGCGCGGGGATTCAAACCTCGTGATATCCCAAATAAACGGAGACTTCGATGCCAAGGATCCAAAAATGGTAGCTTACTGCAACGCCGTCTTAAAAATGTTAGCTCGATTCAAAGGGCTTGAGTTTCACCATATAGCCCGAGAAAACAATCAGGCGGCAGATGTACTGGCATGCATCGGCGCAAAACGTGATGCAGTCCCCCCAACATCTTCTTGGAAAGGCTGTTCAAGCCATCCATAGTATGGGAAGGGGAACCCGGCAATAACAGCCCGGACCCAGCCGCACTGCTCGACATCGAACAATCTGACATAATTGGAGGTTCTGTCAATGAAATTACAACTACAACCCACGCAATAATGGTCGTCATCACCCCGTGGATAGAACCATTCCTAGCCTACCTCACTAGGCAGGAACTCCCAAAGGACCAAAACAAGGCATGCTGCATAGTGCGGCGATCTAAAGCCTATAAAGTCCATGAGGGAGAACTTTATAAGAAAAGCACTATCGGAGTCCTTCAAAGGTGCATCTCCGAAGAGGAAGGGCGGAACTTGCTGGCCGAAATTCATGCCGGACTCGGTGGTCATCACGCTGCAGCTCGGTCCCTTGTAAGCAAGGCTTTCCGTATAGGCTTTTATTGGCCGACGGCCCGGGCAGACGCTCAGGACTTGGTCCAACGATGCGTCGGTTGCCAGATTTTTGCAAACCAAACCCATATGCCACCCACCGCCCTCCAAACTATCACCATCTCTTGGCCCTTCGCGGTCTGGGGGCTTGACATGGTTGGACCCCTTAAAGGCGGAACCCACAAGAAAAAATACTTACTGGTCATGGTGGATAAGTTCACCAAATGGATAGAAGCCAAGCCTGTTAAGACGGCCGAATCCGGACCAGTGATAGACTTTATATACGGGGTCGTACACCGTTATGGCGTCCCCACAGCATCATCACTGATAATGGCACGAACTTCACAGCCGATGAGGTAAAACTCTGGTGCACAAACATGGGCATCAAGCTCGATTATGCTTCCGTCTATCACCCACAAACTAACGGTCAGGTCGAACGCGCAAATGGTCTTATCATGAGCGGCATCAAACCCAGATTAGTGCGGTCCGTCAAGGAATCTAACACGCACTGGGTAGAGGAGCTCGACTCCGTACTCTGGGGGCTGCGGACCATGCCGAATCGCACCACCGGATACACCCCATTCTTCATGGTGTACGGCGCAGAGGCAGTTTTGCCTTGCGACATAATTCATGACTCACCTCGAGTGCGCATGTACGAAGAAAGAGAAGCCGAGCTCGATCGGCAAGATAGTTTGGACGCTTTGGAGGAGGAGCATGACATGGCAAAAGCCCGTTCCGCATTCTATCAACAGCAGGCTCGAAGATATCAAAGCAGAGAAGTACGGGCCAAAAATTACAATGTTGGCGAACTAGTTCTATGCCTGCCGGACAAGAAAAAGGACAAGGTGAAGCCCAAGTGGGAAGGTCCCTTCATAACCGACCAAGTCCTGACTGGTGGAGCGTACCGCCTGCGAGATGCATCGGATAACCGACTCGAGCCGAACCCATGGAACGCAGCCCGTCTCCGAAGATTCTATGTCGAGCGCCAGACTCTGTGTTTGTCTCCTTCCTCTGTCCATTTTTTACATTTTCTGTCTTACATTTCTCTCCTTCCCCTCTTTTCTCTTATAGCCCTTAAAGGCTCATCAAGTGACGCGCTACTCACGCTCACTAAACCTGGGGGCTTCTTCAAACAGAAGCTTATTTATACGGGCTTCATGCCCAACACATGTGTCACTCTTCCGCATGTACCTTTTATTCACCATTATATGCATCGATATGACTTAAGTTTTGGCCAAGCTGGGTTGCCTGGCTCCTGTGCTTACCCCTACGTTCTCGATTGTTCGGCTAGGTGGTAAAGCGAGCACCTCTACGATTGTTACTGCCGGGTCAGCCGGATGTGTACCTCAGACTGGGTGAAGCCGAAAGCTAGCGTTCTTAAGGGAATATTCGGTCGGTGAACTAAAGATGACCTTTTTAATTATTTATTTATGCGCCCCCAGATGATTTTTCTGCATTCACAGTCCGGACATGCACTTTAGGGCATGCCTCCCAGAGAAAGGAACCCCTAACGGAACTATTCTCTCTGGAAGATGTTTCTTACTAACCATGTAATATAACATAACTAGTTGGGCACTTGTCTGATAAAGCACTAATGACCCCTACGCCTGGTCTCCATGCATACCCCGGTTCTTATATAACCGCAAGGGTATTCGGACACACTCCGGACCGTCAGGTCCCGAGGTCGAAGCGAAAAGGTCGGCAACGACAAACGATCTACAATCCGGCTAGAAGGCATTATACATGTCAATTAAAATTACATAGTCATTATGACTGATTGTATTCCTCTTCAATACCATCCAACAGGTTGTCTAACTTACAGTCCTGCTGGGAATACTTTGCGGCCAATTCTACTTGGTCGTACACTAAGCTTACAGGGATCTCCTTCCCATCGGGCCCCACAGGTCGGACCTCGGCCATGTGGTTTGGGTCAGCCTTTGTGTACCGCGTCTTCACCATGGCCCAGGCCTCCCTTGCGCCTTGACGGCAGGCCAACATCTTCCACAACCGGAAGCGCCGCCGCACTCCCTTCAGCTTCTCTGCAAGCTCTCCAAGGCCCTCGGGCATGGAGAGGGAAGGCCATAAGGCTTGGGCAACGCCTTGCATCGCCTGCCGAACCCGCTCGTGCAGTTGTGATAGCTCGGGAAGAAGGTCACCCGTAGAACCGGGCATCTCCTCTGCAGGACGACCTGTTAGCATACCTACAGACATAACTCTGTTAGTCGACTTCCTCGCTGAACTACTTTTTCAGAGTTCGCTCAAGCACTTACTAAATATGCCGCGTCGAAGCCGCCGATTCTCCTTAGTGGAGTCCGACAGCTGGGCACGAACATCTTTTAGTTCAACGTCCAGCTTGGTGTTGGCATCCTGAAGATCATTCTTCTCCCGCCTCACCTTTGTCAGCACGCTCTCACCAGCCTCTAACTGGCGTAGAAGTTGTTGCTTTTCCGGATCCAATCCGGCGTCGTCTGCAATTTCATTTGTCAGATTAGCACATACGCCGCATTTCGCGTAATACTCATCTTTTTGAAGCATATATTACCAAAGGGGGTCTCCTTGGGCTCCCCTGTCGCGGCTAGTGCGGCCTCAAGTTGGGCTTTGCACTCTTTCAGCTCCTGGGACAGTTGGGCATTCTTCTCTGAAAGAACCTGCGTTTTACATGATCCTTAAATCAGTTATTCTAACTGTTTCAAGTCTCGGGGGCTACTGATATATATAACCATTAAAATTCTTACACGTATGTCTTTTAAATATTGCTCCGTGGCTCTGGCTAGACCATTTTGAGCGGCACAGAGATACGCATCTCCCAAGTTAAAGGCATCTAACGCCTCTTGGGAGAAACAAGCACCGCTGAGAACTGTTCGGTGGTGCTGGTGATTCATGGCGCTCTCCACCTCGGAACGGGTGGCGGACAGCCTATCCACATCCTCTGTCAGAGGAGCGTCCGTCGCGTGCCTCGTGCTTGCCTCCGCCTCCGGACCGAGCTGTGGAGCCTGGCTGGTGGACGCGCGATTGGCAACCCCTTCGGATATAGTCCAGCGAGGTCTCTTTGTCCTGCACAAGGGCACGAGTGTTAACACGCCTTATAGGAAAAACACCTGGGAATAAGAAGGCGCTTTATACCTTTGCGCCGACGCCTCAGTCCGGACTACATTTCTTTTTACCCCACGGAGCCCTTGATGTCTACACACGCTTCTACTCTTGTAGACTATGTTGGGCCTCCAAGCGCAGAGGTTTGTAGGACAGCAGCAGTTTCCCTCAAGTGGATGACCTAAGGTTTATCGAACTCAGGGAAGTAGAGGTTGAAGATGGTCTCTCTCAAGCAACCCTGCAACTAAGATACAAGAAGTCTCTTGTGTCCCCAACACACCTAATACACTTGTCAGATGTATAGGTGCACTAGTTCGGCGAAGAGATGTTAAATAGCAAGTGATATGGATGGCAAAACAAAGTAATATAAATCTGAAATAAAAAGTGCAGCAAGCAAACAAGTGGTAAACATGAGCAAAAATGGTATTGCAATGGTGGAAACAAGGCCTAGGGTTCATACTTTCACTAGTGGCAACTCCCAACAACATTAACATAATCGAATCACATGATATTTCCCATAAAACATGCAAAGGGGACGCACCCGGAGGTCATTCCTTCGTGGTCAAGAGAGGACGAGAATTATGTAGGGCTACAAAAGCACACCTCAAAGTTCGTAGTTCTCATCTAAGGATTTCCCAATGTCACCGCGGCCATCCAAAGAGAGTCCCACAATCACCACAACATATCTAAAGGATAGTCAAAGACAAGCACCAAGAGACTCTCAATCTTCAATCAACACACAAGAGAGGAAATCACTCATGAAAATATTTTTCTAATCCATGTCCAATAGACCGCTGTCACCTTGGTCTCGGGGATTATACTAGATAAAGACAAGTGAGTACATCAATCCAATACATAGAGGAAGGGGAAACATCATGGGATCACCCTAGATTAACATAGCCTATGATCACAACAAAGATCACATCATGGGAGAGAGGATTGACCACATAGTTACTGGTAGAAACCTCAGCCCCGAGAAGGAACTACTCCCGCATCATGGAGGGAGGAAGCAACGTCGATGGAGATGAATCCGGGGGCACTTCCCCGTCCCGGCAGTGTGCCGGCACAGGAATTCTGGTCCCCCGAAGCTTGATGGCGATGGCGGCGGAGATCGGAATTGCGTCTGGAGAAAAGGGGTCCGGAATCAGGGTTTCTGGAACGCGTGTTAAATATAGGCCAGAGGGGGTCACCAGAGGCAGAGAGGGGGGCCCAGGCGCCCCCCTGGCGCGGCCAGGAGGGGGGCCGCGTGGGCAGGCCGCCTGGGCTGCCCCTGGCTCCCCTCTGGCCCTCCTTCGGGTGCCGGGAGTCTTCTGGAACGCTGATTTTTTATATATTTTTTCTGGAATTTTTCTGGCAGTTTTCGTAAAGGGAAAACCTGAAATACAAAAACAGCAGAAAACAGAAACTGGCACTGGGGTGCACTGAGTTAATAGGATAGTCCAAATATGATCAAAAGTGTATGGAAGTGTATAAATATCATAGCAATATCACCCAAAAGAGGCATGGAGCAAGCAGAAATTATAGATACGTTTTGGACGTATCAGCCCTGCAGCCCCTCGTTGGCTAGTCGCCGCGGGTGCGACCTCCCGCCTCTGGAACCTCCCCTGCAAAACACGGTTGTCAGGAAACTGAAAACGCGTGAGGATGGATCCCTTTTCAAGGTACCGGGATTTCGGTCTCAATTACCTGGGAGGCCGGGATTAACCCTGGGTAATCGACCGTAATGGCCACCAAGGCATCATCCTTACTCAGCTGATAAAACACTCCGTCCATCATCTCCACTGATATGTCCGGATCCTCCTCGGAGGCCGGATCGAGGGACCATTCTGGATCCTTGGGCTGCGGAGGAGGGTTGTTTAATTCCTTTACTTCCTGGCGCAGTTCCTGTGTTGAAGTCGCTAGGCTATATTATTAATAATGGACGGATGGACAAGTAAAGTTGCCTACTTACCCAACTCGGAGGATTACACATAGCAAATCCCCCCTGAGGGTTGACGCGGAGGAATTCCTCCTCTTCTCCCTTGTACAAAGCGGTCAAGATCTTTATCAGAGTGGCAGCCGAGTCCAGCCCCTTACGGCCGTGACGGGTGGCGTCATCCTCCCCGTTGATGTCCCACATGGGGTGGATTCTATATTGAAGTGGCTGCACCCCCCGCATGATGCATACGGCCATGATTCCGATCATGGTTAATCCGGAATGAGCCAATAGTCTTATCCGGCCCATCAAGTAAAGGACGTCCCTGTCACTTTCTCTCTGAGAGCTCCATGGACGCCAGCTTAGGCGTTTCTTCAGGGGAGGACTGTTGAACTCAGGGAGGCCGATCCGAATAGGATCCGGCAGCGGGACATCGTCTATATAAAACCATTCCGAAGGCCAGTCCTCGGACGCCTTCTTTGGGGTTCCGGATAGATATCCGGTCCCGGCGATGCGCCACACTTCGGCTCCGCCCACTTAATATATTGACCCCTCCTGAGAACGGGGCACCAGGCAGAATAGCCTCTTCCACTGCGCGAAATGGGCCTCAACACCTAAGAATAGCCTCTTCCTGGAAGCTTCCCGAACGCTGATTTTTTATATAATTTTTCCGGGATTTTTCTGGCAGTTTTCGTAAAGGGAAAACCTGAAATACAAAAACAGCAGAAAACAGAAACTGGCACTGGGGTGCACTGAGTTAATAGGTTAGTCTAAATATGATCAAAAGTGTATGGAAGTGTATAAATATCATAGCAATATCACCCAAAAGAGGCATGGAGCAAGCAGAAATTATAGATAGGTTTTGGACGTATCAACATCCCCAAGCTTAATTCCTGCTCGTCCTCGAGTAGGTAAATGATAACAAGAATAATTTCTGTGGTGACATGCTATTAACCATATCGGACTTTTTCATAGTCACATGACAAAAGCTTACTGAGACAATGATTCTATATAAATTAAGTTGCCTCATGAGAAAATCACAAAGGACTAAAAGTTTTACAATATGAAACTGAAACATCAAATAGATTTGTAATGAGCATGGTGTGTAAATATGATAAAGTGATATCTCGCTTGCCCCCTTTAGTGAAGCAAAACATAAATGCAGGGGCACCTCCAAGGTTTAAGTGACGACTAGATACAATGATTTCAGAATAAACGATATCACAATCATGCAAAGGACAATGCTACTTTGGGACAATGCACATTACACTCAGAATGACAATCATGCTCTCAGTAGTTGGTGCTTTTAAAAAAAAGGAGGTGGAGACTCTCGAACCGTGGCTTTTGTTGGCAAGGTGGAAAACCCGTAGTCGGAAACAAAGACAAAGCATGTACCAGAGCTCTTGGTTTTAAAAACAGGGGTAATAATTATTATTTTTGGATATGCATGTTTTGTCAACGAATGCTAGCAGATAACCCAATTACTTCTTGAGCTGGACAAGTTTCGAGGAATGGCTCCCGAATGAGGATCATAACATCCTCTTAATCTCCTTTGTTTATCACTGCCAAAGTTTTCTGATTTCTCATGAAGAAAGCGTGAAGGAGGGTTCGTTTGTTATATTAATTTTAAATGAGTCGGGTGCACTCTATGCCAATTCCTTCTCATATTATGGGTTGCACATTATACATGCAATCCCAGGGTGAAGCTTGTCCAACTTAAAAAGATCATGAATTAACCACTACTTCCTCATAAACTAAAACAGAGGCACAAAATAGGAATGCTTTATTTGAATAATTTCGAGATGGCACACGAAAGTCTTCGTTAGGAATGGCAGGTAAATACCATGTATAGGAAGGTATGGTGGACTCATATGGCATAACTGGTTTAAAGGATTTGGATGCACAAGCAGTCAGTCCGCTTAGTACAGGCAAAGGTTAGCAAAAGACTGGGAGCGACCAACTAAGAGAGCAATGACGGTCATAATCATGCAGAGTGACAAAGCAACATTGAATCAGGCATGGAAGTTATATCGCTACTCAGAAATAAAAGATCATCAAGGCTTGACAGACTTTCTTTACAGTCTTAAATATGCGTTAGCATACGCCAAGTCAATCAAAATAAATTCTCGAAGGAAGTTATCACTAACCATACCACATCATAGGCAAACAAATCATGTTGGTACTCCAATAACACATTGGAAACCCCCCAGCTATTTGAGACTAACCATAAGTAAACATGAATTACCAAGCAACATCATGCACGTAGCATCTTTATCATAGACATATCAACCAATGCAACATAAGCAAACTCTCTTAATAAGATAATCATGATAATAAAGAGAGTTCAAGCAACCAACTAAACAAAAGCTCTTTAAAAAGATAAGCATGAAAACTAAAAGCTAAGCATGAAAGTAGCTATTGAAAGACAAAGAACACACACAGCAAAGATAGACATGAAAATTCCATGTTATGTTCTAGGTAGAAGTGGAGCGTGTTTCTCTCCCACATAAAGAAAGCTGAGTTCCAACTCGTTATGAAAAGCTAAGGAAAACTAAAAGGAAACTAAAAGCAAGACGCTCCAAGCATAGCACATAACACATGAAGTGATAAAAATATAGTGGAACGAAAGACGAACTGATAATGTTGATGGAGAAGGGCATGCGCAGGGGCATCCCCAAGCTTAGACGCTTGAGTCTTCTTGAATATTTCTTGGGGGTGCATGGGGGCATCCCCAAGCTTGAGCGTTTGACACTCCTGAATCTTTTCATCATCTTCCCTCGCACACTTGAAAACCCCCTTCATACATAACTCATCATAATCTGATTAGCGAGGTTAGTACCCATAATAGTATAATTGTTCCTTGCTGGAAATAAAGATATTATTGAAACTCTACTGTTTATCAAGAATGCCAAGAGGTTTTTGCAAAGAAAAAGCAAGCTCAAGGTTCGCAAAATTAAGGAAAATCAAAACAGGACAGAATCTGTGAAAAACAGACCAGCAGGCAGTAAATGATTTTTTCGGGGTACTTCTACAACTCCAATCAAAAAACTCAGAACAGATGACTGAAAGACAATTATATAGAGCACGCTGTGGAAAAAAATTCAGACCAAAAAGATGATCTGGTGATTTTATACGAATTTTTCTGTACGAGGACAGAATCTGTTTCCTGGACAGCACGTCACAACTCTTGATCTTTCCTGTAGTCAGAGGCTATACTTGGCACAAAGTTGAAAAGTAAAGATACAATGATGATGCTACTGTAGTAACAAACATCAAGACCACTAAAAACTGAAAGAACAAACTGAAAGCAAAGATAACAAGGGTTGTCTCCCTAGAGCTCTTTATTTATAGCCATAAAGATAGGCTTAAGACTTTAATGATGCTCTCGTAGGAATAAGAGTTGAAGAACAAAAGAGAGCATCAAGAAGCATATATAAAACATATTTAAGTCTAACATACTTCCTATGCATGGGAGTCTTGTAAGAAAATAAATTATTGAAGCATAAAGCAACTAGCATAGGAAGGCAGAACAAGCATAACTTCAAAATATTCACCATAAAGAGAGGGAACTTGATATTATTGAAATATCTATAAGCATATGTTCCCTTCTCATAATAATTTTCAGTGGGATCACGAATAAACTCAACAATATAAGCATCACATAAAGCATTGTTACCATGATCCACATGCAAAAAGGTACTCTTACTCTCCACATGAGCATCTTTGGGGAGCCCATGGTTAGGACATTTTAGCATTAACGTTTTCAGTCTCCCCCAAGCTTGAGCAATGCTTTCTCCGTCACGAGACCTAAAGTTATAGATATAATTCCTGTCTCGATGAATTTCATGAAGAGGATAAAACTTAGTATAAAAGAGAGACATAAGCTCTTGCCAATCAAGCAAGTGCGAGTTATCGAGTAGCTTATACCAATCTGAAGCTTTATCTATAAGTGATATGGCGAACAATTTCCTCATGACAAACTCCCTTGATACACCTGCAAGCTTAAATAATGAACATAGTTGTGACAGATATAGCAAGTGTTCTCCGGGATGTCTGTCTCCTGCATAGCGATTAGTCAAAACATATTCGATAATACCAGCTGGTATTTTATAGGGCACAATTTCAGTAGGGGGAGGAGCAACCACCACAGGTGTGGGGCGTCTTCCCGCAAGCAACGATCCAATAACAGGGTTGTCCATAAGCATAACTAGTGAAATAAAAACAAGAAACAAAAAGATTTAATTGCAAGATCTAAAGATATACCTTCAAGCGCTCACCTCCCCGGCAACGGCGCCAGAAATAGCTTGATGTCTACACACACTTCTACTCTTGTAGACTATGTTGGGCCTCCAAGCGCAGAGGTTTGTAGGACAGCAGCAGTTTCCCTCAAGTGGATGACCTAAGGTTTATCGAACTCAGGGAAGTAGAGGTTGAAGATGGTCTCTCTCAAGCAACCCTGCAACTAAGATACAAGAAGTCTCTTGTGTCCCCAACACACCTAATACACTTGTCAGATGTATAGGTGCACTAGTTCGGCGAAGAGATGTTAAATAGCAAGTGATATGGATGGCAAAACAAAGAAATATAAATCTGAAATAAAAAGTGCAGCAAGCAAACAAGTGGTAAACGTGAGCACAAATGGTATTGCAATGGTGGAAACAAGGCCTAGGGTTCATACTTTCACTAGTGGCAACTCCCAACAACATTAACATAATCGAATCACATGATATTTCCCATAAAACATGCAAAGGGGACGCACCCGGAGGTCATTCCTTCGTGGTCAAGAGAGGACGAGAATTATGTAGGGCTACAAAAGCACACCTCAAAGTTCGTAGTTCTCATCTAAGGATTTCCCAATGTCACCGCGGCCATCCAAAGAGAGTCCCACAATCACCACAACATATCTAAAGGATAGTCAAAGACAAGCACCAAGAGACTCTCAATCTTCAATCAACACACAAGAGAGGAAATCACTCATGAAAATATTTTTCTAATCCATGTCCAATAGACCGTTGTCACCTTGGTCTCGGGGATTATACTAGATAAAGACAAGTGAGTACATCAATCCAATACATAGAGGAAGGGGAAACATCATGGGATCACCCTAGATTAACATAGCCTATGATCACAACAAAGATCACATCATGGGAGAGAGGATTGACCACATAGTTACTGGTAGAAACCTCAGCCCCGAGAAGGAACTACTCCCGCATCATGGAGGGAGGAAGCAACGTCGATGGAGATGAATCCGGGGACACTTCCCCGTCCCGGCAGTGTGCCGGCACAGGAATTCTGGTCCCCCGAAGCTTGATGGCGATGGCGGCGGAGATCGGAATTGCGTCTGGAGAAAAGGGGTCCAGAATCAGGGTTTCTGGAACGCGTGTTAAATATAGGCCAGAGGGGGTCACCAGAGGCAGAGAGGGGGGCCCAGGCGCCCCCCTGGCGCGGCCAGGAGGGGGGCCGCGTGGGCAGGCCGCCTGGGCTGCCCCTGGCTCCCCTCTGGCCCTCCTTCGGGTGCCGGGAGTCTTCTGGAACGCTGATTTTTTATATATTTTTTCTGGAATTTTTCTGGCAGTTTTCGTAAAGGGAAAACCTGAAATACAAAAACAGCAGAAAACAGAAACTGGCACTGGGGTGCACTGAGTTAATAGGATAGTCCAAATATGATCAAAAGTGTATGGAAGTGTATAAATATCATAGCAATATCACCCAAAAGAGGCATGGAGCAAGCAGAAATTATAGATACGCTTTGGACGTATCAGCCCTGCAGCCCCTCGTTGGCTAGTCGCCGCGGGTGTGACCTCCCGCCTCTGGAACCTCCCCTGCAAAACACGGTTGTCAGGAAACTGAAAACGCGTGAGGATGGATCCCTTTTCAAGGTACCGGGATTTCGGTCTCAATTACCTGGGAGGCCGGGATTAACCCTGGGTAATCGGCCGTAATGGCCACCAAGGCATCATCCTTACTCAGCTGATAAAACACTCCGTCCATCATCTCCACTGATATGTCCGGATCCTCCTCGGAGGCCGGATCGAGGGACCATTCTGGATCCTTGGGCTGCGGAGGAGGGTTGTTTAATTCCTTTACTTCCTGGCGCAGTTCCTGTGTTGAAGTCGCTAGGCTATATTATTAATAATGGACGGATGGACAAGTAAAGTTGCCTACTTACCCAACTCGGAGGATTATACATAGCAAATCCCCCCTGAGGGTTGACGCGGAGGAATTCCTCCTCTTCTCCCTTGTACAAAGCGGTCAAGATCTTTATCAGAGTGGCAGCCGAGTCCAGCCCCTTACGGCCGTGACGGGTGGCGTCATCCTCCCCGTTGATGTCCCACATGGGGTGGCTTCTATATTGAAGTGGCTGCACCCCCCGCATGATGCATACGGCCATGATTCCGATCATGGTTAATCCGGAATGAGCCAATAGTCTTATCCGGCTCATCAAGTAAAGGACGTCCCTGTCACTTTCTCTCTGAGAGCTCCATGGACGCCAGCTTAGGCGTTTCTTCAGGGGAGCACTGTTGAACTCAGGGAGGCCGATCCGAATAGGATCCGGCAGCGGGACATCGTCTATATAAAACCATTCCGAAGGCCAGTCCTCGGACGCCTTCTTTGGGGTTCCGGATAGATATCCGGTCCCGGCGATGCGCCACACTTCGGCTCCGCCCACTTGATATATTGACCCCTCCTGAGAACGGGGCACCAGGCAGAATAGCCTCTTCCACAGCGCGAAATGGGCCTCAACACCTAAGAATAGCTCACAAAGGGCGACGAAGCCCGCAATATGCAATATAGAGGCAGGCGTGAGGTTGTGCAGCTGGAGGCCGTAGAACTCCAGAAGCCCCCGGAGAAATGGATGAATTGGAAATCCAAGTCCTCTTATTAGATAAGGGACGAGGCATACCCGCTCTCCTTTGGAGGGATTGGGGGTGCTCTCCGCTTGCTCTCCGCCATTATAGGTGGCGAGTCCGGCTCGGACCGGGACCATATAGGCTGGAGGGAGGAATCCCTTGGTCTGAAGCGATAATAGCTCGCTATGCGGGGCGGAGCACCTCTCCCAGTCTCCAGGCTTAGGACTGGAAGGGCGAGGGCAGGAGTTGCGACGGCTGGCCATGGTGGAATGGACCTTTTGCTGGATGCGCTCCGATGACTACTCGCAGAAGGGAGAAGGTGCGGTTTGGATCTAAATCCCCATCCCTTTAAATAGGCGGCTCATTTACGCGACTAGGGGTGTGAATGTAAAAACACCCAGACTTTTCGTATTCGTTTGACACGTGGAAGACGACCATTATTGGGCGTAGAAGCCAAGGAGCGCCATATTACAAAGACCGGACATTATTCAACAGGTACACGGAATTTGGAGAAGAACCCGCCTTGCAATGCCGAAGACAATCTGCGCGCCGGACTCGTCGTCATTGAAGCCTGGTTCGGGTGCTACTGAGGGAGTCCTGGATTAGGGGGTGTCTGGGTAGCCGGACTATACCTTCAGCCGGACTCCTGGACTACGAAGATACAAGATCGAAGACTTCGTCCCGTGTCCGGATGGGACTTTCCTTGGCGTGGAAGGCAAGCTTGGCGATGCGGATATTCAGATCTCCTACCATTGTAACCGACTTTGTGTAACCCTAACCCTCTCCGGTGTCTATATAAACCAGAGGGTTTTAGTCCATAGGACGAACCTCAACATACAACAATCATACCATAGGCTAGCTTCTAGGGTTTAGCCTCCTTGATCTCGTGGTAGATCTACTCTTGTACTACCCATATCATCAATATTAATCAAGCAGGACGTAGGGTTTTACCTGGGTAAAACATTGTGTCCCTCGTCTCCTGTTACCATCCGCCTAGACGCACAGTTCGGGACCCCCTACCCGAGATCCGCCGGTTTCAACACCGACAGGGAGCACCTAATATGAGCATCGGGGAGCCGTTGGATCGAAGATGCAGCGGCACACACGAGGCCTGAATGTTTTATTTGCAAAAAAACCTTTGGAGAGTTTGGAAATTGCGCATAATTACAAAGACTACTCCCAAGCCATTGGATCTCACTTCCAACAGTGTAAAAACTCGTATCACCATAGTATCTAAGCTGCGGGGTGGATATGATATTCTATGCCGCTGTCATTTTTGTTTGTAAACTTGCAAAATACGTGTAACTCGTGCCGTTACTTGTCTAACCACGCAAAGTGTTTGTTCAAAAAACCATCCTACACTGAAATATCGAAACAACACACGGGGGTCCCACTTGTCATTAATCAAATTTGGACCTAAAACTAACAAATCTGAAAGACGAGATTTGAACTGGCAACCTGGACTACAAAGCGTAAGTCGATAACCTGAAAAAACGAACGGTTGTTGGCTTTGTCCCATAACTTGATTTAATTTATATAGTACTTTCGTTGAGTAGAGTAGAGGGAGTGCCTCGTCAACACGTGCATGACCGTTGTCTCACTTACTGGTGGGTCCCAGGTCTGTGATCTCAATCTCTCTTCTCTCCATCGTCTAACCTTTGCACGGGCACACACGAAGAGCGGCGCTAGCTTGCCGTGGTGTTAGTACAACTAAAAAAAGCTTGAAAAATAGAAGAATCGCCTAGAACAAGAGACGTTGTGCCTGGTCGAGACGGAGCTAACCACATCTATCCTCCGTGCCACGTTTGCATGATGAAGCTATGTGGCTAGTGGGGTGTTTTCGACCGACTGGCTAGGTCCCAAGGGCGAACCATAGGTACTACGTCTAGTGGGGTGTACACGCATATTTTTCCTCTGTGCCGAGATGTGGCACACCCTACCGCGCGGTTTCGGGGTCCTCCCGGGTGGTGCACGCATATATTCTTCCTGACGTGGGACGCCCTACCGTGCGTTTTCTGGGACCTCCTCGGTCGTAGCACCGAAGCAAGTAAATGAGTCGTCAAATCACGAAAAACCACCTTTCCCGCCGAGTACATCAGTGAAGCACGGTGGCTAGCTAGTTGGGCTAGTTTGACCGATTAGCTAGGCCGCTGCCACATTTGTTTTTTCGCCCCTTTTTTATCTACTTGCTGGCAGGTAAATATAAATATCCACCGCGGCGTTGCTCTGGTGTTTGGGTGCGGCAGGATTTTTATTTTTTTGATTGACAGGAGCAGGCGCGGCAGGATTTTTAATTTTTTGATTGACGGGAGCAGGCGCGGCAGCAATTAGTCACGATGACTCTGCCTGTAAAAACCCACCGCTCCCTGATATGAGAAGTCGTCGACTGGTGTTTTACCATGGTGAAAACCAAAAGATTCCCCGCTCCCTCCACCTTCCCGTAGATTGCATTGCCTTTCAGCTATTTCGCCCCCTTTGCTTCCTCTCCCCATTGCTTCTACCTGGTGCCATGGCAGCGCAGCAGATCACGGAGTCCGAGGTGAGGCTCCTGACGGAGGAGATCCATGCCAAGGATGCGGAGCTCAGGGCCAAGGACGTGGAGCTCCGTGAGCTCAAGGAGGAGAGGAGTTCCATGCTCCTCCGTTATGTGTGGGAGTTCAGGGAGCTTCAAAAGCGGCAGGCGTCCACCACAAAGATGGTCGAGGCGTCGGCGGCGTTGCTGCAGAAAGCGGGAGATACGATAGGCCGTCAGGGGAGCCGGCTAGAGCGCGAGCGGGCCGATCGTGACGAGGTCCAGGATCGCCTCAGCCACTTGGTGAACCAAGTTGCCACACACGTGTTGCGGCTGCGCGATGCCTACCGTCGTGCCAGCACGACGATGTCGTCCGTCGGGCTAAACCCGTTCGACCACCCGGTCGACTTCAACAAGCTGCGGCTTCCTGACCTGGTCTCTTTCTTCACCTATATCTCCGAGGAGCTGAGCCGTCTCTGTGCGATGGTGGGGGCTGAGCTGGACAAGGAGGGGTTGCGGGCTGCCGTCGCCGTTGCCAAGCGAATCCTTTTAGGGCTCCGTCATCGGAATCCATTCGTGCCATTGGACGCCGTCTTTGACGAGCTGGCTCCCGTCGACCGGGGCGGGCTTTGCGGGCGGTTGCACCCTGCATCACCAACGTCGTGCGCCTCGAGAAGCAGAGGGACTTAGGTGGTGTTTAGGCGCACTCTGCATGGGCATGTCCATGTCTCAGCGCAACATGACCGTTGGATCAAACTCAGACGGTGCAGATCAGTCACTGTAGCACAAAGAGTGTGGGTGTGTTTGGTTGCATTCTCATCTCAATATAGTTGTTTCCTCTTCGTGTATTTTTGTCAACCTACTAGTGTGGACTCATGCACCCTTCATGCACTCTGCCAAACACCCAAAAGTGGGTCGAGAAGGGAACTTTTGCTCCCATCCCGTTCACCCTTCATACACCCTGCCTAACACTATTCGTGCTTCATATGGTTCATGTTTCGTGGAGTAGTGTAGCACCGTACTCTCCATGCGTTGTGGACCTATTCCTGTTAACATTGATCTCACCGTTCATTCTCGACCGGACAGTCGAAAAAGCGGTACTATGTTACATATAGGAGTAGTTGACATGCACACAACATCATTTGTTATCGTCATATCTTACTACACTAGCAACAAGATTGTGTAGTACTGACGTATGAACCACTGCACATGCCTAGTAGTAGGAGCACTGTGTATGTTCAAGTGGCTGCTGTGTTTCGCACTCCTCCGTCGTAAGAGTGGAAACGCTTGCTGTAATCACTTTTTTCTTCTGAAAAACAGTGGACACGCTCTACTGTGCGGATCCTCCTCTAGCCATGCACTAAATTACTCAGTTTCGCCGACGTGTGGGACAGCCAGCATCGGGGTCCACCAGCCATGCACTAAATTACTCCGTAGTAGAGTGACGGTAGACTACCCCGATCGAAGCGCCGCAGTAATGCCCAATGAGCCGTCAAATCACAAAACCCCCTCCTTTCTAGCAGTAAGTTGGACGGACGAACCAACCATCATTTCACTCTTCTCTCTCAGCTTCCTCTCTACCCAACCCTCGCTTCTGCCTCATCTTGCTCCTCATTTCTTCAAGAAAACCCCGACCTGCTTCTGCCATTGTTCTTCTCTCCCAAAGAAGGAAAGGTGAGCGCATCAATGGTGTTGATTCTGGCCAAGGCCCGGTCTTGCAACCCCGAGACTGATCCTATAACTCCCTCTCTTTTCTTCTTTTGTGTTTGTGATTATGGTTTCTTTTCTTTTATTTCTATTTGGAAGTTTCTTGATGGACGCTGGAGCACCGGCCGAAGTGATGTCTATGGCTCCGGTCAAAACCGTCGAGGCTCATGGTACGAAGAAGTGCAAGCACGCTGTTGAGACTACTGCAAACAAGCTCAAAGCCATCGCCCTGTCCAAGCCCCCCTCTCCGGGATCCCTCTGTGGGGACCCCGACTCATAAGTCGTGATCACCGAATGCACGTGTACAGTGATCCCAGAGATCAATGCTCATTGAACACACAGAAGCTGAATAACAAGAGTCTTACATCCATACATACCGTCTTACACAAATTATGAGCATTATGGTCAAGTCTTACATTGATAAAGCCTTAAGGGCTGAACATCAAATAAAACACAAGCAGCGGAAATCTTCATCGATAAGTAGAACCCATGCCATCTGCCTTAACCCTAGAGGCATTCTGACTGGGAAACGTCCTAGTTCGCATGTTCGTCTCCAAATAATTCTTCTTTGAACTCCTGTTCTTCCATGCCTGGCCAATTAAATAACCAGTGGCAAGCCAATGAGTACTTTGAATGTACTCGCAAGCAACCCATGTTTTGGTTCAAGGTACAACAATGCATGATGTAGGTAAAAAAATTTTGCGAAAAGCTAGTTTTGAGTGCAATGACATGTTCAGAAACTTGTAAGGCATGCATCAGGAGAATTCAAGTAACCATAAGGATAGGTTACAGATATCAACATAAATAGAGTGGGCACCAACCCAACTTAATCATGACAAGTGCTTGACTTGACCCAAGCAGTTCTTCCCACTTACCATCACACACACTGGTTTGTAAACATGTGGACGTAGCCCAAGAGCGGTTACCCAACTGCCCTTGACCATGGACACGGCTATTCGAATAGTTTTACACTCTGCAGAGGTTGCACACTTTACCCACAAGATCCGGGGAACTTCCGTGTCATCCACGACCCGCGATACCTCAAGTACCCGGGGTAAGCACCCGATCACTATCTTTCCCTAGACGACACTAACAAGGAGTCCACTCGTTGTTCCGTATCCTCATGATGTATATCATACGAGACTCACTCGAGATCGTAACGTCCGAGAGGGGACACAACGGTGTATCCGGTGCCCTGTGAAAACAGTCATGGCCGCCCTACCTGGCACGACCTCGTCCCGAGAGAGAGCACCAACTCTCCCCCGTCACTAGTAATGCGGGCTCCAAGCTAGTATCGGCCTAGGTAATCAATAATGCCCTTTCCCATATAAGGGTAGAGTGGTTGCGCATGTAAGGTTGGAATAACGGTCGCAACTTAAACCAATCCGTTTTGAGAAACAACACACACACTTGCCTCGGTACACCACTTCGTCATCAAGTGGTTACCCAACTCATCATCTCCCTCGGGCATAAGTGGCACCCGACGGGGTTTTCGAAAAGTCCTTTTTAAAATACTTTGTCTCCATCACCATGCATATTCCCGTCCCTTTTTGCGTAGGAACTACTTTAGCATCCTATCTACTCCCACCGGCATAACCCTCATAAGAAGGTAGGGTCATGCACAATGCAGGTATCAACGACGAAGTAACGAAGGCAACCCACCAGAGTGGTTACCATCTCATCATGATTTCGAAGCAACACTAATAAAGTGCTATATGGCATGCATAAAAAGGGTTTCATAGACATGGTCAAAGGGCTGCTTGCCTGGCTCAGCAAAGTCTTCTGGGTCCTCAAAGTCTTCGGGTCCAACTCCTTCGTCAGCAACGCAATCTATCGTCGCAAAATAATAACGAGAAAAATAAGGCAATAATAAAACAGAAAAATCAAACTGCTCAGAAAAATGTCAACTCATTTTTGTAAAATACTAGGTCGAAAACTAAGAAGGGGAAAAATCTTAGTTTTGGATTTGGAGTTAAATAAGAGGGGATATGGATTTCCAAACAGAGATAAAACTGCTCAAATTTGAATTTAAATTTGAACAGTACAAAAAAGTTGGTTGGATTTGAATGAAAGCTGCACCATTAAATAGGTTGCAATATTCTGGAATTTAGGAATTGGAATTAATTTATTTGGACTATTATTTAATCTTGTGGAATTTTTGGAATAGAGACATAAAAAGAAAAAGAAAAGGGGCACTATGCCAGCTGGGCCAGAACAGCCGCAGGGCAGCAGGCCCAGCAGAGAGGCGGCCCAGCGCACCGGTGCACGCGCGCACGCCAGGTTCAAACCTGACGGGCGGGGCCCAGGCGTCAGGGCGAGGGGCTGACGAATGGGCCACAAGGCCGTCGTCGCCAACCCTGGGTCAGTGGGGCGGCGAGCTCACCGGCGACATTTCCGGGCACGGCGAGGTGAGCTGACGACACCGCTGGACTCCTCGTCGTGTCGCCGTTCGGGTGGTTCTGGAGTTGGTCGCCGGGGTGCAGGGGTTCGCCGGCGACGAGGTTTGCGGCGGAGGAGCTTCGGGTGTCGACGGCTCCGGTCGTTTCCGGCTGCAAAAGAGAGGGGAAACAGAGGGGAAATGATCACGGAGGTGAGGAGAGTCCAGATCGAGAGAGAGAAGGGGCGGAGGGAGCCCGTACACTGAGATCAACGGCGACCCGAGGCGGCGGAGCTCGAGCTCGATCTCGAGCTCGGGCGGCTCTGGGGAGGAACAGGGGGTGCAGGGGAGCGACTAGGGGGGTGAGAGGGCGAGTGGTGAGGAGAGGGGAGCTCGGGGAGGCCTTTATATAGGCGGACGGAGAGGTCCAGCAGACCCGTGCACCGGCGAGCTCACGCTCGTCGCTGCAGGGCTCGGGGGAAGAGGGCGCCATGTCTGGGGCGTTTGTAGGGGTGGTCTACGCCCAGAGGGAGGGAGAGAAGGAGCGGGGGAAGCGTCAGGGCAACGCGCGTGCGAGCCGCTCCATTGGCTCCTCTGTTCGCTAGCGCGGAGGCGCGGGGAGGAGGAGAGAGAAGGGGGACAGTGCAGTGGCGTGTCGCGGATGCCGAGGCACATCGGCAGGCGCGCGGGGGAGGCTCGAGGTGGTCGGAGGCATCGGGCAGAGGGCGGCTACAGTGCGGGAGCGCACTATAGCGCGCTCCAGAGCGTGCAATCGGCCGGCATGCCATTTTTTTGGCAAAGTGGGCGCGGCCAAGCATGTCTGGTAGCCCTAGGGAGGAGTAAAGAAGAGGGGAGGGACATTGGATGCCCTGGAGAGCCAGTAGGAGAGGAGAGTGGGTGAGGGAGAGAGAGAAAGTGGCTGTCCAGAGAGGGAGAGAGAGATTTTACCCCTCCAATAAGTGATTTGTGGGCTTGCCATTGTTACTAGAGGTGAAACGGGGCTAGGAGGAGCTGTGGTAAAGAGTTGAGCTCAAGAAGATTAGTGGAAGGGGTCAAAATGGTGTTTTTGGAAAAATGGCAGAAGGTGTTTGTTGTTGGTTTGGGCAAGAAAATTAACTCCAATAGCCATGGTACTTAGCAGGATGGAATGACACTTAGAAATAGGGTGTGCCACCAAATTTGAGCTTATTTGGGCAAAGTTGCCAATGCAATTTTTGTAAACCCTAGAAATGAGCAGAAATAGACTTGGGTAGATCTAGTTGAGCAAATAACTTCTCCTTGATGCACCACTTGGTGTAGTGGCCTCATTTGGTCATGTGAACATGCTCACAAAAGTTGGGGTCAAGGAGAGAAAGTTGGTAGTACAAACTTGTTCAAATATGGTTCTGGTCAGAGAGGGGTTTGGGGCATTTTGGTGAATCAAAAAGACTTTAATTGACATGAGGCTTTGCAAGGTGACCACAATATGCATTTGTGACTTGCTGGATTTTTCCTGGATTTTTATGAAAATATTTCCTGTAGAAATATTTCAAATCCTAGGAATGGGCAGAAATGGTTTTGGGAGGTTTTGTCCAATATTTTGATCATGACCATATGTTGAAACTCATATATATGGAATATATGTCCATTGAGTCTCTCTAATTTTTCTCAAATATTTTTAAAGCTTTAAAATAATTTTAACCTATTAAAGACCATTTCTGATCTTAAGAAAAATCCTTTAAATAAAATAGGAAAATAACTTTTAAAATTATATTTTTGTGGTTTCTGGGTATCCTATATTTAATAGGAGTCAAATATATTTTTTAAAATATTTTTACTGCCCTTAATTGAGTACTTGCAGTGCAAACCTCAATCCAGGGGTTTTTGGAAAACTAATTTTTGAAAATACTTTTTGGCCAAATTATTTTTGTAAGAAAATACTATATTGCTCTATACACATGGCATGGTCATTGGGCAGAAGTTTGGGACAAGGAGATGAAGTATAGAAGGTGGAGTAGTTGACTATAAAGAGCACTTGAAAAACCACACAGAGAAAACCAACTTCAAAATAAAAGCCAAATAATGCAAAAGTTTTTGTTGGTCCAAATTTTCATGCTTTATTAATGCAAATAACATGTTACAAAATGCAGGGTGTGACAGACCTACCCCCCTTACAAGAATCTCGTCCCCGAGATTTCTAAACTAGGCTTTAAAGAGATATGGAAACTCGGACCTAAGGTAGTCTTCACGTTCCCAGGTTGCTTCTGCTTCAGAGTGGTTGCTCCACTGGACCTTGAAGTACTTCATCGTGCGGCTTCGAGTGCATCGCTCAGCCTCATCCAAAATGCAGATGGACCTCTCACGGTAAGTCAAATCAGGCTGAAGGTCAATGTATTGATGATTGACGTCCTTGTAAAGATCAGGCTTGTCTGGGACTTGGAGACACTTCCGGAGTTGTGACACGTGGAATACGTTGTGCACATCGGATAGTTCAGGTGGCAGTTCCAACTGGTAAGCCACTTCTCCTTGTCGGTCAGTGATCTTGAAGGGGCGGATGTATCTTGGGGCGAGCTTTCCTTTGACATGGAAGCGCTGGGTTCCCTTGAGAGGTGTGACCCGGAGATAGACATGGTCTCCAACTCGGAAGATCATGTCTCTTCGACGTGAGTCAGCGTAGCTCTTCTCCCTTGACTTGGCAGTCTTCAAACGCTCTCTGACAAGCTGGACTTGCTCTTCCGCTTCACGGAGGATATCGGGCCCAAAGACTAGCCCTTCTCCGGTCTCTGACCAATTGAGGGGTGTGCGACACTTGCGTCCGTACAACACCTCAAATGGTGCCATCTGGAGGCTTGTCTGATAACTGTTGTTGTAGGAGAACTCGGCGAAAGGGAGGCAATCTTCCCACCTAGCTCCATATGCTAAAACACAGGCTCAGAGCATGTCCTCGAGTATCTGATTCACTCGTTCTGTCTGACCTCCGGTCTGTGGGTGGAAAGCAGTGCTGAAGGACAACTTGGTCCCCATGGCCGCTTGGAACTTCTTCTAGAACCTTGAGGTAAACTGGGTTCCTCGGTCTGACACAATCTCTTTGGGAACACCATGAAGGCTTACAATTCTGTTGATGTAGAGGCTGGCTAGCTGGTTTCCCTTGTAAGTCGTTTTGACAGGAATGAAATGGGCTAGTTTGGTCAAATGGTCGACTATGACCCAGATGGAGTCATGTCCCTTATTTGACCTGGGTAATCCAGTGACGAAGTCCATTCTGACTTTATCCCATTTCCATTCGGGCACCTTGAGAGGCTGTAACAATCCAGCGGGTCGCTGACATTCAGCTTTGACCCTTTGGCATACATCACACTTTGTGACATAGGTGGCAATCTCCCCTTTCATCCCGTGCCACCAAAATCTTTCCTTCAGGTCTTGATACATCTTGGTCCCTCCGGGGTGGATGGAATATGGGGTATCATGAGCTTCTTGCAAGATCAAATTCTTCAGCTCAATCTTGTTAGGTACGCAAATGCGATTCCCAAACCACACGATTCCTTGCTCATCCTCTGAGAATCCGGGGGCCTTGCCTGCCTTGATCTTCCTCTTGATGCCTTCAATACTTTCGTGTCCCTTCTGAGCTTCGTTAATATCATTCATCAGGGTAGGCTTGACTTCAAGGTTGTCTAAGAATCCTGGTGCAACCAGTTCCAACTCGAAGCTTTCAAGTTCTTCATACAAGGCGGGTAGCCTTCCCTTAAGCATAGCATTCAAGGAACAAGCCTTTCTGCTTAATGCATCTGCTACCACATTAGCCTTCCCAGGGTGGTATTGAACACTGAGGTCATAATCCTTGATCAACTCTAGCCATCTTCTTTGCCTCATGTTCAATTCCTTCTGAGTGAAAATATACTTTAGACTTTTGTGATCCATGTATATCTCACACCGCTTCCCTAGGAGGTAATGTCGCCATATCTTCAGGGCATGAACTACAGCTGCCAACTCGAGGTCATGAGTAGCATAGTTCTCTTCATGAGGCCTTAGTTGCCTTGAAAGGTAAGCTACGACTCTGCCTTCTTGCATCAGAACACCTCCAGTCCGGTTCTTGACGCATCACAATATATCACAAACTCCTTGTGTATATCTGGTGTGGCCAAAACTGGGGCGGTGGTCAGCCTCTTCTTCAGCTCCTGGAAGCTCTCTTCACACTTCGGCGTCCATTCAAACTTCTTGTCCTCCTTCAAGAGCTGAGTCAAGGGTCGGGCAATGCTTGAGAATCCTTCAACGAACTTGCGGTAATATCCCGCGAGTCCGAGGAAGCTTCTGACTTCCTTCACATTGCTTAGGGATTGCCATTCAGTCACGGCTTCAATCTTAGTGGGATCGACTGACAATCCTTCTTCGGTCAAAACATGACCCAAGAATCCAACTTCACGCAGCCAAAATTCGCACTTGCTGAACTTGGCATACAGTTGGTGCTCTCGAAGCTTGTCTAGGACCATCCTCAAGTGTTGCTCGTGCTCTTCTTCCGTCTTTGAGAAGACAAGAATGTCATCAATGAAGACAACGACAAACTTGTCCAAATATTCCATGAAGACCTTATTCATGAGATACATGAAGTAAGCTGGGGCATTGGTCAATCAAAAGGACAAGACCGTGCACTCATACAGGCCATATCTGGTTACAAATGCCGTCTTAGGAATATCTTGGGGTCTGATTTTCAGCTGGTAGTACCCAGATCTGAGGTCAATCTTGGAGAACACCTTGGCCCCATTGAGTTGATCAAACAGATCTTCAATCTTGGGAAGTGGATACTTGTTCTTGATTGTAACTTCATTGAGGGAGCGGTAGTCAATGCATAAGCGGATGGTACCGTCCTTTTTTGCCACAAACAGAACAGGTGATCCCCAAGGGGAGGCACTAGGACGGATAAATTAATCCCTTCCTCAACTGCTCTTCCAGTTGCTTCTTCAACTCCGCCAACTCTTCCGATCCCATTCTATAAGGCTTCTTATAGATGGGTCCTGCTCCGGGCATGAGCTCGATGATGAACTCGATGTCTCGGTCAGGAGGCATTCCCGGTAGCTCATCAGGAAAGACATCGGGGTACTCGCATACTACCGGCACTTCTTCCAATCCAACTTCTGACAGACAGTTGACTTGGGTGCCTCGAGCAGAGGAGGGGTTGGGAGCAAACTTTACTTCGACTCCTTGGTCATTGGTCATAGTGACTGACCGGTTGGCACAATCTAACAAACCTTGGTGCTTGATGAGCCAATCCATTCCTAAGATCACATCCCAGCCTTGTGATCTTAAGATGATAAGGTCTGCTTGGAAGTCTACCCCATTAATGACAATCCCGACTCCCTTACATCCTATCTTGGCTCTCATCTCTGCTCCGGGGGTTTGCACCACCATAGGGTTATTCAGGGGTGTAGGGTCATGCCACTTTTTAATGCAAACCTTTGAGTGACAAATGAATGCGTGGCTCCAGAATCAAACAAGACAGTTGCAGGTGTTGAGTTGACAAGGAACGTACCCAGCACGACGTCCGGGTCTTCCTGGGCTTCTTCAGCAGTGACATGATTCACACGACCCCTGCCATTGTTGTGCGGGTTGCGGGGAGCTTGGTTCCTTGGTGGCATTCCACGGCCTTGCCCTGGGTTCTGTGCATTGGGGCGCGGGGCATCGGGCTTCTTGTTGGGGCAATTCTTGGAGTAGTGTCCTAGCTGACCGCATCCAAAGCAAGTGACTTGGTTGGGGTTGCTGCTCTTGCCGGGATTGTTATTGGGGTTGTTGTAAGCTGGCCTGGGGTTGGCATACTGCTGAGTTGGATAGTTGGTGCGGGGTGCAGGAGCTCTTGGCTGCTGATAGGTTGGCTTGACCGGGGCTGGCTGCCACGGGCGAGGCTTCTGGTTGCTGGAGCTACCCTTGCTGATCATCTTGCGCTTGCGGGTGTCATCCAAAGCACGTCGCTTGTCTTCAAGCATGAGTGCCTTGTTTACCAGATCAGGAAAGGTCTGGCAATCACACACAACAAGCGAGTACTGCAGAGTCTGGTTAAGGCCTTCCATGAAGCGCTCCCTTTTGGCAGCATCAGTGCTGACATCTTCAGGGGCATACCTTGAGAGAACACTGAACTTCTGCATGTACTCCTTGACGGTGCTACTACCTTGCTTCAGGGCTCGGAACTCACGCTTCTTGATGGCCATGATTCCGGAAGGAATGTGGGCCTTGCGGAATTCTGCCTTGAAGTCATTCCAAGTGATGTTTTGCTCAGCACGCATGGCCTTGAATCCATCCCACCAAGCTCTAACAGTTCCCCCGAGACAATGAGCAGCATACGCCACCTTATCACGGTCCTCAGTGCATCCGACTAGTTCCAGCAGATCCTCAATGGTGCGGACCCAGTCGTCTGCATCCAGGGGTTCAGCAGTCTCGATTAAGGTGGGTGGTGCATGCTTCTTGAACTCCACCAACGTGGAACGTCCATTGCCGTTCCCCGCCGGCTGGCGGTTGACAGCTTGAGCAATCATCTGGAGGGCTGCAGTGTTGGCTTGGCGTTCCTCTCGGAAGGCTTGGAGAAGCTGAGCCATGTCCATGCTTGGAGGTGGTGGCGGTGGTGGAACTTGTCCTTGGGTTTGGTCCTGACTGGCTCCTTCTCCGGCTTCTTGCTGCTGGGTAGAGGTACCAGTACGAGTTACAACAGGCATCCTGTTGGAGCGATCAAGGTCTCATGATTGGGAAAGATGGGGAAAGCAATATAGATGGGATGCCTAGTAAGGGGGTTTGTATGACACTAATTGTTTCATGCAAGGGCCAAAAGGCAAAACACATTCATTAAAATCCAAATGGGTGATGTAGTCGCTTACAAGTTCCCGAAGGACAGCACGACGTCCATCAAACACTTCAAAAGCAAACACAACACTACATGGTTTCTTATGAACCATTACAAGGACTCGACTTTGCATAGGGAAACACGACTTATCCTACTGTAGGGGTTGCTAACGGGCATATCCGGATTGCGAATGATGCCTAAGTGGTGGAATGCTCGGTCGCGTAGTCTAGCTCTTCTGGGTCTTCCTCCTCGTCATCGGTGGCCTGACTTTCCTCTTCACTTGAAGGGATGGGGGAGTGGAGGAGCTCAACACGGCGTTGCTTTGCCGGAGGTGCGAAGAGCTTGCGGTATTCCTTTGCGCTCATGCGGTGTTGCTGTGGTGGTTCTCCATCCCTTGGGGGTCTTCCGCCTCTGTATGCGATTGCGGGTTGTCCAGGGGGAGCACCTTCCTTCTTGATCCTATCCGTCTTCTCTTGTGCCTGGCAAAGAAGTGCCTTGGTCTCATGAAGTTCCTTTCGGAGTTCCATCGATTCCGAGGCCAAGTGTTGTGCCAAACTATTGGCACAAAGGCTGAAGTAGGTCTGGAATTGGAGTGGAAGTCCTTCTTGTAGTGGTGGAGCTTGTGTACTGCTCTCATCCTCATCTTCCTTCCGATAAGGCAAGAAGCGGGTTGCCATCTCGTCTGCCATCTCGGGAAGGAGGTCTCGAAGGCGGGTGAGTGCCTTGAGGGTTGCCGTCTTGACGGCAAGAACTAGTGTTGCCATCTGGGGTCCCTCGAAGAACCAGCTTCTTGGAGAGTTATTGGCCTTCACGATCACTTCCACATGATACTCCGTCTCGGTGTCACTGATCCAATGCTCATGGTAGGTGAAAATGGGGGCTCGGTGGAACTGGCACTTCTTGAGGCTATCCTCGAGAAGCACGGGAAATCCGGTGGTCAGGAAGTCTTCGGGTACGGCAGCCATCTACAAAGGTTGAATGGGAGAGGTCAATAAGGGAAATATATCTTGGGTGGGTAAGCTTAGAAAAGAAGGGAGGTTCAGATGGTCTCAAGCTAACTAACGTCCATGCTAACTAAGGCTTCCTACAGTCAGGATGGCTCTAATACCAGCTCTGTGGGGACCCCAACTCATAAGTCGTGATCACCGAATGCACGTGTACAGTGATCCCAGAGATCAATGCTCATTGAACACACAGAAGCTGAATAACAAGAGTCTTACATCCATACATACCGTCTTACACAAATTATGAGCATTATGGTCAAGTCTTACATTGATAAAGCCTTAAGGGCTGAACATCAAATAAAACACAAGCAGCGGAAATCTTCATCGATAAGTAGAACCCATGCCATCTGCCTTAACCCTAGAGGCATTCTGACTGGGAAACGTCCTAGTTCGCATGTTCGTCTCCAAATAATTCTTCTTTGAACTCCTGTTCTTCCATGCCTGGCCAATTAAATAACCAGTGGCAAGCCAATGAGTACTTTGAATGTACTCGCAAGCAACCCATGTTTTGGTTCAAGGTACAACAATGCATGATGTAGGTAAAAAAATTTTGCGAAAAGCTAGTTTTGAGTGCAATGACATGTTCAGAAACTTGTAAGGCATGCATCAGGAGAATTCAAGTAACCATAAGGATAGGTTACAGATATCAACATAAATAGAGTGGGCACCAACCCAACTTAATCATGACAAGTGCTTGACTTGACCCAAGCAGTTCTTCCCACTTACCATCACACACACTGGTTTGTAAACATGTGGACGTAGCCCAAGAGCGGTTACCCAACTGCCCTTGACCATGGACACGGCTATTCGAATAGTTTTACACTCTGCAGAGGTTGCACACTTTACCCACAAGATCCGGGGAACTTCCGTGTCATCCACGACCCGCGATACCTCAAGTACCCGGGGTAAGCACCCGATCACTATCTTTCCCTAGACGACACTAACAAGGAGTCCACTCGTTGTTCCGTATCCTCATGATGTATATCATACGAGACTCACTCGAGATCGTAACGTCCGAGAGGGGACACAACGGTGTATCCGGTGCCCTGTGAAAACAGTCATGGCCGCCCTACCTGGCACGACCCCGTCCCGAGAGAGAGCACCAACTCTCCCCCGTCACTCGTAATGCGGGCTCCAAGCTAGTATCGGCCTAGGTAATCAATAATGCCCTTTCCCATATAAAGGTAGAGTGGTTGCGCATGTAAGGTTGGAATAACGGTCGCAACTTAAACCAATCCGTTTTCAGAAACAACACACACACACACACTTGCCTCGGTACACCACTTCATCATCAAGTGGTTACCCAACTCATCATCTCCCTCAGGCATAAGTGGCACCCGACGGGGTTTTCTAAAAGTCCTTTTTAAAATACTTTGTCTCCATCACCATGCATATTCCCGTCCCTTTTTGCGTAGCAACTACTTTAGCATCCTATCTACTCCCACCGGCATAACCCTCATAAGAAGGTAGGGTCATGCATAATGCAGGTATCAACGAGGAAGTAACGAAGGCAACCCACCAGAGTGGTTACCATCTCATCATGATTTCGAAGCAACACTAATAAAGTGCTATATGGCATGCATAAAAAGGGTTTCATAGACATGGTCAAAGGGTTGCTTGCCTGGCTCAGCAAAGTCTTCTGGGTCCTCAAAGTCTTCGGGTCCAACTCCTTCGTCAGCAACGCAATCTATCATCGCAAAATAATAACGAGAAAAATAAGGCAATAATAAAACAGAAAAATCAAAGTGCTCAGAAAAATGTCAACTCATTTTTGTAAAATACTAGGTTGAAAACTAAGAAGGGAAAATTCTTAGTTTTGGATTTGGAGTTAAATAAGAGGGGATATGGATTTCCAAACAGAGATAAAACTGCTCAAATTTGAATTTAAATTTGAACAGTACAAAAAAGTTGGTTGGATTTGAATGAAAGCTGCACCATTAAATAGGTTGCAATATTCTAGCAATTTAGGAATTGGAATTAATTTATTTGGACTATTATTTAATCCTGTGGAATTTTTGGAATAGAGACAGAAAAAGAAAACGAAAAGGGGCACTGTGCCTGCTGGGCCAGAACAGTCGCAGGTCAGCAGGCCCAGCAGAGAGGCGGCCTAGCGCATCGGTGCACGCGCGCGCGCCAGGTTCAAACCTGACGGGTGGGGCCCAGGCGTCAGGGCGAGGGGCTAACGAACGGGCCCCACGGCCGTCGTCGCCAACCCTGGGTCAGTGGGGTGGCGAGCTCACCGGCGACGTTTCCGGGCACAGCGAGGTGAGCTGACGGCACCGCTGGACTCCTCGTCGTGTCGCCGTTCGGGTGGTGCCGGAGTTGGTCGCCGGGGTGCAGGGGTTCGCCGGCGACGAGGTTTGCGGCGGAGGAGCTTCGGGTGTCGACGGCTCCGGTCGTTTCCGGCTGCAAAAGAGAGGGGAAACGGAGGGGAAATGACCAGGGAGGTGAGGAGAGTCCAGATCGAGAGAGAGAAGGGGCGGAGGGAGCCCGTACCCTGAGATCGACGGCGACCCGAGGCGGCGGAGCTCGAGCTCGATCTCGAGCTCGGGCGGCTCTGGGGAGGAACAGGGGGTGCAGGGGAGCGACTAGGGGGGTGAGAGGGCGAGTGGTGAGGAGAGGGGAGCTCGGGGAGGCCTTTATATAGGCGGACGGAGAGGTCCAGCAGACCCGTGCGCCGGCGAGCTCACGCTCGTCGTTGCACGGCTCGGGGGAAGAGGGCGCTGTGTCTGGGGCGTTTGTAGGGGTGGTCTACGCCCAGAGGGAGGGAGAGAAGGAGCGGGGGAAGCGTCAGGGCAGCGCGTGCGAGCCGCTCCATTGGCGCGCTCGGGCGGCCTCTGTTCGCTAGCGCGGAGGTGCGGTGAGGAGGAGAGAGAAGGGGGACAGCGCCGTGGCGTGTCGCGGACGCCGAGGCACATCGGCAGGCGCGCGGGGGAGGCTCGAGGTGGTCGGAGGCATCGGGCGGAGGGCGGCTACAGTGCGGGAGCACACTGTAGCGCGCTCCAGAGCGTGCGAATGGCCGGCATGCCATTTTTTTGGCAAAGTGGGCGCGGCCAAGCATGTATGGTAGCCCTAGGGAGGAGTAAAGAAGAGGGGTGGGACATTGGATGCCCTGGAGAGCCAGTAGGAGAGGAGAGAGGGTGAGGGAGAGAGAGAAAGTGGCTGTCCAGAGAGGGAGAGAGAGATTTTACCCCTCCAATAAGTGAGCTGTGGGCTTCCCATTGTTACTAGAGGTGAAAGGGGGCTAGGAGGAGCTGTGGTAAAGAGTTGAGCTCAAGGAGATTAGTGGAAGGGGTCAAGATGGTGTTTTTGGAAAAATGGCAGAAGGTGTTTGTTGTTGGTTTGGGCAAGAAAACGAACTCCAATAGCCATGGTACTTAGCAGGATGGAATGACATTTAGAAATAGGGTGTGCCACCAAATTTGAGCTTATTTGGGCAAAGTTGCCAATGCAACTTTTGTAAACCCTAGAAATGAGCAGAAATAGACTTGAGTAGATCTTGTTGAGCAAATCACTTCTCCTTGATGCACCACTTGGTGTAGTGGCCTCATTTGGTCATGTGAACATGCTCACAAAAGTTGGTGTCAAGGAGAGAAAGTTGGTAGTACAAACTTGTTCAAATATGGTTCTGGTCAGAGAGGGGTTTGGGGCATTTTGGTGAATCAAAAAGACTTTAATTGACATGAGGCTTTACAGGTGATCACAATATGCATTTGTGACTTGCTGGATTTTTCCTGGATTTTTATGAAAATATTTCCTGTAGAAATATTTCAAATCCTAGGAATGGGCAGAAATGGTTTTGTGAGGTTTTGTCCAATATTTTGATCATGACCATATGTTGAAACTCATATATATGGAATATATGTCCATTGAGTCTCCCTAATTTTTCTCAAATAATTTTAACCTATTAAAGACCATTTCTGGTCTTAAGAAAAATCCTTTAAATAAAATAGGAAAATAACTTTTAAAATTATATTTTTGTGGTTTCTCGGTATCCTATATCTAATAGGAGTCAAATATATTTTTGAAAATATTTTTACTGCCCTTAATTGAGTACTTGCAGTGCAAACCTCAATCCAGGGGTTTTTGGAAAACTAATTTTTGAAAAAACTTTTTGGCCAAATTATTTTTGTAAGAAAATACTATATTGCTCTACACACATGGCATGGTCATTGGGCAGAAGTTTGGGACAAGGAGATGAAGTATAGAAGGTGGAGTAGTTGACTATAAAGAGCACTTGAAAAACCACACAGAGAAAACCAACTTCAAAATAAAAGCCAAATAATGCAAAAGTTTTTGTTGGTCCAAATTTTCATGTTTTATTAATGCAAATAACATGTTACAAAATGCAGGGTGTGACACCCTCATTAAGCAAGTCCAGGTAATATCTCTTCTTGACAATCTTTTTCTTTATCTTGATCTTGTTTTTTCATCTAAAATGCAGTACTAGTACTAGTAGTACAACTTTCTGGGTGATCTTGCATGTGATTTTTGTGTGCCAAATGACAGTTCTAAATTCCTCTTTTGACCAAAACATGCGAGAGGTTGACACTGATTTCTTATAGATTACTTTCAACTACTCCCTCTGTCCCAAATTTCTTGTCTTAGATTTGTCTAGATACGGATGTATCTAATACTAAAATGTGACTTGATACATCCGTATCTAGACAAATCTAAGACAAGAATTTTGGGACGGAGGGAGTACTTTATGAACATCAATGCTACCTTTTAAGAGGGTATATTTCCCTCAGTAACTTGTGTTATGGATTTTGCATGTAATCCCTCTGCTCTCATGCCTTTGAAGACATGTTCTAGTGTCTTTGTTCACTCATTTCTGTGCGTATATGTAGTCATATATGGAGTATAATATCAAAAATCATCTTATATTTCTGAATGGAGGTAGTAATAAAATATGGTTTCTGTTTGAATTAGAACCAGGTCCGCGGTGGAGATGAAGTTCTCAAAGTCATGCCGTGTGAACTGGAAGACCTGAAGATGAGTTCTACTGCTGAACTATCCAGCTGCTGTGTCCTTGTCGCCAAGTGTCTTGAACTATTGTTTTCCTGTAGCATTGATGTCAGGCGTGTTCTCGAGGTTGTACTTGACCACAACAATTTCCTGTTTGTGCCTTCGATTACGAAGGGTGTGGTTCTTGTAAAGCTTCCCAACAAATCTGATGCGGCTTGTCTTCATCATCATGTTTATGAGTGGAAAGACCACTCTGTTAGCTTCTCCAAGGTTGGCAAGATGGTGATGGTGCGTGTAGACATCTCACACGAAGTCCATGGCCTAGTCAGTTATGCGGGGTTCATCCCGTAGGTCGGTGGCAAGAAATAGTCTGCAGAGTTTAGTTAGTGCAACTTTGCTTGTCTGTAGTAAGTACTATTGTTCAGTACTTGATTTGTGTTTGCGAACCCTGTATTGTTTATTAGTACTGCCGCTTTTGGTGTGTGGTCAGTCCTGAGAACGGTCTATGTTAATGTCTGTCCACTCAATTCAGTCTGTATATTTGAAGTATCCAGATCATATTTTTTGTGAGGACGGTTTATCAATTATGGTTACACTCCAATATCTGTATGCATTGCAGGGTTTATTGCACCCACCAGGATTTCCAGTCCCATGGATGTTCGGTCCATACGATTTGTCACGACCTTTGGACTGTCCTGCTTGTGGGAGTAGGCAGGGCCCCTGCATGCCACGCGTAGTTGGACGATTAATCTTTTGTTTAGTACTTCAACATAGTGATTTCCTGGTAAGGATTCACTTGTGTCACATCAAGTAAATCTTATTGATTTACTGTCTAAATCTTATTGATTTAATGTCATGTTTTCTTTCTTTTCCTGCAATTTTACGGTGCACGTTTTGCCATGTGACATTCATCACAGAATAAACCATTTGGTTTGCTCTACGATGGCTATTTTTGCAGGTTTCACTTCTTATGTCGTGTCAGTAACGAAGGCACTGTCCATCACTTATATTACTGGAAAAATTTGGATCAGTCTGTTGTCTCAGTACAAGTTGAATCCCTATGATGAACTGCAGTTTGGTTTAACAAAAACGCCACAATTAGTCCTTCTCGCGTTTAAAAGAAATGAAGAAAAAAACTGGATCACGGTCACGGATCCTAGTCAAGTTAGAAAGCCGATCATAGCAGACCAGACACAATCGCCGCTGTCTCGCACAGATCAAGCACCGGCAGTTGCTCTAACACTAACAGCGGCAGCAGCTCAGTCTGATCCAACTGACGATTGGGCACCGACCGCGTCAGCGGATCAGTCTGATCTACCGGAGGATCGGGCATCGACACCGGCACCGGCTCTACAAGGAGCACCATCTCCGGCAGCAGCAGCGGCTTCGGCACCACCACCAACACTTGCATTTGCATCTGCTCGGGCCCGTGCAGTTGCACCGGCAACAGACTGGGTTGCAGTTCGCACTTCATGTACCAAAGTCCTTACAAAAACCGACATGTCCACCTTCTTGGTAAGCGTTGGCCGCCCAAGTGCTTCGTTCTTTTTTCTTTCCATGTTGTTTCACATGATTCACTGTGTTGATCTAACTGTTTGGGTATGTCTTCTTGTTTGCAAATAGAGAATTCCTAGAGCAACGAGGGAGTCGTTCAACAATACGGGCGACCGCGGCCAAGTTTCTCTTACCATGCGCAGCCTTGGTGTGAATGAACCTGCTCAATATACCGTAAGTACAAAGGATGGTCGCATGATGATTGATGCTAAAGGATGGTCAAGGTTCAAATCTAAATCATATCTTGCGGTAGGGGATGATGTCAAAATCGAACTTTCTTGGCAAGGAGAGCTGGTCCAAATCAATTTTGAAATTAGCAGCACGCAACTGCCGAACTGATCTGTCCTCCGAGAGATTTTGATGTAATAATCTGGCATGCTGAAACAAGTGTCCTAGGTGTATAAGTAGTACGACAGTATTATTTATCACAATATCGTTGATAGAATTGCAACTCTGATTGCTGGTTAGGAACTGTCATTCGATTTCATTCCAACAGCTGCCGTGCTTTATTCAATTTTGTGTATTCGCCTTGCGACAGCATCTAAAAACAGCGCCGTACCGATCGCTCGCAATATGAAAAGCGCTGAGGTAGAACACAAGGGCCCCCAAACATGCAGGGTCGGCCTGCGGCCCAAAGTCCAGAACCGTGAGCCTATCTGAGTATTATATTCTCAGCTGAACCCCCATAAAAAAAGCTGAACCCCCATAATGCCCGTGCGTTGCAGAAGGAGTATATTTCTCGGCAAGGTGGGCCTGTGATATAAAAGATTTGTATATTTCTTTACAGAGGGAGTATCTCTCTGACAAAAGATATATTTATGTGTAACTAGTTACTCCTGTCTTTCTACTTCCTTTCGCTGATTTGTGGGGCAACCGGCAACGGGGTCCACGTGCCATATGCACAAATTAGAGTGCACAACTTCACGGTAGACACACCCCGGTCGTAGCGCCGCCGTAATGCTCAATGAGCCGTCAAATCACAACCCCCCTTTCCAGCTTTAGCAGTAAGCTGGACGGACGAAGCGGCAATATTTCACTGGGCCTGAATCCCCTTCTCCCTCGTCTGCTTGTTCAAAGAAAACCCCCTCTCGGCGATTGCATAGGGTTTTCTCATGGAGAACCAGGTACGAATTCTTCATCCATCCCCGATAAACCCAAGTCCCTTGGTCGCAGGTAATCCTAGGATGGCAGCCGCCGCCGTTGATGCATTTTTCTTCCTACTGAATCTAGTGTGTTTCATTTGCAGTGCCCAAAGTGCGAGTACCCTACAGGTTTCTGCGCCCTCGGGGAGACGCCACACTTGTTCCTTCTCATCCTAACACAGCATTTTGAAACACGCACAGTATGTTCCTCGAATCCTCTTTTCTATCCGGGAGGGTGGGTTTTTTTTAACATGCTGTGTTCTCATATTATTTTTCCTGCAGTGTATTATTTGCTCTGCCAGAACACATGTACTCAAGATGCTCGGCCTTGCCATAACTGAATACACTAGTTTAATGGTCACAGTGAAGACAAGCCATGGATATAAGTTCCGAGTTGGGTTCATGAACCAAGAAGATCGCTGCTTTTTTTATGGCCGAACTTGGATAAACTTTCTCAAGTGTTACGGACTAAAAGTTGGTGCACGAATGTTGATGGAAATAGCAGAACCTGGTCTCATCTTCACTCGATCTTCCACCCCGACGTCGTTCCAATTGTTCATCCATGTTAGTTTTGTATCTGGTTCTTGCTTGTTGCCTCGATTACTTCTTAATCCACCTATTCTGTCTAACTAATCACAATTTAACTTTAGAACTAGCAACGAATCTCTCACGAAGATGCTACTTCTAACTAATATTTTCTTATAATTGGTGGCACGTGTAGGTTTTTTCAGAGTTAAGAAGTCTCCTCGTTTGTTACTCTGTAATAACTCGGCTATTACTAATGGCACCGAAGTTGACTGGATCGACATCCACAAGTTCCTACACTTTATTGATCGTATTGAGGTCCTTGTGGGGCGTTGCAATGGTGGAAGGCCACGTGGGATATGTGTACCACTGTTGCACTCGTTGAACAGGTCCAACTGTGTCGAGAAACTTATGGTACGAGCTGTTTTCTGTTATATATGTTGTTCATAAACTATTGCTTATACACAGTTTTACAGCTGTGATCTTCTTGAAACAGGAACTGCCGAGTTCTATTGTTCCTATACAGATGCCTGACCATGGTCGGGACAGACTTGCGCTTGGTCACAACATGATGTTTATGTCGACCTACTCAATTCCTCTTGGAGGTGAAAACATACTTATTCATGGGTGGTCTCAAATAATGAAGGCCCGTCCATCTTGGAGAATTGGACAGAAGATTATGTTCATGCTTTTCCATGGCTCTAAAGCGAATATCCTGTTTATTGACCACGTTGCGAGATGAAGCCGCTTTCAGAAGGTTGTGGATGCGCGGGGTGGCGCCTGGGCCTTGTCCTGGGCCTTGGAGGCCTCACCCTTGGTTAACTGTAGGCAAAGTAGCATTGTTCGAGGTTGAACATGTATAAGTACTCATACTGCTTTCAGCTTTGCTTGTTAAGTGCCCCTGCTGGTTTCAGTTAAGGTTGTTAAGTACTCCTACTGCTTTTACAGTCTGTCGTGTTTCTTCAGTCCTGTCTTAATCCAGCCGCCAAAACCAAACCAGCGTCGGCGGGGCCGCCTGCTTCCGCCTCCCACGACTGGCTGCGCCTCAGCGCACGCAAAGCCGCCCCACCGTCTCCTAAATCGTTAACGCCGATGTCCTCCGCGCGCTTTGGTGCGCTCGCCGTGGCGCCGCCCTCTCGCGTTGTCAACATGGTCAACAAACAACAGGAATCGGCAGAAGTACGTGGAGAGGATGACAGTAGGGGCCCACCACGTCAGCGTATGGAAAAATAAAATGCTTCCTCCTAGTGTTTTCCTCACATCTGGGACCCACGACATTGTGAGCGTATATAGTCAATAGACAAGAGAACAGCACAAGATCAGCTGACACCTGGGACGTAGCTACTCGAGCAGTTTTTTTTGTTTGGTATTGTTGAGACGGAGTAGGGTTTGAACTGGGTTGTGGCCCGTCTAGCCCTGGCTTATATTTTATGTTCACCATGTGACCAGCCCAGCTACTTTTTCTTTGTGAAAATGAGCCCAGTTTATTTTTTCTGAAGATTACCCAATCCAGGCCTACTTATTTTTCTACGACCTGATGGGTTGCAACTCTTTCAAGACGCCTGCAAATCTTGAAAGTAATATGAAATGTGTTGTAAATATAAAAACAGATGACAAATTGGCAATTACTTTATAATATCTGAATTTTATCACATTTTCAGATTCCTATTTCACTGGGCATTAACCTAATTTAAATATATCTTCAAAGTACTTTAAATATGGCTGGACATTTTGGTATTAAAAATAGTTTGGAACCCACAGAAATATAAGGAATTGGCCCTGGCCAACCAAAAAAAAGGACTGCAATAAATTGCATAAGAAGTTGCCATGAGCTATATATAAATTATTAAAAAAAAGAGGGAGTGGTCTGACTAGTGGGCCTGTTTAGTTGACGCGTATGCAAGATTTTTTTAGTTATTATATACATAAACAAATGATTCTAGCAGACGTAACCGTTGGATGTCAATCCAACGGCCGTCGTGTTTCTTCAATCTCTGATCTTCTTGCTCCAGCCGCCAAAGCAGCGCCGGCGGGACCGCCTACTCCCGCCTCCCGTGGCCGGCTGTGCTGTCGCGCAAGCCTCAGCGCCCCCTACTACTCCCGCCGCTAGCCAGGGCATCCCTCTACTCACCCACACCCCTGTTATTCTGTGGCAACGGCAGCCTCACACCGCAGCCGAACCGGTGAACGCTCGTACTCCTCTCCGCGTGGGCATCCACTGCAGCGTCTTCCTCGGCTCCGCGTCGTCCCCTTCCTATGCCTCGCCGTCTTCCACCGCCGTGGTCTCTCGGCGCGGTGTGGTCAAAGTGGTCAACGACCGACTTCCATCGGAAGAGTACTGTACGTGGAGAGGCTGACAGCTGGGTCCACGGCAGCCACAAGGAAGTGCCTCCTTATTACGCGGAAAATAATTATTCCTCCACCTGACAGCAGGGACCAATCGGACGCCCACAAGTATATCACGAAAAAAACATTTGCCCCTGACTGCTGGGACCCACCCGACGGGCCACCGTATGTCACGAAAAAAATGTTCCCCCTGCTGTCAGCTTGTACCCACCGAAAGTGCCTCCTTATTACGCACAAAAAAATGAATACCCCCTGCTAGCTTGGACCCACCTTGGTGGGAGGCTGACTTGTGGGCCTACTAAGTTGATGGGGACGGAGGGCTTTATCAACTTAGTCAATATGCACGATTCTAGCTCCAGTGACTATACGATTTCCATCCAACGGCCGTAGTGCTTCTTTAACGTCTGGTCTTCTTGCTCCAGCCGCCCAAACCAGCGCCGGTCGTGCCTCGTGCTCCTGCCTCCCATGGCCGGCTACGATGCAGCAGAGGCCTCACCGGCCCCTACTACTCCCACCGCTGGCCAGGCCATCCCTCTACACACCCACACCCCTTGTTATTCTGCGGCGACGGCAGCCTCACACCACAACGAACCAGTGAACCCTCGTACTCTACGCGTGGGCATCCACTGCCGCGTCTTCCCCGGCTCCGCGTCGTCCCCTTCCTAGGCCTCGCCGTCGTCCACCGCCCTGGTGCTCTTGGCGCGGCATGGTCATTGGTCAATGTGGTCAAGGAACGGCTTCCATCGGACATGGACTGTACGTGGAGAGGCTGACAGCTGGGTCCACGGCCGCAGCAAGGAAGTGCCTCCTTATTACGTGCAAAATAATTATTCCTCCACCTGACAGCGGGGACCCACCGGACGGGCCCCCAGTATTTTTGGAAAAATCGTTTTCCCCTGACTGTTGGGACCCATCGGACGGGCCACCATATTTCACGAAAAAAAACGCCCCCCCCCCCCCCCCCCCGCTGTCAGCTCGGACCCACCAGAAGTGCCTCCTTATTACGCACAAAAAAATTAATACTCCCCCGGCTAGCTGGGACCCACCTTGGTGGGAGGCTGACTTGTGGGCCTACTAAGTTGACGGGGATGAAGAGCTTTGTTAACTTAGTCAATATGAACGATTCTAGCTCCAGTGACCATACGATGTCCATTCAACGGCCGTTGTGCTTCTTCAACCTCTGGTCTTCTTGCTCCAGCCGCCCAAAGCAGAGCCGGTCGTGTCGCGTGCTCCTGCCTCCCGTGGCCGGCTGTGCTGCCGCGGAGGCCTCATCGCCCCCTACTATTCCCACCGCTGGCCAGGCCCTGCGGCGACGGCAGCCTCACACCGCAGCCAAACCAGTGAACCCTCGTACTCCTCTCCGCGCGCGCGCGAGCTTCCACTGCCGCATCTTCCCCGGCTCCCCGTCCTCCCCTTCCTAGGCCTCGCCGTCGTCCATCGCCCTGGTGCTCTCGGCGCGGCGTGGTCAACGTGGTCAAGGAACGGCTTCCATCGGACGTGGACTGTACGTGGAGAGGCTGACAGCTGGGTCCATGGGCGCAGCAAGGAAGTGCCTCCTTATTACGCGGAAAATAATGTTTCCTCCACCTGACAGCTAGGAACCATCGGACGGGCCACTGTATTTCGGGAAAAAAACGTTTCCCCCTGACTGCTGGGACCCACCAGCTACATCTTCGCAGGCAAGGAAGTGCCTGACAGTCGGGACCCACCTGGTCGAAGCGTACGTAGCGTTGTCATTCTGGTCGCGAACGTGTACGTACATATATACTGGTCGATGTAGAGGCGCGCACGTAGCATGTACACGTATGTACAGCGGCCAGGGTGCAAGAAAGAAAATACGGCCACATATGTGTACATACGGGCAGGGTCTCGAACGCCTACTCGTGCATATGTACGCCGAGGGCTCGTGTACATGCACTAGTAGAAAAGGGGGCAATGGTCCAGCCCGGGTCAGCCATTAGTCCCGGTTCAGTCTAGAACCGGGACTAATGGGGGCATTGGACCCGGTTCGAGCGGCGAGGGCGTCGGAAAGGCATTACTCCCGGTTCAAATGGGACCTTTAGTCCCGGTTTGAGACACGAACCGGTACTAAAGGGTGCGATGTCCATTAGTACCGGTTCATGGCAAGAACCGGTACTAAAGGTCTAATCTTTAGTACCGGTTCGTGCCACGAACCGATACTAATGGGGTTGAGACCTTTAGTACCGGTTCGCCTTTTCAGTTTTTTAAAAAAATATAAGAAAATGATGGAAATGTCAAAAAATAAAAGAAAATAAGTTTCCCATGTGATATGTGGTCTAGTTGTTGGGAAAATTTACAAATGTGAATTTTGACTTTATTTGCAAAATCTCTCTGAAATTTATAAAAATGGGCATAACTTTTGCATACTAACTCGGATGAAAAAGTTTTTTATATGAAAAATCATCTACTCGAAAAGTTACATCCGAATTTAACCGGGGGAACCCCGTTAAACATTTTTAAAATCCTCAAAAACCTAACAGAAAAAAAGTTACGGGGCTTTTAAGATCTGGAGAGGCAAAAAAATTCAAAAAAATTCAAACTATGGTTAAACTGTGGTCAAACAATGGTCAAACTAATTATTTTACACTATTAGTGTTACTAAATAATTATTTTATTTATTTTGAATTTTGGTCAAATCTGGTCAAACTATGGTCAAACTGTGGTCAAACAATGGCCAAACTAATTATTCAAGAAATATTAGTGTTACTAAATAATTATTGTTTTTTAAAACAATAGTTTCAAACTCAAACAGTGAAATGTGTCACTTCATGCTCAAGCAAAATTCCTGAGGGTTAATAGGATTGACATCTTACTATTGTCAGGAAAACAACATGTGCAGACTCGGAAGCGAAGGAGAATAGAACCCGAAAGTTAAGCGTGCTCGGGCTAGAGTAGTGAGAGGGATGGGTGACCGGTCGGGAAGTTAGATGATTTCGAATGATGAGGGGTGATTAGAGGATAAATTGATGAGGGGGGTGATTAGAGATTAGAGGTTAAAATTTGAAAATAAAAAATTTCAAAAAAAAAAATCAGAAAATTTCCTTTAGTACCAGTTGGTGTTACCAACCGAGACTAAAGGTGGGCCTCCAGGCAGCGGCCACGTGGAGGGCCTTTAGTCCCGGTTCTGGTTTGAACCGGGACTAAAGGGTGAGGCATTAGTAACGACCCTTTAGTCCCGACTCAAAAAACCGGGACTAAAGGCCCTTATGAACCGGGACTAAAGGTCCTTTTTCTACTAGTGATGGCTGGGTCGGAACGGAGAAACAGCGTCGTCGTCATGTTCATGGGGAGGCAACGGAATGTGTCGTGTTCATGAGGAGGCAACGAAATGTGTCGTGTTCATCGGGAGGCAACGCGGCTGGGTCGGAACGGAATGCGTGGTCGTGTTCATCGGGAGGGCTTGGACGGAACAGGCGATGGAAGCGAGGCCTAGCGTACCGCACAACGGAGGAAACGGACCGGCCACGTTCGAAACGGGATCCTGTTCATCGGGAGGGGTCTGGCGTACCGCACAACGGAGGAAACGGACCTCGTACGGTCGAAACGGGGGTCCTGTTGATCGGGAGGGGTGTGGCGTACCGCAAAACAGAGGAAACGGACCTCCTACGGTCGAAACGGGGGTCCTGTTGATCAGGAGGGGTGTGGCGTACCGCAAAACTGAGGAAACAGACTTGTGTTGGAGCGCTACGGTCGAAACAGGGGTCTTGTTCATCGAGAGGAGTGTGGCGTACCGCAAAACAGGACTCCACGGGATACTGTTCATCTCCACCGTCGACCCCCTCCAGCCTCCACGAGCTACTGTTCATCCACCGTCGACCTCCTCCAGCCTCCACGGGCTCCTGTTCATCCAGCCTCCACCGCGCGCTACTCCACGGCTACTGTTCAACCACCCCTCCATCGTCTACTGTTCATCCAGCCCTCCACACCACGGGGTCCTGTTCAACCACCCCTCCACGGGAACCCCTCCACCGTCTACTGTTCATCCTGCCCTCCATACCATGGGGTCCTGTTCATCCACCCCTACACGGGCACCCCTCCACCGTCTACTGTTCATCCAGCCCTCCACCACACCACGGGGGCCTGTTCATCCAGAGGCAACACCACGGGGTCCTGTTCATCCACCCCCACCGGGAACTGTTCATCCAACCCCCCCCCCCCCCCCCCGCAACACTCACTGTTCATCCAGAGGCAGCATCGATCGGCTTCAGTTAGCAGCAGTAGCCAAGGAATCGCTCGATCGGGTTCAGTTAACAGCCATCGATCGATCGCTCGGGTTCAGTAACGCGTAGCCTGCAGTGAAATCGCTAGGGTTCAGTTAGAGCCCAATGCCTCGCTCGGGTTCAGTTAGAGCCAACGCCTCGCACACACGCGCGTACGTGTACGAGAGAAACACGCATCGCTCGGCCCCCGACCTCCCACCGTAATCGGGAACTCCCTGAAATTTTCCTCCCCCTTGCTTCTACCACGGTTGTTTCCGTCATGGACGGCCCAAAGAATGTCATGCAGCTGCGTCTCTGGCCCGCCCAGGACGAAAAGCCCATTTTCTGTCATGATTTTTTGTCATAGAAGTAGGAGCCGACCACATCTATGATGATACCGGGTTTTGTCAAAATTACCATCATAGATGTGTCATATGTATGACAGAAAAAAATTCGTTCGGCCCAAAATGTCACGGATGTGTCTTTTTTGTAGTGACGAGGCGGGCCACGAACCAGAGCTCCATCCCCAGGTTTGTTAGCGCTGCAGGGACGGACCCGTGCACAAGCGTCGTGCCGATGTGAGTGTCGTGCGGTGATGTGGGAATGGCGTCAGTCACAGCGCATGAAGGGTGTGAGGCGGTGGTCACGAGGTGACGATCATAGATAAATTCACAGAAACGATTAGATAGTCCTGGTGAATGCAAAGCGATGCATGTCGTAGGGACGGAACCACACGGCCTGGGGATAATGCAGCCCGAGGGGCGCCCCCAAACTGAACGAACTAGGGAGATGTCACGTGATACCGTTGCTGAAGATTTGTTGAAGTAGCCACAAAACACGCGCTGGAGAAGCCGCTCCTCATGAGTCGCTCCGGTGCCAAGCCTCGGGAGGCTCGGAGGGGCCGGAAGTCTCCTGAATGTGCTCCTCCATCTCCGCTAGGAGCGCCTGGCGCCTGGCTTCGCAGGCCGTATAAGCGTCCCTCATGCAGCGCTGGAACGCCTCAGTCGCGCCCGCCAGGCCAAAAGGCATGCGGACATAGCTGTGAGGTGGACCCTCCCATCGGCTGACACGAGACGGCCACATGAGCTGCCGAGACGCGGCCCTGCTGAGCCCAGGGATGTCGATGCAGAAGCGGAACTCTTTACCCTCGCTAGGGCAATGAGCTCCGCCTTGAGGCAGGCGATGATCGCCTTGCAGAACCCTTCCTTCCTGAATCTCCATCGCCCTGCTGATGAACTCCTGAACGCCTGGTGCCTCACGTCTGCTGCCTTCTCCTGGGAAGCGCGCTCTGAAGAGCGCCTCCACATGGTGCCCGAGTGCCGCTCTCGTGACATTGGCTAGATCTGAGGCCCTCCAAAGAATAGCCCCCGAGGCCAGCCTGAGAGGGGCGCCGGGCGCGCCTTCCTATGCGATGGCTGAAGGTGTCGCGTCCGAAGA
This sequence comes from Aegilops umbellulata, assembly GCA_032464435.1. Classification (NCBI taxonomy): domain Eukaryota; kingdom Viridiplantae; phylum Streptophyta; class Magnoliopsida; order Poales; family Poaceae; genus Aegilops; species Aegilops umbellulata. Next base: position 376,581,158 of record CP136055.1, on the reverse strand, counting down.
CGCGAGGCTTAGTGCCGCGTCCTCGAGTGTTGCTCCCTCACGAGACCCTTGGCCCAGTTGCAGCTTCTTTGTTTTGGGGGCGACCTCAGGAGGGAGGGCGCCGTCTTTGTCTTTTGGGTTCTGAACTTCTGCAGCATGGAAGGCGCGCTCGAGGGAGCACACTGCATCCTTCTCTTGGCAGGCGACCGTGATGATGTCGCCGCTCCCTAGCATCTTGAGGACATTGTAGCCGTGGTGTGTGGCCGCCATGAACTTGGCCAGTGCTGGGTACCCTAGGATAGCGTTGTAGGGCAGGCGCATATCAGTGACGTCGAAGTCAATGAGCTCGGTGCGGTAGTTGTTGCGCTCGCCGAAGGTGACTAGGAGGCGAACCTGCCCGATCGGGTGTGTCGATCCATCGGTCACTCCTGAGAATGGCTTGGTGGGGTGCAGCTGGTAGTATGGCACTTGGAGCCTGTCGAGCGTCTGGACGGAGAGAACATTAAGCACTGCCCCGCCATAGATGAGAGTCTTGGTGACGGTCACGTTGTTGGATGTGGGGTTCCGGCAAGGTTCGAACATTGGGGTGCGCGCGAAGTCTTTCCCTCCTACCGATCTACGCCCTGGCTCGCTAAGATCTCGCGGACGAACTCGACGAACTCACAACACAGAAAGACACGGGATTTATACTGGTTCGGGCCACCGTTGTGGTGTAATACCCTACTCCAGTGTGGTGGTGGTGGATTGCCTCTTGGGCTGATGAAGAACAGTACAAAGGGAAGAACAGCCTCCTGAGGTTGAGGTGTTCTTGTGCTTGGTGGGCTCTCGATCAGATTGTATCAAGCTAAGATGAGACGCCCCTACTGTGGTGGCAAGCTCTATTTATATAGGCCCTGGTCCTCTCCCCAAATATTGATCGGGAAGGGACCCAACAACGGCGGGCAAATTTGAAGGGGGACAACTAGTACAAGCTATCCTGACAAAAGTGGTCTTCGCCTGCAAAAGGCTCTGGTGGTGACGCCGTCTTGGGCTCCACAATGACTTCCGTCTTGCCGTCCTTCTGGTCTTGGTCTCGTTGCACCGATATGGCAACCTTTGCCTGATGCCTCGGTAATCGTTGCCTGCGCTGGCCTCCTTAGCACCAAAGAGGAAACAAGGACGCTGCGCGCGCTGGCACCCGCCTGGCGCCGGTCGTCAAGGCTCACGTCACGAGAGCCTCGTGAGGTTTGCCTCGCCTTGATATCTCTGCTCCTCGTGAGCCTGCCTGACTAGGCCACTCTTGAGGAGGTCTTGTGTCGTCCACCTCGCGAGGCTGGGCCCCTCGCGAGGGTCTTGGATGCTTTGTCGATGAAGATGGGTCGTATGGCCTGCTGGCTTAGCCACGTCATGGGCCGCAGGCAGGCAAGTCTGGGGACCCCCGTTCCCAGAACGCTGAGAGTAGCCCCCGGACCCAAGGTGCGCTCGGGCTTGGCTTCGCGGCGAAGCCAAGGGTCAAGTACGGAGCACCGCGGGCCCCAAAAGCCTGCGTCCCCGGTTGACATGTGGCGGTTGATTGGACGTCGGCATCTCCACTTCCCCACGCTGCCTCGGCAACTGCTTGACCTGACAAAAGGCTGGCGCAGGCAGTACTTGCCTTCATTGCTTCTTCCTCGCCTCGCTCCAGATCCCCTTTCTTGCTCCTTGCCACCACTGCCTCCAGATCCGCTCCAATCTCATCCTGCATCTGCGATTTATGGCGTCGCGCAAAGTCAGGACTTCTTCAGCACCGGCTTGGTATGAGCCGGCCCTTGAAGCGCCCACCGTCACGGAGAAGAGCCTCGCTTCCGTGCACCTGCTGACGGCGGGTGAGAGCAATGAGTGGGGGGAGACCGAGCTCCGGCATGCATCCAACGTGCCAGAGCCTGAGGAAAGCACCTTCTTCCCCTTCTTCTCAAGCAGCGTTGCCGTCGGGTTGGTTCCTCCCTTCTCCAATTTCTTTTATGAAGTCCTCGACCACTACGGGCTGTAGGCGTTGCATCTCCATCCCAACTCTGTCCTCCTCCTGTCCATCTTCACCTATTACTGTGAGGCGTACCTGGGCGTGATGCCATCCATGGCGCTCCTGCGCCATTTGTTCTTCCTCCGTGTCAGTGAGGTGCACGTCTCTAGATGCGATTTCGTCGCATGCGGCAAGGCCAACTCGATCTCGAGCACCGGGAAGAGGGTCGACAACATTAGATCCAAATGGGTCATGATGGACGCCAAGCATGCGGACCTGCATCTGGTGTTGCCAACAGCAGCGCCCTCTTCCAACGGGGGGTGGCCCAAGGCGGAGCTTGACGATGAGCGGGCATCATTAGTGTTGGGCCAGATGATGACCGACTTGAATCCGGGCAACGCGAGGGCGGCCAAGGTGACGGGGGTCATGCTCCTGAGGGAGTTCTTGACGCTATGAGTTGCCCCGCTCCAGGCGCGGGCGCGCGCCCCCTGTGGGAGCTTGAAGAAGGGGGAAACAAGACCCGCCTAAGTCCGGGGGCCCTGCCTGACGATGAATTGGCCGCTATCCTGCGTCTCATAGTTGGAGACAACCAGGAGTACCCGCCAAGCGCCTTCGCTCCCCTGTTCCAACGCAGCGACCAGGAGGAATTCGTCGCCTCCAGGCCGACCTTTAATGCGTGCGGGCTGGTGCCGCCGGCGCTCCCGGGAGCCCCTGCAGCACCGGAACCGGTGGAGGTGTCCTCTGACGAGTCCTGCGGGGAGGGGCAAGAGGAGGTGGACTCGGAGAAGACTCTTGAAGAGGTGGGGGAGACTTCTCCTCTAAGCAAAGACGAGATCCTCCGTGCCCTTCCTGATGATGCCAAGGCCGACGCCCGCCAGGAGGAGAGGGAGCAGCCCCTCATCCCGACGAGGGGTAGGTCGTCACTGGTGCCTCGCGATGCCGCTTCCGTCCCGATGCCTCCTGGGGCTGGCTCCGGCTCTGCCGCCGCACCGCCTGTCGCCACCGGAACCCGAACGCCTGCTCCTCAAGTCCCGATGCTATCAGGCTTCAAGCTCCCCAAGTGGAAGTATGTCGCGGTGGATCGGTAAGTGTCTTAAGCTTCGCCTTGTCCCTGTTTGTATTCGTCATTTCCTGATGCTCGCCCTTGGTTGATCAGGCTGACGCCTTCGGCGAAGAAGAGGAAGGAGGACGCGGCGGCCGTGCCTCCCTCCGCAGAGAAAGGAGGCAGCAGCGACCGCATCTCCCCAGCCCGATCGTCCTCGCGGGGCCAAGAGAACAATCGCCGTGTGGAATCAGCCCCCATGGCCCCGCTGGCTCCAGAAGTGCCGGCACCTGGAGCTGCTGATGAGGTCTTAGCTGCTCCGGAACCCACAATCTCCCAGGCCCTCATGACGATGTCGCGTCCTCCCACTGATGCACCTCCACTCCCTAGTTCTTCTGCTCCTGCTGCTGTTCTGGAACGTGCTCTTTCGGACATGATCCAGTTGCAGGCAGACCTCCTAGGCGTGGACCCACGCCTGGTCGCCGGGCGCCTGGAGCTGGCCTCTGGCTGGCTTCACTCTGACCTAGCGGTCCGCGCGGCGCTGGGCAAGGTGCTACCTCTTGAGCACTGCGTTGGATTTCCCCGAAGAGGAGAGGATGATGCAGCAAAGTAGCGTAAGTATTTCCCTCAGTTTTTGAGAACCAAGGTATCAATCCAGTAGGAGGCTACACGCGAGTCCCTCGTACCTACACAAAAACAATAGCTCATTGCAACCAACGCGATTAGGGGTTGTCAATCCCTTCACGATCACTTGCGGGAGTGAGATCTGAAAGAGATGAGAGATAATATTTTTGGTATTTTTGGTATAGAGATGCAAAGTGAAAAGTAAAAGGCAAAGTAAAAAAGAAAAGCAATAATAAAGTGATGGAGATTGATATGATGAGAATAGACCCGGGGGCCATAGGTTTCACTAGTGGCTTCTCTCAAGAGCATAAGTATTCTACGGTGGGTGAACAAATTACTGCTGAACAATTGAGAAAATTGAGCATAGTTATGAGAATATCTAGGTATGATCATGTATATAGGCATCACGTTTGAGACAAGTAGACCGACTCCTCCTGCATGTACTACTATTACTCCACTCATTGACCGCTATCCAGCATGCATCTAGAGTATTAAGTTAAAAACAGAGTAACGCCTTAAGCAAGATGACATGATGTAGAGGGATAGTTTCATGCAATATGATAAAAACCCCATCTTGTTATCCTCGATGGAAACAATACAATACGTGCCTTGCTTCCCCTTCTGTCACTAGGAAAGGACACCGTAAGATTGAACCCAAAGCTAAGCACTTCTCCCATGGCAAGAAAACCCAATCTAGTAGGCCAAACCAAACTGATAATTCGAAGAGACTTGCAAAGATAACCAATCATACATAAAATAATTCAGAGAAGATTCAAATATTATTCATAGATAGACTTGATCATAAACCCACAATTCATCGGTCTCAACAAACACACCGCAAAAAGAAGATTACATCGAATAGATCTCCACGAGAGAGGGGGAGAACATTGTATTGAGATCCAAAAAGAGAGAAGAAGCCATCTAGCTAATAATTATGGACCCGAAGGTCTGAGGTAAACTACTCACACTTAATTGGAGGGGCTAGGATGATGTAGAAGCCCTCCATGATGCTGGCCCTCTCCGGCGGAGCTCCGGAACAGGCCCCAAGATGGGATCTGGTGGGTACAGAAGGTTGCGGTGGTGGAATTAGGTTTTTGGCTCCGTATTTGATCGTTTGGGGGTACGTAGGTATATATAGGAAGAAGGAGTACGTCGGTGGAGCTTCGAGGGGCCAACGAGGCAGGGGGCATGCCCCCCACCCTCGTGACCGCCTCGTGGCTTTCTTGACGGAGGGTCCAAGTCTCCTAGATCTTATCTGATGAGAAAATCACATTCCAGAAGGTATCATTCCGTTTGGACTCCGTTTGATATTCTATTTCTCCGAAACTCTGAAATAGGCAAAAAAACAGCAATTCTGGGCTGGGCCTCCGGTTAATAGGTTAGTCCCATAATAATATAAAAGTTGAAAATAAAGCCCAATATAGTCCAAAACAGTAGATAATATAGCATGGAGCAATAAAAAATTATAGATACATTGGAGACGTATCAGGCATCCCCAAGCTTAATTCCTGCTCGTCCTCGAGTAGGTAAATGACAAAAAGAGAATTTTTGATGCGGAGTGCTACTTGGCATAATTTCAATGCAAATCTTCTTAGTTGTGGTATGAATATTCAGATCCAAAAGATTCAAGACAAAAGTTCATGTTGACATAAAAATAATAATACTTCAAGCATACTAACAAAGCAATTATGTCTTCTCAAAATAACATGGCCAAAGAAAGCTATCCCTACAAAATCATATAGTCTGGCTATGCTCTATCTTGACCACACAAAGTATTTAAATCATGCACAACCTCGATGACAAGCCAAGCAATTGTTTTATACTTTTGACATTTTCAAAAGTTTTTCGATCTTCACGCAATACATGAGCGTGAGCCATGGATATAACACTATATGTGGAATAGAATGGTGGTTGTGGAGAAGACAAGAAGAGGGGAAGATAGTCTCACATCAACTAGGCGTATCAACGGGCTATGGAGATACCCATCAATAGATATCAATGCGAGTGAGTAGGGATTGCCATGCAACGGATGCACTAGAGCTATAAGTATATGAAAGCTCAACAAAAAAAACTAAGTGGGTGTGCATCCAACACGCTTGCTCACGAAGACCTAGGGCATTTTGAGGAAGCCCATCATTAGAATATACAAGCCAAGTTCTATAATGAAAAATTCTCACTAGTATATGAAAGTGACAAAATGAGAGACTCTCTATCATGAAGATCATGGTGCTACTTTGAAGCACAAGTGTGGTAAAAGGATAGTAACATTGTCCCTTCCCTCTTTTTCTCTCATTTTTTTATTTGGGCCTTTTCTTTTTTTATGGCCTCTTTTTCTCTTCTTTTTCGTCCGGAGTCTCATCCCGATTTGTGGGGGAATTATAGTCTCCATCATCCTTTCCTCACTTGGTACAATGCCCTAAAAATGATGATCATCACACTGTTTATTTTTCTTACAACTCAACAATTACAACTCAATACTTAGAACAAAATATGACTATGTGAATGCCTCCGGCAGTGTACTGGGATATGCACTGAATCAAGAGTGACATGTATGAAAGAATTATGAACGGCGGCTTTGCCACAAATACGATGTCCACTACATGATCACGCTAGCAATATGACAATGATGGAGCGTGTCATAATAAACGGAACAGCGGAAAGTTGCATGGCAATATATCTCGGAATGGCTATGGAAATGCCATGATAGGTAGGTATGGTGGCTGTTTTGAGGAAAGTATATGGTGGGTGTATGATATCGGCGAAAAGTGCGCGGTATTAGAGAGGCTAGCAATGGTGGAAGGAAGGAAAGTGCGTATAATCCATGGAGTCAATATTAGTCATAAAGAACTCATATACTTATTGCAAAAATCTAGAAGTTATCAAAGCAAAGTATTACGCGCATGCTCCTAGGGGGATAGATTGGTAGGAAAAGACCATCGCTCGTCCTTGACCGCTACTCATAAGGAAGACAAGCAATAAATAAATCATGCTCCGACTTCATCACATAACGGTTCACCATACATGCATGCTACGGGAATCACAAACTTTAACACAAGTATTTCTCAAATTCACAACTACTCAACTAGCATGACTCTAATATCACCATCTTCATATCTCAAAACAATTATCAAGCATCAATCTTTTCTTAGTATTCAACACACTCAAAAGAAATATTTTACAAATCTTGAATACCAAGCATATTATTATTAAGCAAATTACCATGCTATTTAAGACTCTCAAAATAATCTAAGTGAAGCATGAGAGATCAATAGTTTCTATAAAACAAATCCACCACCGTGCTCTAAAAGATATAAGGGAAGCACTAGAGCAAAACTATAAAGCTCAAAAGATATAAGTGAAGCACATAGAGTATTCTATCAAATTCCAATTTATGTATGGCTCTCTCAAAAGGTGTGTACAGCATGGATGATTGTGGCACACTAACAAACAAAGACACAAATAATACAAGACGTTCCAAGCAAAACACATATCATGTGGTGAATAAAAATATAGCTCCAAGTAAAATTACCGATGGAAGTAGACGAAAGAGGGGATGCCTTCCGGGGCATCCCAAGCTTTGACTTTTTGGTGTCCTTGGATTATGTTGGGGGTGCCATGGGCATCCCCAAGTTTAGTCTCTTTCCACTCCTTGTTCCATAATCCATCAAAAGATTTCACCCAAAAATTGAAACTTCACAACACAAAACTCAATAGAAATCTCGTGAGCTCTGTTAGCGAAAGAAAACAAAAGACCACTTCAAGGTACTGTAATGAACTCATTCTTTATGTATATTGGTGTTAAACCTACTGTATTCCAACTTCTCTATGGATTATAAACCATTTTACTAGCCATAGATTCATCAAAATAAGCAAACAACACACGAAAAACAGAATCTGCCAAAAACATAACAGTCTGTAGTAATCTGTAACTAACGCAAACTTCTGGAACTCCAAAAAATCTACCCAAATAGGACGACCTAGAATTTTTTTTATTGATCAGCAGCAATTGGAATCAGTATTTTATCACGTTCTGGTGATTTTTAACAATTATTTTCGTGAACAGAAAGTTTCTGGAAATTACAGCAAGATCAAATAACTATCATCCAAGAAGATCCTATAGGTCTAACTTGGCACAAACACTAATTAAAACACAAAACCACATCTAAACAGAAGGTAGATGGATTATTTATTCCTAAACGGAAGAAAATACAAAAAAACTAAAATAAAATTGGTTTGCCTCCCAACAAGCGCTATTGTTTAACGCCCCTAGCTAGGCATTGAGATTTCAATGATGCTCACATAAAAGACAAGAATCTATTTATATATAAAAAGTAATATACGGGCTAACCAGAAAATAGATAAATATGCTAAAAATTACCACAATAATTAGAAAGATCTAGCCGTTGAATCTAATTTGTCATTAACGTTAATTAAATCTCAGCCAATAAATTTCATTAATGCTTTCCACGGCTGCCCCCGCCATGTATGGCGACTCGCGTAGAAGTCATGCCTGAGCTCCAATTAGATCGCCAACAAATCTTTGATCAGAATAAGAAAATGTGATAAACTAGCGCCGTCGGCGGCCGCCAGCCGCGTTCTCCGTAGGGATCGTCGTTATCCCGCTAAGGCGTCACATCCATGCAGAAGGAATCGGCCAGAACATCCCAGGTGGATCCCACAGGCATGCGTTAGCGACGACTGAAGTAGAGGCAGGTTGATCGATTCTCCCAAGCTATCCTACGCACGATTCTCCCAAGCTATCCTACGCACGACTGCTCTTTGCATGCATGTCTATATTTTTTCTCCATAGCTATTTTGTACTTTAATTAGTCATGTAGAACGTATAGAAGTTGATGAAGCGCCATGTTTTTTTCCTTTTCAATTCAATCTGATGTTACATCTTACATGAAAGCAGAACATGCATCCGAGAAGAAACTATTGTTTCATTACTACCAGATTAGAGTACAGATGGACATCTACATAAACAAAAGATACTTTACCAAAAAGAAAGATCTCCTTCAAGATATACTCAGGAATTCCTGCTACACCGAGGCACCCAAACTTCCTCGAGAGAACCCTACCTTTCTCCTTCAAGATGTCCTGAATTTTGAAGGTCTGTCCACAAAGCAGTGGCATGGATGCCGACATACGCCATAAACTGCATGGCCTCCATGAGGGACTGAAAACCGACTTCTCCCATCAAATCGACACACTGCTGCTCGATGCGGATGTTGGACCTGACAAGCAGCCACAGGTGTTAGACCTGACAGATCAGTAAAAAAGAACTGGGATGCTCTAGCACAGCCACTATCTCCATTGGGATTGTTGTTGCACTATGCAGCGTTAGCGGCAACCCAAGCCAAGGCAGGTATTAGATTGATTCTCTAAAACCTATACTACCGCTCTTTGCATGCACGCCTCTTTTTTTCCAAGAACTGTTCTGTTCTTTAATTATTAATAATACTCCGTAGCACACCTAAAAGTTCATATCCACCCGTCCTTTTCATGAATCCCATTGTTCTAATTAATAGCACATATAAGTTTATATTCGCGTTGCCAAAATATGCCCAACTAACAAGTTTAAGCTCAATTCGGCAAGCCACTTAGTTTTATTTCCACTTACCACTATTGAGCTTGTAGGACATTGTACATAATATTGAGGATTGTCCGATCAACTCCAGCCAGCAATGACGCAACCTACATCATTAGTTCCATCTAGCGACAACACCACCTCTAGCAGGTACCATCTTCTACACAAAATTAAGCCACCTCCAGCAGGATCCATATTGGAAAACAAGTTCAAATAGTTTACCAAAAGTATAATGCAAGTATTTTCTTTATAAAGCAGACTGGAAATCCAAGGAACAGAAGTCACGAATGAAGCAAAAAAGGTTACAGAGAACAAACTTCTCAATGATCAGGTATTTCACTTCTCATCTTCTACATGTGTTAAATAATTGTCGTTATTTTATGAATTTCCAAAAACTGCAGGCAAATCTATTCGAAAAGAAAGTATGTCCATTTGTAATTACTCCCTCTGTAAAGAAATACCACTATGTACATTAGAAGATGATTCAAATAAAGACTATGAAGAAACTTCACACATGTTAAAATTCTTACCGACAACAAATGTCAAAACTTTACATTTCTAATATAAGAAAAAACAAATGTCCTATTTTATATTCCAAACTACTCCCTCCGTCCGAAATTATTTGTCGGAGAAATGGATGTATCTAGACGTATTTTAGTTTTAGATACACTCATTTTTCATTCATTTCTGTGACAAGAAATTTTAAACAGAGGAAATATAAGGTATAGTATCTTACTTTACAGGCAGGACAGGACGAAAATCATGACCATTTTAGCATTGATGTTATCAGTGATGAGGTACTCTCATCTAAGAAAGAAAGTTCATATTTTTAAATATTCGGATGGACATGCACTAGCATCTTGGTGCTACAATGCCCCATATGCATCTCTGAACACAATTATGTTACTAACATTCAAATTTTAGTGAACGGGTAGGATTCAAAATCTACAGGAAAAAAAGAAAAAAAGATGGCATGTAAAACTAGGAGAAAAGAATCAATAGAAGACAAGAGGATTAGGAAAGCACCTAGAAGGAACACAAGCTAGAACAAGGCAGTAGCAAATGCTAAACTACAAACTTAATCCCCTTGGTTGTACTTATACAAATATATTCTATATACTCTATATACTTTGTACTCCCTCTGTTCACAAATATAAGATGTTCCAATTTTTTGTGTTTACTTTAGAGTCCATGAGAACATGGATTTAACTAATTATGTGTGCATGCAGACAAATCCACTTTGAAGATTATGAATGTTTAGTCGTGCTCATCTTAATATAAAATTATGCAGATTCAATTGATATTACATCTTCTTTTCTAATATGTACTTAGATTTTCTTAAGTATCACAAGGAATTGATAAAGGAGGCTTTTATTTATAACGACAATAGAATAAAAAAGGAGGTGTACTCAGTTGGTTATGTAGATCTGTAACATGTCTGACCCGCATAATTATTCCAGAAAATCACCAGATCCTTTTGATAGATGTGCGCCTCTCTAACACGCATTTTCACCTTTTGCCATTCATATTGAATGAATGATTACAAATATGAGGACAGATAAAAATAATATTTTAAATAGGGGTTCACATTTTAACCTACTGACTAGCAGCATCCACGGACTATGGGATTATTGGAATCTCCATTGTACCGCAGGACTAAATGGTCGACATAGCAAATCTTGGCAGTGCTTTACACATCAAACATGGAGAGCCAAAACTGATTTCACTCAACTAATTATAAATTATCAGTTTTGTAGTCTAAGGTACCATCATCCATTATCTCTTTGGGAATTAACTACATAAGAGTTGTCCATGCACTGAAGCCAAGTGCATGTATACACTGATCAATACAAAACAAATGATTTGGTCAGGCATTAAATTTTTTTTATTAAAAAGAGCATGCGCCACTACTTCCATACATATGAACTAGATGGGTGTGGACTTGAACATTCGCCGGGCAGAGGCCATCTTCTTCGCCGTGAACTAGATGGATTTTAAAAGCCTTTTATATAACCATAAGTACATGGATATGGTGTACTACTCCGCATAAGCATTGGAAACATGCATCAACATTTGATGAAAATAGTTCAATAATACCAAACATCGACACTCTATATAATCTGATATTTCAAGCCTGTTCTATAGTACAATCCAATGGTTATATATTATATTGCAATCAGACCTAATTTTACTATTCAGTTATTAAAATCACAAATACACGAATTACTTCCTTAATTTTTTGAATATTAATGGGCGTAGGGGGGCAGAACACTGCTAATTTCAGTCACAAGCCCGGAAATAAGTGGAAAGGACATAAACTAAATAACATTTTGCCTTAAACTGTGTTAGGCGTCCCGAACTTACTATCGCCATTTTGTAGATGGACAAGAAGTCAAACTGGATGAAAATCAATAACAACCAGTATACATTTGTCACTAGCAACTACTCCCTCCGTTCCTAAATAATTGTCTTTCTAGAGATTTCAACAAATGACTACATACGGAGCAAAATGAGTGAATCTACACTTTAAAACATGTCTACATACATCCGTATGTTGTAGTCCATTTGAGATGGCTAGAAAGACAAATATTTGGGAACGGAGGTAGTAGCAAGCAGTACCTTAAAGTATATTGGTTCAATCGTGCAAAGACCAAAAAAAGGGAGAAGAGAGATGGGGGCGGGGGACCTGCAGGTGGAAGAATGCAGTGCCGAAGCCCGGGCTGCGGCTGTTGAGGATGAAGACGATGCGTCGGGTGCCTAACTTGGGGACAGCATTGACGCCTCCGGCTCGGCGCTTGGGGACGGACAACACCCCCAAGATTCACAAAATCGCGCAGGAGCTAAGGGGAACGAGATCCACTACTTCATCGCCCCCATGGACGCAAACTGGAAAGGAACCGCGAGTTCGACGAGCTCGCATCCTCCATCACGCAGCTGCTATTAGGGCCCTGCTCCCATTGACCGACCTGGGAGGTCGACGAGGCACGCGGGGATCCAAACCAAGCGTCGTCCCAGCCACGAGGTGCCTGCAGGTAACGACCAGGAAGTTGGAAACCGAGGGGGAGCTTGGGGGTGATCCTCAGATGTGGTGGTCTGGTGGATCCAAGCTAGCTCAACCTTTTCCATGGCTGGGAGCTCCGAGAAGACAAAGAAGACTCGAGAAAGGAGAAAAATGAAGGTCCATGTTGGTGGGACCCCTGAAGCCACAATACGTGATATAATAGTGTGGATAATGGGCATGATTAGAGCAAACTTTGTAAGATAATGGGCATGGAGTAGTTGAGAAGATGAGTCAACGCCGGTCCTGCTTCCGGTATAGTAGTACGTGTTATAAATTTTTTTGACAAATAGTAGTAGTACGTGTTATAATTTAACTCACTCAGTGTCCATGAAAGAAATAAAAAACTACCACAAACCATTTTTATGAATATATTGTATATATATATTCCCTTTCACTTCATATATACCAAATTCAAAAAAAAATCACTAAGATGTTCAAACATAACTGGCGAATATTATAGGCACACACATCTACAACTATAATAGATTAATATAGCAAATCTTACAAAGCATTCGCAAATAAACATAGAGAAAATGATAAAAATATAAATTACAGTGCGAAAGTTATGATTGTAAAAGACTCATTTTTGTGAATGTGATCACATTTGATTCCAATTTTCTTTGGATAAAACAAAAAAAATGTATTATCCCGATAAAACTTATAAAATTCAAGCACTTGCATATTTTTTTAGAAAGTTAATAAGAAACACATAACCAAATTGCCGATAATCCAAAGTAAATACCAAAGAAACTATTCATATTAATAATTAGGTGGCACAATAAGCTAACATCAAGTACTGCACCAACGTCCGTGCTCCCATGACTTCACAAAAAAATATGGTCATCTTTTTGAAGACCAAAAGAAGTACTTCTTTTATTTTCAAGGGGGGCCTAAATGTTTCAAACTACTATGGTCATCTTTCTATAGTTTTATTTTATTCTTAAGGGGCACACAAGATATCATGTACATATTAGTTCAACATTTTGGGTTACTAAAGGAACGAGTCATTTCCACAGATTAAAATCTCTCATAACTTTATTAGAAAGTCAATAGTCAAAAGACGTACCAAAAGATACTTTATCAGTGTTGATTAGAAAAAAGATTAATCTTGCTCCAACATTGAAAGACGGTATTCATGAAATATTATATTTGTAAATGCCATCACATTCGGTTTCAATTTTTTGCATAGGAAAATCAAATAATATGTTCTCATTATTAAACTTTATAGTATTCTAGCCCGCGCATCGAGCGGGCCACTTTACTAGTTGAAGCACAAAGAGAGCATCATAAAACATGTGACAACCACATCTAAGTCTAACATACTTCCTATGCATAGGCATCTTATAGGCAAACAAATCAAGGCAAGCAAAAACTAGCATATGCAAGGAAGCGGAAAGAGACAATAGCAATCTCAACATAACGAGAGGTAATTTAGTAACATGAGAATATCTACAACCATATTTTCCTCTCTCATAATAATTACATGTAGGATTATAAGAAAATTCAACAATATACACAAAACATATGCTTGACATGATCCACATGTATGCAAAATTGACACTCTTCCAAAATAGTGGGATTAACATTAGCTAAAGTCATGACCTCTCCAAACCCACTTTTATCACAAACTTCAGAAGATTGATCAACATCCAAATATGTGGGATCTAAAGTTGACACTCTTCCAAACCCACTTTCAATAATATTGGAAACACTATTATCAATCTCATATTCATCATGGGGATTAAATAAATTTTCAAGATCATAAGAAGAATCACCCCAATCATGATCATTGCAACAAGTAGTGGACATAGAAAAACTAGCATCCCCAAGCTTAGAGTTTTGCATATTATTAGCACAATTGACATCAAGATAATTTATAGCAACATCATTGCAATCATGCTTCTCATCGAAGGAACTACCAAGTATGGGTGCAATAGCAATGATCTCATGTTTAACATATGGAACTATAGCAAATTCTTCTTTATAAATATTGGCATCATGACCACAAGAATAGCAAGCATCATGTTCATCAAGGGATATTTCAACCAAATCATCGGAATCATCATCATCTATAGATTCATGCATATCATTATTTTCTTCCAAAGCAATGGTCATTCTTTTAATAAATTCTTGGACATAGACATTATGAGCAAGGTTTTCATTGCAATATTTAAGTATGATGGAATTTTCAGATTTGTTGAGAGTAAAAGCATACTTTTCAATCAAAGAAGCAACTTCATGAGCACCCTTAAAAACGACAAATTCTTCAATTTGTTCGATATCATAGTAACTATAAACACCCTTTGCATAAGAAGATAATATTTCATTATCATTGAACTCACATAGGTAGGGAAGGTGTTTTTTAGGGTTCTTAGAACAACAAGTAAAATCACACATTTCACAAACATTCCAAGCATAGCCTAGCAAACTATTTATATGATACCATAAGAGCTTTCCCTTTTTTAGACAAACGATGATGCACAAAATGAGCATGCTCATCTAAAGATTTCCCATCAACTAGGCTAGTTGGGGTTTCAGCACGAGCGCATAAGGATCGAAGATGATCCAAGTAGAACATTTTAAGTGGATCCATATCAATAGATTTTCAGCAACCGAAGATGCAAGCATATAGAAGGCACAAGGAAACACAAACAAAGATACATACGGGAAGAAGGCGAATGAAAAAGAGAGGGCGAATAAAACGGCAAGGGTGAAGTGGGGGACAGGAAAACGAGAGGCAAATGGCAACTAATGTAATGCGGGAGATAGGGATTGTGATGGGTACTTGGTATGTTGACTTTTGCGCAGACTCCCCGGCAACGGCGCCATAAATTCTTCTTGCTACCTCTTGAGCACTGCCTTGGATTTCCCCGAAGAGGAGAGAATGATGCAGCAAAGTAGCATAAGTATTTCCCTCAGTTTTTGAGAACCAAGGTATAAATCCAGTAGGAGGCTACGCGCGAGTCCCTCGTACCTACACAAAAACAATATCTCAACGCAACCAATGCGGTTAGGGGTTGTCAATCCCTTCACGCTCACTTACGGGAGTGAGATCTGAAAGAGATGATAGATAATATTTTTGGTATTTTTGGTATAGAGATGCATAGTGGAAAGTAAAAGGCAAAGTAAAAAAGTAAAGCAATAATAAAGTGATGGAGATTGATAGGATGAGAATAGACCCGGGGGCCATAGGTTTCACTAGTGGCTGCTCTCAAGAGCATAAGTATTCTAGGTGGGTGAACAAATTACTGTTGAGCAATTGACAAAATTGAGCATAGTTATGAGAATATCTAGGTATGATCATGTATATAGGCATCACGTCCGAGACAAGTAGACCGACTTCTGCCTGCATCTACTACTATTACTCCACTCATCGACCGCTATCCAGCATGCATCTAGAGTATTAACACTACAAGAAATATGTCAACTTGTGACCCTGACTATTGGTCACTGAAAGGTCAATGTTTTTCATTTGCGACCTTTTTCTGACCAAAAACAGAAGGTCAAAAGCTGACGGTCATAAACTGACTATAGCGACCTTCTCTGTGAGAAGGTCGTGGACGTTTACGACCAAAATATTCCTACTATGGCGTTTTGGTCACTAGAAACCTCCCCAGGCCACGTAGGCATCCAGCGTGGCAACCTGATGTGGCACAAGATTCAGCCCGGTCCAATTCGGTGTTTATATGGGCCGAGCCCATTAATTCATCCTTTCTATATATTTTTTTCCTGTCAATTTTTGGTCAGACTTCATGGGCCAAGCCCAACAACCATTTATTCTTTTGGGCCAGCCTTTTTTCTGTGCTTCTTCCATTTTTCTGGGCCTCAGCCTTATTGCGGCCCATTTAACTTTTTAAATTTTTTAAGACGTTTTTTCTCTCATTTTTTTGTCCAATATTGTTTGGGCTAAGGCCTCTTCCAGCCCATCAATATTTTCATGCCGCTAATTCAAAGGACTGGACAACAGAGAAACAATTCAGTTTTTTCAATTTTGCTATCAAAGCAACATTTGTTTCACTGTACAATCATACATCATCTGTTGCAGTTACATCTTCATCACATTATCTAAAGATAAGAAGCAACAACTAAAAGATTGTCATAACAAACGACAGCCAGTCAAAAGAAAGATCACCATCACAGCTCCAGCGACTACTAATATACACTAAAACTTCCACTTATGTGCAAACTTACAAGAAGGCCAAACAAAAATGGAGTCGCTGAATATTCAGAGACCACTGCCATGCTGCCGATTGGATTTGGTTGCAGCCCTTCCAGTTTGCTAACGGCATCTCTCCAGCACCATATCTCATAACCTACAAAGAGAACATAAACCAGCATAAGAATTTGAAACTTCTTCTAATTTGAAACTTCCGGTAAACAATAAACTTGAGGTAAATTAGCAGTGACATTGATTACAATGTCCCTCATAACGGTAGAAGCTCAAATGTGAGACAATATTTTGTAATATATAAGCCTTGGCTGCAACTTTCCGCTTAACATGCAGATAAAAATCAGCCACTTATTGCTTATTTCATGCTTCAATTTTTACTTTCAATTTTGTTAGGATAATCTGTATGCATAAGCACAGTCCTATACTTGTTTGGAAAGTCAAGATATTCATGTCAACAATTATATAGAGCCAAACAATCATCTAAGCATACATACAGAATCCAATCGGTTATATATGTACGGAGACATTAATTCCAAGTATCTAATTAAACCCTGCTATACACACAACAATTTGTCAACGATGCTGAATATCGTGTCGTTCCATTCAGGACAGCAGCACTGCTCCACTGTTGGATATAAGTGGCTGCTGCATGTCGTGTGTATAGTACTATAGTTTCATCTTCAGACCAATCAACGCCAAGTTTCAAAGAAAATCTGATGATAAGTTGCACCAAGATTTAGCAAGGTGCGTACCTCCAATTGGATGAGCGAGCTCTGAGACCCACTCCCTGACCCTCTCCGCAGATGCTCCCGTCGAAGCATACTGCATCATAGCAAGCACAAAAATTCAGAAAACTACAGCTGGTGTAAAGATGGACCAAACTACAGTTTAAGTAAATGAAGGAAATATGCCCTAGAGGCAATAATAAAGTTATTATTTATTTCCTTACATATCATGATAACTGTTTATTATTCATGCTAGAATTGTATTAACTGGAAACATAATACATGTGTGAATACATAGACAAACAGAGTGTCACTAGTATGCCTCTACTTGACTAGCTCATTAATCAAAGATGGTTATGTTTCCTAACCATGAACAAAGAGTTGTTATTTGATTAACGAGATCACATCATTAGTTGAATGATCTGATTGACATGACCCATTCCATTAGCATAGCACCCGATCGTTTAGTATGTTGCTATTGCTTTTATCCATGACTTATACATGTTCCTTTAACTATGAGATTATGCAACTCCCGTTTACCGTAGGAACACTTTGTGTGCTACCAAACGTCACAACGTAACTGGGTGATTATAAAGGTGCTCTACAGGTGTCTCCGAAAGTATTTGTTGGGTTGGCGTATTTCGAGATTAGGATTTGTCACTCCGAATGTCGGAGAGGTATCTCACGGCCTTCTCGGTAATGCACATCACATAAGCCTTGCAAGCATTGCAACCAATGAGTTAGTTGCGAGATGATGTATTACGGAACGAGTAAAGAGACTTGCCGGTAACGAGATTGAACTAGGTATTGGATACCGACGATCGAATCTCGGGCAAGTAACATACCGATGACAAAGGGAACAACGTATGTTGTTATGCGGTCTGACCGATAAAGATCTTCGTAGAATATGTAGGAGCCAATATGGGCATCCAGGTCCCGCTATTAGTTATTGACCAGAGATATGTCTCGGTCATGTCTACATTGTTCTCGAACCGTAGGGTCCGCACGCTTAACGTTACAATGACAGTTATTATGAGTTTATGCATTTTGATGTACCGAAGGTGGTTCGGAGTCCCGGATGTGATCACGGACATGACGAGGAGTCTCGAAATGGTCGAGACGTAAAGAATGATATATTGGAAGCCTATGTTTGGACATCGGATGTGTTCCAGGTGAAATCAGGATTTTACCGGAATACCGGGAGGGTTACCGGAACCCCCCGGGAGCATAATAGGCCAACATGGGCCTTGGTGGAGAGGTGAGAGGGCTGCCCTCATGGGCTGCGCGCCTCCCCCCTCCCCTAGTCCTATTAGGACTAGGAGAGGTGGCCGGCCCCCTCTCTCTCTCTCCCCCTTGGAGAATCCTAGTCCAACTAGGATTGGGGGGGGGGGGGAATCCTACTCCCGGAGGGAGTAGGACTCACCTGGCGCGCCAAGGCTTGGCCGGCCAGCCCCTCCTCCTTCGCTCCTTTATATACGGGGGTAGGGGCACCCCATAGACACACAATTGATCATTGAGATCTTTCCTTAGCCGTGTGCGGTGCCCCCTGCCACCAAATTCCACCTCGGTCATATTGTCGCAGTGCTTAGGCGAAGCCCTGCGTCAGTAGTACATCAAGATCGTCACCACGCCGTCATGCTGACGGAACTCTTCCCCGAAGCTTTGCTGGATCGGAGCCCGGGGAACGTCATCGAGCTGAACGTGTGCCAAGAACTCGGAGGTGCCGGAGTAACGGTGCTTGGATCGGTCGGATCGTAAAGACGTACGACTACATCAACCGCGTTGATATAACGCTTCCGCTTTCGGTCTACGAGGGTACGTAGACAACACTCTCCCCTCTCGTTGCTATGCATCACCATGATCTTGCGTGTGCGTAGGATTTTTTTTTTTTGAAATTACTACGTTCCTCAACAGTAAAACTATAAGAACAAAAAATAAAACTACAAAAACTACAGTTTCAGTAAAACTATAAATTAGTTTAGATTGTGAGAGCATACATGGAAAGTCTGCACCATCAGCAGTAACCATTAACAAAAGAAAATAAATTATGTCGATGCTGGAAATAACATCTGTGGAGTAGTTTTAATTGAAAAAATCTATAGAATACTCCAGTAATTAGAGTACACAGCTAAGATGCTGGAAAGAACATCACACAGGCAGGACAAACTACTCCATCTCTGCACTACAAGCAGGAAAAACTACAGGAGTATACAGCTACTCATACGGGAGTACTATGGGCAAGACAAATACAGGAGTAAGATGTTGATCATGTTAGATTCAGACTATCACTGGTAGTGTAATTTTCTACTACATAAACATCTACTGAACCAATGGTGAATAATAGCTTATTGTAGGCAAAATCATTTGGATAACAGTAACTTGTTCAGATAGTCGGAATCAATTAAGCTGCAATCAATTAAGCTGCTTAGGCATCTGTGTACGTGATTGTCTTGCAAAGAATCGATCAAAATCACTAGTAGCGCAAAGTACCCTCGCAGACATTTGTAATAGTATGCAAACTGACCTTGTGCATTGTACATGTAAGGTAAGGTAAATAGAGTTCCCAGCAGACAATGTATTCTAGTTATTAAACAAATGCTCGCCAAGATAATCAGCACAGTGGTGAACCGAACGCAGTAATAATCCAAAGGTGATACTAATAAGAAGTAGGAACCTCCCTACTTTTGTGATATAAAACTAATATCAGACCAATTTTGTACCAAGTTAAAGTTACTTCAGATTGTGAACAGTTAGATCGACTAACATTTTCTAAACCTTCTAATTATAAGTTCCACAACCTAAACACACTATGCAACCATTTGTGTGCTCTCTGTCAAGCTGAATTTAGGCCTTTCCATGGAGTAGAGAGCATAGATTCGATCACCGGCCTTGTGCCAAGTCCCCCACGCATTCCCGTGGCGGCCTTCACAACAATGACCTGCAAGCAAAACACACCAAAAACTAAGTCACACATGCATGCTAGTAATCCACATGCATGCTAGTAATCCACTGTCCAGTAGTTGTTTGGTTATTATTTTAGATTAATATGAATAATTCAATATGTATTATCCGTTTTTAAAAATGAAGTAAACAAGTTATTCAATATTTCTTAGAAGAAAATACGGCTGGCTGGAGAACCTGCTATCCGAAATGTCTAGACAATGAAAAAGAAGAAGCATTATCATTAACCAGCACAGAAATTTAGTAAAGTGGGAACCCAGTAAGGAGCTATGTATCTTTGTTCTAATAATTTTCACTGTATCTTCAGAGATTGCTCTAAATTCAGGATGGTTCAGCTTTCATTCTAAGATGTGTGCAACATTGCCATCCTTCAGAAGGAAGCTACACGGAGTCTCAAGGAAATTAAACATGCAAAGAGGCCGTGATGGAGACACGAGGAAATTGTGCAGAAAATACTACAACCACATTTCCTCATATCACCATCACATATCCACATCCCCTGTGCAAGTGGAATTTGTCACATATCCATATCCACATTCCCCTGCCGAACTGAACTCGTATATGGACATACAAACCAACAAATCAGACGAACATAGCAATTTCTGCACACTCCAGAGCTGGTGTTACTGACTAAACCAACCTATTTCCTCTAGTATTTCACAGAGATTACAGGCCCGTACACAACAGCGGCCTGATTCCCTTGACAGGGCTAAGCACTACAAAGAAGTCGACCTAGGCAGTATGCGATGGAACTAACAGAGCAGGTGCAGAGGCGATGCTACGCAGACATTACAGAGCGGAATCAACCGGGTTCAGGTGGATGAATCGACATCGCTTCGGCTGGCTCACCAAGGTTGCTCGAGAAGGAAAAGGAATGGACCCAAATCCGTACCTCGGGCTCGGAGGAGCCGATGACCCAAGCTGGTCGACGCCGACGAGCATGGCCGGCAGGATGCGGAAGACGAAGTCACAGAAGGAGATGTTGTAGCTCCGAGGCACGCGTCGTGGTGCTCCTGCCATGGGCCGGGCGCACGAGGACGGTCGGGCTCCTCCCGCTTCTCCTCCAGAGGCCTCCGCCGTGCGCTGCTCCCACGCGAGCCCTGCATGTCACCCAAGGAGAGGAGAGGAGCGCATATGTTAGGAACCGCAGGAGAGGGAGGGGAGGTGCGGAGTGTCGTGCGCGTACGTGGTCATGGCGGGGCACACCGCCATCTTGGCCGTGGACTGCCTGCCTGTGGTCGCCGGGCCGGCGAGACGAGGCGTCGCGCGACAAATTCCCAAGGATGGAGTGGTTGGTTGGCTCGGAGTGGATAAGGCTAGGGGAGAACGGGAGGGAGGGAGGAGCTCGATCTCGTCTATGGTGAGGGTCGTCGATGGTGGGCGGCGGCGGATCGAGATCTGAGGGAGGGAGAGGGTGACTTGGAGATGGGGATCTGGGATTGAGGGGCGCGGGAGAGGGTGACTTGGAGATGGGGATCTGGGATCGAGGGGCGTGGGAGAGGGTGGAGCAGCGGCGCTTAGGGGGTGGGGGTCGAGCTCCGCCGGAGGGAGGTGGCCGACGCACGCAGGAATGGAGATGGAGGCCGGGGGCTCTGACTTGGCTTGGATCTGGGCGGTGGCGGCGATTGGGAGAGGGGCTAGGGTTTCGTGGGTGGACGAGGATGAGAGGGATACGGGGTGATTCGGGAGGGGTTGAGAGCGACGAGGGGGGTGTGGGCTGCCGTCGGATCCGGGCGCATCCGACGGTGCTTAAGCCATGATCCGTGTGAGCTGATTTTAGACCAATCAGAACAGAGTATCCCCTTTGATGATGTTAAGACCATTTAAATTGGTCATAATCGGTTGAAAATAAGATTTTGAATCATGTCTGTTATTTGACTACCTAAGAAATTTATAAAAATATGGAAATAGAAAACCTTCGCATTGTGTCACCAAGTGTGAACTACTTTTCAGTAAAAATAACAAACTTTGAATATTGTTAATATCATTAAAAAAAGTGTTCTAAGATATGAGTTTTTTGGTAAGAGAATCATTTTTCGAGTGTCCAAAATGATATTTTTATAAAGAATCTAGCAAATATTTGTTGCAAATTTGGAGCACATCAGTTTTATAATTCACAATCATAGCACGTGTGGAGCACATCAAATACTTTTTCAAGCTTATGTAGTTGTGTTTTTCTATTTGTTTCTCTTGTGTTTTTTGCACAAGGGTGCATTTTGGAATGGCATAGTTCGTTCAAATTATCTCATATTGTGCACAAGGGTGCATATTGGAATGACAAACAATGTTGCCTAAGGAAATTATCTCATACTAGGCCATATTTAATGCACAATTGACCAAATGGTTGGGTGTAAAAAGTTTTGATCCACCTCTCATGAAAAAGACACATTTTCGCCGATTCAGCTGGAAGCGGGTCAAATTTGAACTGTAGCTGCTTTCTAGTTTGCTCTTTATTTTTTCCAAAAATCATTTCTAGGTACATAAGTATCTATTTTATCAGAGAAACACAAAAAAATTCCAAGATTCAACCACTAGTTAGGAACGGTCATTCCCACCGTTTTAACCGCATTTTGAAACGGGCATAAAAAATTCAAAAAAATCAAAAAATTGGGAAACATTCGCATTGTGTCATTATATGTGGCCAAGTTCCCAGGAAAAATAACAAACTTGTAATACGGCAATTATTTTAAAAAAGTGTTCTCAGAAACGAGCTATCACGTGTGGAGATCAATGGCTTTCAAGCCAAATGATCAATCTTATGGCCACATTCATGGCATAGTTTGCTTAAATGATCTCATATTGTGCACAAGGGTGAATATTGAAATGGCAAACAATGTTGCCTAAGGAACTTTTCATTTTCTTTGCACGAAAAAACCATTTTCCATTTTTCGGGTGCCCAAAAGGAGGTTTGTTTGAGAAGGACCTCCCAAGTAATTGTTGCAAAATTGGACCAAATCATTTTTCTAAAATACTAGGCCATATTTAATGCACAATTAACCAAATGGTTGGGTGTAAAAAGTTTTGATCCACCTCTCGTGAAAAAGACACATTTTCGCCGATTCAGCTGGAAGCGGGTCAAATTTGAACTGTAGCTGCTTTCTAGTTTGCTCTTTATTTTTTCCAAAAATCATTTCTAGGTACATAAGTATCTATTTTATCAGAGAAACACAAAAAAAATTCCAAGATTCAACCACTAGCTAGGAACAGTCATTCCCACCGTTTTGACCGCATTTTGAAACGGGCATAAAAAATTCAAAAAATCAAAAAATTGGGAAACATTCGCATTGTGTCATTATATGTGGCCAAGTTCCCAGGAAAAATAACAAACTTGTAATACGGCAATTATTTTAAAAAAGTGTTCTCAGAAACGAGCTATCACGTGTGGAGATCAATGGCTTTCAAGCCAAATGATCAATCTTATGGCCACATTCATGGCATAGTTTGCTTAAATGATCTCATATTGTGCACAAGGGTGCATATTGGAATGGCAAATAATGTTGCCTAAGGAACTTTTCATTTTCTTTGGACGAAAAAAACATTTTCCATTTTTCGAGTGCCCAAAAGGAGGTTTTTTGTGAAGGACCTCCCAAGTAATTGTTGCAAAATTGGACCAAATCATTTTTCTTAAATACTAGGCCATATTTAATGCACAATTAACCAAATGGTTGGTGTAAAAAGTTTTGATCCACCTCTCGTGAAAAAGACAAATTTTCGCCGACTCAGCTGGAAGCGGGTCAAATTTGAACTGTAGCTGCCTTCTAGTTTGCTCTTTATTTTTTCTAAAAATCATTTCTAGGTACATAAGTATCTATTTTATCAGAGAAACACCAAAAAAATTCCAAGATTCAACCACTAGCTGGGAACGGTCATTCCCGCCGCTTTGACCGCATTTTGAAACGGGCATAAAAAATTCAAGAAAAATCAAAAAATTGGGAAACCTTCGCATTGTGTCATTATATGTGGCCAAGTTCCCAGGAAAAATGACAAACTTGTAATACGGCAATTATTTTAAAAAGTGTTCTCAGAAACGAGCTATCACGTGTGGAGATCAATGGCTTTCAAGCCAAATGATCAATCTTATGGCCGCATTCATGGCATAGTTTGTTCAAATGATATCATATTGTGCACAAGGGTGCATATTGGAATGGCAAACAATGTTGCCTAAGCAAGTTTTCATTTTCTTTGGACGAAAAAACCATTTTCCATTTTTCGAGTGCCCGAAAGGAGGTTTTTTTGTGAAGGACCTCCAAAATAATTGTTGTAAAATTGGACCAAATCATTTTTCTAAAATACTAGGACATATTTAATGCACAATTGACAAAATGGCTGGGTGTAAAAAGTTTTGATCCACCTCTCGTGAAAAAGACAAATTTCTGTCGATTCAGCTAGAAGCGGGTCAAATGTGAACTGCAGGTGCCTCATAGTTTGCTATTTATTTTTTTCCAAAAATCATTTCTAGGTACATAAGTATCTATTTAATCAGAGAAACACCAAAAAAATTCCAAGATACAACCACTAGCTAGGAACGGTCATTCCCGCCGTTTTGACCGCATTTTGAAACGGGCATAAAAAATTTAAAAAAATCAAAAAATTGGGAAACCTTCGCATTGTGTCATCATATGTGGCCAAGTTCCTAGGAAAAATAACAAACTTGTAATACGGCAATTATTATAAAAAAGTGTTCTCAGAAACGAGCTATCATGTGTGGAGATCAATGGCTTTCAAGCCAAATGATCAATCTTATGGCCACATTCATGGCATATTTTGTTCAAATGATCTCATAATGTGCACAAAGATGTCATATTGGAATGGCAAACAATGTTGTCTAAGGAAGTTTTCATTTTCGTTGGACGAAAAAACCATTTTTTCATTTTTCGAGTGCCCGAAAGGAGGGTTTTTTGTGAAGGAACTACCAAATAATTGTTGCAAAATTGGACCAAATCATTTTTATAAAATACTAGGACATATTTAATGCACAATTGACAAAATGATTGGGTGTAAAAAATTTTGATCCACCTCTCGTGAAAAAGACAAATTTCCGCCGATTCAGATGGAAGCGGGTCAAATTTGAACTGCAGCTGCCTCATAGTTTGCTATTTATTTTTTCCAAAAATCATTTCTAGTTACATAAGGACCTATTTAATCATAAATACATGGTTTGGTGGCGATACGTCGAGGTTTGGGCGGCAGCCGAGGGCCCCAACTCTAGAGCGCGTAAACTCGCATGCCCGTCGCGTGGTCACCGCGCGACTGTGACGTTGCCATGTGTTCTGCGCGGCCTAGGCATGTCTAGTGGGTTGGGCACTCCCCAGGTTGGTGCTAGGAAGAAAATTACAACATAAGATTCTCACGAGGAGAGCGATCGATGCTCAAACATGAATTAGCAGCCAAGTGTTTGATCAACGGTACGGGAAAAGTACATGGCTAATGGGCGTGAGTTTTGGCTGATGATGATCAGTTACTAAGAAGACCGTCTTCACAAATTTTCAGCTCAAAAGGTGGAGCCTAGGTGGTACTTGCTTTGCAAACCACCACACTGGGCATAAATACGAATGTTGAAGCTCGGCTCAAAATAATGAATGGATTGAGCTGGCATTTGGTGGAGGATGGTTATTTGGGCATAGGAAAGAACTGTAGAAAATGGATACTATTTGGACATGCCAAAGTGGTACTTCCTTCACAAACTGTTACTCTGAACAGAATAGGAAAGTGAATATTTTTGAACTAGGCAAGGAAGGTTTTTACATATTTGACGAAGATATGACCCAAAGAATTTATGAGATTTTTTTGGGAATTTTGGGAATGACAGAAATATAGGTTGCTTCACAACCTAGGGCAAAAACTGCCACATGGACATGACACATAGGCAAAACTGATGAGGTGGCGCCTAGTCATAGAAACCCACCACAATTTACAAAGCTATGACCATCTATATTGGTCGTTAACAACTAGAAATAAGGCAGCAGACTAGCGTTGTTTGCTTTATGACCATTTCGTGTAAGGAAATTACGACCTTTCTGACCAAAATGGTCGCAATGGTTTAGGGTTTGGAGCCCCCCGAACAGCTTTTGACCAATTGGTCTGAAATGGTCATAGATCCATGACCAATACTTCCAGGGTCACTGACAGAAGGTCACAAGTTGACATATTTCTTGTAGTGTAAGTTAAAAACAGAGTAACGCCTTAAACAAGATGACATGATGTAGAGGGATAGTTTCATGCAGTATGATAAAAGCCCCATCTTGTTATCCTCGATGGGAACAATACAATACATGCCTTGCTGCCCCTTCTGTCACTGGGAAAGGGCACGGCAAGATTGAACCCAAAGCTAAGCACTTCTCCCATGCAAGAAAAACCAATCTAGTAGGCCAAAACAAACTGATAATTCGAAGAGACTTGCAAATATAACCAATCATACATAAAAGAATTCAGAGAAGATTCAAATATTATTCATAGATAAACTTGATTATAAACCCACAATTCATCGGTCTCAACAAACACACCGCAAAAACAAGATTACATCGAATAGATCTCCAAGAGAGAGGGGGAGAACATTGTATTAAGATCCAAAAAGAGATAAGAAGCCATCTAGCTAATAACTATGGGCCTGAAGGTCTGAGGTAAACTACTCACACTTCATCGGAGGGGCTAGGATGATGTAGAAGCCCTCCGTGATGATGGCCCTCTCCGGTGGAGCTCCGGAACAAGCCCCAAGATGGGATCTCGTGGGTACAGAAGGTTGTGGCGGTGGAATTAGGTTTTTCGCTCCGTATCTGATCGTTTGGGGGTACGTAGGTATATATAGGAGGAAGGAGTACGTCGGTGGAGCTTCGAGGGGCCCACGAGGCAGGGGGCGCGCCCTAGGGGGGTGGGCGCGCCCCCCACCCTCGTGACCGCCTCGTGGCTTTCTTGACGGAGGGTCCAAGTCTCCTCGGTCTTATCTGATGAGAAAATCACGTTCCCGAAGGTTTCATTCCGTTTGGACTCCGTTTGATATTCTGTTTGTCCGAAACTCTGAAATAGGCAAAAAACAGCAATTATGGGATGGGCCTCCGGTTAATAGGTTAGTCCCAAAAATAATATAAAAGTGGAAAATAAAGCCCAATATAGTCCAAAACAGTAGATAATATAGCATGGAGCAATAAAAAATTATAGATACGTTGGAGACGTATCACCAGGCCACTGTGGCTTCTGAGAAGGAGAAGCAAAGTGGCACCAGCGCCGCAGCCGATCGTGAGATGGCGCTGAAGGACACCAAGGCCGCCCGTGACCGCTGCCAAGTGCTGGAGGACAAGTTGCAGAGCCTGCGCGACAAGCACGCCAAAGAAGCACGCTGCCGCCAAGCGGAGGAGGAGGAGATGAAGGCCCGGGAGGACGCTATCAAGAACCGTGATGCTGAGCTGGCGGAGTTGGGGAAGATGCAGGACGCCGAGCGCAACCGGTTGGAAGAGTTGGAGCAGAGGATGGAGGCGAGGGAGGCCGATCTTGATGCCAAGGCGCGAGTCCTGGCCGAAGACCGCGTGGCCTTCACCGATCTCAAGAAGAGATCTCGCAAGGCGCTGAAGCTGCTCTACGAGCACGGCCTAGAGAAGTCGCTGGCCATCGACGAGGACGGCCCCGCCCGGTTTCTTCCTCTCTTGGTGAAGGCACTCGAGGAAGTCGTCGACGGCGTCGGTCCAATGGCGGAGGCAGAGGCTCGCGTCCTATCTTCAGCTACATTGACTCGCGTTTTCAGCCACTTGCACCTTCGCGACCCCAATGCCCGCCTTGAGGAGCTGCTGGAGCCCGTGGCCGAGGTTGACTGTGAGGCCGCCGCCGTAGCTGTTGAAGGTCAGGTGGAGGCCCTGCTAGAGAAGTTCCACGGCTTTGCCTCCTCACCGTTTTCTGGCGATGCCGCCGATCCTTTGGCTGGTGGTGCAGGTGAAGGCGTCGCTAGCCGGGATGGAGCACCTTCTGCAGGCGATGACGGTGTCCAGGGGTGACCAGCAGCTAGTTTCCTGTTTTGTTCCTGCACCATGCATTAGGCCTCGTGAAGGCGTTTAGACTTTTCATTTGATATTGTGAGGACAATATGTCTGTAATATTACCTTCGAAATTTTGTGACTTCCTTCCTATTTGCTTTGCGTTCTACGTCGGCAGAGCCCGGCCCCGCGCATACCTCAACCGCCATTGGGCCGACTAGAGACCAGGACAGACCAATGAGTGAGGGGCTACGTGACCAGTTAGGCTCCTGAGTCGCGATGCTCAGGAGTCCCCCTTGACGCGCAAACAGCTTATAGGGAGAGTTCGCGAGGATAGATTAATGTTCTATGTCGGCAGAGCCCGGCCCCGCGCATACCTCAACCGCCATTGGGCCGACCGGAGACCAGGACGGACCAAGGAGTGAGGAGCTACGTGACCAGTTAGGCTCCTGAGTCGCGATGCTCAGGAGTCCCCCTTGACGTGCAAACAATTTCCATACCTGCCCTCGCCAAGGCCTCGGGAGGGGCGTGCGACGCCCAGGTCCGGGAGACCTGGTTGGGTGGCGTGCGCTTGGGTGTGACCCGAGCACAGCCCCCGTGCCCAGCCCCCTCGCGCGGCTCTCCCGAGGGAAGGCATTGCAGTGAGGCTGGACGTTGAGCTCTGGGCTCCCTGAGGTTGGTATGACCGTGGCGTCACCCTCAGTTTTTTATCACCAGCACGGAGCATAGTTCTTCCGCTTGTGCATGGGCATAGCCGCTCCTCGGCAGTGTCGACGGCAAGCGCGGAGCATGGTGCTTCCACTTGTGCGTGGGATGGGGGCCCCCTCTGGGAGGAGCCCCCAGGGCGTGTACAGCCCCGCCCTGACACGTGGCCTGCACGGCAGGGCTGCAAGGTGTATTTGGGACTCACGAGGCCCTACCTCAAGGCGGGTTGTGCCTGGTCTTGAGTCTTGGTGGCTGTGTGTTCCTGCAAGGCGGGTAGGTGCAAGCACTCTACGTCCTCAGGTCCCGGCCCTTGAGCAAGCTCAGCCGCCGCTGGTATGCCAGGTCGCGATGCCATGGTGAAGGCCAGGGGGTGAGGGCTGGAGAGCCAGTAAGAGCTCCTGAGTCGTGATGCTCAGGAGCCCCCCTTTTAACGTGCAAGAGAATTGCATGGGGTGAATGGAACCGCGGTGGGTGGCAATCGAGCAGGTGATAACCGTAGGCAGGTTAAGCATGGAAAGCAGATCAGTTTGGGTAAATGCAAGAAGATACATGCCACTGGGTCCGACCCGAGCGGCTTGGGGATAATGCAGCTCGAGGGGCGCCCCTAGCAAGGTGAGATAAAGGCATAACCAAAAGGCATGCAAGCCACACAGACGGACCCATGCAGCCTGGGAATAATGCAGCCCGAGGGGCGCTCCCAGCTAAACGAGCTTGGAAGATGTCACCTGGTTTTGTAGACGAAGTAGAGTTGGTGCAGCTGAAGGCGTGCATCAATGGAGTGGCTCCTCATGAACCACCAGGGCCCTGAGCCTCGGGAGGCTCTAGGGGCTCGGGAGGTTCCCTGAAGACCGTCTCCATTTCTTCCAAGACGGCGTGGTACCTGGCCTCCTGAGCCGCCAGGATACGCCGCATGTTGCGCTGATAGGCTGACGCCACGCTAGGCAAGCCGAAGGGCATGCGAACGTAGCTGTGTGGCGGGCCTTCACAACGGCCCACACGCGAAGGCCAGAAACGCTCCTGAGATGCGGCATTGTTGAGCACTGGTACCTCGACGCAAATTTGCAGCCCGGCATCCTCACCTGGATGGGGAGCTGTGCCTTGTGAGCGGCTGTCGCCGCGCATGGCTCTTGCCTCTTGCACTTCCTGAGTGGTCTTGGTGATGAACTCCTGAGTGGTGAGCACTCCTTGCCCTGTGTTCTCCTGAGGGAAACGTGCCGCAAAACACGCCTCCAAGTGGTGCCGAAGTGCCTCCCTCGTGAGGTTGGCAAGGTCTGAGGCCCTCCAGAAGAAGCCCCCGAGCCCTGCCCGAGGAGGGCGCCAGGCGCGCCTTCCTATGCGACAGAGGGAGGCACCCCTGGTGCGGTCCCTGACCCTGATGAGGCTCCAGATGTGAAGCCATCCTCCTGAGGTCCTGTACGACGCAACTGCTTCTTCTTGGGGATGGCCTCCGGAGGGACCTCACTTCTGCTGTCGGGGTCGTTGATTGCTGCAGCTTGGAAAGCGCGCTCAAGGGAGCACACCGCATCTCTTTCTTCACATGGGACCGTGATGATTCCGCCGCTTCCCGACATCTTGAGGACGTTGTAGCCGTGATGGGTGACTGCCATGAACTTGGCTAGGGCTGGATACCCAAGGATGGCGTTGTACGGCAGGCGGATGTGCACGACGTCAAAGTCGATGAGCTTGGTGCAATAGTTCTTGCGCTCTCCGAAGGTGACAGGCAGGCGTACCTGCCCTATCGATGTGGTGGAACCGTCGGTCACTCCTGAGAAAGACTTGGTAGGCTGGAGCTACTCATATGGCACTTGGAGGTTGTCGAACATGCCAACGGACAGGACGTTGAGCCTTGCACCACCGTCGATGAGGGTCTTGGTAACCTGCACATTGCTGATGACTGGAGAGCACAGCATCGGGAGGGCACCAGCGGTGGCCGCGCACTTGAGCTGATCTGCCGAGTTGAAAGTGATGGCGCATTGGGACCACTTGAGCGGGCGCGTGGCCTCGAGCTTGGGGAGCACTGCGTTCACCTCGCGAGCGAACTATTTGAAGATGTGCTGAGAGGCTGGGGCCTGGGCGCTGCCCAAGATGCAGGTGATTGCACGCGGCTCCTGGAAGCCCCTAGCCCCCTCGTCCTGATGGTGGTCGTCGTTCCTTCTTGGTGGCGACAGCGGGGGGAGACCGGCGTTGCCTTGGGGGTGATCTTCACGAGGCTGGTCCCTCCATGCGCCCTCGCGAGGATGGTCCTGCCAGCGGTCCTCACGAGGCCTATCGCGCCACTCTTGGCACAGGCCATGGTCATCCCAGCGTCCGCCTCCACGTCCTCCTCCACGGCCGTAGCCCCAGTCGCTACGCTCGGGGCGTCGACCGAAGCATCCTTCTCGTATGTCTCTGAGCTCTTGACAGTCCCTGGTGTTGTGGGTGTTCAGGTTGTGGAAGGCGCAGAACGGTCGGCTGTTCTTGGATGACTCGGGCTGATCTCTGCCCCGCTTGGTGTCGGGCTCCGCTGCTAGCACTGTTGCTTCCTTGCGCTTGACGTCCTTGGCCTTGGCCTTCTTCTCCTCTGTGCCCCCAGCTGGCAGCTCGAGGAGGGAGAGGCGCCCCTCCTCAGCTCTAACGCACTTGGTCGCCAGGTTGAAAAGCTCCTGAGACGTGCACAACTCCTCATGGATAGCGAGCACTTCCTTCATCTTGACGTCACGGACGCCGTCGGAGAACGCGGAGATGATGGCCTCGTCCGTGACCTCTTGAGGCGAGTGTTTTTGAAGCGCTGGATGTACTTCTGGAGGGTCTCTCCTGGTTGTTGCTTGATGCGGCGCAGGTCACCCGCGGCCGGCGGGCGGTTGCGAGTGCCTTGGAAGTTGGCAACGAAGCGGTCGCACATCTTGTCCCAGGAGGAGATCGAGTTGTGCTGCAGGTTCAGGAGCCAGGAGCGGGCTCCATCCTTGAGAGCCATGGGAAACCAGTTCGCCATGACTTTCTCATCGCCGTTGGCTGCTTCGATGCTCAGCTCGTAGAGCTGCAGGAACTCCGCGGGGTCGGTGGTGCCGTCGTAGCGAGGAGGCAGATCCGGCTTGAACTTGCCTGGCCAGGCGACGCTACGCAGCTCGGGGGTGAAGACGCGGCAGCTGACCGTGGTTGCTGGGGCCCGCTTCGGAGGTGGAGCTTGGCCTTGATGAGGTCCGCACGGCGCCGCTGCGGGCGGTGCGCGGTCTTGACGAGGTGGCGCGGGAAGCGCGGGTGCAGCTTCTCACGGCCGTGGGACTTCTGGGCAGCTTCTCTCTTCGCGCGCGGGCACCGGGCATGGTGGATCACGCCGCGGAACCAAGCGCCTTGGTGCCAAGGCACCATCTTGGGGCAGAGGTGGTGGAGGCGCGCCATGAGCCTCATTGCCCGAGGCTGGCTAAGGGTGAGGGAGAGAGAGGGATGGCGCCGGGGAGCCCCCTGCGGCGCGGACGAGCTCGGCGATGCGATCGAGCCACTCCTCATAGAGGTCGTCGACTAGGCGGTAATGCAGGAGCTCGTTCACCGTGAGGAGCGCGGCTCACGCCTCCATGGGAGCACGGTTTGCGTGAGACGAAGAACCGACCGGGATCAGCGACAGAGTGGCGGTGCGGCCGTCCTGCCGCACCGATGGATGCAGCAAGGACGCTTGCTGCTCGTTCCCCACCGGGCCAGTGGCGTTGGCGGCGGGAGACGGAGAACGACGAGGTGGCCCGCTGACGGGAGCCGTATGAGCAACGCGGGCCGCCCGATGCTCAGCTCGAGCACGGCGAGCGTCCGCCATGGAGACGATGGAGCGACAGATCGACTGATCGATGAGATGGAAGCTACGGCGCACCCCTACCTGGCGCGCTAAATGTCGGATGCGGGGTTCCGGCAAACCCTTAAGGTTTGAACACTGGGGTGCGCGCGAAGTCTTTCCCTCCTACCGATCTACACCCTGGCTCGCTAAGATCTCGCGGACGAACTCGACGAACTCACAACACAGAATTAAATACACGGGATTTATACTGGTTCGGGCTACCGTCATGGTGTAATACCCTACTCTAGTGTGGTGATGGTGGATTGCCTCTTGGGCTGATGAAGAATAGTACAAAGGGAAGAACAGCCTCCTGAGGTTGAGGTGTTCTTGTGCTTGGTGGGCTCCCGATCAGATTGGATCAAGCTAAGATGAGATGCCCCTACTGTGGTGGCTAGCTCTATTTATATAGGCCCTGGTTCCCTCCCCAAATATTGAGCGGGAAGGGAGCCAACAACGGTGGGAAAATTTTAAGGGGGACAACTAGTACAAGCTATCCTGACAAAAGTGGTCTTCGCCTGCGAAAGGGTCTGGTGGTGACGCCGTCTTGGGCTCCACGATGACCTCCGTCTTGCCGTCCTTCTGGTCTTGGTCTCATTGCACCGATATGGCAACCTTTGCCTGATGCCTCGGTACTCTTCACCTGCACTGGCCTCCTTAGCACCAAAGAGGAAACAAGGACGCTGCACGCGCTGGCACTTGCCTGGCGCTGGTCGTCATGGCTCACATCATGAGAGCCTCGTGAGGTTTGCCTCGCCTTGATATCTCCGCTCCTCGTGAGCCTGCCTGACTAGGCCACTCTTGAGGAGGTCTTGTGTCGTCCGCCTCGTGAGGCTTGGCCCCTCGCGAGGGTCTTCGATGCTTTGTCGATGAAGATGGGCCGTACGGCCTGCTGGCTTAGCCACATCATGGGCCGTAGGCAGGCAAGTCTAGGGACCCACGTTCCCAGAACGCCGACAGTAGCCCCCAGGCCCAAGGTGCGCTCGGGCTTGGCTTCGCGGCGAAGCCAAGGGTCAAGTACGGAGGGAAAGGCGTCCCTCCTCAGCTCTCGCACACTTGTCGCCATGTTGAACATCTCCAGAGTGGTGCCGAGGTCCTCGTGGATGGCTAGCTCCTCCTTCATATTGACATCGCGGACACCATCGGTGAACGCGGAGATGATGGCCTCATCAGACACCTTGGGAATCTTGAGGCAGGCGTTGTTGAAGCGCTGGATATACTTATCCAGGGTCTCTCCAGGTTGCTGCTTGATGTGGCGCAGGTCGCCCACGACCGGCAGACGGTCGCGAGTACCCTAGAAGTTGGCGATGAAGCGGCTGGGCATCTCCTCCCAGGAAGAAACCAACCCCTCGGTCAGGTTCATGAGCCAAGAACGCGCGCCATCGTTGAGGGCCATCGGGAACCAGTTTGCCATGATCTTCTCGTCGCCGTTGGCCGCCTCGATGCTCAGCTCGTAGAGCTGTAGGAACTCGACAGGGTCTGCGGTGCCGTCGTTGCGTGGAGGCAGGTCAGGCTTGAACTTGCTCGACCAGATGACATTCTGGAGCTCCTAAGTGAACGTGCGGCATCCTGCCATGGCCACCGGAGGTCGTCGAGGGGGTAGAACGTGGTCCTGCTGCACGCGCACCGCCACCTCCTGTGGCGGCTCGCGAGCCTGGTGCTGGGGTGCTGGAAGCACGCGCGCTTCTCCTTGGAGACGTTGCACCACCTGGCAGGTCACGCCGTCCCGAGCGAGTGTCGGGCGCTGCAGGTCGCACCGTGGAGACATACGCCTTGGCTCGATGATGGCGCACCGGGCCGGAGGTGGAGGAGGAGCCCCGTGCACGACGTCACCCGCTGCTGGTGGTTGCTGAGGCAGCGAGCGAGCCGGCCCATCAGAGCCCCCGTGGGCGACGCTGATGAGCTCAGCGATATGCTCAAGCCACTCCTCGTAGAGATCGCCCATCGGACGGTAGCGAAGAAGCTCCCGCGCCATGAGCAGGGCGGCCTGCGCGTCCACCTGGCCGCCGCGCGCGTGGGAGAACGAAGCTGATGGGGTCAGTGATGGAGTGGCGGTGCGGCCATCATGGTGCACCGATGGGTGCAGCGATGCAGCTTGCTGCTCGTGGCCGGCAGGGCCCGTAGCAGCGTTGGCCACTGGAGAAGGAGCGCAGTGGGCACAACCGTCACCCGCCGGAGCCGTCTGAGCAACGCGGGTGGCGACTGCAGCTCGAAGCTCGGCGCGAGCCCTGCGCGCGTCGGCCATGGAGATGTCGGAGCGGAGATGGATCGAACGACGGAAGAGAGGATTTGACGCACCCCTATGACCTGGCGCGCCAAATGTCGGATTTTGGGATCCGGCAACCCTTGAGAGGTTCGAACTCTGGGGTGCGTGCGAAGATCTCAACTTGCCCAGCCTGCCTACTCGCGATCCTCCCTAGCCTAACGCGCAGAGCTCACAAAGACACAAAGACACAGAGATTTATACTAGTTCGGGCCACCGTTGTGGTGTAATACCCCTAATCCAGTGTGGTGTGGTGGATTTCCTCGAGGGGCTATGGATGAACTAGTACAAAGGATGAACAAGCCTCAGGAGGTGAGGTGTTCTTGAGCTGGTGTGGTGCTCGACTTGTTCTGATTTCGGTCCTCTCTATGGTGGTGGCTAAGTCCTATATATAGTGGCCTTGGTGCTCTTCCCAAATATGAGCGGGAAGGGATTCCACAATGGCGGGATTTGAAAAGTGACAAGCAGTGCAGTCTATCCTGACAATAGTAGTCTTCGCCTGCGAAAAGCCTATGGTTGTGACAATGCGGTGGGCTCGCTGATGACCTCCACACTGCCGTCCTGGCGGTCTTGGTCTCGTTGCACCAGAATGGAAACCTTTGGCTAATTCCTCGGGACTCCGCCCCTGTGGCTTGCCTCCCTTGCACCAAAGAGGAAACCTACGCTCTGCACCCGCCTGGCGCCCTCCTGGCGCTCGCCTGGCTTTGGTCGTCATGGCTTACGTCAGCTAAGCCTCATGAGGTAGCTGCATAGAACTCTCCACCCCTCAGGAGCCCTCCTGAGGAGGCCACCTCCTTCAGGGGTCTTGGCGTCGTGCGCCTCGCGAGGGTCTTGTGGTGTTGGTGTTTAAGCTGGGCTATACCAGGCCATCGATAGAGCCACGTGGTGGGCCGCAGGCAGGCAGGACTGGATACCCCGAAGTCCAGGACGCCGACACTTTCGGGCCTCCTCGGCCAGATAAGTTGCCCTGTTGGAGTGGAGCAGCTTCAGGGTGTCGAGGACATGCTTGAAGAACAGGGCCAGCCTAGAACTGTCGATCATGTTCACCTCATGGGAGAACCTGAAGCTCGGCATGCCCATGGCGGACAGCTGCGTGGTGATCCACAACATCCACAAGGCGGCTGGTCCAGAGCTTCGTGCCGGCCACATGCTCGTTGTGGGTGGTGGCAGCGTCCTGCAGCAGCTGTCTCTCATCCGCAAGATCCTAGATCGGGATCTTTTCGCGGGCCCTAGTCTCGGAAAGCGTCCTCTCTAGAGTCTCTAGCTTCAGCTTCAGATCAGCTATGGAGTTGTTGGCATTGGAGAGCAGCTTGCTCTTGTCGGAGATGGTGACCTGCAGATCTGCCAAAGTGTGGAAGGTCATGTCCTTGTCCTTCTTCAGCCTCGAGATCTCCCTCCTCAGCTCCTCTAGCTCCATCTCCAGCTTTTCTACCTTGCCAGCCAACTCATTCTTAGTGGCCTCTACAGCTTCAGCCCCGTCGACGGTCTCCTTTAGCTTGTCGGCATGGTCCAGGGCCAGAGCATCAAGTGGTTCTTTGTGCTCCTGTTTCAGCTCCTCGGTCCGTTGCACGACAAGCCTTTCAACTTCTTCATCCTTGGCGCGAAGCTTGGTGGCAAGCGCCGCTTCACGGGTAACCAAGTCCTCTTCTTGGGCGTCAAGCAGGATGTGGCGCTGCGTCTGGTCAGATTCGTCATTGACAGCCTTTGCCTTCGCCACCTCTTGGGCCTTGTCAAAGTCAGCTTGCTTCAGGAGAAGCTCTCGCTGGCGCTCGTCCAGCTGGACCTGGATGGCCTTCAGATCCTCCCAGGCCTCGGCGAACCAGACATGCATCTGAGCAACGCGCTCCTAAAAGTCTGCCTCGGCCTTGTCCACGGCTGCCATCCTGGAGTCCACCTTGTCCTAGCAGGCTTGATAGAGTGCCTGGAGCTTCGGGAAGTTGGAGCTGATGGCCTGGAGGAGCTAATCTTCCTTGGTGCTGCTGCTGCTGGCGCTCGGTTCATCGACAACCTAGAGCCCGGCAGTGGTGAGGATCTCGTCATCAAACACCTCCCCTTTGGCTGGCACCGTTGCTCACTACCCCTGGGAGGCTGATGAACAGATCGTCACCCACCTTCAAATACTTTCTCGGGGCAGGGGCTGAAGAGGAAGAAGGTTGGTCATCGACCACCTCCTCCCGGGTAGGCTCCTTGGCAGCCACCCCCGTGGTGTCCTCGTCGGCCTCCCTGGCAGGCCCCGTGGTGGCCTCCTCGGCAGCGGCCTTGCCAGCCTCCCTGGCAGGCCCCTTGGCGGCATCCTCGTCAGCGGCCTTGTCGGCCTCCCTAGCTGGCCCCTTGGTGGCATCCACGCCAGCGGCCTTGCCGGCTCCCCGGTAGGCCCCTTGGCGGCCTCCTCGCCAGCGGCCTTGCCAGCCTCCCTGGCAAGCCCCTTTGCGGCCTCCTCGGCAGCGGCCTTGCCGGCCTCCTCGGGGGATCCCTTGGTGGCCTCCTTGTCGGTATCAAAACCGGCGAATCTCGGGTAGGGGGTCCCGAACTGTGCGTCTAAGGCGGATGGTAACAGGAGGCGGGGGACACGATGTTTACCCAAGTTCGGGCCCTCTCAATGGAGGTAATACCCTACTTCCTGCTTGATTGATCTTGATGATATGAGTATTACAAGAGTTGATCTACCACAAGATCGTAGAGGCTAAACCCTAGAAGCTAGCCTATGGTATGATTGTTGTTCTGTCCTACGGACTAAACCCTCCGGTTTATATAGACACTAGAGGGGCCTAGGGTTACACAGAGTCGGTTACAAGGGAGGAGATCTACATATCCGTATTGCCAAGCTTGCCTTCCACGCCAAGGAGAGTCCCATCCGGACACGGGATGAAGTCTTCAATCTTGTATCTTCATAGTCCAACAGTCCGGCCAAAGGATATAGTTCGGCTATCCGAGGACCCCCTAATCCAGGACTCCCTTAGTAGCCCCTGAACTAGGCTTCAATGACGATGAGTCTGGCGCGCAAATTGTCTTCGGCATTGCAAGGCGGGTTCCTTCTCGGAATACTCCATAGAAGATTTTGAACACGAGGATAGTGTCCGGCTCTGCAAAACAAAGTCCACATACCACCGTAGAGAGAATAATATTTCCACAAATCTAATCTGCTAACATCTTTTCATAGTGTGACATAATGCCGTGGTCTGGTCATGACGAACCGTTGTGAGGCGGTTTTATTGGCACGTCCTGTCGAAGCAGAGATCGTGTCCCTTTTTTCACGGGATTCTCATCCATACGGGTATGGGTAACCCAATCTTGACTGTTGGTATGACTCCTCGATTTTAGGCAGGTTCCAAACGGCCACGCGGAGGACGCTTGATATTCACCCTCTTTATAAAGGGGCCAAGGGCTGTCTTTTTCTTCTCGCACTCAATCGAATCCTTCCCCCACCTCGAGTTTCAACACCCAAGGCTCAGGCTAGGCGCTTCGGACCTTCAGTCATGTCCGGATCCAACCTTCAAGGTCGGTGGATGTCCTCCTATGTCACAGAGGAGGACATCAAGAAGCTAAGAGAAGCCAGGTATCTGACCGCCGAAATCTCACACAGGCTACCTACTCGAGGGCAGGTCGTCCCCACTCCCGAACCCAACGAAAGTGTCGTATTTATTTCCCACTTCCCTCGAGGGCTAGGCTTTAGTCTTGATCCCTTTGTCAGAGGGCTTATGTTCTACTATGGGCTCGATTTTCATGATCTGGCTCCGGATTCCATCCTTCACATCTCGTCGTTCATCGTCGTGTGTGAAGCCTTCCTCCGCATCACCCCACACTTCGACTTATGGCTCAAGACCTTCAATGTGAAGCCAAAGATGATTGAGGGGCGACACGCAGAGTGCAGATGCGCCATAATAAACAAAGGCACCGATGCTCCATGGCCAAAGGGTTCCTTCCCGGAGACATCCAAGTTATGGCAGCGGGAGTGGTTTTACATCACAGCTCCCCGGGGTATTAAGTGGGTAGCCGCCCCTGCCTTTCGCTCGGACCCCCCGCCACAACTGGCGTCATCGATCAACAAGGGGCTGGACTGGGGGCCAGTAAATGATGTGCCAATATTGCAGAGTCGCATCTGCGATCTCCTCGAGAGAGATGTCAGCCTTGTCAACGTAATGCAAGTCATGCTAATTCGTCAAGTCCTGCCTTGCAAACGTCGACCTCTCTCCGTATGTGGGAGTTCAACCCGGAAGGACCGCGAACTATTCAGCACTTCTTCGGCGTGACGCTCGAAGAGATGTACAGATTGTTCTTTGGATCACAAATAAAGTGTGCGGACACCATCGAGGATGTGGGTCTGAGTTGTAATCGTCTAGATACCACTACAAAAAAAGACACATCTGTGACATTTTGGGCCGAACGAAATTTTTTCTGTCATACATATGACACTTCTATGACGATAATTGTGACAAAACCCGGTATTATCATAGATGTGGTCGGCTCCTACTTCTATGACAAAAAATCATGACAAAAAATGGGCTTTTTGTCCTGGGTGGGTTGGAGACGCAGCTGCATGACATTTTTGGGCCATCCATGACGGAAAAAACGTGGTAGAAGCGAGGGGGAGGAAAATTTCGAGGAGTTCCGGTTACGGTGGGAGGTCGGGGGCCGAGCGCTGTGTGTTTCTCTTGTACACGTATGCGCATGTGTGCGAGGCGTTGGCTCTCACTGAACCCGTGCGAGGCGTTGGGCTCTAACTGAACCCGAGCGATTGCACTGTAGGCTACGCGTTACTGAACTTGAGCGATCGATCGATGGCTGTTAACTGAACCCGCTCGAGTGATTCCCTCGCTACTGCTGCTAACTGAAGCCGATCGATGCTGCCTCTGGATGAACAGTGAGCGTTGCCGGGGGGGGGGAGGGTTGGATGAACAGTTCCCGATGGGGGTGGATGAACAGGACCCCGTGGTGTTGCCTCTGGATGAACAGGACCCCGATCGATCGAGCCGATTGGGGCTAGATGAACAGGACCCGTTGGAGGGCTGGATGAACAGGACCACCCCGTGGAGGGCAGGATGAACAGTAGACGGTGGAGGGGTGCCCGTCGAGGGGTGGTTGAACAAGACCCTGTGGTGTGGAGGGCTGGATGAACAGTAGACGGTGGAGGGGTGGTTGAACAGTAGCCAGTGGAGTAGTGCGCGGTGGAGGCTGGATGAACAGGAGCCCGTGGAGGCTGGAGGAGGTCGACGGTGGATGAACAGTAGCTCGTGGAGGCTGGAGGGGGTCGACGGTGGAGATGAACAGTATCCCGTGGAGTCCCGTTTTGCGGTACGCCACACCCCTCCCGATGAACAGGACCCCCGTTTCGACCGTAGCGCTCCAACACAAGTCCGTTTCCTCCGTTTTGCGGTACTCCACACCCCTCCCGATCAACAGGACCCCCGTTTCGACCGTAGGAGGTCCGTTTCCTCCGTTTTGCGGTACGCCACACCCCTCTCGATCAACAGCTGTCAGGACCCCGATCCTAAGTCACACCGATCTAGCATGTAACACACCATATCACTTTGTGGCCTCACGCACGGTATTCCCACGGGTGCCACCTTACCTGGCCCGGGACCGTTTGTGCCTTTTAGCTCACGTATATGATAGTGTCGCTAGCATCCATATGACAAAGAACCCGGGCCGACATGGCTAGTCGTGAACCCAAAGCGGCACTAACCCATGGGGACAGGCATACATGAATCAACTTCGAGCATGTCGGTCAACAGCGTGTGAATCCGGGCTGTAGCACTGGGCTAACAGGACTCCGGTAACCCGGGCTGTAGCAGGCTAGGCAGGACTCCGGATGTCACTGCGTGACATTTCCCCGAAGGGACAGACATAGGAACGAAGTGAAACACATGCCGGCCAGTCAAGTGTCCTGAGCAGTAGTGCTGGGCTAGCAGGACTCCGGTGAACCGGGCTGTAGCGGACTACTATCGCTCAGAAGCACTAGACTACATTTCCCCATATGATAGGCTGCCAAGGATAAACAACTAGATAGTCGGATCCCACTCATACCAAGCATTTCAATCATACACACAATATGCCCGATATGAGTAAATACAACATGGCATCACAACATAACTCTACGACTCAAAGTATTTATTCATTAGGCTCGGAAGAGCCAGATATTACAAGCATGGGTCTCATGACCCAACATTCAGAGCATACAAGTCAAGCACATGCGAAAGCTTAACATGTCTGAGTACAGACATCTACAAATGAAAAAGGCTGAGAAGCCTGACTATCTACCAGATCCTGCCGAGGGCACAAGATCGTAGCTGAGGTAACAAGCTAAACGTCGAAGTCCACACGGAACTACTAGCGAGACTGACGTCTCTCTGCAAAAACATAAAATAGGCAAACGTGAGTACAAATGTACCCAGCAAGACTTACATCAGAACTAACTACACATGCATCAGTATCAAAAGGGGGTGGTGGAGTTTGACTGCAGCAAGCCAGCTTTGACTTGGTGGCTATCCTGAACTACGACTGCAAGTAACTCTTTTGAGGTGGCGCACACGAGTCCACATATTCACCATACCAATACACCACTATGGATCCGCTCCCGTCTCCCTACGAGAAGGCCATCATCCATAGCACTCACGCTTATCTTGCGCATTTTAGAGTATCCACTTTCACTTGTCTATGAACTATGCAAGGGGTCCAAGTTTCCATATCCGAGGAATCCGGCTATTCGAATAGATAATAATAACCCTGCAGGGGTGTACTTCTTCACACACGCTCTCGCCACTTATCGCCCTATACACGTCATGTACCTCGGCAACCTTCAAGCGGAAGCCGGGCGAGGGAGTCGGCCACGACCTGACTAACCACACAAGTCTCTAGTCCAGGTTTATCGCCTATTCGGGTTCCATCCGCAAGGAGATCCGGCCGGGGTGTCGCTCACGGCCCCAAACGATGTGAGCAGGGTTCCCAAGCCCACCAACCGGGTGCCACTTGGTACACCGTGCCACTGTGCCTAGTCTGTCCCAAGCCCACCTGTACTGGGTGCCACTTGGTAGACTACTAACACTACCTACAAACACCAGAAACTAGTTGCAACTCCTGGACAGAGATCAGGTTGGTTAATAAGTCGAGAGAGCTTGGAGCGCCCGGAGCCCAATGTGTGGTAGTAACTGTTCATGGATCACAAACACAGAACTCAGTTCTTGAGGACGGCTGCAATGAGACAACCCACCATGT
The DNA here is from genome assembly GCA_032464435.1 of Aegilops umbellulata. Classification (NCBI taxonomy): domain Eukaryota; kingdom Viridiplantae; phylum Streptophyta; class Magnoliopsida; order Poales; family Poaceae; genus Aegilops; species Aegilops umbellulata. Next base: position 376,539,087 of record CP136055.1, on the reverse strand, counting down.
ACTCCTACATGGCCTCTCACCGCTACCTTTACCAAATCGTGTTCACACCACTTAGCTCTCAACAGTAGGACACGTTCACCACATTCCAATTCATTCCCGATGAATCAGACCCGACTCAACTCTAAGCAGTAGCAGGCATGACAACAAGCATGAATGAGTAGGCACATCAGGGCTCAAACAACTCCTACTCATGCTAGTGGGTTTCATCTATTTACTGTGGCAATGACAGGTCATGCAATGGATAAAGGGGTTCAGCTACCGCAGCAAGTAACATTGAATCGTTGTTGTCCTAATGCAGTAAAAGAGAGCAGGAGCGAGAGAGTGGGATTGTATCAGAATGAACAAGGGGGTTTTGCTTGCCTGGCACTTCTGAAGATATTATAGTTCTTCATCGGTGTCATCGATCACATCGTCGGGATACGCCTACTGTCGCGACCGGTTTTCCGGACATTAATTTCCAGAAGATGGCCGTCGAACTCATCAGCCCCAGGATTACTGTTAGCTGATGAGGCATCCACTTGATACAGAAGTTCCAAGCAAAAGTACAAAATATGTAGTACAAGACCATTGTGGCCTATGAGTACAACAAATAGTTTCTAGTGCTTGAGGGCGGAAGCGGTTTGTGGATCACCACAGCTGTGGGACTCCATTTCCCACGGAACAGCTGACCAGGTTAACTCCTATCTTCGCGGGGCTGCTATCACCGTCTGCTTAAGTTTCTGAGGCTGTCATCGCAACACTCCTCTCCAAGCTAGCAATCTGGCCAAGACAATAGCCAGGGACAAGCCAGTGAGTACTTTGAATGTACTCGCAAACATTATGAACACGGGAATAATACAAATGATAATTATGCACTGAAGTATTCTATGATCACATCGTCAGTCACAATTAAAATACCGGTTATGCATGCAAGCAGGTTATTTAAATGCAACATGAATAAGCAATAATGGCGTGGGGAAAAATACAATGCCACAGTCGGGCGTCTAAGCGACACCACATAAAGGGCTTTAAAAGAAATGCCACAGTCGGGCGTCTGAGCGACACCACATAAAGGGCTTTAAAAGAAATGCCACAGTCGGGCGTGTGAGCGACACCACATAAAGGGCTTTAAAAGAAATGCCACAGTCGGGCGTCTGAGCGACACCACATAAAGGGCTTTAAAAGAAATACCACAGTCGGGCATCTGAGCGACACCACATAAAGGGCTTTAAAAGAAATGCCACAGTCGGGCGTCTAAGCGACACCACATAAAGGGCTTTAAAAGAAATGCCACAGTCAGGCGTTTGAGCGACACCACATAAAGGGCTTTAAAAGAAATGCCACAGTCGGGCGTCTAAGCGACACCACATAAAGGGCTTTAAAAGAAATGCCACAGTCGGGCGTCTGAGCGACACCACATAAAGGGCTTTAAAAGAAATGCCACAGTCGGGCGTCTAAGCGACACCACATAAAGGGCTTTAAAAGGAATGCCATAATGAATATCCCGGAGGTGGAACCGTCCCAGAGATACTTGATAATAACAATAATATCACTGGTTAGTCAACAACAGTAATGATCATAAACATCACAAGTCACAAGTAGTAATCCTGTTCTGGTTTAACAATTTACCTCCGAAGACCGACACTAAGACCGACACTTGACCCAACCCAGACTGTAATCCTTACCCATGGACACGGCTATTCGAATAGGTTTAATCTCAGCAGAGGGTGTACTCTTTACCCACGAGTAACAGATTCCTTCAGTCCAACGGGACTAATTCCGTCTACGGTCTTTTAATTGAAAACACACCTGACTTGCACACACCAGCTTAACCCATTGGTGTCTGGAATCACCCACGACACTTGTTAAGCAAAACTCTAAGTGGGGAGGCTACAACCTCGCGTAGCATGGGATCAAATTTAGATCGCGCGCTCTAAGGGGTGGCCTCCGCTCTCGGTCCCAACCGGAAACACCCATGCCCCCTGACCAGGTGGCATGCCTACCGGCTACAACCGATATCTTCCACCATGGCCTCTCTGTACGGTGTGCGCTGGAAAGGGGTTGACAACTTACTGAACCGTACCCTACCTGCGGCAGGGACGAGTGGTAGTACGAGGCGAGTATGGGGGTTACTGGAACAAGACTCGATCTGCAGTCGACTCATGAGGTTTATAAGTTCCCTGCATGACATGTATACCAAATATATTTCAACCAACAAAAATCACTCATCAATATACCTTATCATGCCATACCGGAAATAACTGTCCTAACGGGGACCCGTGACAAGCTCACGCCTACCCAGGGCCGGGGCTTTTCTCGGGTTCCTTTCCGGTATGCATGCAAGGTACATGAGGATGATTACCATCTCAATTAGATTTATTTCCAACAACAAGGAAATCATTGATATACTTCCATGCAAATGATCTTGTCACATGAAATATCAAGTCCTTCGAATTAAGGTGGTGTCGTAAACGTGTCAACCAACACATCAAAATATTATGCCAGGGTTCAAGATGCTTGCCTTCAAGTTGTGGAGGGGTGAGGTGCTCTCCAAAACTTTTGAAAGTTTCTTCTCTCTCCAAAATCCTATTTAAAATATATTTGAATTAACACACATTTCAAAAACAGAACAAAGAAGTTGTTTGGAAATTTTTCAAATAAATCTTAAAATAAACTAGATCAAATTTGAGGAAGGTAGGAAAAAGAATCAACTCATTTGGAGTTGTATTTAAAAAGTTATAGGCGGTCAAAGCTTAGTCAAATCTGTTTTTTTAAAATAAAACAGAAAATAAAACGCTTCAGGGGAACAATACGCTTTCTAAGTGGGGAACACGTACTGGGGATTTTGCGCTTTCACTTATTCCAGCGTGGACAGCGCGCGCGTCACTGACAGTGGGTCCAGGGGCCCACTGGTCAGGTTTGACCAGTCGCCGCGCCCCCTTCTCCCTCCTCTGTCCGAGCGGGGCGGGGCTCCGGCGATCGCCGCCGGCGATTGGCGGCCCTATTCGAGAAACCGAAGCTATCCACAGTCTCAGGGGGTCGAGGCGGTTCTGCCGGTGGGTGATACGGTCTCGGGGGTGGACGGGGTCGTCGGCGGTGAGTCTCGCGGCGGAGGGAGCTTTGGGAGCAGAGTGTGATTGGGGCTACGGTGGCTCCCGATCAAAATTGAGTAGCGGAACGCGTTCACGGGAGGATGAGAAGGTTACTGGTGGAGAGAAATGGAAGGGGGAGGCCCTGGTGGCGCCGGAATGGCCGGAGCAGTGGCGGCGGCTGCGGTTGCCGAAGATGGGGAAGACGGCGTTTCCCCGACGATTGCGGGCTGTGGGGGTGCCAAGGGGGTAGCCTGAGGTCGCCTGCGTGCTCGAATGGTCTCGGGGCGTCCTTTTATAGCGCGACGAGGTCGGTTCCGCGGTGGTGGGATAAGATCGCCGGCGAACCGACGTTCTGTAGCTGCAGGGGAACGTGGCAACAACGAGAGCTAGACGACACCCTTGTGGATGAGCTCGCGCTGTTCCAGGGGCCAGGTGGCGAGCCGGGGTGGCTTGGGCGGCGCTGCACGGAGCAGAAGCTGTTGGCTGACGCCGGCGTGCCGCCAAAAACGCTCTGGTGGTGGCGCTGTAGGGTGCCAGGGCGGGCTGGCATGTAGTGGTGAGGCGGGGAGCGTGTGGCAGCTAGCTGCAGGTAGTCACGAGCCGGAACGGGTGTGGGTGAGACGCGGCGGCTCGGGTGCACGCGGCTGCAATATGCGCGCTCTGGGCGCGCCTAGTGCACGCCCACCAGATGCTCGGTGAAATGCCATGGCATGCTAGGTGGCTCGGTTGGAGCTAGGTTTTAGCAGATCTAGGCTTGTGCTTGCAAGGAGATCAGTGGACAGGCTGGTTTGGTCAGGGGATCAGGTTCACAGTGCAAACCAAAAATTCATGCCAAAACAGATCATGCCCATAAGGTGTTTGACAAAATGCCAAGGGCACTTAGGCATTTCTTGGAGTGGTCAAATTCTCCAGATCAGTGTCTCCTTGGATGAACAAGAGGGTGGTGAGGTCATTTGGACACAAGGAGGAACTTGCTAGTGCAAGTTTTATAAAACTTCAATTCTGGACAGGATTTAAATGGCATCATTTCATGAACTAAAAATGATCCAACAAGGACATGCTCCTGGATTTAGGGGTTTAGTAGGGAGGACTATGAGCATGAGAAAACACAAGGTCACCGGAGCCAGAAATAATAGGGTTGCAGTAGAAAACACTAGTCTGGTCCAGAATGAAGATGATGCTGATTCACTCCAAATATGCAAATTACATCACTGGGTTTTTGCTTAAAGTTGAATCATATGATATTACTAACATCCCCTAATTTAGGTGGAGGCTAGAAGAAAATATTTAAATGGGCTGTAGTGCAAAATTGCCCACTGGACCAAAGAAGAAAAGGGGTGTAGAGCTCAAAATATTTCATGAAATAAAGATGCTTTTGCACAAAAGTTATTTAATAACATCACATGACATCTCCAAATTTTTGTGGAAATTTTAAGTGAATTTATCAAATGGTTGTAGTTCAAATATGGCCATTTAACCTTGCAAAAAAAATCATTTTCAAGAAAGTAAAGATCGTGCAACTTAATTATTTAACTAGTTATATTAAATAAGGAAAAGTTTCTCTTGAGAGATTAAACAAGTCCAGTAACATATTTGAAAAGTTTTCTCTTTGGGAGAACTCATCACAACAGGGGAGAAAAATCAAAATGGAGCTCAGAAATTTAAAGTTTTAATTCCTGGCAAAATTTTAATTCATTAAAAACAAAGGCCAAATTTTTGGGGTGTCACACCTACCGAGAGGGGACAAACACCGGCAACTTAAAAAGAACACAATCAATGCGATGCCACAATATGATGCATGATCATGACATGGCAATATGCTGTGATTTGAGCTAATGCATCTAGCTATGATTTAAATGAAGTTGGTTTGAATACATGATTCAAATTCCAACTCCATATATGATTATTTAAATGCCCTTTATTTGTTTTGTCCAAAACAGAGGACAAACATTGTTCAAACATGCATGAGAATGGTACAGATGGATTCCTTGAATTTTTCTGATCATTTTTCATATATAAATTATCTCATTCTGAGTTACGGTTGATTTTCTATGATTTTTAGAAGTTTTAACTATTTTCTGGAATTTTCTAAACCTTTTCGATTTATTCAAATTTCAGAAAATAGTTACAGCGTCAGCATGACGTCAAGATGACGTCATCAGGTCAACACAGCTGACCGGGGTCAAACCTGAGCCATGGGTCCCACATTCCACGTCACTGTGCTGATTAGGTTTAGATTAAACTAATCCAAAACTTAACAGGGGCTGGGCCCACCTGTCATGGACCCAGGGGGTCATTAGGTTAGTGCCTAATGGCGTTTTCGCCGGAGTTAGGCCGCCGGCCATGGCCAGACGCGGCGGAGGTGCTCGGGAATCGCCCACAGGGCTCGGTTCGAGGCGTGCTTGGGCTCGTTGGAGAGCCCTCGCTGGCGCGCATCGAATGGTGGCGCTGACCAGGCCTGTGGTGGCCGGAGGCGACGGCGGGGAGCTCGGCCGCGGCGGCCGGAGCTCGGGCGTGAGCATGGGCAGTGCTGCGGTGCAAAAACGAGTAAGAGGAAGGAGGGAAAACGGAGGGTAGCTCAGGATGGGTCGGTGGGCGCTCAGCGGGCTCGCGGAAGGGCGAACGGCGACGGGGCGTTGACGGCGATCTCGGGCGGCCAGGGTCAAAGATGGCGATGGCGACGGCGATGCAGGCCGTCCGGGCTTGGTTCCTTCGGCTTGGAGAAGCTGCGAGAGGACGCAGAGCTCGGGGACACGACCGAGGGGCGAGGGGACGGCTGTGGCTGCGCGGCTAGCGAGCGGCGGCGACGGCAGCGGTCGGCCACGAGATGCAGAGCGAGAGGGAGGCAACAGAGGAGGGAATCGACACAGGGAGGGGAAGAGAGGGTTCCGGGAGGGTGCGTGGCACTCGTAGCGGCGTCGGGGAGGCAGCCACCGCGAAGCAGGAGGTGGAGGCCTCTGCATGCGCGCGTGCTACTTCGCCTCTGCCTACTGGCAGAGGTTGAAGACAGCGGTGCCCCTGGTGGGCTGGGCCGCCAGCGGTGCCCCTGGTGGGCTGGGCCGCCAGCTGGGCCACGAGGTGGGCTGGAAGGCCAGGTAAGTGGCTGGGCTTCTCTCTCTCTCTTATTTCTGTTCTTTTGTTCTGTTTGTTTTTATTTTATCTTTGCCACTGCTTTTAAAATTCAAAACAGTTTCAAAAACAGTGCCAATTATCCTCTAATAAATTTCATGTTGCAAAATGGACTTTCCAAATGCACATAAAATATATCAGAGGTATTTGGAGATATATCCTGTATATATTTGGGTATATTTTCAAATTCAAACAGGATAGTGATTTAAATTCAGTGCCCAAAATATTCCACAAAAATGTTCCCTAATTTTGGTTTGGTCTCAAAGCCTTGCCAAAATTAACGAACATTTATGAAGGCATTTTGGAAACAATGAAGGCAATTTAAAGGGTTCTTGCCCTTCTTTTAAATTGATTTCTGAGGCTTTCACTTTCCTCATTTCAAGTTTCTTGAAATTAACAGGATGCATGATGCTCACTAATGCAACTATCTGCAAACAATTCTAGGGATGTGACAACTCACCACCACTAAACAAGAATCTCGTCCCGAGATTCAAGACGTGAGGTAAGAAGACACTGGGGACACAAGCTGACACGATCTTCACGAGCCAACTGTCCTTCTCGAAGATGTTGATTCATTGCTTCAATTTGATCTTGACATCCTTGCTTTCGAGATCTTCATCCAACATGATGACGACAAAAGGAAACTCTATAGAAAACGATCTTCTCAAAAATCAAGCGATACACGATCAACTCATGGAATGAGACGATGAATCATCTATTGATCTAAGAGACAAACACACATCAAGAGGGATGGGGAGTACAAATGATGAAAGTTCAATTTGGTAGGAAACACTCCCACGCTTAAGTAGGATGGTGCATAGTTTTGAAGGTAGCGAGGAGTTGATTGCCATGATTCCAAAACGGGGCACCTTAGGGAAGGTGACTCGAAGAACTATTCCCTTAAGTGGCAAAAAGAATTACTTTTGATACAAAGATCATTGAAACTCTTTATACCAGCCTAAGGCAATCACAATCGATCGTTTGGCGGAGTTCAAAGGAATGGCATATCCGGAATCGAATGGATGATGTGGACTACCTTGTTGAAGACAACGCGATGGATGATTTTGCTTATCATCGGGAAATGGATGGGACCCATGGTAAGTCCACTTTTGAAGATGATCCTAGACATCAATTATTTGGGAGGGGCATCCTAAGGAAATTGGCACAATGGCGGTGCAAGCTGGGAACAACATGCAAATGTTGGGAATGTTCCAACCATCATATCTGCCTGAGATTCAGATCCGGTTGGTGTCAGGATATTCTAGACTTATCGAGTCTAGAAGAAAATGAAAGTTTGCAACACAAATCGACGAGATGGCGTTGCGAGATTCTCGGGAAATGAACTATGATAGCAAGCTCCAAAACATGAGCTGGTTCTGCTAAACACATGTGAACATGTTGTCCTAGACAAGCATGACCAGATGGCAGTCTTACGATAAACACTACCGAGTTCAGGTGGGGAACCATCATCGAGGACAACGTAATCCTGTACAAATCCGTCTGGTACCTTCAGGACTAGCACTTAGAACTTATTATCCTTGAACAAATCAATCAGTGGCTTGGTGTGCTAGGAACACATATGGAGTGGAGGTAATTAATCTACCAAACCATAGAATACTTCGCACGGATGCATGACTGACTTGGGATGATTCCAAAGGAAGCAAAAACAAGCTCCCTTGAATTCGCGGCGGCAACTTGCATCGATTGCATGTGAATTTAGAGGAAGTCACTACTTTCATCCAAACATATACTTCATGAACGGGGCATGAAGAAAATGCTTACACAAGTTTCCGATACTAGGTTGATGTTCAACATGAATCATGGGGGAGACAAAATGCTGTTGATGGGCTCAATAGCAACTCATCGGAATTTCCATATCACTGGACTTCCACCATCATGTGAACACGGTGATAGCATTGGTCAGACCAAAGATATAATGGTGTATGCTCGAGGGATCAACCACGAGTAAGACAACATTACGAATATCGTTGGTTCTGATTTGACTTGACGATAGCCCATACTCAAGTCTAAGTTTTGACAAGGCAATAGATCCAACAACTGACCACGAGGACCAATTGATGAAGATATCATCTTTCTTCAACACACACACAAAGATATCCCTTAGTGATGAACTAAGTGGATTAAGCTTTTATCTTCCAACTCTCCAAGTTGTTGTTTAGCTCAACCAACTAGCTCAGGGGTATCCAACACAGATTCTTGGAGAAAGGGTGGTTCACAAGAAACCAACTTGATCACGAGCTCAACATAACAGTCAGGTGTCAACCTGGTAATACTTCCGAGAAGATATTCGGAAAATCACGAACCACCGATATGTTACTAAGCTCGAGAACAATCTTGCTTTTCAGGGCAAGACGATGTGATCAAGAGAGTGATGGATTGACATAATCCTATCTCATTAATCGAGGAGTGCACAAAAAATAAGGACTAGGTAGCACGATCAATCTTAGGATGATGATTTAATAACCAACACGGTAAGAATGATATTATTGTCCATTAACTACGAAGCAACATGGTTGCTAGGAGTATTGATTTCACACATCATAGTTCACTTGTCGGCATTCCGGTTACAACAACACGAGACCGAGGAATGAATAATGATGGCGAGAAGTATCACTGCGGCAAGAATCCATAAGAGGTGGTGCAGTTCTCATGAAATTCTTGACATAAAGATGGTAACACTCCAAGGTAGAACAGAACAAAAGCTGGATTGGCATTCATTCTGCGGAATACAACTACTTTGACCCAATCCCAGAAATGGACGAGCTACTGGAGTTTATTTCTCCTAGTCATTCTGAAAATAGAATGGCTTGACGGACCACAAGAATAATAAGCATCGATAACACGGATGCACAATTACTCCTGACTATCAATTGATAGACGATGGTCGGAATACAAATGAAGAGGGACAACTCAAGGAAACATATATCCTTCTGAGTTGTGGATGCATAGATTAGTATGTCGAACAACTTCAACATATTTCTTCCGGAGAACCCATGCAGAAGAAAAGGGACTGGCAGATTCACAATGTAGAACGAAGCACTCATCAAGAGCACTCTTATTGTGATCTTTTGGTTCAAAGGAACTCCTGCCAAGGATGGTTCATGGTATTAGGAAGAGTGATATACCACGGACCTCGAGGACTATCACAAGGTTACTAATATCCTAAAGGAACTAGCAAACAATATCGACATGAGGTAAGTAGGGTGAATCTCGGGTTCAAGAACCCAGGAATAGAATACCTACTCCTAAGGGGCATCACGGGATGCTTTCGAGAATGGTGGCCAGAATCATCACACTGGGGATACAAAGTATTGCTATATTACTAGGTGACTCCCTAAGACACCTAGGGTCATAATAATAGCTCCAACATATATGTCGAGGCAATAGAGTACCTCAACAGACCGATTAGTGTGCTTAATCTGGCCCAAAGGAACAACGAGAATGGGAAGAAGGGATTTACAAATGCATCAGACTATTTAGAGACCTGGGATGACTCGGACAGCATAACGGCTGTAAATGCTCAAAATGATTTGAGACAACCTGCAAAAAATGGTGGCATAACCACTCAACATCACAATATCAAGGTTCTGAGGCCAGCTATGAACATATGGAAGTAGTAGGAACTGAATTGAGGCTTGAACTCAACAATCCTAGGCAACTATGGTTTAGTAACACATCATCCTGAGAGATAGAAGAGAAGCCTAGTTCTTAAACCCCGTAGAAGAGAAGAGGTTGACTCAGATCAGAAGGCCATGAGGTATAAGGAGTAAAAAGAGCCTTACGTTCCCTTCCACAATCAATTCCCTTATATAACTAAAGCATTTCTAGACACGACTTCGACCAGTTTGGCTTGGTAATCGTACAGGCAGTCAGGTTCTGGTACCAAAGCTGTCAGGAGCCCGATCCTAAGTCACACCGATCTAGCATGTAACAGATCATATCACTTTGCGGCCTCACGCACGGTATTCCCACGGGTGCCACCTTACCTGGCCCGGGACCGTTTGCGCCTTTTAGCTCACGTATATGATAGTGTCGCTAGCATCCATATGACAAAGAACCCGGGCCGACATGGCTAGTCGTGAACCCAAAGCGGCACTAACCCATGGGGACAGGCATACATGAATCAACATCGAGCATGTCGGTCAGCAGCGTGCGAATCCGGGCTGTAGCACTAGGTTAACAGGACTCCGGTGAACCGGGCTGAAGCAGGCTAGGCAGGACTCCGGATGTCACCGCGTGACATTTCCCCGAAGGGACAGACACAGGAACAAAGTGAATCACATGTCGGACAGTCAAGTGTTCCGGAGCAGTAGTGCTGGGCTAGCAGGACTCCGGTGAACCGGGCTGCAGCGGACTACTATGGCTCATGGAAGCACAAGACTACATTTCCCCATAAGAGAGGCTACCAAGGATAAACAACTAGATTGTCGGATCCCACACATACCAAGCATTTCAATCATACACACAATATGCTCAATATGTGCAAATACAACATGGCATCACAACATAACTCTACGACTCAAGTATTTATTCATTAGGCTCCAAGGAGCGAGATATTACAAACATGGGTCTCATGACCCAACATTCATAGCATACAAGTCAAAGCACATGCGTAAGCTTAACATGTGTGAGTATAGACATCTACAAATGAAAAAGGCAGAGAAGCCTGACTATCTACAAGACCCTCCCAACGGTACAAGATCGCAGCTGAGGTAACAAGCTAAACGCCAAAGTCCACGCGGAACTACTAGCGAGACTGACGTCTCTCTGCAAAAACATAAAATAGGCAAACGTGAGTACAAATGTACCCAGCAAGACTTACATCAGAACTAGCTACATATGCATCGGTATCAATAAAGGGGTGGTGGAGTTTAACTGCAGCAAGCCAGCTTTGACCCGGTGGCTATCCTGAACTACGACTGCATGTAACTCTTTTGAGGAGGCGCACACGAGTCCACATATTCACCATATCAATACACCACTATGGACCCACTCCCATCTCCTCACGAGAACGCCATCCATAACACTCACGCTTATCTTGCGAGTTTCAGAGTATCCACTTTTACTTGTCTATGAACTGTACAGGCAACCCAGAAGTCCTTTACCGCGGACACGGCTATTCGAATAGATGGTTAACCCTGCAGGGGTGTACTTCTTCACACACGCTCTCGCCACTTACCACCATGTACACATCGTGTATCTCGGCAACCTTCAAGCGGAAGCCTGGCGAGGGAGTCGACCACGACCTGACTAACCACACCAGTCTCTAGTCCAGGTTTATCGCCTATTCGGGTTCCATCCGCAAGGAGATCCGGCCGGGGTGTCGCTCACAGCCCCAAATGATGTGTGCAGGGTTCCCAAGCCCACCTCGACGGATGGATCTACGCTTGGTACACCGTGCCATGGTGCCTAGTTTGTCCCAAGCCCACCTTTACTGGGTGCCACTTGGTAGACTACTAACACAACCTACAAACACCAGAAACTAGTTGCAACTCCTGGACAGAGATCGAGGCGGTTAATAAGCCGAGAGGGGTCGAGTTATCGGAACCCAATGTGTGGTAGTAACTGTTCATGGATCACAAACACAGAACTCAGTTCCTGAGGACGGTTTCAATGAGACAACCCACCATGTACTCCTACATGGCCTCTCACCGCTACCTTTACCAAATCGTGTTCACACACTTAGTTCTCAACAGTAGGACATGTTTCACAACATTCCAATTCATTCTCGATGAATCATACCTGACTCAACTCTAAGCAGTAGAAGGCATGAAAAACAAGCATGAATGAGTAGGCACATCAGGGCTCAAACAACTCCTACTCATGCTAGTGGGTTTCATCTATTTACTGTGGCAATGACAGGTCATGCAGAGGAAAGGGGTTCAACTACCGCAGCATGTAATAGTTGAATCGCTGTTGTCCTAATGCAGTAAAAGAGAGCAGGAGCGAGAGAATGGGATTATATCGGAATGAACAACGGGGTTTTGCTTGCCTAGCACTTCTGAAGATAGTATAGCTCTTCATCAGTGTCATTGAACTCATCGTTGGAACGAACGTCTACCGAGAGGGAACAACCACCGGCAACAAGAGGGAACACAATCAATGCAATGCAACAAAATGATGCATGATCATGACATGGCAATATGTTGTGGTTTGAGCTAATTCAACTAAAAACCAGATTAAATGAAGTTGGTTTGAACCAAGGGTTAAAATTCAAACTCCATATGTGCTTATTTAAATGCCAATTATGCAAATTGCCATATACAGCAACCTTAGGTTGTTCAAACATGCATGCAAGTGGTACAAGATGGATAGATTGGATTTTTCTGATCATTTTTCATAGATAATTTGTTTGATTTGGAGTTACAGATTAATTTCTATGAATTTTAGAAGTTTAGGCATATTTCTAAAAATAAATAAATCATTTAGATTTATTTAAAATCCAGAAACAGTTTACTGCGTCAGCATCACGTCATGCTGACCTCAGCAGGTCAACAAAATCGGTCCAGGTCAAACCTGGCGCGTGGGTCCCACATGTTAGTGTGACCAGGCACGAACAAAGGATGACCAGTGGGGCCAGGTCAATGCTGACTGGGCCGGTCAAACCTGACAGGCGGGGCCCACTGGACTTAATCTAATCCTAAACAGAAATAATCCAGGTTAATTATGGGCGTGGGGCCTGTGTGTCAGTGAGCATGTGGGTTAGTGAGTGGCGTCATTAGCCGCTAATGATGACGCCACGTCGCCATGGCCGGGCTTAGGACGCCGGCGACCACAGACAGCAGCGGCGTCGCTCGTTCCGGCGACTCCGACGATGGGAGGAGGCGAGGTTGGGCCCTACGGCTGCGGCGCGATGAGGCGCATCGGGTGGTGGCCGTGGGCGGTGCCGGGGCGGTCAGAAACAGTAACGGCGGCGAGCGAGGCGGCGACCGGAGCTCGGGTCGGTGTGGAGTTAGCGCTGCAGGTTGCAAACGAGCCTGCTGTCGCGCTAGTTTTGCTCTACGGGACGTTGCGAGTGCAAGGAATGCACGCGCAGAACCGAAAGGTCACCAGGGCTTCGCCGGCGACAAGCCCATGCGGCGACGGCTACAGTAAGCAAGGGGGCGACGGCTACGACGACCAAACGGAAGCGGGGTTAGGGCAGAAATGACCAGGGGCTCACCACGGTCACGAAGAGATGCTCGGCGGGCTCGGGGGAGGCCGGACAGCGATGAATCCGACGGCGGCGATCGTCGGGGCAGAGGTTGATGACGATGGCGATGGCGATGTTCTAGGGCCTCCTGTGATGCGTGGCTCGGTGTGGAGGACGTAGAGGTCGGAAACGGAGCTCAGGGACACGTCCATGGGGCTAGGGCTGGCCGGTGGCCGTGGTGGCAGTGAACGGCGGCGACGGCTCTGCTCGACTTCGGGAGAGAGAGTGAGAGAGGCGAGGTAGGGAGAGAGGGGAGCGGTCGAGGGGGTCCAGGGTGCTGCGTGGCGTTCACAACCGCATCAAGGAAGCGGCAGAAGCAGGAGGTGGCGAGGCGTGTGGCCAGCGCGCAGCGAGCACGCGCCCTGCGTCTGACTGGCGCGAGGTGGAAGACACCTCTGCCCCTGGTGGGCTGGGCTGTCTTACCGGGCCGCCAGCTGGCCAGGTAAGTGGGCTGCCAGGTAAGTTCTTCTCTCTCTCTGCTTTTCTCTATTTTGTTTTTTTTGTTTTGATTTAGTTTAGGCACTAAATCATTTTAATAAATTCTAAAAATTATTGTGGAAGTTAGATAAACTATTCCAGAGCTCCACAAATAACTTCAGAATATTTTGACCATTTAAAATATATATAGCATTTAAATGGCTCCAACTCAAATACTTTTCTGTTAATTCAAGAATCCAAAATTGACCTAAAAATATATTCATCATTTTTTTAGTAGAGGTTTGCACCTTAACCAGAAATCATGAACTTTTCTTAGAGCATTTTGGGTTCATTGAAAAAGATTTTATTTGAACCTATTTGAATTCATTTGGTGCTAGGGTTTATCAATTCCCAATTCAACTTTCAAAGAAATTTAGACATGATGCATGGATGCTTGTGCAACTATTTGCAATCAAATTCTAGGGCTGTGACACTGTTTCTCCGTTCCGACCCAGCCATGTCAAAGAGCCCTCGCCGTACGTATGCGCTAGTAGGCATTCGAGACCCCGCCCGTATGTACACATACGTGGCCGTATTTTATTTCTTGCACCCTGGTCGTTGCACGCACGTGTACATGCTACGTTCACGCCTCTACTAAGACACGTGCGCGCCTCTACATCGACTAGTATGTACGTACACGTTCGCGACCAGAATGACAACGCTACGTACGCTTCGACCAGGTGGGTCCCAACTGTCAGGCACTTCCTTGCTTGCAAAGATGTAGCTGGTGGGTCCCAGCAGTCAGGGGGGCAAATCGTTTTTTTTGCCCGAACGCACTTCCTTGCGTGCGAAGGTGTAGCTCAGCACTCAGGGGGAAATGTTTTTTTTCGTGAAATACGGTGGCCCGTCCGGTGGGTCCCTGCTGTCAGGTGGATGAATCATTATTTTCCGCGTAATAAGGAGGCACTTCCTTGCTACCGCCGTGGACCCAGCTATCAGCCTCTCCACGTACAGTCCACGTCCGATGGAACTCGTTCCTTGACCACGTTGACCATGCCACGCTGAGAACACCAGGGCGGTGGACGACGGCGAGGCCTAGGAAGGGGACGATGGGGAGCCGGGGAAGATGCGACAGTGGAAGCCCGCGCGGAGAGGAGTACGAGGGTTCACAGGTTCAGCTTCGGTGTGAGGCTGCCTTTGCCGCAGGGCCTGGCCAGCGGTGGGAAGAGTAGGGGGTGGTGAGGCCTCCGCGGCAGCACAGCCGGCCACGGGAGGCAGGAGCATGCGGCAGGACCGGCGCTGCTTTGGGCGGCTGGAGCAAGAAGACGAGAGGTTGAAGAAGCACTACGGCCGTTGGATGGACATCGTACGGTCACTGGAGCTAGAATCGTTCATATTGACTAAGTTGACAAAGCCCTTCGTCCCCGTCAACTTAGTAGGCCCACAAGTCAGCCTCCCACCAAGGTGGGTCCTAGCTAGCCGGGGGAGTATTCATTTTTTTGTGCGTAATAAGGAGGCACTTCCGGAGGGTCCGAGCTGACAGCGGGGGAAACATTTTTTTCATGAAATACGGTGGCCCGTCTGGTGGGTCCCAACAGTCAGGGGGAAACAATTTTTTTCGCAAAATACTGGTGGCCCGTCCGGTGGGTCCCCGCTGTTAGGTGGAGGAATAATTATTTTCCGCGTAATAAGGAGGCACTTCCTTGCGGCTGCCGTGGACCCAGCTGTCAGCCTCTCCACGTACAGTACTCTTCCGATGGAAGTCGGTCGTTGACCACTTTGACCACGCCGCACCGAGAGCACCACGGCGGTGGACGACGGCGAGGCATAGGAAGGGGACGACGTGGAGCCAGGGAAGACACGGAAGTGGATGCCCACACGAATAGGAATACGAGCGTTCACCGGTTCGGTTGTGGTGTGAGGCTGCCGTCGCCGCAGAATAACAGGGGGTGTGGGTGAGTAGAGGAATGCCCTGGCCAGCGGTGGGAGTAGTAGGGGGCGCTGAGGCCTGCGCGGCAGCACAGCCGGCCATGGGAGGCGGGAGTAGGCGGTCCCGCCGGCTGCTTTGGCGGCTGGAGCAAGAAGATCAGAGATTGAAGAAACACGGTGGCCGTTGGATTGACATCCAACGGTTACGTCTGCTAGAATCGTTTGTTGACGTATATAATAACTAAAAAAATCTTGCATACGCGTCAACTAAACAGGCCCACAAGTCAGACCACTCCCTTTTTTTAATAATTTATATATAGCTCATGGCAACTTGTTATGCAATTTATTGCAGTCATTTTTTTGGTTGGCCAGGGCCAATTTCGCATATTTCTGTGGGTTCCAAACTATTTTTAATACCGAAATGTCCAACCAGATTTAAAGTACTTTGAAGATATATTTAAATTAGGTTAATGCCCAGTGAAATAGGAATCTGAAAATGTGATAAAATTCAGAAATTATAAAGTAATTGCAATTTGTCATCTGTTTTTATATGTACAACCCATTTCATATTACTTTCAAGATTTGCAGGCGTATTGAAAGAGTTTCAGCCCATCAGGGCGTAGAAAAATAAGTAGGCCTGGATTGGGTATTCTTCAGAAAAAATAAACTGGGCTCGTTTTCACAAAGAAAAAATAGTTGGGTTGGTCACATGGTGAACATAAAATATAAGCCTGGGCTAGATGGGCCACAACCCAGTTCAAACCCTGCTCCGTCTCAACAATACCAAACAAAAAAATACTGCTCGAGTAGCTATGTCCCAGGTGTCAGCCGATCTTGTGCTGTTCTCTTGTCTATTGACTATATACGCTCACAATGTCGTGGGTCCCAGATGTCAGGAAAACACTAGGAGGAAGCATTTTATTTTTCCATACGCTGACGTGGTGGGCCCCTACTGTCATCCTCTCCACGTACTTCTGCCGATTCCTGTTGTTTGTTGACCATGTTTGATGGGGAATGTAGTAATTTCAAAAAATTTCCTACGCACACGCAAGATCATGGTGATGCATAGCAACGAGAGGGGAGAGTGTTGTCTACGTACCCTCGTAGACCGAAAGCGGAAGCGTTATATCAACGCGGTTGATGTAGTCGTACGTCTTCACGATCCGACCGATCCAAGCACCGTTACTCCGGCACCTCCGAGTTCTTGGCACACGTTCAGCTCGATGACGTTCCCCGGGCTCCGATCTAGCAAAGCTTCGGGGAAGAGTTCCGTCAGCACGACGGCGTGGTGACGATCTTGATGTACTACCGGCGCAGGGCTTCGCCTAAGCACTGCGACAATATGACCGAGGTGGAATTTGGTGGCTGGGGGCACCGCACACGGCTAAGGAAAGATCTCAATGATCAATTGTGTGTTCATGGGGTGTCCCCTGCCTCAGTATATAAAGGATGGAGGAGGAGGAGGCCGGCCAAGGCTATTGGTGGGGCCAGGATGGGAGTCCTACTAGGACTCCAAGTCCTAGTAGGAGTCCATCAAGAGGGGAGGAAGGGAGAAGGAAGTGGAGGAGTAGGAAAGGTGGCCGGCCCCCTTTTCCCTAGTCCAATTCGGACTAGAGGGGAGGGGGGGTGCAGCAGCCTTTTTCCTCTTCCCACTAAAGCCCATCAAGGCCCATTACTTTTCCCGTAATCCCGTAACTCCCCGGTACTCCCGAAAATACCCGAATCACTCAGAACCTTTCCGATGTCCGAATATAGTCGTCCAATATATCAATCTTTACGTCTCGACCATTTCGAGACTCCTCGTCATGTCCCCGATCTCATCCGGGACTCCGAACTCCTTCGGTACATCAAAACTCATAAACTCATAATATAACTGTCATCGAAACCTTAAGCGTGCGGACCCTACGGTTCGAGAACAATGTAGACATGACCGAGACACGTCTCCAGTCAATAACCAATAGCGGGACCTGGATGCCCATATTGGCTCCTACATATTCTACGAAGATCTTTATCGGTCAGACCGCATAACAACATACGTTGTTCCCTTTGTCATCGGTATGTTACTTGCCCGAGATTCGATCGTCGGTATCCAATACCTAGTTCAATCTCGTTATCGGCAAGTCTCTTTACTCGTTCCGTAATACATCATCTTGCAACTAACTCATTAGTTGCAATGCTTGCAAGGCTTAAGTGATGTGCATTACCGAGAGGGCCCAGAGATACCTCTCCGACAATCGGAGTGACAAATCCTAATCTCGAAATACGCCAACCCAACATCTACCTTTGGAGACACCTGTAGAGCTCCTTTATAATCACCCAGTTACGTTGTGACGTTTGGTAGCACACAAAGTGTTCCTCCGGCAAACGGGAGTTGCATAATCTCATAGTCATAGGAACATGTACAAGTCATGAAGAAAGCAATAGCAACATACTAAACGATCGGGTGCTAAGCTAATGGAATGGGTCATGTCAATCAGATCATTCAACTAATGATGTGACCTTGTTAATCAAATAACAACTCCTTTGTCTATGGTTAGGAAACTTAACCATCTTTGATTAACAAGCTAGTCAAGTTAGAGGCATACTAGTGACACTCTGTTTGTCTATGTATCCACACATGTTCTACTTTCCTCCCACTCACTTCTTTCGAGAGAAACTCCTTCTCTAGAAAGTATCCATTCGCAGCAACGAATGTCTTGCCTTTGGATCTGTGATAAAAGGTGTACCCAACCGTCTCCTTTGGGTATCCTATGAAGACATATTTCTCCGATTTGGGTTTGAGCTTATCAGGATGAAACTTTTTCACACAAGCATCACAATCCCAAACTTTAAGAAATGACAACTTTGGTTTCTTGCTAAACCATAGTTCAGATTGTGTCGTCTCAACGGACTTTAGATGGTGCCCTTTTAAACGTGAATGCAGCTGTCTCTAATGCATGATCCCAAAACGATATTGGTAAATCGGTAAGAAACATCATAGATTGTACTATATCCAATAAAGTACGGTTATGACGTTCTGACACACCATTATGCTGTGGTGTTCCAGGTGGCATGAGTTTGTGAAACTATTCCACATTGTTTTAATTGAAGACCAAACTCGTAACTCAAATATTCTCCTCCACGATCATATCGTAGAAACTTTTATTTTTCTTGTTACGATGATTTTCCACTTCACTCTGAAATTCTTTGAACTTTTCAAATGTTTCAGACTTATGTTTCATCAAGTAGATATACCCATATCTGCTCAAATCATCTGTGAAGGTCAGAAAATAATGATACCTGCTGCAAGCCTTAATATTCATCGGACCACATACATCAGTATGTATGATTTCCAATAAATCTGTTGCTTGCTTCATTGTTCCGGAGAACGGCGTTTTTAGTCATCTTGCCCTTAAGGCATGGTTCGCAAGCATCAAGTGATTCATAATCAAGTGATTCCAAAATTCCATCAGCATGGAGTTTCTTCATGCGCTTTACACCAATATGACTTAAACGGCAGTGCCACAAATATCGTCGATGTAGATCTTGTCGCGACGACTCTTAGTCATCCGGCCCACGGCGTATCCCTTGAGTCCTTCGAAGTGGCCCTCCAAGAACTCGAAACCATCGTGCGATAGCCCCACGGTGGGCGCCAACTGTCGTGGGTTTGTCACGGCAGATGTCCTAGCCAAAGAACTTAGTCGTGGAGCCATCGCAATGGGTTAACTTGAAGGGGTTAAAGCGGACACAAAGGACACATAGAGTTTATACTAGTTCGGCCCCTTCGATGAAGGTAAAAGCCTACGTCTAGTTTGTGATGGGATTGATGAAGTCTCGATGACTAGGGAGCAAATAGCTTCGCCTAGGCCTCGAGTTGTGATTGTCTGTCCCTGAACCGCCATCGGGTCGTCCCCTTATATACACGGGTGACGCCCGTCGGTTCCCAAAGTCCCAATCTCCGGTTCATACTCATACCGGGTTGGTCTCTTCTTATTCCTAACTTACAATACAAGTTTACATACAAGCCGGTTTACGGCTACAGGTGTTTGAACCGATTACGGCCTTGGGCCTTTACATAACTTCTTGGGCTTTAACACTCTGGAACTATTGATGAAGCTAACCCGGCCCAGGTGGGTCGGTTTACGCCCAGTAGTGATATCCCCAACAAGACCCGTGCAGTGAAGGTGCGGTCTCCGGCGAGGAAAAGTAGAACACGGGAGACGGACCGGCCAGTTGGCACACCATGCCCTGCCGCCTCCCATGCCCTACTCATCCTCGGAGGAGTCCCCGACCTTGGCGGTGCCGGACGTTGGACGACGGCAAGTAGGACGTGTGGCTGACGGTGCTCCCGTCGTCGGCTGCCAGCGTGGCCACCGCTTGTGCGACGACTTCAGCGAGGGCGGCGACCTCGACCTCCATCCCCGAAGACAAGCTCTCCCGCAAAGCATTCGCGCTTGCGGTCATGGCGGATGTGATTCCAGGTAGGAGGACGATGCGCTATGGTGTGGAGGTTAGCTGGGCGTTGCCGCTTTAAGTAGCGCATTCCGGTGAGGCCAAGCGTCCGGGTGTGTCATTAAGTCGTCGGAGTTGTTCCTCGGGCACCGAGCCTCTTAATGACGACATACGAACAGACGACATGAATGCGGGCAGCTGGTGCCGGCTGGGAACGCACCGCGCGACGGCGCGAGGGACGAGGGTTTTGGTGTGGTAGGGTAGTCAGCTGCGGTCGTGGCAACGTTGGAGATGCCCTTTGCTCACATGCGATCCCTGCATGTCATTGAAAAAGCAAGACGACCCGGCATGGTCTCAGGTCCAGAGGATGCAGTTGGCCGAGCTACACCACTCCGCGGACGCGTCGCGGCGCCCCACGCATCCTCGACGAGCCGGGTGTTGGGGTGTGTTTGGATTGTGGCCAAAGTGCATCTTGCCAAAATTTTGGTCATGACCAAAAGATTGGTCTTTGTTTGGATGGTTGCCATTTCTTTGGCATGCCAATGAACTCTAGCCAACCCAAGTTCATTTTTCTTGCAAATGTCGACCAAATCATGGGCAACCAATACCTCAACCAAAATTTTGGCTACCCAATGCTTTGATGGGGCAACCTTGGGCACAAACCAAACATACCGTTGGTCGTGCCACAACACTAACGCCACCCTCGGCAAACTGAAACCGACCGTGTCTAGCGACAATATGAGCTTGTCGCTCACTGCGGTCGATGTGTCCAGAGGCGGTGCTGGAGCTGCGCCCCGTTGTTGGCCCCAACGACCCACATGAACGGTTGTCGGTGGCGAGGAGGTCGTGGGCCAGCTCCTCCATTGGACTAGTCAGCGCTATGTCGTCCCGACGGCTGTGCCCCACATGTCTGTTTCCCTGTTTTCCCGGCCATATTCGAGCGTCAGTGCTCCGCGTTGCGCATTAGGCCTTTCACTATGTAGGCCAAGAGAGACAACTTATTGTTTATTTGAGCCATTCAAGTATAGTCATGTGGCGTTTTCTTATTTCTCATTCCTCTCCAACCCTCTTCTCCATCGATCATGTGGCCCTCCAGTCGGGTCCATCCTCCTGCATGCCTCATTTGAACATTCCGCCGAGTACCATTCGCATGTACCCACCCTAGTCCTCTTTCAATAGATCTCCAGACCCCGAGATGAAATCGAGAGGGAACGAGTGGGGGCAAGTGATCATAGCATCCGCAAATTCAAAATTTTTGAACCAGTGATCATAGCATCCGCAAATCATATATAAAGGGTATTCAATGTTCGTTTCATTTTTGAACATACAATATACTCCCTCCTATCCTTTCTACTCCCTTCTTCCATCTATATTGGGCCTAATGCATTTTTCAAGACCGCCTTTGACTATTGACAAGATTAATAGTACATGACATGTATCATGCGAAAATTATATCATTGGAAGCTCCTTTCACATAAGAATTTGATGGTATGCTTTATTTAAGTTGCATGTCATATATTATTGCTCTACCTTTTGGTCAAAGTTAGCCTCGAAAACGCATTAGGCCCTATACAGATGGAAGGAGGGAGTAGTTTACATATAAGTTTTATGTGTAGTCAAAGTATATCTACTTTGATAAAAATGTATCAACATTCAACAACGCCCAATCAATATTGTTAGATTCGTACGTACTCCTAGATTTGTACTCGGGATGGTTTCAAATTTGACTATTGACAAGATTAATAGTACATGAGATGTATATTGTGAAAATTATATCATTGGAAACTCCTTTCACATACGAATTTGACCGTATGCTTTGTGTAAGTTGCATGTCATATATTATTACTCTAACATTTGGTCAAAGTTAGCCTCGAAAAACGCATTAGACCCTGTATGCTTTGTGTAAATTGCATGTCATATATTATTACTTTAACATTTGTGTAAGTTGCATGTCATATATTATTACTCTAACATTTGGTCAAAGTAGTATAGTCGAAGTGGATCCTCTGACGTAGGTATCCCTGCCTTACCCTCCCTTTCGGTCACTTACTGGCGGACCCCATGCTTGCTAGGCCCCGCATGTCAGTTACTCAATGGGTTCGGCCACGTCAGGGGATCCTCATCCATACTACCTCCGTTTCAGTTTACAAGTCATGCGCGTATGCCTAGGTTACCAATTTTATCACCCTAATATAAACTATATAACACAAAAATTATATCTTTTGAAAGTAGAAACTCCGAAGTTTATGTTGGTATATTTTTTGTAATATATGACTTGTATTAGGTTGGTCAAATTGACGACCTAGGGGTACGCGCACGCCCTGTAAACTAAGAGGGAGGTAGTAGTAATACTCCCTCTGTTTTTATTTACTCCGCATAAAATGGAGGGAGTGGTGGTATAATAAATGACGCGGGCGGGGGAGGGGGAGGGACGTCAGTTTGCTCTCAACTGCGGTCCCACAGGCGAGCGAAAACCCAAGACGAAGCGTGTTCCATTCGGTGGGCGATGTGGAGGGTCCAGCGTGCCGGGCTGCAATGCGAACACGACAAGAGCGATGTACAGTCAAAACCGATTGACCGGTCGTCACCAGAACCACTATTCACACCAGAACCTTCGCTGCTCGGCCTACGCCAGCCACTCCCCTAAAACCACACCAAATCTCCAGCCCATTCCCCCACCTTTCGATCCCCTAGCCGCATCAAGCGTCCCCTAGTTTGCCGGAAAGCCATGGTGCGCCGCAAGATCACTTACTACAAGATGTTGACGCCGGAGCGCCGCGCAGAAATCGCGGTGGCGGTCGGCGCCACATACCTCCGTTCCCAAGCTCGCTTTGCGGCGGGCCAATCCCTGAGTTCTCTAGAGCCAAGCTACGAGGAGGAGGAAGCCGATCCAATGTTCATGGCGGAGGTCGCGGCGCAGAAGGCCCCCGATGGGTATAAGACGTTGGACGTCGACTTCGTGCCGGTGTCCGAGTCCCGCATGGTGCAGGCGGACCAGCGGTTCAACATGGCGATACTAAAGGAGGACCGGGAGGTAGAGGCTCAACTCAATGCGGAGCGCGAGCATGCCGCTGCCATCGAGGCTCTCCTGCAGGCGGAACCATATGTCGTGGATGTGAACCGGGCGGCGGAGGCTCAACTTGAGGCGGAGCGCGCGGATGCCGCTGCCATCAAGGCCCTCCTGCACGCGGACCCGGACATCCTGGACTTGAACCGGGCGGCAGAGGCTCGACTCGACGCAGAGCGCGCGGATGCGGCTCTCATCGACACCCTCCTGCAGGTGGAACCGGACGTCCTGGACTTGAACCGGGCGGCGGAGGCTCGACTCGACGCAGAGCGCGCGGATGCCGCTGCCATCGAGGCCCTCCTGCAGGCGGAACCGGACATCCTCGACTTGAACCGGGCTGTGCTCTCGTCCGTGCAGAGCGCCCGCAGGCTCTGCTTGAACGAGTAGCTGGAGGCCGAGGACAACCACGGTGCGGAGACACACGTCGGCAGCGCCGGCTGGTTCGCGCCGGCAGCCAAAGACGACGAGGCCGTCTCTTTCCGCGAGCAGTGATAGTTTTTCTTTATGTTGTTGTTTTCATGGATCTTTTGCTGTGTAAAAACATATATTTGTTATGCAAGTCGCCTGACTTGCGTCAGTCTACCATTTCAGGCGGTTGGATGAATATCCTATGTCTCCTAACCCTTCTTTCCTTCTTCCTCACCTCTTCTTCTTCCCCAACAAACCATCGCACGGGCCATACGGATACTCCCCAACATGCGGTTGGATAAACATACTCTATGAAAGAAAATTATGTGTCAGCGATAGGATGGCTGAGTTTGGTGTGTTCACATGCGACAGCATGTGTCAGTGAGGGTGCGTTCCCTTGGTTGGGTTTGCGGCGTGCAGGAGCGACCGTGTGAGGGTGCGGTGCGACCGTGGCGTGCAGGAGCGACCGTGTGAGGGTGCGGTGCGACCGCGATAGCCGTGCGCAAGTGTACCTCCTTCTCATTTTGAAAACTTTAGGCAAGCTTGGCAAAAATGTGTGGCGAAGTTTGGCAATGCAAGGCCTAGACCCAAACAGGATAAGTATGTACGTACTAGGAGTACTAGTGTTAAAAAAGAAAGGCTGGGTTTTCCTTCGCGGGATTTAATCGATACAAATCCTCATTTCACGTGTCAATTAATGCGTATTTTCTTCTCCAAAGACCAAAGAGCTAACCATCTCACTCCTCATCGCTTGATTAATGCAGCGCCATGCAAACCAACCTTCTCACTTCCACATGCATGCAGGGGATATTAATGTCCTTGGTTGCTAACCCCACCAATTTTGCCTCGATTAGTGTTAGTGGCCCTTTCCAAATTGTAATTTTGATATGCTGGCCTTGTGTACAAAAAAATGGAGGTAGTAACTATATTTGAATTCGTTCCCCATTGCGGTGACGTCGACGATATTTTTCTTGGTGGTGGTTTGGCGAAGTGCGTTCGACGGAGAACACCATTTGCATCCAGGAAGTCCTTTACTAGTACTACTAGGAGTAACTAATGCGGTGAGATGGCTTCTCGAAGAAGACGATGGAGAAGCGGAGTCAGCGAAGAGTGAAATGATGGTTGCTTCGTCCGTGCTTTTGTGATTTGACGCCTCACTGCTTTGTGATTTGTGATAGAAGGGACAGGGGAGTAGACTCTGTGCTCTATACTGTAGTACTACATGCGCCCAAGCATGGGAGAAAGAGGAGAGACGCTGCATTTTTCTAGTCCTTCAATCAATCAATCATGGAGCTTCGGTTCCATCTTTTTCACTTTGGCAACACCGTCCACAATGGTTCCCACGATGCCAAAAGTTATTTTCACATTTAGCTACACATTGTGGATGCCCTTAACCGTACCACTTGGTTTTGCTCCTGTGTGCTATCTATACAAATCTCAATTATATTGATCTAAAAAATTATAGAATCGAGATTAGTAAAAAGGAGGTGATTTTGCCGCGCGGATGGCGGGGGAGGTTTCTTATTTGAGCAATGCTACATCCACGTAATGGTTTACGTAAAGTTACGAACTGATGTGATGTGGGACTATTTGATTGGATTAAAGGAGAGGATTAGGCCCACCCCACCTGAAAATCAGGGGGCATATATAGATTAGATGGAAATTATACGTAGCAGCTACGTAGCCCTTTGTAAGTCTATGATTAGGCTTCTTATTTTCGGAGGACGTTGTCCTGGCGGTTTGGTAACATGCGGTCCCACGTGTCAGTGCTTTACCAAGCCGATCCGAGTCCCACATGAGGCAGAACAACGGCAGAAGCAACACGTGGTTAAGTTGAAGAAGATGAGGGAGAAGCGGATTCAACAACGAGTGAAATGATGGTTGCTTCGTCCCTCCAAATTAACTCCGGGAAAGGTGCAACTTTGTGATTTGATGCCTCATTGCTCATTACAACGCCGGCGCCATGACTGGGGTGCTTCACCCCAGCTGCTCTGCACTGTATTCCGGTATGGCACGTGGACCCGGTAGCTTGATGTCCCACATGTCAGTTTTATGTTTTCTTTTGATAGAAAGACTGTAAGGGAACCCCCTACAGTATAATTGGTGCAACAACCCCAAATTCCAAGTACCATGCCTTGAACCTGGGTGGGTGGGAAGGCATCAACCCCTTCCCACCACTAGGCTATGCCTTAGTCTGCATGTCCCACATGTCGGCGAAAGGGACTAGAAGATTTATGAAAGCGAGCGCTCCACTCTTACGACGGAGGAGTAGACGACACGATGGCCTAGTGAACTGTCACTTGTACTGTATAGTACTAGTATAGTTTTGTTGTTTCGCACGATCCATCGATACAACCCCGATTAAACAGGAAAGGGCGGGATTTTTCCCGCGCGGTAGATGATACTGGCCATACATTTCAAAGGCAATTTTAATGTATGCAAACTGAATAATTATAAGTAATAATATGATATCTAGTAAAACTAAAAACACATATGATTTATTGTGTTAGAGTGTAGTAGTAGTGCTGTATTGCATAGTTGTTAGATGTAACATGCGAGAACATGTAGAGATGTAGTTTTGGAGGGCCTACAGAGAGAAAAGCGTAATACGGTCACCGAACTTCAGAATAAGCTGATTACGGTCACTATATACGTTTTGCGGTGATTATACGGTCACTTGCTCACAGCTCAGCATCGGATTGCACTCTGTTGACCGGCCAAATAGTCTGCATGGCGCCATGTTGACTAGTTAAATTGACCATGTTCGTTGTGGGTCCCACCTGTCAGTTCGCATAGGCAAAAGATCAGATAAACACAAATTTACGCAGGTGCGACAAGGCTCCAACCCGTGCGCGGGAATCACCTGGTTGTGTATGTGTCTGTCAGGGCCTGATGTGTGCGCATGCACGTGTAGGTTGAGCACTTGAGCGTGAGAGTGTGTGTTGGTCGTGTGGTGTACTGGTGTGTGCATGCATGCGTGCGTGTGTGCGTGTGAGTGATGCGTGCGTGCGTGTGAGTGTTGCGTGCGTGAGTGGCTGCGTGTGTACGTGTGAGTGTTGCGTGCGTGCGTGGGTGCATGTGTTTTTGTGAGTGTTGCGTGGATGCAGTTCGTGTGCATGCGTGCATGTGTGTATAATCACCACACCAGCTCCTATGTGTTAAAACAGACTGCTCAGCATACCAATACAAGGCCACCTTGTCCGATGTGCCCGCGGTCATGACTTCGAACCACCGTCCAAATATTTTTTTTGTCGTTTGTTTTCATTCTTACTAGCAAGATGCCCGTGCGTTGCACGTAACATCAAGATGCATTTGTATGACTTGTTTATCTTGTGAGAGAAAAGGATGAACGAGGGAAGGCCTTATTTGCAAATGTGGAGAGGTGTATGGGTACCTTCTTGCAAAATTGCCATAGTTTCTTTCCTATCCGTCAGATATAAATCGGACGGCCTATATTGCAGGATGGCAGGCACACCATCATCACCAACTATGTTTTTTATAAGAGTGTATTTTATGTATTTTATAAGAGTGTAGATGTAGAGTAGATACAAGTCGATAGGTGGGCACGATGGTAGTGAGATAATGTGATGCAACACTAGAGGTGCCACGTGGAGCGTTTAACTGGTCAACTAGTCATGTCATGAGCAAATACAGAGTTGTACGGTGAGCCCGTGACTGCATAATAACCACTAAACATAAATGGTGATCGTAATGAGTGGATTCTGAAGTCCAATGTATGGATCATGCTTTCGCTTCAAACACAATGATCGTCATTGCATATATCGCGAGAGAAAGATGAAACATGCCTGAATTTTCTGGGGGCTTACTTTTAGAGGACCTGGAGATAGTTTTGTATGCATACGTGAAAGGGCGTACAGGGAGGGGGGTATGCGATGGAGAGAGAGAGATGCTCTTCGTTTCTCTTTATTATGACTAACTTTGTATATACTATAAAAATATACAAATTCACAGTGCGGAATAAATATCATTGTAGGCACCATGCAATGCAAATTAGCGTTCCTACTCCTCCATATAACTTTGTAATGTGGTATATATGTAGAAACTCTAAAATATTTTTTTGGCCACACTTTATTCAAAAGGAATGTTGTATGCGAAATAAACGTGAAGAGAGGGCTTTTTAGATCAATGGGGTATGTGATGTTGATGGGGAACGTAGTAATTTCAAAAAAATTCCTACGCACACGCAAGATCATGGTGATGCATAGCAACGAGAGGGGAGAGTGTTGTCTACGTACCCTCGTAGACCGAAAGCGGAAGCGTTATATCAACGCGGTTGATGTAGTCGTACGTCTTCACGATGCGACCGATCCAAGCACCGTTACTCCGGCACCTCCGAGTTCTTGGCACACGTTCAGCTCGATGACGTTCCCCGGGCTCCGATCCAGCAAAGCTTCAGGGAAGAGTTCCGTCAGCACGACGGCGTGGTGACGATCTTGATGTACTACCGGCGCAGGGCTTCGCCTAAGCACTGTGACAATATGACCAAGGTGGAATTTGGTGGCTGGGGGCACCGCACACGGCTAAGGAAAGATCTCAATGATCAATTGTGTGTCTTTGGGGTGCCCCCTGCCCCCGTATATAAAGGAGCCAAGGGGAAGGGGCTGGCCGGCCAAGCTTGGCGCGCCAGGAGAGTCCTACTCCCTCCGGGAGTAGGATTCCCCCCCCCCCAATCCTAGTTGGACTAGGATTCCTCAAGGGGGAAGAGAGAGAGAGAGGGGGGCCGGCCACCTCTCCTAATCCTAATAGGACTAGGGGAGGGGGGAGGCGCGCGGCCAGCCCTAGGGCAGCCCCTTTCTCCTTTCCACTAAGGCCCAATATGGCCCATATGTTTCCCGAGGGGTTCCGGTAACCTCCTGGTACTCCGGTGAAATCCTGTTTTCACCCGGAACACTTCCGATATCCAAATGTAGGCTTCCAATATATCAATCTTGACATCTCGACCATTTCGAGACTCCTCGTCATATCCGTGTTCTCATCCGGGACTCCGAACAACCTTCGGTACATCAAAATGCATAAACTCATAATAACTGTCATCGTAACGTTAAGCGTGCGGACCCTACGGTTCGAGAACAATGTAGACATGACCGAGACACATCTCCGGTTAATAACCAATAGCGGGACCTGGATGCCCATATTGGCTCCTACATATTCTACGAAGATCTTTATCGGTCAGACCGCATAACAACATACGTTGTTCTCTTTGTCATCGGTATGTTACTTGCCCGAGATTCGATCGTCAGTATCCAATACTTAGTTCAATCTCGTTACCGGCAAGTCTCTTTACTCGTTCCGTAATACATCATCTCGCAACTAACTCATTGGTTGCAATGCTTGCAAGGCTTATGTGATGTGCATTACCGAGAAGGCCCTGAGATACCTCTCCGACATTCGGAGTGACAAATCCTAATCTCGAAATACGCCAACCCAACAAATACTTTCGGAGACACCTGTAGAGCACCTTTATAATCACCCAGTTACGTTGTGACGTTTGGTAGCACACAAAGTGTTCCTACGGTAAACGGGAGTTGCATAATCTCATAGTCAAAGGAACATGTATAAGTCATGGATAAAAGCAATAGCAACATACTAAACGATCGGGTGCTAAGCTAATGGAATGGGTCATGTCAATCAGATCATTCAACTAATGATGTGATCCCGTTAATCAAATAACAACTCTTTGTTCATGGTTAGGAAACTTAACCATCTTTGATTAACAAGCTAGTCAAGTAGAGGCATATTAGTGACACTCTGTTTGTCTATATATCCACACATGTATTATGTTTCCGGTTAATACAATTCTAGCATGAATAATAAACATTTACCATGATATGTAAGGAAATAAATAATAACTTTATTATTGCCTCTAGGGCATATTTCCTTCAGTCTCCCACTTGCACTAGAGTCAATAATCTAGTTCACATCGCCATGTGATTTACCAGCAATAGTTCACATCACCATGTGATTAACACCCATAGTTCACGTCGATATGTGACCAACACCCAAAGGGTTTACTAGAGTCAGTAATCTAGTTCACATCGCTTATGTGATTAACACCCAAAGAGTACTAAGGTGTGATCATGTTTTGCTTGTGAGATAATTTTAGTCAACGGGTCTGTCACATACAGATCCGTAAGTATTTTGCGAATTCTATGTCTACAATGCTCCGCACAGAGCTACTCTAGCTAATTGCTCCCACTTTCAATATGTATCTAGATCGAGACTTAGAGTCATCCAAATCAGTGTCAAAACTTGCATCGACGTAACCCTTTACGGCGAACCTTTCTGTCACGTCCATAATCGAGAAACATATCCTTATTCCACTAAGGATAATTTTTGACCGCTGTCCAGTGGTCTACTCCTAGATCACCATTGTACTCCCTTGCTTAACTCAGTATAGGGTATACAATAGATCTGGTACACAACATGGCATACTTTATAGAACCTATGACCAAGGCATAGGGAATGACTTTCATTCTCTTTCTATCTTATGCCGTCGTCGGGTTTTGAGTCTTACTCAACTTCACACCTTGTAACACAGGCAAGAACTCTTTCTTTGACTGTTCCATTTTGAACTACTTCAAAATCTTGTCAAGGTATGTACTTATTGAAAAACTTATCAAGCGTCTTGATCTATCTCTATAGATCTTGATGCTCAATATGTAAGCAGCTTCACCGAGGTCCTTCTTCGAAAAACTCCTTTCAAATACTCCTTTATGCTTCGCAGAATAATTTTACATTATTTCCGATCAACAATATGTCATTCACATATACTTATCAGAAATGCTGTAGTGCTCCCACTCACTTTCTAGTAAATACAGGCTTCACCGCAAGTCTGTATAAAACTATGTGCTTTGATCAAAGCGTATATTCCAACTCCGAGATGCTTGCACCAGTCCATAGATGGATCGCTGGAGCTTGCATATTTTGTTAGCACCTTTAGGATTGACAAAACTTTTTGGTTGCATCATATACAACTCTTCTTTAATAAATCCATTAAGGAATGCAGTTTTGTTATCCATTTGCCAGATTTCATAAAATGCGGCAATTGCTAACATGATTCGGACAGACTTAAGCATAGATACGAGTGAAAAAACTTTCATCGTAGTCAACACCTTGAACTTGTCGAAAACCTTTTTGCGACAATTCTAGCTTTGTAGATAGTAACACTACTATCAGTGTCCGTCTTCCTCTTGAAGATCCATTTAATCTCAATGGCTCGCCGATCATTGGACAAGTCAATCAAAGTCCAAACTTTGTTCTCAAACATGGATCATATCTCAGATTTCATGGCCTCAAACCATTTCGCGGAATCTGGGCTCATCATCGGTTCCTCATAGTTCGCAAGTTCATCATGGTCTAGTAACATGACTTCCAGAACAGGATTACCGTACTACTCTGGTGCGGATCTCACTCTGGTTTGCCTACGAGATTCGGTAGTAACTTGATCTGAAGTTACATGATCATCATCATTAGCTTCCTCACTAATTGGTGTAGTAGTCACAAGAACAGATTTCTGTGATGAACTACTTTCCAACAAGGGAGAAGGTACAATTACCTTATCAAGTTTTCTACTTTCCTCCCACTCACTTCTTTCGAGAGAAACTCCTTCTCTAGAAAGGATCCATCTTTAGCAACGATTTTGCCTTCGAATCTGTGATAGAAGGTGTACCCAACAATCTCCTTTGGGTATCTTATGAAGACGCATTTCTCCGATTTGGTTCGAGCTTATCATGATGAAACCTTTTCACATAAGCATCGCAACTCCAATCTTTAAGAAACAACAACTTTGGTTTCTTGCCAAACCACAGTTCATATAGTGTCGTCTCAACGGATTTAGATGGTGCCCTATTTAACGTGAATGCAGCTGTCTCTAATGCATAACCCCAAAACGATAGTGGTAGATCGGTAAGAGACATCATAGATCGCACTATATCTAATAAAGTACGGTTATGACATTCGGAGACACCATTACAATGTGGTGTTCCAGGTGGCGTGAGTAGTGAAACTATTTCACATTGTTTTAACTGAAGGCCAAACTTGTAGCTCAAATATTTTACCTCTGCGATCATATCGTAGAAACTTTTATTTTCTTGTTACGATGATTCTCTACTTCACTCTGAAATTCTTTGAACTTTTCAAACGTTTCAGACTTATGTTTCATCAAGTAGATATACCCATATCTGCTCAAATCATCTGTGAAGTTTAGAAAAATAATGATACTTGTCGCGAGCCTTAATATTCATCGGACCACATACATCAGTATGTATGATTTCCAACAAATCTGTTGCTCGCTCCATTGTTCCGGAGAACGGCGTTTTAGTCATCTTGCCTCATGAGGTATGGTTCGCAAGCATCAAGTGATTCATAATCAAGTGATTCCAAAAGTCCATTAGCATGGAGTTTCTTCATGCGCTTTACACTAATATGACCTAAACAGCAGTGCCACAAATAAGTTGCACTATCATTATTAACTTTGCATATTTTGACTTCAATATTATGAATATGTGTATCACTACGATCGAGATCCAACAAACCATTTTCGTTGGTGTGTATGACCATAAAAGGTTTTACTCATGTAAACAGAAAAACAATTATTCTCTAACTTACATGAATAACCGTATTGCAATAAACATGATCAAACCATATTTATGCTCAACGCAGACACCAAATAACACTTATTTAGTTTCAACACTAATCCCGAAAGTATAGGGAAGTGTGCGATGATGATCATATCAATCTTGGAACTACTTCCAACATACATCGTCACTTCACCCTTAACTAGTCTCTGTTTATTCTGCAACTCCTGTTTCGAGTTTACTAATCTTAGCAACTGAACTAGTATCAAATACTGAGGGGTTGCTATAAACACTAGTAAAGTACACATCAATAACATGTATATCAAATATACTTATGTTCACTTTGCCATCCTTCTTATCCGCCAATCACTTGGGGTAGTTCCGCTTCCAGTGACCAGTCCCTTTGCAGTAGAAGCACTCAGTCTCAGGCTTAGGTCCAGACTTGGGCTTCTTCACTTGAGCAGCAACTTGCTTGCCGTTCTTCTTGAAGTTCCCCTTCTTCCCTTTGCCCTTTACTTGAAACTAGTGGTCTTGTTAACCATCAACACTTGATGTTTTTCTTGATTTCTACCTTCGTTGATTTCAGCATCACGACGAGCTTGGGAATTACTTTCGTCATCCCTTGCATATTATAGTTCATCACGAAGTTCTACTAACTTGGTGATGGTGACTAGAGAATTCTGTCAATCACTATCTTATCTGGAAGATTAACTCCCACTTGATTCAAGCGATTGTAGTACCCAGACAATCTGAGCACATGCTCACTAGTTGAGCGATTCTCCTCCATCTTTTAGCTGTAGAACTTGTTGGAGACTTCATATCTCTCAACTCGGGTATTTGCTTGAAATATTAACTTCAACTCCTGGAACATCTCATATGGTCCATGACGTTCAAAACGTCTTTGAAGTCCCGATTCTAAGCCGTTAAGCATGGTGCACTAAACTATTAAGTAGTCATCATATTGAGCTAGCCAAACGTTCATAACGTCTGCATCTGCTCCTGCAATAGGTCTGTCACCTAGCGGTGCATCAAGGACATAATTCTTCTGTGCAGCAATGAGGATAAACCTCAGATCACGGATCTAATCCGCATCATTGCTACTAACATCTTTCAACACAATTTTCTCTAGGAACATATCAAAATAAACATATGAAAGCAACAACGCGAGCTATTGATCTACAACATAGATATGCTAATACTACCAGGACTAAGTTCATGATAAATTAAAGTTCAATTAATCATATTACTTAAGAACTCCCACTTAGATAGACATCCCTCTAATCCTCTAAGTGATCACGTGATCCAAATCAACTAAACCATAACCGATCATCACGTGAAATGGAGTAGCTTTCAATGGTGAACATCATTATGTTGATCATATCTACTATATGATTCACGCTCGACCTTTCGGTCTCCATGTTCCGAGGCCATATCTGTTATATGCCAGGCTCGTCAAGTTAAACCTGAGTATTCCGCGTGTGCAACTGCTTTGCACCCGTTGTATTTGAACGTAGAGCCTATCACACCCGATCACCACGTGGTGTCTCAGCACGAAGAACTTTTGCAACGGTGCATACTCAGGGAGAACACTATTACTATGATAATTTAGTGAGAGATCATCTTATAATGCTACCGTCAATCAAAGCAAGATAAGATGCATAAAAAGATAAACATCACATGCAATCAATATAAGTGATATGATATGGCCATCATCATCTTGTGCTTGTGATCTCCATCTCCGCAGCACCATCATGATCACCATCATCACCGGCGCGACACCTTGATCTCCATTGTAGCATCGTTGTCGTCTCGCCAATCTTATGCTTCTACGACTATCGCTACCGCTTAGTGATAAAGTAAAGCATTACAGGGCGATTGCATTGCATACAATAAAGCGACAACCATACGGCTCCTGCCGGTTGCCGATAACTCGGTTACAAAACATGATCATCTCATACAATAAAATTTAGCATCATGTCTTGACCATATCACATCACAACATGCCCTGCAAAAACAAGTTAGACGTCCTCTACTTTGTTTGTTGCAAGTTTTACGTGGCTGCTACGGGCTTAAGCAAAAACTCATCTTACCTACGCATCAAAACCACAACGATAGTTTGTCAAATAGACTCCGTTTTAACCTTCTCAAGGACCGGACGTAGCCACACTTGGTTCAACTAAAGTTGGTGAGACAGTCTCCCGCAAGCCATCTATGTGCAAAGCACTTCGAGGGAACCGGTCTCGCGTAAGCGTACGCGTAAGGTTGGTCCGGGTCGTCTCATCCAACAATACCGCTGAACCAAAGTATGACATGCTGGTAGGCAGTATGAATTGTATCGTCCACAACTCACTTGTGTTCTACTCGTGCATATAACATCAAACCATAAAAACCTAGGCTCTGATGCCACTGATGAGGAACGTAGTAATTTCAAAAAAATTCCTACGCACACGCAAGATCATGGTGATGCATAGCAACGAGAGGGGAGAGTGTTGTCTACGTACCCTCGTAGACCGAAAGCGGAAGCGTTATATCAACGCGGTTGATGTAGTCGTACGTCTTCACGATCCGACCGATCCAAGCACCGTTACTCTGGCACCTCCGAGTTCTTGGCACACGTTCAACTCGATGACGTTCCCCGGGCTCCGATCCAGCAAAGCTTCGGGGAAGAGTTCCGTCAGCACGACGGCGTGGTGATGATCTTGATGTACTACCGGCGCAGGGCTTTGCCTAAGCACTGCGACAATATGACCGAGGTGGAATTTGGTGGCTGGGGGCACCGCACACGGCTAAGGAAAGATCTCAATGATCAATTGTGTGTCTTTGGGGTGCCCCCTGCCCCCGTATATAAAGGAGCCAAGGGGGAGGGGCTGGCCGGCCAAGCTCGGCGCGCCAGGAGAGTCCTACTCCCTCCGGGAGTAGGATTCCCCCCCCCCCCAATCCTAGTTGGACTAGGATTCCTCAAGGGGGAAGAGAGAGAGGGGGGCCGGCCACCTCTCCTAATCCTAATAGGACTATGGGAGGGGGAGGCGCGCGGCCAGCCCTAGGGCAGCCCCTTTCTCCTTTCCACTAAGGCCCAATATGGCCCATATGTTTCCCGGGGGGTTCCGGTAACCTCCTGGTACTCCGGTGAAATCCAGTTTTCACCCGGAACACTTCCGATATCCAAATGTAGGCTTCCAATATATCAATCTTTACGTCTCGACCATCTCGAGACTCCTCGTCATATCCGTGATCTCATCCGGGACTCCGAACAACCTTCGGTACATCAAAATGCATAAACTCATAATAACTGTCATCGTAACGTTAAGCGTGCGGACCCTACGGTTCGAGAACAATGTAGACATGACCGAGACACATCTCCGGTCAATAACCAATAGCGGGACCTGGATGCCCATATTGGCTCCTACATATTCTACGAAGATCTTTATCGGTCAGACCGCATAACAACATACGTTGTTCCCTTTGTCATCGGTATGTTACTTGCCCGAGATTCGATCGTCAGTATCCAATACTTAGTTCAATCTCATTACCGGCAAGTCTCTTTACTCGTTCCGTAATACATCATCTCGCAACTAACTCATTGGTTGCAATGCTTGCAAGGCTTATGTGATGTGCATTACCGAGAAGGCCCTGAGATACCTCTCCGACATTCGGAGTGACAAATCCTAATCTCGAAATACGCCAACCCAACAAATACTTCCGGAGACACCTGTAGAGCACCTTTATAATCACCCAGTTATGTTGTGACGTTTGGTAGCACACAAAGTGTTCCTACGGTAAACGGGAGTTGCATAATCTCATAGTCAAAGGAACATGTATAAGTCATGGATAAAAGCAATAGCAACATACTAAACGATCGGGTGCTAAGCTAATGGAATGGGTCATGTCGATCAGATCATTCAACTAATGATGTGATCCCGTTAATCAAATAACAACTCTTTGTTCATGGTTAGGAAACTTAACCATCTTTGATTAACAAGCTAGTCAAGTAGAGGCATACTAGTGACACTCTGTTTGTCTATATATCCACACATGTATTATGTTTCCGGTTAATACAATTCTAGCATGAATAATAAACATTTATCATGATATGTAAGGAAATAAATAATAACTTTATTATTGCCTCTAGGGCATATTTCCTTCAGTCTCCCACTTGCACTAGAGTCAATAATCTAGTTCACATCGCCATGTGATTTACCAGCAATAGTTCACATCACCATGTGATTAACACCCATAGTTCACATCGATATGTGACCAACACCCAAAGGGTTTACTAGAGTCAGTAATCTAGTTCACATCGCTTATGTGATTAACACCCAAAGAGTACTAAGGTGTGATCATGTTTTGCTTGTGAGATAATTTTAGTCAACGGGTCTGTCACATACAGATCCGTAAGTATTTTGCGAATTCTATGTCTACAATGCTCCGCACAGAGCTACTCTAGCTAATTGCTCCCACTTTCAATATGTATCTAGATCGAGACTTAGAGTCATCCAGATCAGTGTCAAAACTTGCATCGACGTAACCCTTTACGGCGAACCTTTCTGTCACGTCCATAATCGAGAAACATATCCTTATTCCACTAAGGATAATTTTTGACCGCTGTCCAGTGGTCTACTCCTAGATCACCATTGTACTCCCTTGCTTAACTCAGTATAGGGTATACAATAGATCTGGTACACAACATGGCATACTTTATAGAACCTATGGCCAAGGCATAGGGAATGACTTTCATTCTCTTTCTATCTTATGCCGTCGTCGGGTTTTGAGTCTTACTCAACTTCACACCTTTTAACACAGGCAAGAACTCTTTCTTTGACTGTTCCATTTGAACTACTTCAAAATCTTGTCAAGGTATGTACTTATTGAAAAACTTATCAAGCGTCTTGATCTATCTCTATAGATCTTGATGCTCAATATGTAAGCAGCTTCACCGAGGTCCTTCTTCGAAAAACTCCTTTCAAATACTCCTTTATGCTTCGCAGAATAATTTTACATTATTTCCGATCAACAATATGTCATTCACATATACTTATCAGAAATGCTGTAGTGCTCCCACTCACTTTCTAGTAAATACAGGCTTCAGCGCAAGTCTGTATAAAACTATGTGCTTTGATCAAAGCGTATATTCCAACTCCGAGATGCTTGCACCAGTCCATAGATGGATCGCTGGAGCTTGCATATTTTGTTAGCACCTTTAGGATTGACAAAACTTTTTGGTTGCATCATATACAACTCTTCTTTAATAAATCCATTATGGAATGCAGTTTTGTTTTATCCATTTGCCAGATTTCATAAAATGCGGCAATTGCTAACATGATTCGGACAGACTTAAGCATAGACACGAGTGAGAAACTCTCATCGTAGTCAACGCCTTGAACTTGTTGAAAACCTTTTGCGACAATTCTAGCTTTGTAGATAGTAACGCTACTATCAGCGTCCGTCTTCCTCTTGAGGATCCATTTATTTTCTATGGCTTGCCGATCATCGGGCAAATCCATCAAAGTCCATACTTTGTTTTATACATGGATCATATCTCAGATTTCTTGGCCTCAAACCATTTCGCGGAATCTGGGCTCATCATCGCTTCCTCATAGTTCGCAAGTTCGTCATGTTCTAGTAACATGACTTCCATAACAGGATTACCGTACCACTCTGGTGCGGATCTCACTCTGGTTTACCTACGAGATTCGGTAGTAACTTGATCTGACGTTACATGATCATCATCATTAACTTCCTCACTAATTGGTGTAGTAGTCACAGGAACAGATTTCTGTGATGAACTAATTTCCAATAAGGGAGAAGGTACAATTACTTTATCAAGTTCTACTTTCCTCCCACTCACTTCTTTCGAGAGAAACTCCTTCTCTAGAAAGTATCCATTCGCAGCAACGAATGTCTTGCCTTTGGATCTGTGATAGAAGGTGTACCCAACCGTCTCCGTTGGGTATCCTATGAAGACATATTTCTCCGATTTGGGTTTGAGCTTATCAGGATGAAACTTTTTCACACAAGCATCACAATCCCAAACTTTAAGAAACGACAACTTTGGTCTTGCTAAACCATAGTTCAGATTGTGTCGTCTCAACGGACTTTAGATGGTGCCCTTTTAAACATGAATGCAGCTGTCTCTAATGCATGATCCCAAAACGATATTGGTAAATCGGTAGGAAACATCATAGATTGTACTATATCCAATAAAGTACGGTTATGACGTTCTGACACACCATTATGCTGTGGTGTTCCAGGTGGCATGAGTTTGTGAAACTATTCCACATTGTTTTAATTGAAGACCAAACTCGTAACTCAAATATTCTCCTCCACGATCATATCGTAGAAACTTTTATTTTTCTTGTTACGATGATTTTCCACTTCACTCTGAAATTCTTTGAACTTTTCAAATGTTTCAGACTTATGTTTCATCAAGTAGATATACCCATATCTGCTCAAATCATCTGTGAAGGTCAAAAAATAATGATACCTGCTGCAAGCCTTAATATTCATCGGACCACATACATCAGTATGTATGATTTCCAATAAATCTGTTGCTTGCTTCATTGTTCCGGAGAACGGCGTTTTTAGTCATCTTGCCCTTAAGGCATGGTTCGCAAGCATCAAGTGATTCATAATCAAGTGATTCCAAAATTCCATCAGCATGGAGTTTCTTCATGCGCTTTACACCAATATGACTTAAACGGCAGTGCCACAAATAAGTTGCACTATCCTTATTAACTTCGTATCTTTTGGCTTCAATATTATGAATATGTGTATCACTACGATCGAGATCCAACAAACCATTTTGTTGGTGTGTATGACCATAGAAGGTTTTATTCATGTAAACAGAACAACAATTGTTCTCTAACTTAAATGAATAACCGTATTGTAATAAACATGATCAAATCATATTTATGCTCAACGCAAACACCAAATAACACTTATTTAGGTTCAACACTAATCCCGAAAGTATAGGGAAGTGTGCGATGATGATCATATCAATCTTGGAACTACTTCCAACATACATCGTCACTTCACCCTTAACTAGTCTCTGTTTATTCTGCAACTCCTGTTTCGAGTTTACTAATCTTAGCAACTGAACTAGTATCAAATACTGAGGGGTTGCTATAAACACTAGTAAAGTACACATCAATAACATGTATATCAAATATACTTATGTTCACTTTGCCATCCTTCTTATCCGCCAATCACTTGGGGTAGTTCCGCTTCCAGTGACCAGTCCCTTTGCAGCAGAAGCACTCAGTCTCAGGCTTAGGTCCAGACTTGGGCTTGTTCACTTGAGCAGCAACTTGCTTGCCGTTCTTCTTTAAGTTCCCCTTCTTCCCTTTGCCCTTTACTTGAAACTAGTGGTCTTGTTAACCATCAACACTTGATGTTTTTCTTGATTTCTACCTTCGTTGATTTCAGCATCACGAAGAGCTTGGGAATTACTTTCGTCATCCCTTGCATATTATAGTTCATCACGAAGTTCTACTAACTTGCTGATGGTGACTAGAGAATTCTGTCAATCACTATCTTATCTGGAAGATTAACTCCCACTTGATTCAAGAAATTGTAGTACCCAGACAATCTGAGCACATGCTCACTAGTTGAGCGATTCTCCTCCATCTTTTAGCTGTAGAACTTGTTGGAGACTTCATATCTCTCAACTCGGGTATTTGCTTGAAATATTAACTTCAACTCCTGGAACATCTCATATGGTCCATGACGTTCAAAACGTCTTTGAAGTCCCGATTCTAAGCCGTTAAGCATGGTGCACTAAACTATTAAGTAGTCATCATATTGAGCTAGCCAAACGTTCATAACGTCTGCATCTGCTCCTGCAATAGGTCTGTCACCTAGCGGTGCATCAAGGACATAATTCTTCTGTGCAGCAATGAGGATAAACCTCAGATCACGGATCTAATCCGCATCATTGCTACTAACATCTTTCAACACAATTTTCTCTAGGAACATATCAAAATAAACATATGAAAGCAACAACGCGAGCTATTGATCTACAACATAGATATGCTAATACTACCAGGACTAAGTTCATGATAAATTAAAGTTCAATTAATCATATTACTTAAGAACTCCCACTTAGATAGACATCCCTCTAATCCTCTAAGTGATCACGTGATCCAAATCAACTAAACCATAACCGATCATCACGTGAAATGGAGTAGCTTTCAATGGTGAACATCATTATGTTGATCATATCTACTATATGATTCACGCTCGACCTTTCGGTCTCCATGTTCCGAGGCCATATCTGTTATATGCCAGGCTCATCAAGTTAAACCTGAGTATTCCGCGTGTGCAACTGTTTTGCACCCGTTGTATTTGAACGTAGAGCCTATCACACCCGATCATCACATGGTGTCTCAGCACGAAGAACTTTCGCAACGGTGCATACTCAGGGAGAACACTATTACTATGATAATTTAGTGAGAGATCATCTTATAATTCCACCGTCAATCAAAGCAAGATAAGATGCATAAAAAGATAAACATCACATGCAATCAATATAAGTGATATGATATGGCCATCATCATCTTATGCTTGTGATCTCCATCTCCGCAGCACCATCATGATCACCATCGTCACCGGCGCGACACCTTGATCTCCATCGTAGCATTGTTGTCGTCTCGCCAATCTTATGCTTCTACGACTATCGCTACCGCTTAGTGATAAAGTAAAGCATTACAGGGCGATTGCATTGCATACAATAAAGCGACAACCATATGGCTCCTGCCGGTTGCCGATAACTCGGTTACAAAACATGATCATCTCATACAATAAAATTTAGCATCATGTCTTGACCATATCACATCACAACATGCCCTGCAAAAACAAGTTAGACGTCCTCTACTTTGTTTGTTGCAAATTTTACGTGGCTGCTACGGGCTTAAGCAAGAACCAATCTCACCTACGCATCAAAACCACAACGATAGTTTGTCAAATAGACTCCGTTTTAACCTTCTCAAGGACCGGGCGTAGCCACACTTGGTTCAACTAAAGTTGGTGAGACAGTCTCCCGCAAGCCATCCGTGTGCAAAGCACGTCGAGGGAACCGGTCTCGCGTAAGCGTACGCGTAAGGTTGGTCCGGGTCGTCTCATCCAACAATACCGCTGAACCAAAGTATGACATGCTGGTAGGCAGTATGACTTGTATTGTCCACAACTCACTTGTGTTCTACTCGTGCAAATAACATCAAACCATAAAACCTAGGCTCGGATGCCACTGTTGGGGAACGTAGTAATTTCAAAAAAATTCCTACGCACACGCAAGATCATGGTGATGCATAGCAACGAAAGAGGAGAGTGTTGTCTACGTACCCTCGTAGACCGAAGCGGAAGCGTTGACGCATCAACGCGGTTGATTTAGTCGTACGTCTTCACGATCCGATCGATCCAAGCACCGTTACTCCGGCACCTCCGAGTTCTTGGCACACGTTCAGCTCGATGACGTTCCCCGGGCTCCGATCCAGCAAAGCTTCGGGGAAGAGTTCCGTCAGCACGACGACGTGGTGACGATCTTGATGTACTACCGGCGCAGGGCTTCGCCTAAGCACTGCGACAATATGACCGAGGTGGAATTTGGTGGCTGGGGGCACCGCACAGGGCTAAGGAAAGATCTCAATGATCAATTGTGTGTCCATGGGGTGCCCCCTGCCTCAGTATATAAAGGATGGAGGAGGAGGAGGCCGGCCAAGGCTATTGGTGCGGCCAGGATGGGAGTCCTACTAGGACTCCAAGTCCTAGTAGGAGTCCATCAAGAGGGGAGGAAGGGAGAAGGAAGTGGAGGAGTAGGAAAGGTGGCCGGCCCCCTTTTCCCTAGTCCAATTCGGACTAGAGGGGAGGGGGGGCGCAGCAGCCTTTTTCCTCTTCCCACTAAAGCCCATCAAGGCCCATTACTTCTCCCGTAATCCCGTAACTCCCCGGTACTCCCGAAAATACCCGAATCACTCAGAACCTTTCCGATGTCCGAATATAGTCGTCCAATATATCGATCTTTACGTCTCGACCATTTCGAGACTCCTCGTCATGTCCCCGATCTCATCCGGGACTCAGAACTCCTTCGGTACATCAAAACTCATAAACTCATAATATAACTGTCATCGAAACCTTAAGCGTGCGGACCCTACGGTTCGAGAACAATGTAGACATGACCGAGACACGTCTCCGGTCAATAACCAATAGCGGGACCTGGATGCCCATATTGGCTCCTACATATTCTACGAAGATCTTTATCGGTCAGACCGCATAACAACATACGTTGTTCCCTTTGTCATCGGTATGTTACTTGCCCGAGATTCGATCGTCGGTATCCAATACCTAGTTCAATCTCGTTATCGGCAAGTCTCTTTACTCGTTCCGTAATACATCATCTTGCAACTAACTCATTAGTTGCAATGCTTGCAAGGCTTAAGTGATGTGCATTACCGAGAGGGCCCAGAGATACCTCTCCGACAATCGGAGTGACAAATCTTAATCTCGAAATACGCCAACCCAACATCTACCTTTGGGGACACCTGTAGAGCTCCTTTATAATCACCCAGTTACGTTGTGACGTTTGGTAGCACACAAAGTGTTCCTCCGGCAAACGGGAGTTGCATAATCTCATAGTCATAGGAACATGTACAAGTCATGAAGAAAGCAATAGCAACATACTAAACGATCGGGTGCTAAGCTAATGGAATGGGTCATGTCAATCAGATCATTCAACTAATGATGTGACCTTGTTAATCAAATAACAATTCCTTTGTCTATGGTTAGGAAACTTAACCATCTTTGATTAACAAGCTAGTCAAGTTAGAGGCATACTAGTGACACTCTGTTTGTCTATGTATCCACACATGTAATATGTTTCCGGTTAATACAATTCTAGCATGAATAATAAACATTTATCATGATATATAAGGAAATAAATAATAACTTTATTATTGCCTCTAGGGCATATTTCCTTCAATGTTGACAACACGAGAGGGCGGCGCCGCGGCGAGCGCACCAAAGCGCGTGGAGGACGTCGGCGTTAACGATTTAGGAGGCGGTGGGGCGGCGATGCGTGTGCTGAGGCGCAGCCAGCCGTGGGAGGCGGAAGCAGGCGACCCCGCCAGCGCTGGTTTGGTTTTGGCGGCTGGATGAAGACAAGACTGAAGAAACACGACAGACTGTAAAAGCAGCAGGAGTACTTAACAACTTTAACTGAAACCAGCAGGGGCACTTAACCACCAATGCTGAAAGCAGTATGAGTACTTATACAGGTTCAACCGTACAAAGCACGCCTCGAACAGTGCTACTTTGCCTACAGTTAACCAAGGGTGAGGCCGCCAAGCCCCAGGACAAGGCCCAGGCGCCACCCCGCGCATCCACAACCTTCTGAAAGCGGCTTCATCTCGCAACATGGTCAATAAATAGGATATTCGCCTTAGAGCCATGGAAAAGCATGAACATAATCTTCTGTCCTATTCTCCAAGATGGACGGGCCTTCATTATTTGAGACCACCCATGAATAAGTATCTTTTCACCTCCAAGGGGAATTGAGTAGGTCGACATAAACATCATGTTGTGACCAAGCGCAAGTCTGTCCCGACCATGGTCAGGCATCTGTATAGGAACAATAGAACTCGACAGTTCCTGTTTCAAGAAGATCATAGCTGTAAAATTGTGTATAAGCAATAGTTTATGAACAACATATATAACAGAAAACAACTCATACCATAAGTTTCTCGACACAGTTGGACCTGTTCAATGAGTGCAGCAGTGGCACACATATCCCACATGGCCTTCCACCATTGAAACGCCCCACAAGGACCTCAAGACGATCAATAAAGTGTAGCAACTTGTGGATGTCGATCCAGTCAACTTCAGTGCCATTAGTAACAGCCGAGTTATTACAGAGTAACAAACGAGCAGACTGCTTAACTCTAAAAAAACCTACACATGCCACCAATTATAAGAAAATATTAGTTAGAAGTAGCATCTTCGTGAGAGATTCGT
Organism: Aegilops umbellulata; assembly: GCA_032464435.1. NCBI lineage: Eukaryota > Viridiplantae > Streptophyta > Magnoliopsida > Poales > Poaceae > Aegilops > Aegilops umbellulata. The sequence goes on along the minus strand of CP136055.1, from coordinate 376,494,825 downwards.
TGCTAATTCTAAAGTTAAATTGTGATTAGTTAGACAGAATAGGTGGATTAAGAAGTAATCGAGGCAACAAGCAAGAACCAGATACAAAACTAACATGGATGAACAATTGGAACGACGTCGGGGTGGAAGATCGCAGTGAAGATGAGACCAGGTTCTGCTATTTCCATCAACATTCATGCGCCAACTTTTAGTCCGTAACACTTGAGAAAGTTTATCCAAGTTCGGCCATAAAAAAACAGTGATCTTCTTGGTTCATGAACCCAACTCGGAACTTATATCCATGGCTTGTCTTCACTGTGACCACTAAAACTAGTGTATTCAGTTATGGCAAGGCCGAGCATCTTGAGTACATGTGTTCTGGCAGAGCAAATAATACACTGCAGGAAAAATAATATGAGAACACAGCATGTTCAAAAAAACCCCACCCTCCCGGATAGAAAAGAGGATACTAGGAACATACTGTGCGCGTTTCAAAATGCTGTGTTAGGATGAGAAGGAACAAGTGTGGCGTCTCCCCGAGGGCGGAGAAACCTGTAGGGTACTCACACTTTGGGCACTGCAAATGAAACACACTAGATTCAGTAGGAAGAAAAATGCATCAACGGCGGCGGATGCCATCCTAGGATTACCTGCGACCAAGGGACTTGGGTTTATCGAGGATGGATGAAGAATTCGTACCTGGTTCTCCATGAGAAAACCCTATGCAATCGCCGAGAGGGGGTTTTCTCTGAACAAGCAGACGAGGGAGAAGGGGATTTAGGCCCAGTGAAATATTGCCGCTTCGTCCGTCCAGCTTACTGCGAAATCTGGAAAGGGGGGTTGTGATTTGACGGCTCATTGGGCATTACTGCGACGCTACGACCGGGGTGTGTCTACCTTGAAGTTGTGCACTCTAATTTGTGCATATGGCACGTGGACCCCGTTGCCGGTTGCCCCACATATCAGCGAAAGGAAGTTGAAAGACAGGAGTAACTAGTTACACATAAATATATTTTTTGACAGAGAGATACTCCCTTTGTAAAGAAATATACAAATCTTTTATATCACAGGCTCACCTTGCCGAGAAATATACTCCCTCTGCAACGCACGTGCATTATGGGGGTTCAGCTGAGAATATAATACTCAGATAGGCTCACGGTTCTGGACTTTGGGCCGCAGGCCGACCCTGCATGTTTGGGGGCCCATGTGTTCTTCCTCAACGCTTTTCATATTGCAAGCGATCGGTACGGCGCTGGTTTTAGATGCTGTCGCAAGGCGAATACACAAAATTGAATAAAGCACGACAGCTGTTGGAATGAAATCGAACGACAGTTCCTAACCAGCAATCAGAGTTGCAATTCTATCAACGATATACCATGTGATAAATAATATTGTCATACTACTTATACACATAGGACACTTGTTTCAGCATGCCAGATTATTACATTAAAATCTCTCAGAGGATAGATCAGTTTGGCAGTTGCGTGCTGCTAATTTAAAAGTTGATTTGGACCAGCTCTCCTTGCCGAGAAAGTTCGATTTTGACATGATCCCCTACCGCAAGATATGATTTAGATTTGAACCTTGACCATCCTTTAGCATCAATCATCATGCCACCATCCTTTGTACTTACGGTATATTGAGCAGGTTCATTCACACCAAGGCTGCGCATGGTAAGAGAAACTTGGCCGCGGTCGCCCGGATTGTTGAACGACTCCCTCGTTGCTCTAGGAATTCTCTGTTTGCAAACAAGAGGACATACCCAAACAGTTAGACCAACACAGTGAATCATGTGAAACAACATGGAAAGAAAAAAGAACGAAGCACTTGGGCGGCCAATGCTTACCAAGAAGGTGGACATGTCGGTTTTTGTAAGGACTTTGGTATATGAAGTGCGAACTGCAGCCCAGTCTGTTGCCGGTGCAACTGCATGGGCTGGAGCAGATGCAAGTGCTAGTGTTGGTGCAGGTGCCAAAGCCGCTGCTACTGCCGGAGATGGTGCTCCTTGTAGAGCTGGTGCCGGTGTCGATGCCCGATCCTCCGGTAGATCAGGCCGATCCGCTGACCTGGTCGGTGCCCAATCCTCAGCTGGATCAGACTGAGCTGCTGCCGCTATCAGTGCTAGAGCAACTGCCGGTGCTTGATCTGTGCGAGACATCGGCGATCGTGTCCGGTTTGCTATGATCAACTTTCTAACTTGACTAGGATCCGTGACCGTGATCCAGTTTTTTTCTTCATTTCTTTTAAATGCGAGAAGGACTAATTGTGGCATTTTTGTTAAACCAAACTGCAGTTCATCATAGGGATTCAGCTTGTACTCAGACAATAGACTGATCCAATTTTTTCCAGTAATATAAGTGATGGACAGTGCCTTCGTTACTGACACGACATAAGAAGTGAAACCTGCAAAAATAGCCATCATAGAGCAAACCAAACGGTTTATTCTGTGATGAATGTCACATGGCAAAACCTGCATCGTAAAATTGCAGGAAAAGAAAGAAAACATGACATTAAATCAATAAGATTTAGACAGTAAATCAATAAGATTTACTTGATGTGACACGAGTGAATCCTTACCAGGAAATCACTATGTTGAAGTACTAAACAGAAGATTGATCGTCCAACTACGCGTGGCATGCAGGGGCCCTGCCTACTCCCACAAGCAGGACAGTCCAAAGGTCGTGACAAATCGTATGGACCGAACATCCATGGGACTGGAAATCCTGGTGGGTGCGATAAACCCTGCAATGCATACATATATTGGAGTGTAACCATAATTGATAAACCGTCCTCACAAAAAATATGATCTGGATACTTCAAAATATACAGACTGAATTGAGTGGACAGACATTAACATAGACCATTCTCAGGACTAACCACACACCAAAAGCGGCAATACTAATAAACAATAAAGGGTTCACAAACACAAATCAAGTACTAAACAATAGTACTTACTACAGACAAGCAAAGTTGCACTAACTAAACTCTGCATACTATTTCTTACCACCGACCTACGGGATTAACCCCGCATAACTGACTAGGCCATGGACTTCGTGTGAGATGTCTACACGCACCATCACCATCTTGTCAACATTGGAGAACCTAACAGAGTGGTCTTTCCACTCATAAACATGATGATGAAGACAGGCCGCATCAGATTTGTTGGGAAGCTTTACAAGAACCATACCCTTCGTAATCGAAGGCACGGCCAGGAAATTGTTGTGGTCAAGTACAGCCTCGAGAACATGCCTGACAACAATGCTACAGGAAAACACTAGTTCAGGACACGTGGCGACAAGGACACAGCAGCTGGATAGTTCAACAGTAGAACTCATCATCAGGTCTTCTAGTTCACACGGCATGACTTTGAGAACTTCATCTCCACCGCGGACCTGGTTCTAATTCAAACAGAAACCATATTTTATTACTACCTCCGTTCAGAAATATAAGATGATTTTCGATATTATACACCATATATGACTACATATACGCACAGAAATGAGTGAACAAAGACACTAGAACATGTCTTCAAAGGCATGAGAGCAGAGGGATTACATGCAAAATCCATAACACAAGTTACTGAGGCAAATATACCCTCTTAAAAGGTAGCATTGATGTTCATGAAGTACTCCCTCCGTCCCAAAATTCTTGTCTTAGATTTGTCTTGATACTTATGTATCAAGTCACATTTTAGTATTAGATACATCCGTATCTAGACAAATCTAAGACAAGAAATTTGGGACAGAGGGAGTAGTTGAAAGTAATCTATAAGAAATCAGTGTCAACCTCTCGCATGTTTTGGTCAAAAGAGGAATTTAGAACCGTCATTTGGCACACAAAAATCACATGCAGGATCACCCAGTAAGTTGTACTACTAGTACTAGTACTGCGTGTTAGATGAAAAAACACGATCAAGATCGAGAAAAAGATCGTCAAGAAGAGATATTACCTGGACTTGCTTAATGAGGGATCCCGGAGAGGGAGCTTGGACAGGCCGATGGCTTTGAGCTTGTCTGCGGTAGTCTCGGCGGGGTGCTTGCGCTTCTTCGTACTATGAGCCTCGACGGTTTTGGCCGGAGCCATAGACATCACTTCAGCCGGTGCTCCAGCGTCCATCAAGAAACTGTCAAATAGAAATAAAAGAAAAGAAACCATAATCACAAACCCAGAAGAAGAAAAGAGAGGGAGTTATAGGATCAGTCTGGGGGTTGCAAGACCGGGCCTTGGCCAGAATCAACACCATTGATGCACTCACCTTTCCTTCTTTGGGAGAGAAGAACAATGGCAGAAGCAGGTCGCGGTTTTCTTGAAGAAATGAGGAACAAGATGAGGCAGAAGCGAGGGTTGGGTAGAGAGGAAGCTGAGAGAGAAGAGTAAAATGATGGTTGCTTCGTCCGTCCAACTTACTGCTGGAAAGGAGGGGGTTTTGTGATTTGACGACTCATTGGGCATTACTGCGGCACTTCGATCGGGGTAGTCTACCGTCACTCTACTACGGAGTAATTTAGCGCATGGCTGGTGGACCCCGGTGCTGGCTGTCCCACACGTCGGCGAAAGTGAGTAATTTAGTGCATGGCTGGAGGAGGATCCGCACGGTAGAGCGTGTCCACTGTTTTTTAGAAGAAAAAATGATTACAGCAAGCGTTTCCACTCTTACGACGGAGGAGTGCGAAACACGACAGCCACTTGAACATACACAGTGCTCCTACTACTAGGCTTGTGCAGTGGTTCATACGTCAGTACTACACAATCTTGTTGCTAGTGTAGTAAGATAGGACGATAAAAAATGATGTTGTGTGCATGTCAACTACTCCTATATGTAACATAGTACCGCTTTTTCAACTGTCCAGACGAGAATGAACGGTGAGATCAATGTTGACAGAACTAGGTCCACAGCGCACGGAGAGTACGGTGCTACACTACTCCATGAAACATGAACCATATGAAGCACGAATAGTGTTAGGCAGGGTGTATGAAGGGTGAACGGGATGGGAGCAAAATTTCCCTTCTCGACCCACTTTTGGGTGTTTGGCAGAGTGCATGAAGGGTGCATGAGTCCACACTAGTAGGTTGACAAAAATACACGAAGAGGAAACAACTATATTCAGATGAGAATGCAACCAAACACACCCACACGCTTTGTGCTACAGTGACTGATCTGCACCGTCTGAGTTTGATCCAACGGTCAAGTTGCGCCGAGACATGGACATGCCCATGCAGAGGGCGCCTAAACACCATCTAAGTCTCTCTGCTTCTCGAGGCACACGACGTTGGTGATGCAGGGTGCAACCGCCCGCAGAGCCCGCTCCCGGTCGACGGGAGCCAGCTCGTCAAAGACGGCGCCCAATGGCACAAATGGATTCCGGTGACGGAGCCCTGAAAGGATTCGCCCGGCAATGGCAACGGCAGCCCGCAACCCCTCCTTGTCCAGCTCAGCCCCCACCATCGTGCGGAGATGGCTCAGCTCCTCGGAGATATAGGTGAAGAAGAAGACCAGGTCAGGAAGCCGCATCTCGTTGAAGTCGACCGGGTGGTCGAAGGGGTTTAGCCCAACGGTCGGCATCGTCGCGCTGGCACGACGGTAGGCAGCGCGCAACCGCAACACGTGTGTGGCAACTTGGTTCACCAAGTGGCTGAGGCGATCCTGGACCTCGTCACGATCGGCCCGCTCGCGCTCCAGCCGGCTCCCCTGACGGCCTATCGTATCTCCCGCTTTCTGCAGCAACGCCGCCGACGCCTCGAGCATCTTTGTGGTGGACGCCTACCGCTTTTGAAGCTCCGTGAACTCCCGCACATAACGGAGGAGCATGGCACTCCTCTCCTCCTTGAGCTCACGGAGCTCCACGTCCTTGGCCCTGAGCTCCGCATCCTTGGCATGGAGCTTCTGTGTCATGAGCCTCACCTCGTACTTCGTGATCTGCTGCGCCGCCATGGCAACAGGTAGAAGCAATGGGGAGAGGAAGCAAAGGGGGCGAAATGGCTGAAAGGCAATGCAATCTACGGGAAGGCGGAGGGAGCGGGGAATCTTTTGGTTTTCACCACGGTAAAACACCAGTTGATGACTTCTCACATCAGGGAGCGGTGGGTTTTTACAGGCGGAGTCATCGCGACTAATTGCTGTCGCGCCTGCTCCTGTCAATGAAAAAATTAAAAATCCTGCCGCGCCTGCTCCCGTCAATCAAAAAAATAAAAATCCTGCCGCACCCAAACACCACAGCAAGGCCACGGTGGATATTTAAATTTACCTGCCGGCAAGTAGATAAAAAAAGGGGTGAAAAAACAAATGTGGCGGCGGCCTAGCTAATCGGTCGAACTAGCCCAACTAGCTAGCCACCGTGCTTCACTGATGTACTCGGCGGGAAAGGTGGTCTTTCGTGATTTGATGACTCATTTACTTGCTTCGGCGCTACGACCAAGGAGGACCCAGAAAACGCGCGGTAGGGCATCCCACGTCAGGAAGAATATATGCGTGCACCACCCGGGAGGACCCCGGAACTGCGCGGTAGGGTGTGCCACGTCTCGGCACGGAGGAAAAATGTGCGTGTAAAAATATACTGTATCAGACGTAGTACCTATGGTTCAACCTCGGGACCCAGCCAGTCGGTCGAAAACACCCCACTAGCCACACAGCTTCATCATGCAAACGTGGCACGGAGGATAGATGTGGTTAGCTCCGTCTCGACCAGCCACAACGTCTCTTGTTCTAGGCGATTCTTCTATTTTCCAAGCTTTTTTAGTTGTAATAACACCACGGCAAGCTAGCGCCGCTCTTCGCGTGTGCCCATGCAAAGGTTAGACGATGGAGAGAAGAGAGATTGAGATCGCAGACCTGGGACCCACCAGTAAGTGAGACAACGGTCATGCACGTGTTGATGAGGCACTCCCTCTACTCTACTCAATGAAAGTACTGTATAAATAAAATCAAGTTATGGGACAAAGCCAACAACCGTTCGTTTTCTCAGGCTATCGACTTACGCATTGTAGTCCAGGTTGCCAGTTCGAATCTCGTCTTTCAGATTTGTTAGTTTTAGGTCCAAATTTGATTAATGACAAGTGGGACCCCTGTGTGTTGTTCCGATATTTCATTGTAGGATGGTTTTTTTGAACAAACACTTTGCGCGGTTAGACAAGTAACGGAACGAGTTACACGTATTTTGCAAATTTACGAACAAAAATGACAGCGGCATAAAATATCACATCCACCCCGCAGCTTAGATACTATGGTGATACGATTTTTTACACCGTTGGAAGTGAGATCCGATGGCTTGGGAGTAGTATTTGTAATTATGCGCAATTTTCAAACTCTCCAAAGGTTTTTTTGCAAACAAAACATTCAGGCCTCGTGTGTGCCGCTGCATATTCGATCCAATGGCTCCCCGGTGCTCATATTAGGTGCTCCCCGTAGCTTTATTACCCGCTACGGTGATATGATCATCTAGGTCGTATGATCAGTGATCAGATGGCACATGCGTAGTACTTGTACTTTCTGCGCATTTCCCAAACTCTATCACCCGTATATTGCAAAAACATTCAAACCTCCTATTGTGGGCCGTTAGATCTCAGTGAACTCGTATCACCATAGAATCTACGGTGCAGGAGCACCTCATACTCTCCCGTGCGAGAAAACATAAGGTGCTATCGCACCTTGGATGCTACGGTGATACGAGCTTGGAGGTCGTTTGATCTGAGATCCAATGGCATCTGAGCAGTCTTTGTGCTTATAAGCAGTGGCTGAACTCTTTTGGGGCTTTTCTGCAAAAAACCATTCGAACCACCGAGGAGGTGTTGGGTCACAAATCCAACGCCTCCGAAGAGCTTGTATCACCAAAGCATCTAAGGTGTGGTAGCACATGATATTCTTACATACAGGAGATAATGATGTCCTCCTTCATCCTAGATGCTACGGTGATACGAGCTTCAAGGTCGTTGGATATGGGATCAAAGGGCATCTAAGTAGTTTTTGTACAAATTGTGTGCAATTCTCAAACTCATCAAGGTTTCCTGCAGAAATATTAAGACACATCATGTGAGCTGCTATATCTCAGATCTACAAGCTCCAAGCAACTCGTATCGGCATATAGCATCTAAGGTATGGGGGCACATGATATTCTCCCGGGGAGGAGGGGTGGGGTGCACAACCAATCGGTGGCTGGGAGGGTGGGGACAAATATAATCTAAACAACCCTAAACAGAGATCCACAATTTTATCTAAGGTCGAGGGGTTGACCCCCGACAATCATAGCTCCTCCTAAACAGAACATTTACATGTACTGTAGTAATAGACTTAATATTCATGTTCATTTTAAATATTGAACTGAGGACGATGGATGTCTTACATTTTACTCCCATTCGTTCCCAAATATTAGTCTTTTTAGAGGCTTCAAATGGACTGGCACATACGGATGTATATAGACATATTTTAGAGTCTAGATTCACTCATTTTGCTCCATATGTAGTCACTTGTTGAACTCTCTAAAGGACTAATATTTAGGAATAGAAGGAGTATTTTTGAATTTGTGTCATACATGCATAGTTTGGAAAAATAGATGCACTATACTTATTGGATTGTTGTTGTGTTCGTGCGTGTGTGTGTGTGTGTGTGTGTGTGTGTGTGTGTGGTCATATGCTTGATACATACAAAGCTTTCTCACCTCCATATTGTTCACCTTTTAAATTTGAATTTGCATTGGAAAACTTACTAGGGATACCATGAAATGTGAAATCCACGTTGAGATCACTATATCACAAACTCACTCTAATTCAACAACTCGTCATATATCAATTACCACGTTGAGATTAGTATTTGCAAGGAAAATACGGGTATTGTAATACACATAGATTCGTTCGGCAATTTAAAAGGTTCCTTTTGTATTCTCGAATGGTAGGACCCAACGGCGTACCAGCCAGACCTTGGCTTGTGTTGATCCTAAAAAAAAGCGAGCTCGTGTCCTTCGGTGGCGTGCGTGGTACGCACATTGGGCAACCCCATTACCCCAACCAGTCGAGCCTCAGCGTTTCAAGTCGAAATATCTGGCGGCCAGAATTCCAGCCCTAGGAAATTCCCCTCATGTCCCCGGTCCATAATGACTACCGATGAACAACGGAGGGATGCTTTAGTAACTATACAACGTTACCTACCGTGCCGAGCATGGTTCAATTCCCTCGGCCGCCGCTCGTCAAAGTCACCCGTCAACTGCATTGCCTAGTACTACAACTACTACACCAGGATGAGCACAGAATTGAGCCTGTTTGTTCGTGCCTAGTACTTGAGTTAACATATCAGGCAATGCACTGGTACGGAGGGATTATCCTTTTACTCTGCATATATAACTTGTCTGAAGTCTAACTAAGCAAAATGTTTGACCAAATCCTTTCTTAAGAAATACAACAGGACAGATGTACGGCTTGAAAATTTATTGCATGATACATGTTATGATATTGTTTCGAATCATGGATCTTAAATTTCAGAAAATCCAAAAGTGAGCATAAATTGTTGAAACTAAGCATGGTCACGTGATATGGCAAAAATATTACTTCGCAAGTGTTTTCTTCAATTTGAGACAAGCTGCTTATGACAAGTTGCACAAATGAAGAGCCAAGGTATGTTGGAAGAAAGACCTGTCACGTTAAGGTAAACGCTTTCACTATTGAAACCATGGGCGTTTACGTGCCGCCACGAGTCCCCGCTTCTCATCGGCAATCGGCAGGTGCCGTCCGAGCAAGTGTGTGAGTCGACGGGAGGCGTGCGAGCAGACCGCTGAGCCGGCTGTCAGGGAGGCGTGCGAGCAGACCGCTGTGCAGGCTCATCGGGAGGCGAGCCCTTTGACCAGGCTCCGCCGCCCACCGTCGTCCCAACTGCTCCCACTTTTAATGTCGCCGGCGCCGCAGTTTAAAATCAACCCCGCACTACCCGGTACTCCCTCCTTTCCGGTTTATAGGGCTTATCTCAAAATATTAGTTTATCCATTTTATAAGGCTCAATTTTGTTGTTTCCCATCACATGTTCAGATTCCAAGGTAAATTAAATCATTGCATGCAAGTATTAAGAGAAAATTGACCAATGCATGTAATTTATGCATGCATGCATTGCAATTAATGCATTGGTAAACATATTTTTTTGAGAAAAACAAGAGCATTAATTGGGTGCTTTTGCAAACTACAAAAAGTATTCCACCACTCACCATCTACCTTGGTTAGTGAGATTTTTGAATTGAGCCTTATAAACCGGAAAGGAGGGAGTATCGCTACAATCCTCTCTCTTCCTCTCCGATTCTCCTGTCGTCTACCTCCAACTAGCCTGACTAAACGTACGCCATGCCGCATCACAATGGTCTTCCCTTAGTTTTCCAGTTTCCTGAGGAAGACACCCAGACGGAGTCTCAAGAACATAAGGCGCTTTGGGACGAGCTTGAACTGGCCTTGCGGGAAGACGTCGCGCCTGTCCCCGCTCCCGTTCCGGCTCCCGTCGCCCCGACTGCGCCAGCGCCCATCCCCGTGGCATTGATGGGTTGGGAGCCGCACATTGTCGCCGATCTTGATCCCACGGGGTTCCACGAGGTGCCCGCCGACTTTCACGCGCCCGTGCACCTGCCAACGCATGCGCATGCGCGTGCACTGACGCGCACGCCCGTGCCGGTGCCCGTGCACCTGCCAACGCATGCGCCTGCGCATGCACTGACGTGCGCGCCCGTGTTGGTGCCCGTGCACACGAAAGTCTCTGCCGCGCCATTGACAGCGCCTGTCCCCGCGCGGGTGCCAGTGCCCCCCTCAGCGGCATGGATGGCCGCCGTCGACCGCTTCCTTGGACCAACGCCAGTCGCCTCCTCCCGCCAGTCGACTCTCTCCGAAGTCCAGAACATTTTGGCCTTCCTTGAAGCTAGGCCAACGTCCAGGAGTACGCCAACAATGGCGCAAGATGCCGCCGTCGCCGTCGGTCAGTGGCCCGACGACACACAGAGCACGGCAGAGGAGCCGCTTCCCACCGTGAGACGCCCCAGCCACCGCCGCGTAATCTAAATTTGCCATGAAAAATGTTCGGATTGCCATGCTTAAAATCCGAACGTTTATCATTTTCGTTTATTTTATATCGACCGTCGTATAATTTAAAGTCGGAGTCAGACTGAATGAAATGTATGGTTTGATCGACTGAATGTTCTGCTAGAGCCGTATCAAATTAAATATAAAACGTCATCATGCCACATGTATTCCTTGTCATCCAACGACCTATACTGCTTCAATGTCGAGCGCTCAACACGTTTTGTATGCAATTAATTTCATGCCAAAAATAGGGCTAATCACATGACAACACGCAAATAATATCCTAGTAGTTAATATCCGCATGCACTTAATATACATCCAAATTAACGTGCATTGCACGTACACATTGACTTGTGCTGCTAGTACGTGAAACTGGTGACGTGACTTGTGAACGCATCCAGATATGGTCAACGGCAACATCGCCCGCGAGTTCTTCCTGTTTGCCCGTGCGTCTAAAAGCAGTAGGGGAGAAGAGAGAGAGAGAGAGAGAGAGAGAGAGAGAGAGAGAGAGAGAGAGAGAGAGAGCACATGGAACCCACCAGTAAGTGAAGGCGAATAGTACTCAAAATAATATTACATGTTATCCATTAATTAGGCTGTGGTAATATAAAAACATTATGTGAACAAAGGGGGTACAGCAAACATTGCTATTCTACGTATGTTGCCTACTCTTGATGTGCGGCTTGAAGGCCCGGTCGCATGTTCGATCCTCGTACTTTATTTTTTAATTTGTATATGGGTCCAAATTTGTTTCATGACATGTGGGCCCCTCAGTGTGTAGTTTGTACCACTTTAATTTGTGGGTCGAAATTTGTTCCATTCCAAGTGGACTATTGGTGTGTAGTTTTGTAGCTTATTTATAATAATTAAAGAGAACAACATAGTTTTTTCAATAATACCATGGTGCGACGTTGAAGGCGAGAAAGGACGTGCGAGAGAGCAATGACCGAGCCAGAGGGAAATCAACTAGGGAAGTTGCGTGGGTTGCAACGGTGTTTGGAGTAGTTGTGGGCCGAATGCTACGAAAATATAATCTAAACCGATCAGAATAAATGCCTACACAAATTAATCCAAGGTTGGAGTGCCCCTCGCAATTTAAGTAGCTCCGTCTTTGAGAGGGATGGAGAGGTAGTAGCTTCAACGCGTGGAAGATACGGTGTGAGAAAGCGAGGTCAATCGAGAGACATATAGATAGAGAGACAAAGTGAGTGTGGTCCGACATTCATTGAACAAATATATATGCTTTGGAGAGATATTGTCCGATTAAGCTTTTTGGCAAGGGGGAGGGCTATAAGATAGAGCTTGAGAGATGAGCCGGTCACAGACGTGTAGATATATTTTGTGCGTGGGAGGAAGCAAGGTCAACCGATCACATAGGGTCGCCATGCGATCGAAAGAGTGAGACGGGTTGGCGAGAGTGACCTAGATAGACGATGTGCGTGAGAGAGTATACAATGTGAATAGGTCGAATTGGGATCAAACATGGTGATATATCGTTTTTGTCCGAGAAAGAGTGAGATCAATCAAGACATACGGAGAGAGAGAGAGAGAGAGAGAGAGAGAGAGAGAGAGAGAGAGAGAGAGATTGAGTGAGCTTGGCCCACCATGAGGTCGAAAGAGTGGTGGCGGCTTGGATGGACTGACCTAGATAGACAATCTACGTGAGAGAGTATAGAGTGTGTCGACCGAGGCCCGAACAGGGAGATATATCATTTGTGTGTGAAAGAAAACGAGGTTAAACGAGACTCGGATAAAGCGAGCGAGATTGAGCGAGTGTGGCCCGCCGTGCGGAAGAAAGAGTGAGACAGTCTCGAGGGAGTGACCTAGATATACAACGTGCGTGCGTGCGCATGCCCGAGAGGTTGGGGGGCTAGATAGGCAATGCATGTATTTAGTGCGAGAGGGTGAGAGGGAGAGGGGGGAGAGAGAGAGAGCCCGACATGGGGTGCAATGGCGGGTGTATGAGGTAAATACATTTGCTAACAGAGTGGAAAAAGGGGTTGTGTAGTTGAGAGACTTAGAGATCGAAACATGGAGAGAAAGAATGAACGTGTGTTGGAAACCAATAGCTTCCTAAGGTGGTTAGGAGAGGAAGATTGACCGATACTGGAAGTATGTAGCGTTTGTGCGGGCGGGGTGGGGGGCTAAAAACAACATTTGAATGTACATAGTACGAGACTTAATATCGATGTTTCAATTCGGTGTACATTGTAAGATTTGAACCGAGGACCAGGCATACGGGTAATTGTTTCGAATTCGTGCCATACTAAGTTTCGAAAAGTTGACATTGACTCAGTTTGTTGTGCTATTTTGTAGGTCATATGTTTGAATCCATCCAAAAGTTTTCTCACTACCATGGTGTTCATCATATACATATGAATTTGTATTAAAAAAGTAGCGTGGATACAGTGAAATGCGAAATCGCAGTTAGAATTGAAGATCGCTACGTGACACACACTCTAATTCAAATAACTAACTACGTGACACACACTCTAATTCAAATAACTAATTGTGTGAGACACACTCTGATCCACGTTAGCGTGGGTACCGTTTTGATTTTTTTTCAAATAACTCCTCATTAATTTATAGTACTCCCTCTGTTCACTTTTATAAGACCTTGAAGACATTTCAGACAATGTGCAAAACAGTTCATTTTAAGTTGTTTGAAACGACTTACAAAAGTGAACGGATGGAGTATCTCGTTTCGAATGACTAATTATTGCAAGGAAAACACGGGCATGGTAATACATACATATTCGTTTGCAAATGAAAGAAGATTCGTTTGCATTCTCAAATGTAGGTGCACCAGGCAAACCAGGGTCGTGTCGGGGTGGACGCTGCTTCGGTGCCTTAAAGGCAACTACCTTCACTACAGAAAAATACATTTCCGTGATGATACGTGTTTGTCACAGTAGGTCGCTTTTTTTGTCATGCATGTACATCCATGACAAATTGATGACAGAATCAAGATAGTCATACCTGTGCTCTCGTAGAAGTGTTCCATGACATTACCAAAATTATCATCACAGAAGTGTCCACTTCCATGACGATAAATCGCGCGTCACAGAAGTGCTTTCGTCAAGGGTGACCGACACGTGGCATCCACCATAACGGAACACTGTTAACCTATCGGGTCGGTTTTTGGATCCGATAACCCATTAACAGCCCCGACCAATGGGAAATTTCCACGTGTAAAATTCTTATTGGCCGGACAAAACATGTGTCAGCTCGTCAGTGGGTCAGATAGGTGCCTATGATATGTCGACACGTGGCAAGGCCCAACAGTGGCCCATTTAGCATACAAAGCCGGCCCGTTTGACTTGGTCAAAAGTTAACGGGCTGGCCCATGAAAAGCCTGTTAACGGTCTCTTCGCAAATAGCCCATTTTACGGGTCGTTAACTCACGGCCCGTTAGGCCCTAAAGGAAATCGTCCCAACAACGTCATGTGGGCTGTCGAATATAATACCAACCCATTTCACTTTCGGCCCATGTATGGCCCACGACGTCTTTCGGCCCATATGAGGCCTTCTTATCTTTCGGCCCATTACAGGTCCACGGTGAGTCTAGCCCATAATTAACAGTAATTTTCTTTATACCCGTTAACGGCCCATGATTTACATGGGCCGTTTCCAGACCGTGTTAGCTTTCGGCCTATTGACGGCCCATACGTTCTTGGGCTCCTTTTCGGCCCTCGATTACTTCCGGCCCGTTACTGGCATGTTCTCCTAATGGGCCAAATTCGGCCCATGGAAAGAGTCGATCCGTTACTGGCCTGTTACACTAATGGGCCAAATTCGGCCCATGGCAAGAGTCGGCCCGTTACTGGCCTGTTACCCTAATGGGCCAAAATCGGCACATGGCAAGAGTCGGCCCGTTTCTGGCCTGTTAACCCGTCGCCCCATTTCCAGCCCGTCCTATATTCTTGCCCATTAATGACCCGTTATGCCTGTGACAGAATTAAGCCTTTGCTGTCCTACGGCCTGTTAACGGCCTGTTACCATGCTGGGCCGATACCAATTACGCCCGATTATGGCTCATGTAGACACATTTATCCGACGGCCCGAGGCCCACCGATCACATGCCCATTTATCGACAGCCCGTAGGAGACCCATGGATCCTACGACCCGTATATGGCCCATGGTAGTTGCGGCCACTAGCAAACCAGGGAAAAAGAAGACTAGGAAATAAATAAGGCCGAAACTAATGCTAGGCTATTAAGGCGATTGCACAGATTACATCCACTCGGCATCAAAGATCGCCACCAGTGCAAATATAGGGAACACCCTACACTATACAAAAATGGCTTGCTGTTTTCTTCAGGCAGTGGCTGCACGTTAAGAATACATTTTGTATCACAACTATATAACAAAAGGAAGGTTGGCATAAAACTTAACAGTCTAGCAGATAAATGCACCACCAGAAGTTTAGAAGCTTAGTTCATTTGACCTGATTGTTACGTTTTCATGCTGTATTGTCCGATGGAGCACCATAACCCACGCCTTCATTTCCCCTAGGCTCCTGAACAACATAGCAAATGTCTGATAGTCTGGTTTCAACACCATGCATATCTTGACGACATTGAACAATGTTTCTCCTTGTTTCACAAAGGGTCTCTGTTAGGGAACGGACTTGTGTCTGGAGCGCAGATACAACACTGCTTTGAGCTTGCATATCTTGATATTGAGGCAGTTTGGACGATATTGCCTTAACAACCAACCCAGTATTACGCAGCAACGTGCTTTTGGCACTGTTAGTGGACAGGTACTGACCCACTGCAGCAAGAGCTGACATTGCGGTTATAGTGGCCTCGCCACCTTCAGGTGGCGGTTCCACCATTTTTTCCATAGCTCGCTGAAAAGTTGAGGTTTTACATTAGTAGTACCAGAACAGAAGATATTAAGGAGGCAGCAAAACCAAACAAAATAGGTTTGGTCTATATACAGAACTTATTCAGGTGAACCCATGTAAAATATTAGTTGTATTTTATTGCAAAGTACATAATAAAACCAGGTTCCAAACATATGACCATGTACCATCGCTAATGTATTGTCTATTTCTTCACATTGTATTGAGGGCTAAGGATGAAGAGACGAAGTTTATAATACGGTAAGCATAGTATGACATCATTCATATCACAAAACAACTGAGAACAGACAAACAGGCAATTGTAACATTGTGTGGGCAAGTCCAGCACGGAACTAGATTACGGGTCAAGATCAAAGGAACATCACTCCTCTCTTTTAAACCTTGTAAGGTGCAATGATACGCTAAGACAATTGTGTATAAAATTGAAAAGAGTAATAGACATTGGCTGCAAACCATGTAGTTTAAGGCACAAGTCAGAGTAAGTAGTAGTTAAAAGGCATGAGGATTAAGGACTTACAACAACAGCTTTGACTGGTGTAGTCATGCCCTTCTTCTTGCTGGTGTGACAGTCCTTGAAGATTTCCACAACATTTGGTTCAGGTACTTTTTGGTCCTTGCGGGCTTTCCTCTGCATTTGGAACTAGTCAATATAGATCTGATAATATGGTACAGGGAAAATAGCAAAGCAGCAGCTAATTACAAGAGCCTCGCCGTGTGCAATATAGCTACGAGATCCTGTCGTCTATTGGAATTTTACTTTTGTACGGTTGTCCTTGTTCTTTGAACATTTCACCTACAAGAAGATAGATTTGTGTGGCACATGCGTAAATAGGACTTCAACATGTGATCTGATGACATATATATATAATGTACCTGATACTTCGGATCGGACCAATGTTTAACGAGGCCTCTCCAGTCTTCATCAGATATATTTTCCACTTGAGATGTTTGGGCAAGTTCACTGTTAGCCTTGCCTTCAAAGTGAGTTTTCCTCAAGTTATACCGATACTGTCGTAGAGCAGACTTGAAAACATGGGTGCAAACTTGTCTGGTTGCATCATCTTGGCTATCCAACTTGAACCTCATCTATTGAAAATTATGGGAGTCTCATTATCAGCAGCTAGAAAGTATTGGACACAGCAAGACGATATTACTAGTTTCCATACATAACCATACTTACAGATAAATGGTCGAGGAAGGTGTTGAACTGGGTTTCGTCTTTGTCATTCCTGTACTGAATCCATGTTGGGAGGATACATACATGACACCTAACAGCAACCGATGCCTCTGATACTAACTTGGCTGACTCTATAGCATCACGTGGCCTTTTTAAACCTGCCTCAAAATGGATCTCCATTCTTCCTCCTCTAGATTTAGTTAACCTATCGAGCATTATCCCTGATGTTTGTTTCCTCTTGCGCCTAGGTGCTAGTCCAACAACAAACATAGGAAGTGTTAGTGTACATCAAACTGTGAGACTACATATAAAGAAGCATGCAACTGTAACTTGACTCCAGCAACTACCTTCTTGCTGTTGAAGCTCACAAGGTTCATCTAATATTGCCAACTCGTCTTGTGTCAAGAGTGCTTGGGAAGTAGTGTCAGGTGGCAAGGGAGCTTGGGAACGAGTACGTCGTGCAGCTGGTAGAACTGTGGTAGGTGTTGCAAGAACTAGGGCTGTCTCTGCTTTTTTGGTGGCAGCTATTTGTTTCTGTTTGTCTTTTTTTGCAACTCGTGTAGCATGGGATGCCGTGTTTGTAGAATTTTCTGCTGGACTTTGACCTTCTATTGCACCATCAGTACCATAGAATCTGCAGGATTCATCCGCTTCTCATTCCCTGCCATTCTGTGTTTCTTCCTCTTTCTCTGTGCCATGCTAAGTCAAGCCGACAAGAAAAACGAATAACAATTTAGTTCTTCAGAACAAATTGTTGCGTGATGCAGACGAACTGAACTTTGATGTTAGACAACCACATGATAGGAGGATGTAATATGTATGAAAAACAGGACGGAAGAGATAACCAGAACTATGATGTATAAACTAAGAAGAAGACATTTCACCAAATTAGAAGCAATGCAATGGAAGGTAGACACCATATGAAAGATGCTACAAATATCGCTCTGCCAAGTTAACAGTGTCTCATCATAAATGGCGTTTAAACAAATGTGAAGCAGTACAAGAAATAAATCATATGCAAGATGCAAACAACATCACACTACCATGTTAGAGGTCTCTCGTCATTAGTGCCATTGCATATTCACAGCATTGCATATTCACAGCTTATGATGTGTAAACGAAGGAGAAGGCATTTCAACAAATTAGAAGCAATGAAAGCTAGACACCATATGAAAGATGCAACGAATATCACTCTACCAAGTTAAAACTGTCTCGTCATAAGTGCCATTTCAACAAATTAGTAGTACAAGCTAGAAAAGAATGTGAGATGTAACCTATATCACACTCCAAAGTCAAACGTGTCTTATGATAAGTGATTGTTGCAGGTTACACAACAGTAGTAATATGATGTAAGAACATGGTGTGATAGACAGATATTGTATGTTCTAGAAACAGGAACACGTGTCTTACTCAAGTATAATGTGTAAATAAGCAGATCGAATTCAACAACATTAGAAGCAATACAAGCTAGACATCACACATAACTTGCAACCACATATAACAGTGCCAAGTTAGAGGGAGCACCGGTGATGCTGCACTAGGGGAGACGTGCTCATCATAAACACAACTTTGTTGAGTGTCTATGCATGTGTTGTCTTGGAAATCATCTTGGGGGTGTGGAGGAGTAGAAACTGTAGAGGCCCTCCGTTCGGAAGGAGCACCTTTATCCGCTGGCATGCTAACTTCCTTCCGCTTTATTGATTTTGAATTGTCAAGTAAAACCGACAAGAAAAAACAACAAAATTGTCTCTTCAGAACTCATTCATGCATGATACTGACAATCACTACTTTGATGTAAGGCAAACACATGATACCAGGATGGAATATGTACGAAAAACAGGATGGCATGGCATGTTCACAACTGTTTGTGTAAACTAAGTAGAAACCATTCCAGCAAATAAGAAGCAATGCAAGCTAGACACCA
The DNA here is from genome assembly GCA_032464435.1 of Aegilops umbellulata. Classification (NCBI taxonomy): domain Eukaryota; kingdom Viridiplantae; phylum Streptophyta; class Magnoliopsida; order Poales; family Poaceae; genus Aegilops; species Aegilops umbellulata. Next base: position 376,475,841 of record CP136055.1, on the reverse strand, counting down.
CATGAAAGATGCAACCAATATGACTCTGCCAAGTTCAAAGCGTCCCATCATAAATGGAATTTCAACAAATTAGAAGTAGCGCATGCTATAAATCATATGAAAGATGCAACTAATATCGCACTGCATATACTCAAGGTGTCTCGTCATGTTGATTGATGCAGGATACAAAAAAACAATAGTTTTATGTAAGGACGTGCTTAATAGACAGATGTACTATGTACTAAATACAGGAAGGCATGTCACATTAACATGTATAATGTATAAGCTAAGCAGACTAACACATGCAGTTTAACCAGATTGGAAGAATTACAATCTAGACACCATATGCAACATGCAACCACATATCACGCTGCCAAGTTAGAGCAAGCACCTGCGATGCTAGTGTAGGGGAAATACTATAATCAACTACAGAGCTATGTTCACTATCTTCATGTAGCATTTCTGTTTCTTGAGAATCATGTCGGGAGGCTGGCGCTGCATTCTTTAAATGAGGAGTAGTCCCCTTGCCTGCCTGCCTCGTAATAAGTGATTGATGAGGGATACACAAGAACATTAGTTTGATGTAAGAACATGCTTAATACATAGATGTACTAGTATGTACCAAAAACAGAAAGGCATGTCATATTCAAAGGTATAATGTGTAAGCTAAGCAGATGCAATTTAACCAAATTGGAAGCAATACAAGCTAGACATCCGGCTGGAGTGGTGAGCATGATCATCTAGGACCTGAGAGCCTGGTGGGAGGCGGGTTGCTTCGCCACCATCGCAACTTTTTAGTTGGCTTCCAGGTGATGCCTATCTTTGCTGGGCTTGACACTGGCTCGGCCAGTGCCCTGACTAGCTATTTGTCTTCTGGTGCTCACGGGACGGTGGTTCATGTAAAAAAATATCTTTCCTTATCTTACCGACTTCGGCCTTTCGAATACAAGCTAGACACCATATGGAACATGCAACCACATATGACACCGCGGAGTTAAAACAAGCACCTGGGATGTTGGTTCATTGCGAGCGAGGTCATCAACTCCAGAGCTACGTTTACCGTCTCCATCTGCTGACACTGCACCCTTTAAAGCCTTTAAACGCTTTTGGCCTAGCCGCGTACCAAGCTGGAGCGACTTCTCTCTATTCTTTTCTGCTTCTGTCAAGGCAGGGTCTGAAATACCCTTGCATAAAAACACAAAAGTGAGAGTAAGGGTGAAGTGTGTGCAGAACTAGTGCACTTTCAAAGTAGCAGATAGCAGGTGGCTGAAAAATAAATGACAGGAGACATATGATAGCTCTACAACATTGCATGGCAAACAAAATTAGATTCTACCGCGTATGATTTTGTAATATATGAGCATAGGAAATGCAGGTACTCCTCCAGCACACCACCACATGTGGTCATATCTAACATAACAGTAGACTGAAAATAAATAGGTCAGTCGATTTTTTTAATGAGCCGTCCGATCTATAAGGAACGGGCAGATGGCCTTCGTTTACCTCCCGCCAGTCACTGTTGACGATCTTTCTCGAACCGCCAGCGACCACCGGCCCAGACCCCTGCCTCCGCCGCCCCGCCCTCCCATCGACCTGACACCACCGCCGTGCTTGGCAGCGCCCCCAGGACATCCCTTTAATCCCGGCCGACCTCCAGATCGGGCGCCAGTAGCTCTAGGCCGCACACGCCCCTAAGATAAACACCAAGGCGCTGCTTCCCCGGCGTAATAGGCGTACTAGCGCCTGTTACACCGGGGAATGCTTCCGTTAATTGGGAATCAACTAGCCAGAAATTGAAATTCAGGGGGGCAACGGACCTCTAGCTAAGGTGAAATAGTATATGAGGAGAAACCTTGTGCATCGCGAGTTACTAGGAACACCTAGTATCAAGAAGAAGCGGCCAACAAGTGTCTTCCGTGGGATGAATACCGTGCAAGCAGAGACATAAGATTTGCACGAATAAGGGAAGAGGAGTACCTTTTTCGGTTGCCGGTGTGGTCACCCCCACATGTTGCGCCGATCTTCTTGTTTTTACCGGGGAAACCGATGTTCTGGAGGGTGCATGCTTGGACGAACCCATGGCCAAATTGTGGACTGTGTTGCCGTGGCCGTATGTCGGCGGAGGGGAAGCAGATCCGAGGCGGCGAAGGACGGCGTAGCAGGAACAGCTCCGGTGCGGTGGAGGGTGGCGAAGTTGGAGCGGCAGCGGTGAGGCGCAGGACGGCGTGGTTGAACTGGTTCGGGTACGGACGGCTCGGCCTCGGCTTCAACTACTAGCCGTGGAGGGCGTTGCGGTTGAGGTTGCGGTGGACGACGACGTCGGGGTATCGGCTCCGGCGTGATGGAGGAGGGCGGCGGTTGATGGGTGGGATGGGGTGGCGGACGGAGGACGCCGGGGTTTCGTGGCTAGTGGAGAGGTAGTTTTGGCGCCCACGGAGTATGAATGGGGAATCGGACGGGTGGGGGGGAACCATGTTTCGGTCTGGGACGCGCTTGTTTTTGGCTTTTTTGAACAGAAGATGGGACGTGCTTGTTTGAAATTTGGGGAAAGTACAAACTTTGCCCCCCTCTTAAATTTGGGACCTACTGCGGGTCGGGGGTAGGATGGTAATCCCAGGTGTCCCAAATAGTGGGCGGGAGCGATTTCGGCCGCGCGCATGTGTGCTTAGGCGCCATTCTGTATGAATGGTCTTCGGATGCGGTTGCGTGGCGTCTAGATGAAGCTACAAACTTACCCCGGTTTAGACCTTTGGACGTCGGGCCGGTAGGTTTCACGGGTCGGAGTTATTAGAAAAGTAATTTCCTTGTACTACCAAACATTGGTCTCACGCGGTTTCGGGCGAGTAGAGGCTCTTTTGGCGCTTCGTTCGAAATTTTGAAACACAAGCACTCACGTTTAGAGTACTCTTGAAATAGGAGGATTGACCTAAATATACAACGTTATATTTGACCTTGTATGTTTGAAAACCTCATCAAATTATCCGCTTATTTTTAAAATTTTGACACTTGAAAATCCTATAACTATGATTAATTTGGAATGGAGGAGCTAAATTTGAATCTATTTTGTACACGACTACATATGCTATTATGTACAGAATCAGAGCAAAGATTGGTGCCCCCATAATTTAGGTATGGTTTACAAATGCCATGATATCAAATTCAAATAATTGAACAGACTTCATGTTGAATTCGATTTTTTAAACCACCTTAAGTTTAATTCAAATGTATGCTAGTTCATAGGTAGTAGCTATTTATAATGTCCATTGTGTAACTTCCGTATGTATAATGTGCTTTACACACACAACATGAACTATACTCACGTTTATATTCGATTGCTAAAGTGATGCATTGTCTGGAGTTCAAAATACTAACTATGTGGATCAATTGTGTCGAATAATAACATAGACATGCTCAAATTCAATAGAATCTAGATGTCTGATGGATCAATGACCACTCCTTACGCGAATTGCAAATATCATGACCCCATCCTAATATTTGGATACAATATATATCTTTAATTAATGTGTAGAGCAGTATTTTACGTGTAGTTTCACTCTCCATCGGTGGTCTCTCACACATGCTCACACACTCTCTCCCGAGGTGTCTTTCTCGCACACATGCTCTAGATATAACCTTCCCTCTCTCTCGTAACCATTTACAACTGTTTTCACTAACCTTTATCATAAGCACTCTTCCTCACGCAAACATACACACGGACAATCCTCATCGACCCTTTCTATATACATGGACCTGCCTACGTGTCTCATGTACGCACATTATCTTTACACCTGTCTCTCACGCATTGTCTCACACCTCTCTTCCTAATCGGCGAGTATGATTCTAGCAGAGCATTCTGTAGGATGCCCCTTAAAGTTAGGTTGGATGAATAGTAATATCAGAGATAAAGGGGTTACCTTAGTCCCAGAACCTAGGGTTACAAATCCTAGCCGGCTTTGTCAGTGGACACAGAGTCCTTCACAATTATGCTATCTTTGTCTTGTACGACTAGTCATCCATGGGTCTTCCTAAATGCGTCACGGGCCGACCAATGTGGCGCAGGATGGAACAGAACGAAGGGCCTCACCTCGACCCACCAGACCTCACGCGGTGACACACCCTCTGCCCCCACGTCTCATTATCTTCTCACACCCACACATACCTACACAAACACCACACACACAGAAAATTTCTCCTGGTGCCTCTATTCCCTCCCCCCTTGCATATACACACTCAACGGAATGGAATCTCTTGTCGTGACGTCATATTCGTCTCTCTCTCTCTAGACCACTCTCATTTCTCGTGCTATCTCTCCCACGCCCCCCCGTCGGCCCCTCTATCCATGCCTCTCTCGAATACGTAATACACACACATACCTCTCTAGGCCCCGCCAAATGCATCAACTACACATTCACACATGTTACATCTGAAGGAAATATGCCCTAGAGGCAATAATAAAGTTATTATTTATTTCCTTACATATCATGATAAATGTTTATTATTCATGCTAGAATTGTATTAACCGGAAACATAATACATGTGTGGATATATAGACAAACAGAGTGTCACTAGTATGCCTCTACTTGACTAGCTTGTTAATCAAAGATGGTTAAGTTTCCTAACCATGAACAAAGAGTTGTTATTTGATTAACGGGATCACATCATTAGTTGAATGATCTGATCGACATGACCCATTCCATTAGCTTAGCACCCGATCGTTTAGTATGTTGCTATTGCTTTTATCCATGACTTATACATGTTCCTTTGACTATGAGATTATGCAACTCCCGTTTACCGTAGGAACACTTTGTGTGCTACCAAACGTCACAACATAACTGGGTGATTATAAAGGTGCTCTACAGGTGTCTCCGAAAGTATTTGTTGGGTTGGCGTATTTCGAGATTAGGATTTGTCACTCCGAATGTCGGAGAGGTATCTCAGGGCCTTCTCGGTAATGCACATCACATAAGCCTTGCAAGCATTGCAACCAATGAGTTAGTTGCGAGATGATGTATTACGGAACGAGTAAAGAGACTTGCCGGTAACGAGATTGAACTAAGTATTGGATACTGACGATCGAATCTCGGGCAAGTAACATACCGATGACAAAGGGAACAACGTATGTTGTTATGCGGTCTGACCGATAAAGATCTTCGTAGAATATGTAGGAGCCAATATGGGCATCCAGGTCCCGCTATTGGTTATTGACCGGAGATGTGTCTCGGTCATGTCTACATTGTTCTCGAACCGTAGGGTCCGCACGCTTAACGTTACGATGACAGTTATTATGAGTTTATGCATTTTGATGTACCGAAGGTTGTTCGGAGTCCCGGATGAGATCACGGATATGACGAGGAGTCTCGAAATGGTCGAGACGTAAAGATTGATATATTGGAAGCCTACATTTGGATATCGGAAGTGTTCCGGGTGAAAACAGGATTTCACCGGAGTACCAGGAGGTTACCGGAACCCCCCGGGAAACATATGGGCCATATTGGGCCTTAGTGGAAAGGAGAAAGGGGCTGCCCTAGGGCTGGCCACGCGCCTCCCCCCTCCCCTAGTCCTATTAGGATTAGGAGAGGTGGCCGCCCCCCCCTCTCTCTCTTCCCCCTTGAGGAATCCTAGTCCAACTAGGATTGGGGGGGGGGGGGAATCCTACTCCCGGAGGGAGTAGGACTCTCCTGGCGCGCCAAGCTTGGCCGGCCAGCCCCTCCCCCTTGGCTCCTTTATATACGGGGGCAGGGGGCACCCCAAAGACACACAATTGATCATTGAGATCTTTCCTTAGCCGTGTGCGGTGCCCCCAGCCACCAAATTCCACCTCGGTCATATTGTCGCAGTGCTTAGGCGAAGCCCTGCGCCGGTAGTACATCAAGATCGTCACCACGCCGTCGTGCTGACGGAACTCTTCCCCGAAGCTTTGCTGGATCGGAGCCCGGGGAACGTCATCGAGCTGAACGTGTGCCAAGAACTCGGAGGTGCCGGAGTAACGGTGCTTGGATCGGTCGGATCGTGAAGACGTACGACTACATCAACCGCGTTGATATAACGCTTCCGCTTTCGGTCTACGAGGGTACGTAGACAACACTCTCCCCTCTCGTTGCTATGCATCACCATGATCTTGCGTGTGCGTAGAATTTTTTTTGAAATTACTACGTTCCCCATCAGTGGCATCAGAGCCTAGGTTTTTATGGTTTCATGTTATATGCACGAGTAGAACACAAGTGAGTTGTGGACGATACAAGTCATACTGCCTACCAGCATGTCATACTTTGGTTCAGCGGTATTGTTGGATGAGACGACCCGGACCAACCTTACGCGTACGCTTACGCGAGACCGGTTCCCTCGAAGTGCTTTGCACATAGATGGCTTGCGGGAGACTGTCTCACCAACTTTAGTTGAACCAAGTGTGGCTACGCCCGGTCCTTGAGAAGGTTAAAACGGAGTCTATTTGACAAACTATCATTGTGGTTTTGATGCGTAGGTAAGATGAGTTCTTGCTTAAGCCCGTAGCAGCCACGTAAAACTTGCAACAAACAAAGTAGAGGACGTCTAACTTGTTTTTGCAGGGCATGTTGTGATGTGATATGGTCAAGACATGATGCTAAATTTTATTGTATGAGATGATCATGTTTTGTAGCCGAGTTATCGGCAACCGGCAGGAGCCGTATGGTTGTCGCTTTATTGTATGCAATGCAATCGCCCTGTAATGCTTTACTTTATCACTAAGCAGTAGCGATAGTCGTAGAAGCATAAGATTGGCGAGACGACAACGATGCTACGATGGAGATCAAGTTGTCGCGCCGGTGACGATGGTGATCATGATGGTGCTGCGGAGATGGAGATCACAAGCACAATATGATGATGGCGATATCATATCACTTATATTGATTGCATGTGATATTTATCTTTTTATGCATCTTATCTTGCTTTGATTGACGGTAGCATTATAAGATGATCTCTCACTAAATTATCATAGTAATAGTGTTCTCCCTGAGTATGCACCGTTGCGAAAGTTCTTCGTGCTGAGACACCACGTGATGATCGGGTGTGATAGGCTCTACGTTCAAATACAACGAGTGCAAAACAGTTGCACACGCGGAATACTCAGGTTTAACTTGACGAGCCTGGCATATAACAGATATGGCCTTGGAACACGGAGACCGAAAGGTCGAGCGTGAATCATATAGTAGATATGATCAACATAATGATGTTCACCATTGAAAGCTACTCCATTTCACGTGATGATCGGTTATGGTTTAGTTGATTTGGATCACGTGATCACTTAGAGGATTAGAGGGATGTCTATCTAAGTGGGAGTTCTTAAGTAATATGATTAATTGAACTTTAATTTATCATGAACTTAGTCCTGGTAGTATTAGCATATCTATGTTGTAGATCAATAGCTCGCGTTGTTGCTTTCATATGTTTATTTTGATATGTTCCTAGAGAAAATTGTGTTGAAAGATGTTAGTAGCAATGATGCGGATTAGATCCGTGATCTGAGGTTTATCCTCATTGCTGCACAGAAGAATTATGTCCTTGATGCACCGCTAGGTGACAGACCTATTGCAGGAGCAGATGCAGACGTTATGAACGTTTGGCTAGCTCAATATGATGACTACTTAATAGTTTAGTGCACCATGCTTAACGGCTTAGAATCGGGACTTCAAAGACGTTTTGAACGTCATGGACCATATGAGATGTTCCAGGAGTTGAAGTTAATATTTCAAGCAAATACCCGAGTTGAGAGATATGAAGTCTCCAACAAGTTCTACAGCTAAAAGATGGAGGAGAATCGCTCAACTAGTGAGCATGTGCTCAGATTGTCTGGGTACTACAATCGCTTGAATCAAGTGGGAGTTAATCTTCCAGATAAGATAGTGATTGACAGAATTCTCTAGTCACCATCACCAAGTTAGTAGAACTTCGTGATGAACTATAATATGCAAGGGATGACGAAAGTAATTCCCAAGCTCTTCGTGATGCTGAAATCAACGAAGGTAGAAATCAAGAAAAACATCAAGTGTTGATGGTTAACAAGACCACTAGTTTCAAGTAAAGGGCAAAGGGAAGAAGGGGAACTTCAAGAAGAACGGCAAGCAAGTTGCTGCTCAAGTGAAGAAGCCCAAGTCTGGACCTAAGCCTGAGACTGAGTGCTTCTACTGCAAAGGGACTGGTCACTGGAAGCGGAACTACCCCAAGTGATTGGCGGATAAGAAGGATGGCAAAGTGAACATAAGTATATTTGATATACATGTTATTGATGTGTACTTTACTAGTGTTTATAGCAACCCCTCAGTATTTGATACCAGTTCAGTTGCTAAGATTAGTAAACTCGAAACAGGAGTTGCAGAATAAACAGAGACTAGTTAAGGGTGAAGTGACGATGTATGTTGGAAGTAGTTCCAAGATTGATATGATCATCATCGCACACTTCCCTATACTTTCAAGATTAGTGTTGAAACTAAATAAGTGTTATTTGGTGTCTGCGTTGAGCATAAATATGGTTTGATCATGTTTATTGCAATACGGTTATTCATGTAAGTTAGAGAATAATTGTTGTTATGTTTACATGAGTAAAACCTTTTATGGTCATACACACCAACGAAAATGGTTTGTTGGATCTCGATCGTAGTGATACACATATTCATAATATTGAAGTCAAAAGATGCAAAGTTAATAATGATAGTGCAACTTATTTGTGGCACTGCTGTTTAGGTCATATTGGTGTAAAGCGCATGAAGAAACTCCATGCTAATGGACTTTTGGAATCACTTGATTATGAATCACTTGATGCTTGCGAACCATACCTCATGAGGCAAGATGACTAAAACGCCGTTCTCTGGAACAATGGAGCGAGCAACAGATTTGTTGGAAATCATACATACTGATGTATGTGGTCCGATGAATATTAAGGCTTGCGACAAGTATCATTATTTTTCTAAACTTCACAGATGATTTGAGCAGATATGGGTATATCTACTTGATGAAACATAAGTCTGAAACGTTTGAAAAGTTCAAAGAATTTCAGAGTGAAGTAGAGAATCATCGTAACAAGAAAATAAAAGTTTCTACGATATGATCGCAGAGGTAAAATATTTGAGCTACAAGTTTGGCCTTCAGTTAAAACAATGTGAAATAGTTTCACTACTCACGCCACCTGGAACACCACATTGTAATGGTGTCTCCGAATGTCATAACCGTACTTTATTAGATATAGTGCGATCTATGATGTGTCTTACCGATCTACCACTATCGTTTTGGGGTTATGCATTAGAGACAGCTGCATTCACGTTAAATAGGGCACCATCTAAATCCGTTGAGACGACACTATATGAACTGTGGTTTGGCAAGAAACCAAAGTTGTTGTTTCTTAAAGATTGGAGTTGCGATGCTTATGTGAAAAGGTTTCATCATGATAAGCTCGAACCAAATCGGAGAAATGCGTCTTCATAAGATACCCAAAGGAGATTGTTGGGTACACCTTCTATCACAGATCCAAAGGCAAAATCGTTGCTAAAGATGGATCCTTTCTAGAGAAGGAGTTTCTCTCGAAAGAAGTGAGTGGGAGGAAAGTAGAAAACTTGATAAGGTAATTGTACCTTCTCCCTTGTTGGAAAGTAGTTCATCACAGAAATCTGTTCTTGTGACTACTACACCAATTAGTGAGGAAGCTAATGATGATGATCATGTAACTTCAGATCAAGTTACTACCGAATCTCGTAGGTAAACCAGAGTGAGATCCGCACCAGAGTAGTACGGTAATCCTGTTCTGGAAGTCATGTTACTAGACCATGATGAACTTGCGAACTATGAGGAAGCGATGATGAGCCCAGATTCCGCGAAATGGTTTGAGGCCATGAAATCTGAGATATGATCCATGTTTGAGAACAAAGTTTGGACTTTGATTGACTTGTCCAATGATCGGCGAGCCATTGAGATTAAATGGATCTTCAAGAGGAAGACGGACGCTGATAGTAGTGTTACTATCTACAAAGCTAGAATTGTCGCAAAAAGGTTTTCGACAAGTTCAAGGTGTTGACTACGATGAAAGTTTTTTCACTCGTATCTATGCTTAAGTCTGTCCGAATCATGTTAGCAATTGCCGCATTTTATGAAATCTGGCAAATGGATAACAAAACTGCATTCCTTAATGGATTTATTAAAGAAGAGTTGTATATGATGCAACCAAAAAGTTTTGTCAATCCTAAAGGTGCTAACAAAATATGCAAGCTCCAGCGATCCATCTATTGACTGGTGCAAGCATCTCGGAGTTGGAATATACGCTTTGATCAAAGCACATAGTTTTATACAGACATGCGGTGAAGCCTGTATTTACTAGAAAGTGAGTGGGAGCACTACAGCATTTCTGATAAGTATATGTGAATGACATATTGTTGATCGGAAATAATGTAAAATTATTCTGCGAAGCATAAAGGAGTATTTGAAAGGAGTTTTTCGAAGAAGGACCTCGGTGAAGCTGCTTACATATTGAGCATCAAGATCTATAGAGATAGATCAAGACGCTTGATAAGTTTTTCAATAAGTACATACCTTGACAAGATTTTGAAGTAGTTCAAAATGGAACAATCAAAGAAAGAGTTCTTGCCTGTGTTACAAGGTGCGAAGTTGAGTAAGACTCAAAACAAGACCACGGCATAAGATAGAAAGAGAATGAAAGTCATTCCCTATGCCTTGGCCATAGGTTCTATAAAGTATGCCATGTTGTGTACCAGATCTATTGTATACCCTATACTGAGTTAAGCAAGGGAGTACAATGGTGATCTAGGAGTAGACCACTGGACAGCGGTCAAAAATTATCCTTAGTGGAATAAGGATATGTTTCTCGATTATGGACGTGACAGAAAGGTTCGCCGTAAAGGGTTACGTTGATGCAAGTTTTGACACTGATCTGGATGACTCTAAGTCTCGATCTAGATACATATTGAAAGTGGGAGCAATTAGCTAGAGTAGCTCTGTGCGGAGCATTGTAGACATAGAATTCGCAAAATACTTACGGATCTGTATGTGACAGACCCGTTGACTAAAATTATCTCACAAGCAAAACATGATCACACCTTAGTACTCTTTGGGTGTTAATCACATAAGCGATGTGAACTAGATTACTGACTCTAGTAAACCCTTTGGGTGTTGGTCACATATCGATGTGAACTATGGGTGTTAATCACATGGTGATGTGAACTATTGCTGGTAAATCACATGGCGATGTGAACTAGATTATTGACTCTAGTGCAAGTGGGAGACTGAAGGAAATATGCCCTAGAGGCAATAATAAAGTTATTATTTATTTCCTTACATATCATGATAAATGTTTATTATTCATGCTAGAATTGTATTAACCGGAAACATAATACATGTGTGGATATATAGACAAACAGAGTGTCACTAGTATGCCTCTACTTGACTAGCTTGTTAATCAAAGATGGTTAAGTTTCCTAACCATGAACAAAGAGTTGTTATTTGATTAACGGGATCACATCATTAGTTGAATGATCTGATCGACATGACCCATTCCATTAGCTTAGCACCCGATCGTTTAGTATGTTGCTATTGCTTTTATCCATGACTTATACATGTTCCTTTGACTATGAGATTATGCAACTCCCGTTTACCGTAGGAACACTTTGTGTGCTACCAAACGTCACAACATAACTGGGTGATTATAAAGGTGCTCTACAGGTGTCTCCGAAAGTATTTGTTGGGTTGGCGTATTTCGAGATTAGGATTTGTCACTCCGAATGTCGGAGAGGTATCTCAGGGCCTTCTCGGTAATGCACATCACATAAGCCTTGCAAGCATTGCAACCAATGAGTTAGTTGTGAGATGATGTATTACGGAACGAGTAAAGAGACTTGCCGGTAACGAGATTGAACTAAGTATTGGATACTGACGATCGAATCTCGGGCAAGTAACATACCGATGACAAAGGGAACAACGTATGTTGTTATGCGGTCTGACCGATAAAGATCTTCGTAGAATATGTAGGAGCCAATATGGGCATCCAGGTCCCGCTATTGGTTATTGACCGGAGATGTGTCTCGGTCATGTCTACATTGTTCTCGAACCGTAGGGTCCGCACGCTTAACGTTACGATGACAGTTATTATGAGTTTATGCATTTTGATGTACCGAAGGTTGTTCGGAGTCCCGGATGAGATCACGGATATGACGAGGAGTCTCGAAATGGTCGAGACGTAAAGATTGATATATTGGAAGCCTACATTTGGATATCGGAAGTGTTCCGGGTGAAAACAGGATTTCACCGGAGTACCAGGAGGTTACCGGAACCCCCCGGGAAACATATGGGCCATATTGGGCCTTAGTGGAAAGGAGAAAGGGGCTGCCCTAGGGCTGGCCACGCGCCTCCCCCCTCCCCTAGTCCTATTAGGATTAGGAGAGGTGGCCGCCCCCCCCTCTCTCTCTTCCCCCTTGAGGAATCCTAGTCCAACTAGGATTGGGGGGGGGGGGAATCCTACTCCCGGAGGGAGTAGGACTCTCCTAGCGTGCCAAGCTTGGCCGGCCAGCCCCTCCCCCTTGGCTCCTTTATATACGGGGGCAGGGGGCACCCCAAAGACACACAATTGATCATTGAGATCTTTCCTTAGCCGTGTGCGGTGCCCCCAGCCACCAAATTCCACCTCGGTCATATTGTCGCAGTGCTTAGGCGAAGCCCTGCGCCGGTAGTACATCAAGATCGTCACCACGCCGTCGTGCTGACGGAACTCTTCCCCGAAGCTTTGCTGGATCGGAGCCCGGGGAACGTCATCGAGCTGAACGTGTGCCAAGAACTCGGAGGTGCCGGAGTAACGGTGCTTGGATCGTTCGGATCGTGAAGACGTACGACTACATCAACCGCGTTGATATAACGCTTCCGCTTTCGGTCTACGAGGGTACGTAGACAACACTCTCCCCTCTCGTTGCTATGCATCACCATGATCTTGCGTGTGCGTAGGAATTTTTTTGAAATTAATACGTTCCCCATCAACATCACGTACCCCATTGATCTAAAAAGCCCTCTCTTCACGTTTATTTCGCATACAACATTCCTTTTGAATAAAGTGTGGCCAAAAAAATATTTTAGAGTTTCTACATATATACCACATTACAAAGTTATATGGAGGAGTAGGAACGCTAATTTGCATTGCATGGTGCCCACAATGATATTTATTCCGCACTGTGAATTTGTATATTTTTATAGTATATACAAAGTTAGTCATAATAAAGAGAAACGAAGAGCATCTCTCTCTCTCCATCGCATACCCCCCTCCCTATACGCCCTTTCACGTATGCATACAAAACTATCTCCAGGTCCTCTAAAAGTAAGCCCCCAGAAAATTCAGGCATGTTTCATCTTTCTCTCGCGATATATGCAATGACGATCATTGTGTTTGAAGCGAAAGCATGATCCATACATTGGACTTCAGAATCCACTCATTACGATCACCATTTATGTTTAGTGGTTATTATGCAGTCACGGGCTCACCGTACAACTCTGTATTTGCTCATGACATGGCTAGTTGACCAGTTAAACGCTCCACGTGGCACCTCTAGTGTTGCATCACATTATCTCACTACCATCGTGCCCACCTGTCGACTTGTATCTACTCTACATCTACACTCTTATAAAATACATAAAATACACTCTTATAAAAAACATAGTTGGTGATGATGGTGTGCCTGCCATCCTGCAATATAGGCCGTCCGATTTATATCTGACGGATAGGAAAGAAACTATGGCAATTTTGCAAGAAGGTACCCATACACCTCTCCACATTTGCAAATAAGGCCTTCCCTCGTTCATCCTTTTCTCTCACAAGATAAACAAGTCATACAAATGCATCTTGATGTTACGTGCAACGCACGGGCATCTTGCTAGTAAGAATGAAAACAAACGACAAAAAAAATATTTGGACGGTGGTTCGAAGTCATGACCGCGGGCACATCGGACAAGGTGGCCTTGTATTGGTATGCTGAGCAGTCTGTTTTAACACACAGGAGCTGGTGTGGTGATTATACACACATGCACGCATGCACACGAACTGCATCCACGCAACACTCACACAAACACATGCACCCACGCACGCACGCAACACTCACACGTACACACGCAGCCACGCACGCACGCAACACTCACACGCACGCACGCATCACTCACACGCACACACGCACGCATGCATGCACACACCAGTACACCACACGACCAACACACACTCTCACGCTCAAGTGCTCAACCTACACGTGCATGCGCACACATCAGGCCCTTACAGACACATACACAACCAGGTGATTCCCGCGCACGGGTTGGAGCCTTGTCGCACCTGCGTAAATTTGTGTTTATCTGATCTTTTGCCTATGCAAACTGACAGGTGGGACCCACAACGAACATGGTCAATTTAACTAGTCAACATGGCGCCACGCAGACTATTTGGCCGGTCAACAGAGTGCAATCCGATGCTGAGCTGTGAGCAAGTGACCGTATAATCACCGCAAAACGTATATAGTGACCGTAATCAGCTTATTCTGAAGTTCGGTGACCGTATTACGCTTTTCTCTCTGTAGGCCCTCCAAAACTACATCTCTACATGTTCTCGCATGTTACATCTAACAACTATGCAATACAGCACTACTACTACACTCTAACACAATAAATCATATGTGTTTTTAGTTTTACTAGATATCATATTGTTACTTATAATTATTCAGTTTGCATACATTAAAATTGCCTTTGAAATGTATGGCCAGTATCATCTACCGCGCGGGAAAAATCCCGCCCTTTCCTGTTTAATCGGGGTTGTATCGATGGGTCGTGCGAAACAACAAAACTATACTAGTACTATACAGTACAAGTGACAGTTCACTAGGCCGTCGTGTCGCCTACTCCTCCGTCGTAAGAGTGGAGCGCTCGCTTTCATAAATCTTCTAGTCCCTTTCGCCGACATGTGGGACATGCAGACTAAGGCATAGCCTAGTGGTGGGAAGGGGTTGATGGCTTCCCACCCACCTAGGTTCAAGGCATGGTACTTGGAATTTGGGGTTGTTGCACCAATTATACTGTAGGGGGTTCCCTTACAGTCTTTCTGTCAAAAGAAAACATAAAACTGACATGTGGGACATCAAGCTACCGGGTCCACATGCCATACCGGAATACAGTGCAGAGCAGCTGGGGTGAAGCACCCCAGTCATGGCGCCGGCGTTGTAATGAGCAATGAGGCATCAAATCACAAAGTTGCACCTTTCCCGGAGTTAATTTGGAGGGACGAAGCAACCATCATTTCACTCGTTGCTGAATCCGCTTCTCCCTCATCTTCTTCAACTTAACCACGTGTTGCTTCTGTCGTTGTTCTGCCTCATGTGGGACGCGGATCAGCTTGGTAAAGCACTGACACGTGGGACCGCATGTTACCAAACCGCCAGGACAACGTCCTCCGAAAATAAGAAGCCTAATCATAGACTTACAAAGGGCTACGTAGCTGCTACGTATAATTTCCATCTAATCTATATATGCCCCCCCTGATTTTCAGGTGGGGTGGGCCTAATCCTCTCCTTTAATCCAATCAAATAGTCCCACATCACATCAGTTCGTAACTTTACGTAAACCATTACGTGGATGTAGCATTGCTCAAATAAGAAACCTCCCCCGCCATCCGCGCGGCAAAATCACCTCCTTTTTACTAATCTCGATTCTATAATTTTTTAGATCAATATAATTGAGATTTGTATAGATAGCACACAGGAGCAAAACCAAGTGGTACGGTTAAGGGCATCCACAATGTGTAGCTAAATGTGAAAATAACTTTTGGCATCGTGGGAACCATTGTGGACGGTGTTGCCAAAGTGAAAAAGATGGAACCGAAGCTCCGTGATTGATTGATTGAAGGACTAGAAAAATGCAGCGTCTCTCCTCTTTCTCCCATGCTTGGGCGCATGTAGTACTACAGTATAGAGCACAGAGTCTACTCCCCTGTCCCTTCTATCACAAATCACAAAGCAGTGAGGCGTCAAATCACAAAAGCACGGACGAAGCAACCATCATTTCACTCTTCGCTGACTCCGCTTCTCCATCGTCTTCTTCGAGAAGCCATCTCACCGCATTAGTTACTCCTAGTAGTACTAGTAAAGGACTTCCTGGATGCAAATGGTGTTCTCCGTCGAACGCACTTCGCCAAACCACCACCAAGAAAAATATCATCGACGTCACCGCAATGGGGAACAAATTCAAATATAGTTACTACCTCCATTTTTTTGTACACAAGGCCAGCATATCAAAATTACAATTTGGAAAGGGCCACTAACACTAATCGAGGCAAAATTGATGGGGTTAGCAACCAAGGACATTAATATCCCCTGCGTGCATGTGGAAGTGAGAAGGTTGGTTTGCATGGTGCTGCATTAATCAAGCGATGAGGAGTGAGATGGTTAGCTCTTTGGTCTTTGGAGAAGAAAATACGCATTAATTGACACGTGAAACGAGGATTTGTATCGATTAAATCCCGCGAAGGAAAACCCAGCCTTTCTTTTTTAACACTAGTACTCCTAGTACGTACATACTTATCCTGTTTGGGTCTAGGCCTTGCATTGCCAAACTTCGCCACACATTTTTGCCAAGCTTGCCTAAAGTTTTCAAAATGAGAAGGAGGTACACTTGCGCACGGCTATCGCGGTCGCACCGCACCCTCACACGGTCGCTCCTGCACGCCACGGTCGCACCGCACCCTCACACGATTGCTCCTGCATGCCGCAAACCCAACCAAGGGAACGCACCCTCACTGACACGTGCTGTCGCATGTGAACACACCAAACTCAGCCATCCTATCGCTGACACATAATTTTCTTTCATAGAGTATGTTTATCCAACCGCATGTTGGGGAGTATCCGTACGGCCCGTGCGATGGTTTGTTGGGGAAGAAGAAGAGGTGAGGAAGAAGGAAAGAAGGGTTAGGAGACATAGGATATTCATCCAACCGCCTGAAATGGTAGACTGACGCAAGACAGGCGACTTGCATAACAAATATATGTTTTTACACAGCAAAAGATCCATGAAAACAACAACATAAAGAAAAACTATCACTGCTCGCGGAAAGAGACGGCCTCGTCGTCTTTGGCTGCCGACGCGAACCAGCCGGCGCTGCCGACGTGTGTCTCCGCACCGTGGTTGTCCTCGGCCTCCAGCTACTCGTTCAAGCGGAGCCTGTGGGCGCTCTGCACGGACGAGAGCACAGCCCGGTTCAAGTCGAGGATGTCCGGTTCCGCCTGCCGGAGGGCCTCGATGGCAGCGGCATCCGCGCGCTCTGCGTCGAGTCGAGCCTCCGCCGCCCGGTTCAAGTCCAGGACGTCCGGTTCCACCTGCAGGAGGGCGTCGATGAGAGCGGCATCCGCGCGCTCTGCGTCGAGTCGAGCCTCTGCCGCCCGGTTCAAGTCCAGGATGTCCGGGTCCGCCTGCAGGAGGGCCTTGATGGCAGCGGCATCCGCGCGCTCCGCCTCAAGTTGAGCCTCCGCCGCCCGGTTCACATCCACGACATCTGGTTCCGCCTGCAGGAGAGCCTCGATGGCAGCGGCATGCTCGCGCTCCGCGTTGAGTTGAGCCTCTGCCTCCCGGTCCTCCTTTAGTATCGCCATGTTGAACCGCTGGTCCGCCTGCACCATGCGGGACTCGGACACCGGCACGAAGTCGACGTCCAACGTCTTATACCCATCGGGGGCCTTCTGCGCCGCGACCTCCGCCATGAACATTGGATCGGCTTCCTCCTCCTTGTAGCTTGGCTCTAGAGAACTCAGGGATTGGCCCGCCGCAAAGCGAGCTTGGGAACGGAGGTATGTGGCGCCGACCGCCACCGCGATTTCTGCGCGGCGCTCCGGCGTCAACATCTTGTAGTAAGTGATCTTGCGGCGCACCATGGCTTTCCGGCAAACTAGGGGACGCTTGATGCGGCTAGGGGATCGAAAGGTGGGGGAATGGGCTGGAGATTTGGTGTGGTTTTAGGGCAGTGGCTGGCGTAGGCCGAGCAGCGAAGGTTCTGGTGTGAATAGTGGTTCTGGTGACGACCGGTCAATCGGTTTTGACTGTACATCGCTCTTGTCGCGTTCGCATTGCAGCCCGGCACGCTGGACCCTCCACATCGCCCACCGAATGGAACACGCTTCGTCTTGGGTTTTCGCTCGCCTGTGGGACCGCAGTTGAGAGCAAACTGACGTCCCTCCCCCTCCCCCGCCCGCGTCATTTATTATACCACCACTCCCTCCATTTTATGCGGAGTAAATAAAAACAGAGGGAGTATTACTACTACCTCCCTCTTAGTTTACAAGGCGTGCGCGTACCCCTAGGTCGTCAATTTGACCAACCTAATACAAGTCATATATTACAAAAAATATACCAACATAAACTTCGGAGTTTCTACTTTCAAAAGATATAATTTTTGTGTTATATAGTTTATATTAGGGTGATAAAATTGGTAACCTAGGCATACGCGCATGACTTGTAAACTGAAACGGAGGTAGTATGGATGAGGATCCCCTGACGTGGCCGAACCCATTGAGTAACTGACATGCGGGGCCTAGCAAGCATGGGGTCCGCCAGTAAGTGACCGAAAGGGAGGGTAAGGCAGGGATACCTACGTCAGAGGATCCACTTCGACTATACTACTTTGACCAAATGTTAGAGTAATAATATATGACATGCAACTTACACAAATGTTAAAGTAATAATATATGACATGCAATTTACACAAAGCATACAGGGTCTAATGCGTTTTTCGAGGCTAACTTTGACCAAATGTTAGAGTAATAATATATGACATGCAACTTACACAAAGCATACGGTCAAATTCGTATGTGAAAGGAGTTTCCAATGATATAATTTTCACAATATACATCTCATGTACTATTAATCTTGTCAATAGTCAAATTTGAAACCATCTCGAGTACAAATCTAGGAGTACGTACGAATCTAACAATATTGATTGGGCGTTGTTGAATGTTGATACCTTTTTATCAAAGTAGATATACTTTGACTACACATAAAACTTATATGTAAACTACTCCCTCCTTCCATCTGTATAGGGCTTAATGCGTTTTCGAGGCTAACTTTGACCAAAAGGTAGAGCAATAATATATGACATGCAACTTAAATAAAGCATACCATCAAATTCTTATGTGAAAGGAGCTTCCAATGATATAATTTTCGCATGATACATGTCATGTACTATTAATCTTGTCAATAGTCAAAGGCGGTCTTGAAAAATGCATTAGGCCCAATATAGATGGAAGAAGGGAGTAGAAAGGATAGGAGGGAGTATATTGTATGTTCAAAAATGAAACGAACATTGAATACCCTTTATATATGATTTGCGGATGCTATGATCACTGGTTCAAAATTTTGAATTCGCCTTAGGTATCACTTGCCCCCACTCGTTCCCTCTCCATTTCATCTCGGGGTCCGAAGATCTATTGAAAGAGGACTAGGGTGGGTACATGTGAATGATACTCGGCGGAATGTTCAAATGAGGCATGCAGGAGGATGGACCCGACTGGAGGGCGACATGATCGATAGAGAAGAGGGTTGGAGAGGAATGAGAAATAAGAAAACGCCACATGACTATACTTGAACGGCTCAAATAAACAATAAGTTGTCTCTCTTGGCCTACATAGTGAAAGGCCTAATGCGCAACGCGGAGCACTGACGCTCGAATATGGCCGGGAAAACAGGGAAACAGACATGTGGGGCACACCCGTCGGGACGACGTAGCGCTGGCTAGTCCAATGGAGGAGCTGGCCCACGACCTCCTCGCCACCGACAACCGTTCATGTGGGTCGTTGGGGCCAACAACGAGGCGCAGCTCCAGCACCGCCTCTGGACACGTCGACCGCAGTGAGCGACAAGCTCATATTGTCGCTAGACACGGTCGGTTTCAGTTTGCCGAGGGTGGCGTTAGTGTTGTGGCACGACCAACGGTATGTTTGGTTTGTGCCCAAGGTTGCCCCATCAAAGCATTGGGTAGCCAAAATTTTGGTTGAGGTATTGGTTGCCCATGATTTGGTCGACATTTGCAAGAAAAATGAACTTGAGTTGGCTAGAGTTCATTGGCATGCCAAAGAAATGGCAACCATCCAAACAAAGACCAATCTTTTGGTCATGACCAAAATTTTGGCAAGATGCACTTTGGCCACAATCCAAACACACCCCAACACCCGGCTCGTCGAGGATGCGTGGGGCGCCGCGACGCGTCCGCGGAGTGGTGTAGCTCGGCCAACTGCATCCTCTGGACCTGAGGCCATGCCGGGTCGTCTTGCTTTTTCAATGACATGCGGGGATCGCATGTGAGCAAAGGGCATCTCCAACGTTGCCACGACCGCAGCTGACTACCCTGGCACACCAAAACCCTCGTCCCTCGCGCCGTCGCGCGGTGCGTTCCCAGCTGGCACCAGCTGCCCGCATTCATGTCGTCTGTTCGTATGTCGTCATTAAGAGGCTCGGTGCCCGAGGAACAACTTCAACGACTTAATGACACACCCGGACGCTTGGCCTCACCGGAATGCGCTACTTAAAGCGGCAACGCCCAGCTAACCTCCACACCATAGCGCATCGTCCTCCTACCTGGAATCACATCCGCCATGACCGCAAGCGCGAATGCTCTGCGGGAGAGCTTGTCTTCGGGGATGGAGGTCGAGGTCGCCGCCCTCGCTGAAGTCGTCGCACAAGCGGTGGCCACGCTGGCAGCCGACGACGGGAGCACCGTCAGCCACACGTCCTACTTGCCGTCGTCCAACGTCCGGCACCGCCGAGGTCGGGGACTCCTCCGAGGATGAGTAGGGCATGGGAGGCGGCAGGGCATGGTGTGCCAACTGGCCGGTCCATCTCCCGTGTTCTACTTTTCCTCGCCGGAGACCGCACCTTCACTTCACGGGTCTTGTTGGGGATATCACTACTGGGCGTAAACCGACCCACCTGGGCCGGGTTAGCTTCATCAATAGTTCCAGAGTGTTAAAGCCCAAGGAGTTATGTAAAGGCCCAAGGCCGTAATCGGTTCAAACACCTGTAGCCGTAAACCGGCTTGTATGTAAACTTGTATTGTAAGTTAGGAATAAGAAGAGACCAACCCGGTATGAGTATGAACCGGAGATTGGGACTCTGGGAACCGACGGGCGTCACCCGTGTATATAAGGGGATGACCCGATGGCGGTTCAGGGACAGACAATCACAACTCGAGGCCTAGGCGAAGCTATTTGCTCCCTAGTCATCGAGACTTCATCAATCCCATCACAAACTAGACGTAGGCTTTTACCTTCATCGAAGGGGCTGAACTAGTATAAACTCTATGTGTCCTTTGTCTCCGCTTTAACCCCTTCAAGTTAACCCGTTGCGATGGCTCCACGACTAAGTTCTTTGGCTAGGACATCTGCCGTGACAAACCCACGACAGTTGGCGCCCACCGTGGGGCTATCGCACGATGGTTTCGAGTTCTTGGAGGGCCGCTTCGAAGGACTCAAGGGATACGCCGTGGGCCGGATGACTAAGAGTCGTCGCGGCAAGATCTACATCGACGACGCAGGCTGGGGCCCCGAGGCCGGTTCAATCGAGTACGGGTACCGGGTCCCCTTTGGCGGTATACACGTTTTCATCGGCAAGATTGGTGAACCGGGCCCTGAGCTGGACACCTGCACCGACCTCATTGAGACAGCTTAGCGTGCGCGACCTGCCCGGGTTAAGCCAGCCGTGAAGCGTGCCTTTGTGGGAGTCATCCATGGAAGAAGCTATGAGGACGGATCAGCATCTGGTGGCGAAACCGTTGTTTATTCCGGCGACGAGTCGTCAACCGGGGAAACAGAGTCTCTATATCAAGTGCAAGATGGTCGGATTGGGGGCTGTTCCGATGGTGACAGTATTCCGGACCCCTCTGATCTGCCCAGCCGGGTCGGTATATTCATGGCCGGTACCCAGGCAGCGCCTCATTCATCGACGACCGCAGCAATAGTTTCCGGTTCAACGGCTGCCGGAGCAGGAGGCTCTGTGCGCCCGCCGGCTCAAGTGTTATCCGATCTGTTCGACGCGTTGGCTGCGCTCATGGCAGAGGCTAATCCAACGGATCAGGATGCTCATAATGCAGATATTGCAAAGGTGAGAGAATAGATTAACCAGGCTAAGGCGGATCTGGCAGCTGAGGAGGTCAGGATGACCGCGGAGCGAGCCGCTTTGGACGCGCAAGCTTATAAACTCATGCTGGATCAGAACGCTTCACAGGAAGTCATGAGGAGGAAATACCGATCTCGCCTGCCATCGGTCTTTGAAGGAAGGGATCTTTTAAATACCCCTGGAGCAGGGACCAGTAATCAACCAGTGGTAAACCGAGCCGAGGCACCCGGGACGGGCGCACCGGTTCAGCCCCGCATAATAGATCTGCCCCGTCATAACCCGGAGCCACCGATTGTGACCACACCTCCGGATCATTACTCCAACCCGATGGATAATCTTGTTGCAGCGGCAGCGTGTTTGGAGGCTATTCCAGTTGAGGGAGATTCATTACAGGCAATAGAGACACGCCGGGTCAAGGAACTCCTCAGAACGGCGCTGGTCCAACAGGAGGCGTATTCATACAGCCGTGAGCGGATTCATTCTACCCCACGGCCGAGCCGGAGTTATAGCAGACATATAGAGGAGCAGGCTGAGTCCAGTAATGCACGGCGTGGTGTGCCCCGTGGTAACAATCCGGCCCCCGATGCCCAAGAGTTGGTAGATCGGGCCCGTGCACGCAGAGAAGCCGAATTAGCAGCGCAACATCAGACCCGTCCGCTTATGCCGGTTCGTCCCACCACTTCGGTTGAACCGGGACTCACTTCCAGCGCTTTGGGGGTGCCTTGCCTTATCCCTGCTTTGCGCAATGTGCGCCTGCCTAAGGACTTCAAAGGGCCGCGCAAGGTACCGAACTACACAGCAGATCAACCCCCGGAGGCGTGGGTGGAGAGTTATGAGATGGCTATGGAGATGCTCGACGTGGACGAAGCGGCATGTGCAAAGTATTTTACTATGATGCTTGAAGGAACGGCCCGCACTTGGTTGAAGGGCCTGCCGCCCAATACCATCGGTTCATGGGCTCAATTGCGAGCCCGGTTTATTAGTAATTTCAAAGACACGTGCAAGCAACCCATGTCGATAGTGGACTTAGCTGCCTGCGTCCAGGCGGAAGGAGAGTCAACCACTCATTGGGTGCGCCGCGTTTCACAAATCTTGTACTCATCAGACCGCATCAATGCTGACACTGCGGTTGTAACCTTGGAAAGCAATTGCCGGTTTGGACCCCTGAAATTGAAATTAGGACGAATGAAGCGCCATTGCACTGACATGGGGACTCTCATGGCCGCTTTGGTAAAGTATGCTGATTCTGATAGTACCAAGGATCCCGAGTCTGATGATGAAAAGGCAGGGAAGGGAAAGAAGAACGGCAACTCCAAAGGTCAGCAGCATCACCCAGGGAGCAGTGTTGGAGGCAAGCATAAAGCGGATGGTAACATGGATTTTGTGGCCAACACCAATGTACAAAACAGGGGCCGGCAACGTAGGGGCAAAAACCGCGGAACAGGGCCCAACCCCAATCCGGAGCGCTTAAATAGTTTGTTAAACCAGCCCTGCCCAAAGCATGGGACAACGGAGGAACCAGCAAACCATCTGTGGAAGGATTGTTACATCATGCGAGAGTTCAAGAATTCCAACGCTTTCCGGTATGATCACAATCCTAGTGGCGGTTCTGGATCCGTGCCAAGCCACGGTGGAGGAAACTCCGGCTCAGGGTTTAACGGTAATCCGAGCGGGCATGGCAATCCGAGCGGACATGATAATCAACATAACCAAAATGACCAAGGGGGCTATAGACAGCAGCAGCAGTCGGGTTACCAGAGCAATCCAAAGCAGCTAAATAGTGGCCAATATCATGTGTTTACCACTAGCTTGGACAAGCGAGACCAGAAGATCCGGAAGAGGGCAGTTAACTCTGTTGAACCGGCTGTGCCCCAGTATTTGCGCTGGTCAGAGCAGCCGATCACATGGAGTAGAGAGGATCACCCTCCTCAGGTGGATAATCCGGGTCAGCTGGCTTTAGTGGTGGCGCCTCAGGTGGGAGGCTATATGTTCACCAAGGTGCTCATGGATGGGGGTAGCAGTATTAATATCCTATATTATGAGACCTTTCGACGTATGGGGCTCAACGATAAAGATCTACGGCCTACGAACACGGTTTTCCATGGCGTGGTACCGGCAAGTCTGCATATCCCGTAGGCAAGATAGCGTTGGAGGTGGCTTTCGGAGATGATCACGATTCCCGATCAGAAACGCTGACGTTTGAGGTGGTGAAGATTCAAAGCCCATATCATGCCTTGTTTGGTCGACCGGCTTATGCCAAATTCATGGCACGACCCTGTTATGTATATCTGCAGCTCAAGATGCCGGGTCACAAGGGAACCATCACAGTTCACGGAAGTCGCAAGATCGCTTTAGAGTGCGAAGAAGGAGATGCTGCCTATGCGGAATCGGTTTGTGCTACTGAGGAGCTCAAATACTACAAAGATAATGTTGATCCGACAGATATGACTCCTTTAAAAAAGCCTACTACGGAGCATGATCCGGCTTTGAAATTCACATCAGCCGCAAAGACTAAGCTTGTTGACTTCATGGCTGGTGATTCGTCCAAGCAATTCAGCATCAGTGCCAATCTGGATCCGAAATAGGAAGGCGCGCTCATCTAGTTCATCCGTGAGAATCGGAACATCTTTGCATGGAAGCCCTCTGACATGCCAGGTGTACCGAGGCGACTTGCTGAGCACACCCTTAATGTGGATCCTAAATACAAACCGGTGAAACAGTTCCTCCGTCGGTTCAACGAGGAGAGGAGAAAGGCTATCGGTGAAGAGGTGGCCAGGCTTTTAGCAGCTGGCTTCATCGTCGAAGTTTTCCACCCTGAGTGGCTTTCTAATCCGGTGCTGGTCCTTAAGAAAAACGGTACTTGGCGCATGTGTGTGGACTATACGGATCTTAATAAGGCCTGCCCTACATACCCTTTTGCCCTCCCCCGTATTGATCAAATAATTGATGCTACAGCGGGTTGCGAGCGTTTGTGCTTTCTGGATGCATACTCCGGCTATCATCAGATTAAAATGGCAGTTAAGGACCAGGAGAAGACGGCGTTCATTACTCCCTTTGGAGCCTTCTGTTATGTGTCTATGCCTTTTGGGCTCAAGAGTGCCCAGGCAACCTATCAACGGTGTGTGCAAAATTGTCTCCACAAACAGATTGGCCGTAATGTACATGCCTATGTGGATGATATTGTGGACAAGTCAAGGAAGAAGGAGACGTTGGTCGATGATTTGAAGGAGACCTTTGATAACCTAAGGACATACAAGATGATGCTCAATCCGGCCAAATGTGTCTTTGGTGTACCAGCTGGCAAGCTATTGGGTTTTCTAGTGTCCAACAGGGGAATTGAGGCTAATCCGGAAAAAATCACGGCTATCACCTCTCTAGCTAAACCAAAGTGTATCAATGACGTCCAACGTCTGGCAGGCCGAATTGCTGCGCTGAGTCGGTTTATCAGCTGCCTCGGGGAGAAGGTAATTCCTTTATATCAAATGTTGAAGAAGACGGATCAATTCGTCTGGAATTCTGCCGCTGATCAGGCGTTCGAGGACCTAAAGAGACAGTTGGCTAATCCGCCCGTACTCGCCGCCCCCATTGATAAGGAACCATTGTTGTTGTACGTTGCTGCCAATGCTCGCGCGGTCAGTGTGGCTATTGTGGTAGAGCGGAAGGAGGCAGGCAAGCAATACCTAGTTCAGCATCCGGTTTATTATATCGGTGAGGTGCTTATTGAATCCAAACAACGATATCCGCATTGGCAGAAGCTAGTATATGGAGTTTTTATGGCAAGCCGGAAGCTGAAGCAGTATTTTCAAGGGCATCCCATCACGGTGGTCAGTTCTGCTCCTTTGGGTGATATCATCCAAAACCGAGAAGCAACTGGTCGGATTGCCAAGTGGGCTATTGAGCTTGGACCGCACGGTTTAAAGTATGTGCCTCGCACTGCGATAAAGTCACAGGCACTGGTGGATTTCATCAATGATTGGACGGAGTTGCAAGTCCCCGAAGAGAAGCCGGATCACACATATTGGACCATTCATTTTGACGGATCACGTCAATTGGAAGGCTCGGGGGCTGGAGTCATATTAACTTCCCCACGAGGTGATAAGTTTTGTTATGTTCTCCGTTTAATGTTCCCTTGTACTAACAATGCAGCAGAGTATGAGGCCTTGCTCCATGGCCTCCGGATGGCTAAGGAGATGAATTTAAGCCGGGTTAAGTGCTTTGGCGACTCTAATCTGGTGGCCCAACAGGTGTCCGGTACATGGGACTCTAAAGATCGACTCATGGCTGCTTATCGTCGTGAGGTTGATGTGGTCGCGGGTCACTTCAAAGGGTATCAGGTGGACCATGTGGACCGACGAAAGAACGAGGCGGCAGACGCTTTAAGTCGGCTAGGTTCACAGCGTAAACCGGTACCACCTAATGTGTTCCTTGATGTGCTTTACAACCCATCGGTTCAACTGCCGGGTGAAGCGGATTTGGCGGTTCCTGACCCAGAGGCTCAATTGGTGGCGGCGCTACATGTCATCCCGGATTGGACGCTTCCTTACCTGGCGTACATGAACCGAGGCGAGTTGCCAGAGGACGAGACTCTGGCCAGGCAAATAGTACGGCGGTCTAAGTCCATGATAATTGAAAACGGCGAGCTGCATCATCGCAGTGTGACAGGAGCGTTTCAACGATGTGTATCTCCTGAGGAAGGCCGTGAAATTTTGCTTGAGATCCACGAAGGAGATTGTGGTCACCACGCCGGTTCAAAGTCTTTAGTGGCAAAAGCATTCCGTCACGGTTTCTATTGGCTGACTGCTCATGCTGATGCGGAGGATCTGGTCAGACAATGTGATGGTTGTCAAAAATTCTCAAGACGCGCTCATGTTCCGGCTCAAGAAATGAGGATGATTCCAATTACTTGGTCGTTTGCAACCTGGGGGCTGGATATGGTCGGGCCTTTCAAAAGGTCCAAGGACAAGAAGACCCACCTTCTGGTGGCGGTTGATAAATTTACAAAGTGGGTAGAGGCAGAGCCCGTTAGCAAGTGTGATGCGGCCACCGCGATTCAGTTCATCAAAAAAGTGATTTTCCGGTTTGGTTTTCCTCACAGTAACATCACAGATAATGGTACCAATTTATCTAAAGGTGCCATGAAAGAGTTCTGCGAACGAGAGCACATCCGCCTAGATGTCTCATCAGTGGCGCACCCACAGTCCAACGGTCAAGCAAAAAGAGCTAATCAGGAGATCTTGAGAGGCATCAAACCCGGCTTATGGTTCCTTTGCAACGGACGCCGGGTTATTGGGTCGAAGAGTTGCCCTCTGTGTTATGGAGCATCAACACCACGCCTAACAGGTCAACTGGGTATACGCCGTTCTTCATGGTTTATGGAGCAGAGGCAGTTCTTTCTAGCGACATCCGTCACGATTCACCTCGTGTGGCGGCTTACGTTGAAGCAGACAACGAAAGCTCTCGACAGGACGCTTTGGACCGGCTAGATGAAGAGCGAGACATAGCAGCTGCCCGCTCGGCGATCTACCAACAGGATCTTCATCGCTATCACAGTCGTCGGATCAGGACCAGAACCTTTCAAGAAGGAGATTTGGTGCTTCGACTTATTCAAGATCAGACCGAGATGCATAAATTGTCTCCACCTTGGGAAGGGCCTTTCGTGGTTAGCAAGAATCTGCACAACAGATCATACTACCTGATAGATGTTCGAGAGCACAAAGACTCACGCAAATCAGGGCAGGAGACCGACAGGCCGTGGAATATAGCTCATCTTCGGCCTTACTATACTTGAGTCATGGGCTCTGCTTATGTACATATCATGACAATGTATATATTATAATAAACCGGATCCTCAGCTAAAGCGGGGTATCTGTTCTTTTATATCATGTGTGGTTACATGGAGTTGTTTTCAAACAACATCCGGTTTACCCCTTGCAAGTCTTAACAAGATCACTTGAGGCTTCCTGTTCAAACATAGGTCGTATTCGAACCAAAGAGAACATAGCTATCCTTATAAGGTCATTTGGGGGCTCGGTCATGTTTGAACCGATGCAATGCCTCTTGGCCAGCGAAAGCCACTAGAGTCATTTGGGGGCTCGGTCGTGTCCGAACCGATGCAATACCTCTTGGCCGGCGAAAGCCACTAGAGTCATTTGGGGGCTCGGTCGTGTCCGAACCGATGCAATACCTCTTGGCCGGCGAAAGCCACTAGAATCATTTGGGGACACGGTCACGTCTGAACCGGTCACGCCTCTTGGTCGGCCTACGGGCCTTAGATTCATTTGGGGGCTTGGTCGAACCCAAACCATAGCAATGCCACTTGGCCGGCGTAATGCCACGCGTCATTTTGGGGTCCTGGCTGACTGGCACCACACTACAACAGGACCCCCACTATAGCAACACATCTTTCCGTATCTAAAAGTGCATATATGCGTTGTTAGTGTCTTTACCAACGGTTTAGGATGCGTAGCCTTATCCAGTGTTGCTAGCGCAAATTCTAACGCTTATACTACCGTTGGTAAAAGGGACCGTTGCAAGACTACAACACATAAAACAGACCCACGCAACACTTCTATACGTTGGTGCTTAATGTACACGAAGCAGGATCCCATTGCTTGGCAACGAAGAATTTGCAACGTTCCAAGCATTGATACTTATATACTGTGAATAATAATATTATATATATATATATAATATTGCCAGTAATTAAATTAACCCTACACGTAATGGTGATAATTATGTACATGTGAAGAAAAACAGAAGAATATACTCATGGGAGGAAGAAGTCATATATTAGATAAAACTGTTGGATTACAATAGTGGATATTACACAAGGAACATCATCCAAATGTGATGCGTAATCCAAATATTTTCTTGACAGCGGAATTTAAACTAAAAGCATCCATCAATATCCATACAACTAATCTAAAAGTTAACCGAGGAACATCATCCAACAAGAACATCATCCCTGAAACTTAACCAAAACTAAAGCATCCATCATCATCATCATGAACAGGACATCATCATCATCATCATCATCATCTTCGCAGTATATTTGCAACACACCCATATAATCATCCATTTATCCTTTGAATCTACAAACAAACAAAATGAATTGTTAACACACAATGCATTGACAAGATGCAAGTAGTGACAGAAGGATGTTAGTCATTCTATCTGCTAGTATATCTCTATATGCAAACTCCAGAAATTCATCTACACCAGGTGAGTACTGTGTACTTTCTCTAGGAAATCACAATGGTAATTTGGTCGATTCTAAAACCATTGCACACTGCATAAAAATAACAAATATTACTGCAGTTGTAACCATGAATGAATTGCAAAAGCTTAGCTTGTTAATATCTTGTTTACGGTATAAGTTCCTATCATCATACAACAGAAATTCACAATTATATTGTTTTCGACGATGCAAGGATCGTCCTCCCAGCGATTGCAACATAGCAGGCAGAATTTTTTTCAAACATTGTAAAAAAGCTAGTAAGGTTACTCTACTATATGCATACTAGTCGTCAACGTTTGCATGGGCTAACATTTTTGTGTTTCACATTGTTAGCTGGGAATAAGTACTATGGTGATCTGAAATTGTTAGCTCAGATCTGACATCAGTAATGATACGCTATTTCTCTTTAAGAAAAAAGAATATGAGAGAAATTATGTATGCTTGGAGGCCAGATGTCTCCCCGACTGATGAGGTTGGAGAAAGGAGGTGTTGCAGCATACAATTATTAGAACGCTTGGTCACTGCAAAGTCATGAAACAATCAATAAAAAAACATCCAAAACAAATTGTGAGTAAAATTTGATAGTGAAAACACACTCGATGAGAAATTTATAAATGTAAAAATTATATAAGATCATCACGACTTAATTTAAGGGGTTCATGTTGTATATCAAGCCCGATATTTTACAATATTCAGCTTGTATTAGTGACACTTGCAGCAAATACCTTACTGTATATATACAACTGGATATTCGACTCTAGATACATATCAAATATGTCGAATATTTTACACGATAGGATTTCTCTGAGTCATCCACTATGTTTTACCATGTACATCTCTTCTTTTGACTAAAGTATACACTGTCAGCACCCTGTAAATTCCTACTATAAATATATACCAAAGGACACGTCACGGAGTTGAATTCTGTTATCACGTGGTAGAAAACTACAGCACTATAATGGGATAATATGCGAAGTTGCTGGAGAAAGAAGAGAGATGAAATCGACATGAGCAAACTCCAGCACAATAATGGGCTAATGTGCATGCGTGCATGCGTGTGTGCTTATGTGGCTAAGAACTTAATTAACGAAGCCATAAAATTATTTTGGCTAACCTTATACATGACCTATTAAATTACCACTACCACAGATAATTATTTGTGTTTGTCCTTCCTCAACGGCAGCACATATATTTTCACATTCAGAAAAAACAAGCTATGATGAAACTGACCTTGTTAGATAAAATATAAGGTAGAATTTGTAATTGTCAAGGTCTTCCTCTCCTCTGCTTGCATGCCACATACCTGCACTGGTACACAGTGCTAATTAGCTCAAGTAAACATTTGTTTTCTTGGAAACTGAAAAGAAACCGCGATAATTTATGTGCAGCAAATACAATAGAACAACATATGTTTTCTGATACATAGTGATATCATTTTTACAAATTGCACAAACAATTATAATTAAGAAGTACCTCAAAATATTAAGAAAGGTATATAAAAAATCTACCAAACATAAGGACCATCATAATTTTTATACTGTGAGCTTATGCTTTTGCACATGCATCACACAGACTAGTGGGACTATATATGTATATAATTATATTAACTATTGTGTATAAAGAAATAGCCACCATGCTAATATTAAACTAATCGTGCACCTGCAGACATGTATGAACTAGCTCAGACACTGAAGCATCACACGCAAGTTAATTAGGCTACAGTTATGGATGCAATTTAATAGAATTAGCGCTTACACCATGGGTGGAGGCACGGTCATGCGACCAATTAGACCTCTGAGCAGATATGATTAGAAAGAAAGAGATCCCATTGCGTAATGAACTAACAAACATCTAAGTTACGGCGGTCAGGTAGTCAGGCCTGAGTAGATGGCCGTGATACAGGACTCGGATGTTCACACTTCTACAACAACTCTGCGTAAAGTTCTCACTTCTACAACAACTCACTGGAACATGTGAACACTACTACCTACTTCAGCTGTAATAAGGTTTAAAAAGGATTTTTCCAATAGAAATATGACTGTATGACGGAGTGACTGATCAGGCCTACATCTTGGCACGTAAGCAGAAAGTGGAACTTTGAATCATCAACATCAACCACGAGACTAAGACAACAAGCCTATTATACAATCAGTCAATCAATCACGTAACCAACAACAGCAACCAATGACTGCATAATCAAGTTTCACTTACATGGGCTCGTGACAGGCTCCTAAGCCATAACTAAAATCAGTTTAATCATAGCAAGATGCTTCAGCTAGAAGCTCCCCTCCGCACCTACCATCTATTCAACCTGTCGGTCATTATCAGGGACTGGCATGTCGTAAGTAGCAATTCCCAACTAGACTGAAGTGAAGCAGAGCAAGATGGGGAAAATTAAATTGGGAGAAGAGAAGCGGTCCGGCTCACCACGGTCGCGCGATCGCGAGGGTGGTTGTAGTGGTAACTCTGCCCGTAGCCGCATGCCCTCGTGCGGAGGTAGTAGATGCAGTTGGTCGTCGAAAGGGAGCGGTGACGGGAGGGACGGCGCGACGGGAAGCAGGTCGCAGGGGAGTGTTGACTAGCGACGGCGCGCCATGATGGAGGATCGCAGAGGGAGTCGTGAGGACCTGAGGAGCGGCCTTCCAGGGTGGAGGATCGCAGGGGAGTGGTGACTGGTGAGAGGCGGCGCTCCAGGATGCAGGTAGGCCGAGGGGCGGCGGCCGGCGTGGGATCCTATAGGATCGAGAGGAATAGGGAGGCTGGGGAAAGGTAATGACCTAGATTAATCGTGAAAGCCAACTTGGGCCGGTCTAGACAAGAGGCTGGGTTAGTGCGTTGGGCTAGTTGTGGCCGGTTGCAATCTACAACGCATATTCTACAATACTTATTATTCGTATCTATTGTGAATTTTGCAACATACAGTCAAAACGTTGTAGAATATATGTTGCTTTATAGCGGGTTTTCTTGTAGTGCCATCGCTACGCCTTCGGGGGGCTTGGTTGCGTCTGGCCATGGTAATTCCATCTGACCAAGCTCAATAGAGCTCTTCTTTTGCAAAAGTTCTTGGTCACCGCTTTTGCTTCTTTCCTTTTTAAAGAGTTGATAATTTATTGCGTTTCTCTTAAACCGACAATATTTTGCACCGGTTCAACATAGCCAATTTGGCGGAACACGGCCCTCTTTTTCAAAACCTGAGATTGTTACCTTGGTTTGATTTTTTCTGTTAAACATTCTTTTTGAGTAACAA
Source organism: Aegilops umbellulata (assembly GCA_032464435.1). Classification (NCBI taxonomy): domain Eukaryota; kingdom Viridiplantae; phylum Streptophyta; class Magnoliopsida; order Poales; family Poaceae; genus Aegilops; species Aegilops umbellulata. The sequence goes on along the minus strand of CP136055.1, from coordinate 376,443,232 downwards.
AAAGGTTACTATCATCAAAGCACGGTTTGCATCATAAACCGGTGTTATATACACAGGAGCTCGGTTCTCCCATGACGGTTTAAGAGTTATCAACTCCCGTTTCAAGATTGGCTAACAAATGCCTATTTTATGCCCATTATATGGCAGGTATTTTGTATCAGACATTAATCATACTTCCAAAGTTTCCTTGCGTATCTATATATAAAGATTCACAAACCGGATGGCGGTACAACCGCCCTGGTAGGTTAAAATTTTGTGATTGCAGGAGATATAAGCTGGCAACGATAATTTTCCAAAGGAAGGTATTAGTACTGATGCGCGAAGGCATCTCATGAAGCATAAAGTGCGGTCTATCCTATTACAAGGCAACATGGTGCCCAAATAAGATGATTGTTTCTTGACAAAGTATCAAAAGGAAGCTAGTTAAAGCTGCCCTCGGTTCACGCCTGCGTGCCATCTCGGTTTGATGGTTCTGGATCATCCTGCGCCGCTTCAGCTTCTTCCTCCCTACCCAGCGGCTGGAAGTCAACAGTGGTCCAGTCAATCCCCATTAATGCTTGAAAAACAGCCTCTTCATGTATCAGGGATGATGGTTCAATATCAGGGGCATAGGTGTGCTTACGGATTGGAGGAATTAAGTTTTCCGCTTCAGGGATTGGCGCAGCTACCCGCTTATTCTGATCATCATACTAGGCTTGATAATGGGACAAGTTTGCCTCTTCTACCAATTGGCATGCCAGAGGGCGCACTGCCCGGTTTATCTTTCTTAATTCCTCTTCATCGAATTCGGAGCCATCCTCCTTCAAGCTAGGGTAGCCTTGAGCCGCTTCAACGGGATCAAAATCGGGCACCCACGCTTTGGCCCGGATTAAGGCATTAATGGCTCCGGTTCGAGCAGCAGACCTTTTTAACTCTTCAATCCAAGCTGGGAGCATGGACAATCTCTTCAGTGTGTCCTGGATCAATGTGGGTGCCGGATTGTTATGTGAAGCACATGTGATAATCCGCTGCGCGCCCGTATACAGCTGCTCGACTAAAGAATAGACGGCTTTCAGCTTCATACGCACATCTGATCCCAAGTGATTGATGCGAGTGCCTGTAATACGGTCAGCAGTTTACAAACCGAGCTATTTTATAGGAGAATCAAGGTTTTTACACAAATCACAAGAGGCTTACCAAATATGGCTGCAATCATTGCGTGCACTTGTCGGTTCACGCTGGTTAATTCATCCGTTACCGGTTTAAGGGCAGCTTCTGCATTTTCAATCTTCTTGGTTAAAGCGGCCTTCTCTGTGGCCCGGTCAGCCCGCTCTTTCTTCAAACCTTCCTTTAATTGTTCCATACTGCCTAAAGCGATGGTTAGTTCCTCCTTGGCCTTGGAAGTTTCTGCTTGCTGGGACTTCAAATTCTCTTGAAGATCAGTGATTTGGTTCTCCTTGACTTTCAGTTCAGCCTGCAGTTCGACGGTTATACGGTTTAACAAAGGAAGTACCAACCACAATACAAGTATTCAGCTTGGCACTTGGGGGCTAATGCCTATTTGATCTCCAGCCATCAGTTATTCATCAAAGTCCCAAGCACAATACAAGTATTCAACTTGGCACTTGGGGGCTAATGCCTATTTGATCTCCAGCTATCAGTCATTCATCAAAGTCCCAAGCTCAATACAAGTATTCAGCTTGGCACTTGGGGGCTAATGCCTATTTGCTCTCATGATAATTCGGATGCTATGGTACGAAGATTACAAGTGTCGATTCAATCATGTTAAAGTTAAACCGACCCTTGGGGGCTACGGTGGTAAGAAGCAGGAGCGACAGCATGGAAAGTACCTCGAATTTGTCTTTCATCATCTTCACAAGATTGGCTTCATAGTCACGGCTGGTATATAGCCGGTTTAAATAGCCAGAGTAAATGTCTTGAGCACCAAGAGCAGAATACGTTGCCATATCAACGTCCCATTTACCTTTGCTCAGAGCAGAAAGTTCTTGTTTAGCAGTGTGCTTGGCTAAAGCGACGGGATTTCCCGGTTCAGTACGACCTATGCCAGTAATTATGACTTCATCATCCTTGAGGTCGCTGGTTTGGGCCGGCACGGTCGGTTTATCGGCAGGCTTTGAGAAATTGATGGTTTTCTCGGTACGAATTGGACTGCTTGGCTGATCCATAGGGCCGGAGGGATTAACAGAACCCTCTTCAGGAGCAACAACTTCATCTCTTTCTGGTGGGTCATCAACTACGTCTTCGTGGATGGTCGCTTCAACGTTCGGGATAGTGTCCGGTTCAGGAGGAGCATCTTCTTCAACTATTTTATCCTGGCGAGCTTTCTTGCTTGGCCTCGGTTTGGCCCTGAAAGAAGCAGCAAAGTTAAAGACAGTATATATTGGAGGTTATAAAAATCAATAACTTGATGACAAGAGCAAAGCTTACCCAAGCACGGTTTTGAGTGGAGGCAGCTGAGTGCCAGTTGACTCGCTAGAAGATGAATGCGAGGTGACCTGATAATCGGAGTCAGACGGATTAAGCGGTTGACGGAAACATCCCGCTTTAGGACAAATATTGAAAAGTGAATTAGAGACCTCTGAGCGACGTCTCCGAACCGGGTTATTCGGTAAACCGGCGGAGGTAACTACCTGGCCGCTATGTCGGGTTGTACGGCGCACCTCATGCTGACGGGTCTTCATAAGAAAGTTGGGATCCAAGTAAGCAAGAGGATGGGAAAATCTAACTTTGCGGTTTGCCTGACGGATTTTGTGTGAAGGCAGAAGGCTTGAATCAGAAGAAAGAGTAATTACCTCAACATCATTAGCGTGGCTAGCTTCAGCATCATCCTGACAAATTGTATCATCAATAAATTGCACAAACAGTAAACCGAGAGAATCAAGTTCAGCTTCAAGATCCGGATTACCCACATCATCATCAGCAGGAGGGTCAGAGGAGGCTGTGGTTTTCCTCTTATGAGCAGACTTTTTCACGACCCTTGTCTTAGGCCGGTTTGTCTTTTCCGGTTTATCTGCCTTCTCTTGCGGGAGCTTTTTACTCCAAAACGGATCATCACCCTGCACAGATGAATATTGATATCAGTACTAAGTGAGTACAATAGTATAAGACTTAATGAAAAGGGAGTTCAGGTTTACCGCCGGCGGCTTGTTGATGGCGTAGAAGGGCAGAAGCCCGGTTTTTGCGCAGACACATTCCGGTTCATTCAAAATTTTCTTTACGGCTTCGGTGACCTCCTCGTCAGTAAGTTGGATGTTTACATGACGTAATGGATCGTCAACACTGCCTGTATACTCACACATTAAACCGGAACACCGGCTAAGGGGCAGTATACTCCATGATATCCAGCAGCGGGCAAGATCAACTCCTGTTAGACCGTTGGCCATAAAGGCACGGAGCTTGGACAATTGAGGAGCATACTTCAACCTCTCTTTGCCGGTCAACCGTTGGGGAAAAGGATGGGTGTTGCTAAGCCGTTCGAGACGGAAACCGGGCAGGATGTTCTCATTATCTGGGGAGGTGTCTTTGCAGTAAAACCAGCTGTTGTTCCATTCTTGAGGATGACTATGCAGTTTAGCATGAGGGTAAGTGACCTCTTTCCTCTTTTGGATGGACACGCCGCCCAGTTCCATATTAGAACCGTCAGGAAATTCGGTACGACGGTTTAGATGGAAACAGTCCCGGAATAACTCAACTGTGGGTTCCTCTTGAAAGAACACCTCGCAGAGTACTTGAAAATGACATATATTGGTGACAGAATTGGGACCTATATCTTGCGGGTGGAGTTGGAAGTTAGCCAAGACATCACGGTAAAATTTTGAACCGGGCGGATTAAAACCACGGGCTAAGTGATCTGCAAAGACCACGACTTCTCCGTCTCGAGGGGTAGGGGGGCACTCCTTGCCTGGGACCCTCCAGTGAATATCTTTCCTGCTGCTTAAAGCGCCGGTCAGAACCAGATTGTTCAATTGAGTTTCCGTGACCCGAGAAGGGGCCCAGTTGCACTCGTACACTTGTTTAGCCATGAGGAAGTCTACAAGATGAAAATGATCCCGGTTCAAGATTGTGTTGTACAACTATCAATGCTAAACCGGAGGAAGTCAATCATAAACCAACATTGGTAAAGCGATGCGGTTCATCAAGGGGTTACTGGCGGTTTAATAAGGGGACTAATGGTATGTATTGATTTGGTAATCCTCTCCATCCAAGTTAAACCGCTAGGTCTAAAAACCGTGGAATAATGGAATTATAAATGCACAAGTATGCAGAAACAGGTTTCATACAACCTTATTATAGCAGCAGGATCTAAAGGGATCTTGCAAAAAAGTAAAATATTCATGATTTAAAGGAAGCTTTGTAAGAACAGCGAGAGAAAGCTATGGATCAGATCTACAGTCCAGGTGCGTCGCGGTAAAAGCAGATGCTGGAGACTACCGTTATACGGTGTAAAGGTTATGGGATCATCCGAAGATACAGTTCAGTCGAAACTGAGGCGGACGAAGAACGCGAAGAACACCATAAACAAAGTAAACCCTAAGAGGCGGATCTAAGTTGAGAAGGCGGAGATCTTACCGGAGCTCGGAGGGATACGGAAGGACGCCGCCGTTCTCTGGTACAGTCAGGTTGATGCAGCGGCCCGAGACGACGCGGAGGTCAGCGACAGCAGTGGAGCTTCGAAGCTGGCGGCGCGGAGAAGACGAAGAGGGAAGAGATGAAGGGGAAAGAGAAAGGACCCTTCACCCCTATTTATGAGGCAAAACACATGCGTCAGGCGCGCGAATCCAGGAGCCACAGAGTTTGGAAGCAGAACTGTCGCCTCGATTGTCGCAGAGCTATTAAATAAGAAAGTATCATTTCACAAATGACAGTTGACGTCATCCCGGTTTACAACAATCAGAGAAGATGATGGCACAACGGTTCAACAATTACGAGAAGATGTTGAAGGTGAAGTTTTCTGCTAAGGATTGACATGAACTCATTCAAATCAATCTGGGGCCTAATGTTGGGGATATCACTACTGGGCGTAAACCGACCCACCTGGGCCGGGTTAGCTTCATCAGTAGTTCCAGAGTGTTAAAGCCCAAGGAGTTATGTAAAGGCCCAAGGCCGTAATCGGTTCAAACACCTGTAGCCGTAAACTGGCTTGTATGTAAACTTGTATTGTAAGTTAGGAATAAGAAGAGACCAACCCGGTATGAGTATGAACCGAAGATTGGGACTCTGGGAACCGACGGGCGTCACCCGTGTATATAAGGGGACGACCCGATGGCGGTTCAGGGACATACAACCACAACTCGAGGCCTAGGCGAAGCTATTTGCTCCCTAGTCATCGAGACTTCATCAATCCCATCACAAACTAGACGTAGGCTTTTACCTTCATCGAAGGGGCCGAACTAGTATAAACTCTCTGTGTCCTTTGTGTCCGCTTTAACCCCTTCAAGTTAACCCGTTGCGATGGCTCCACGACTAAGTCCTTTGGCTAGGACATCTGCCGTGACAAACCCACGACAGGTCTTGAACCCCGCCACCGTACATGGAGATCACAGATGGAGGACGTCGGTCGCCGCCGTAGAATAGGTTTAGGGTCGGGTTTCTTTTATTTTTTTGTCCTATAAAAGTTCGTAATGTAATGAAAATCTGTCGTGTTTGCATTAATCTCGGCCGGTGTATATGAACTTTCACAATAATATACATATTGTAGGAGTACTAGCAAGATGCCCGTGCGATGCACGGAAGATCAAGATCTTGTGGGAGAAAAGGATGAACAAGGGAAAGCCTTATCTGCAAATGTGGAGAGGACTGTGGGTAAATTGTCATAATTTCCTTCCTATCCGTTAGATATAGATTGGACGGCCTATATAGCAGGATCAGACACATCTTTCTACATCTACGGGAACCTACGAAAGGGTTAACGTAAATTGCCTCTCTCTCTCCTCCCCTGATTTTCATGGTGGTGGGCCCCTCCCTCCCCCCAATCTACAACCAACAGCTCACACGTTTCACATTAAGTTAATTACGTAACTGGGATTATGTAGGTGTAGCATTACTCGTCCTAAAAAACCCAACTAAGCCAACCTCCCAGCATATCGCGCGGGAACAGACCCGGCCTCGCCGTTTTAGCCGGGATTACCGGATTACTAGTAGTAGTATCGATGGATCGCGCGAAGCAACATTTTTTTGTGGGGGCGAAGCACCTAGTTTAAAAGGAAAAAATGCGGTACACTCACAGCACTCCTGTCGTGGTCGCATTGCACCCCACACACGTTCGGTCCTGGACACGGCTCACGCAAATGGAACGCGCTTCGGCTTGCCTCTTCACTGACACGTGGGACTGCACTTGGAGAAACCGACCATGCACCAAACTCCCTCCGCCCACCCCGCGAAAATCCTCCCCCCCCCCACACCCAAAAATTCCCCCCAAATCCAATTCAACCGCCCTTCGGCCAACTAGCCAATAATATTCCCCAAACCCCCCTTCCCCCCTGTCCCCCTCCACTCCATTCGCTCCGCGAAAGCCGCCCTCCCCGCCGCGCCGATACGTCGGCACCGCGGTTCGGCGATCCTCTTGCTCCCACAGTACGCTCTCGTAGACTGCCCTCCTCTAGCCGCGCCGCCACCTCTGGCTACGTTCTTGTGGAGGCGCACGGCGGTCAGCGCCGCCACCGCTGGCGACGTTCGTGTGGAGACGCACGGCGGTCAGCTTCTCCCACGGTACGCGCATTCTAGACTGAGTCCCCATTCATGTTGGTGTAGCGCTGAATGTTAGCTGATAGACACTGTTAATCTCACTGTTTGCCGAAGTAGTTTACTGTCAATATGCTCTGCTTAAGAAGCTTCCTTGCCCTATTCTGCACTCAATCTGCTTAGCTGAGATGGCATGCCAAGGACGATTAGTTGCTAAAATATCCTGCCATATATTTATTGTGACGTAGATTGCCATGGTCTAGTAGCCAATCTGTTAGGTGAAATAGCTCTACACCGTTTTATACTCGATCTTTGTTGCTGCGACAGCCTTCGATAGTTTGATGGCTGTGTGCTCAGCCTCATTGACTGCTGAAACAGCCTGCCATAATTGGGCACTCAAATCTGTTTGCTGAATTAGCTTTACATATATTTCGTTACTTAGATCTGCTTGTCCAAATATCTTGCCATAGCTTTAGACATCTACCTAGGTATTTTTTTTCTGGACTTCATAAAAAAGCATATATGTTTTCCTATAATATCTAGTAGAAGAACTAATTTGTATGTCTAACAGATGGACAGGACTTGGATAACTTCTGCTCGAAGATTCTCCGCTGCATATGTCGAGGGGGTTGAAAACTTCATGAACTTTATCAGAGCTGAGTACGGTGGTCCGAAATCAGATGTGCTCTGCCTGTGTAGCAGTTGTATGAATTCAGTTACAAGACCCCAGTCAACTGTGCAAAATCATCTAAAATTGTATGGGATGTCGGTCACATATACTAGGTGGGTTCATCATGGTGAAGCTGTGAATGTCAATGTTATTGACTACGTGGAAGCAGCAGATCACCATCTTGATCTGCCTGATGCTCAGGTGGAAGAGGAGGAGGAGGTGGTGGTGGCGGAGCCAGTGAGTTTGACCAACATTGAAACAATGCTACGAAATGCTCGTGCATTCCGTGAACTTTCACCTGCAGAAGAAAAACGGTGGGCCCGCATGTTGGAACAATGCAATGTTGCTGTCACCCCAGGAAATAAACTGTCAGTATTCTCAGCTATGGTCACCTTTCTTCAGGTGAAGACATCTGAGCGGATGACCAACAAATCATTCGATGCGATGTTGGCTGCTTTCCGCGAATCTTTCCCAGATGCGTCTGAGCTGCCACACACCTACAGTAAAATGAAGAATTTTCTTCGTGCAGTTGGAATTGGATATGATATGATCCATGTTTGTAAGAATAATTGTGTTCTGTTCCGGAAGGATTATGCCAACTTAAGTGAATGCCTGAAATGCTAATCATCAAGATGGAAAGATGGTGATGCTGTGAAGAGGATTCCTCATAATGTTTTGAGACATTTTCCAATTACACCAAGATTGCAGAGGTTGTTTCATGATGCTGAAACAAGAGAGGATGCACTGTGGCATTCTAGGAACCAGGAGTACAGAGATCAGAATGTAATGAGCCATCCATCTCATGGTAGTGAGTGGAAAAGCTTCAATGATAAACACAAAGAGTTTGCTGCTGACCCGAGAAACATTAGATTTGGCTTAGCTTCAGATGGATTTAACCCATTTGGCCACCAGAGCGCCACATACAGCATGTGGCCAGTGCTTGTTATCCCTTACAACATGCCTCCAAATGTGTGCACCAAAGAATCAAACTACATGATGGCCTTGCTCATCCCAGGTCCAAAAAGTCCTGGAAAGGATTTTGATTTGTTCATGGAGCCTCTTGTGGAGGAACTTCAACAGCTATGGAAGGGTGTTTTCACTCGAGACCTATATAGCAGCCCACCATCTGATTTCTTTCTGTGTGCTGTTATAATTTGGTGCATCCATGATTATCCGGCTTTGGGCACTATGTCAGGGCGAACGACACATGGTTACAATGCATGTGTTCGCTGGGAGAAGAATCCGCTGTCATACGCAATACTTAGCAAGATCTGTTACATTGGACACCGCCGTTTCCTTGCCAAGGACAAGCCGCTTCCTAGAAAATACCGAAGACATGTGTTCAATGGAAAGCATGAAAACCGTGATGAGCCAAAAAGGATCACCGCCGATGAGTTGCAAGTGGAATTAGAGAAGGTCAGGCATATTACACCAGGAAACCATCCTGATAATGGTAGCGGGAAAAGGAAGCGTGGCAGGGCAGAAGAGAGATTATTGTTTACCCGCAGGTCCACTTTGTGGGACTTGGAGTATTGGAAAGATTTGGATCTGCGGCATAATCTTGATGTGATGCACATCGAGAAAAATATATGTGACAGCATTATCGGCACACTTCTTAATACTGAAGGCAAGACGAAAGATACCTTAAAATCTAGGATTGATTTGACACACCTGGGTATCAGACAGGATTTGCAGGTGCAAGATGAAGGTAAACCACGGGATATGGCACCAGCTGTGTACGTCTTGGACAAGGTAAAAAGAAAAGAATTCTGCGAGGTCCTGTCACGTGTGAGATTCCCACATGGATTTGCTTCCAACCCTGAAAGGAGAGTCAGTGCAGATGGAAACAAGGTACAAGGGTTGAAAACTCATGACTGCCACGTCCTACTTCAAAGGGTTTTACCTGTTATCCTTAGAGGATTGGGCCGCCCTGACTTATACAGAGCAGTTGCAGAGTTGGGACAATTCTTCAGGGAACTCTGCAGTAGGAATATCAGGATAGATGCTTTGGAGCGTCTTAGAGACAAGATACCAACTATCCTATGTGACCTTGAGAAGATATTTTCTCCAGCCTTCTTTGATGTGATGGTGCATTTGGCTGTTCATCTACCTGATGAGGCACTACTTGGAGGTCCAGTACAGTATGGCTGGTGTTGGAAATATGCCCTAGAGGCAATAATAAAAGCATCATTATTATATTTCCTTATTCATGATAATTGTCTTTATTCGTGCTATAATTGTGTTAACCGGAAGTCGTAATACATGTGTGAATAACAGACAACAAACATGTCCCTAGTGAGCCTCTAGTTGACTAGCTCGTTGATCGACAGATAGTCATGGTTTCCTGACTATGGACATTGGATGTCATTGATAATGGGATCACATAATTAGGAGAATGATGTGATGGACAAGACCCAATCCTAAACATAGCATAAGATCGCATAGTTCGTTTGCTAGAGTTTTCCAATGTCAAGTATCCTTTCCTTAGACCATGAGATCGTGTAACTCCCGGATACCGTAGGAGTGCTTTGGGTATGCCAAACGTCACAACGTAACTGGGTGACTATAAAGGTATGCTACGGGTATCTCTGAAAGTGTCTGTTGGGTTACATGGATCGAGACTGGGATTTGTCACTCCGCTTGACGGAGAGGTATCACCGGGCCCTCTCGGTAATGCATCATCATATGAGCTCAAGGTGATCAAAGTGTTTGATCACAAGGATCATGCATTACGGTACGAGAAAAGTGACTTGCCAATAACGAGATTGAACGAGGTACTGGGATACCGACGATCGAATCTCGGGCAAGTAAAATACCGATTGACAAAGGGAATCGTATACGGGATTAATTGAATCCTCGACATCGTGGTTCATCCGATGAGATCATCGTGGAGCATGTGGGAGCCAACATGGGTATCCAGATCCCGCTGTTGGTTATTGCCCGAGAGCCGTCTCGGTCATGTCTGCATGTCTCCCAAACCCGTAGGGTCTACACACTTAAGGTTCGGTGACGCTAGGGTTGTAGGAATATGTATGTGCAGTAACCCGAATGTTGTTCGGAGTCCCGGATGAGATCCTGGACGTCACGAGGAGTTCCGGAATGGTCCGGAGGTAAAGAATTATATATAGGAAGTGCTATTTCGGCCATCGGGACAAGTTTCGGTGTTATCGGTATTGTACCGGGACCACCGGAGGGGTCCCGGGGGTCCACCAGGTGGGGCCACCTGCCTTGGTGGGCCACATGGGCCTTAGGGGGTGCGCCTTGGCCTGCTTGGGCCAAGGGGAACCAGCCCCAAAGGGCCCATGCGCCTAGGGTTCCATCTAGGAGGAGTCCTAGTGGTGGAAGGCACCTCCTAGATGGCTTGGGGGGGAGGGAAACCTCCCTGGCCACCGCCCCCTTGGGAGATTGGATCTCCCAGGGCCGGCGCCCCCCCAAGAGGCCTATATAAAAGGGGGCAGGGGAGGGGGGCAGCGCACCCTATGCCCTAGCGCCTCCCTCTCCCTCTCCAACACCTCCTCCTCCTCCGTAAGTGCACGGCGAAGCCCTGCCGGAGTACTGCAGTTCCACCATCACCACGCCGTCGTGCTGCTGCTGGAGCCTTCTTCCCCAACCTCTCCTTTGCCTTGCTGGATCAAGAAGGAGGAGACGTCTCCCGTCCCGTACGTGTGTTGAACGCGGAGGTGCCGTCCGTTCGGTACTAGATCATCGGTGAATTGGATCACGGCAAGTACGACTACCTCATCCATGTTCACTCGAACGCTTCCGTTGCGATCTACAAAGTGGTATGTAGATGCTATCTAATCTGAATACTCGTTGCTAGATGAACTCATAGATGGATCTTGGTGAAACCGTAGGAAAATTTTTAATTTTCTGCAACGTTCCCCAACAGTGGCATCATGAGCTAGGTCTATGCGTAGTTCTTCTTGCGCGAGTAGAACACAATTTGTTGTGGGCGTAGATGTTGTCAACTCTTCTTGCCGCTACTAGTCTTATCTTGCTTCAGCGGTATTGTGGGATGAAGCGGCCCGGACCAACCTTACACGTACGCTTACGTGAGACCGGTTCCACCGACTAACATGCACTAGTTGCATAAGGTGGCTGGCGGGTGTCTGTCTCTCCTACTTTAGTTGGAGCGGATTCGATGAAAAGGGTCCTTATGAAGGGTAAATAGAAGTTGACAAATCACGTTGTGGTTTTAACGTAGGTAAGAAAACGTTCTTGCTAGAACCCTAATTCAGCCACGTAAAACTTGCAACAACAATTAGAGGACGTCTAACTTGTTTTTGCAGCAAGTGCTTTGTGATATGATACGGCCAAAGTTGTGATGAATGATGAATGATCTATATGTGATGTATGAGATGTTCATGCTATTGTAATAGGAATCACGACTTGCATGTCGATGAGTATGACAACCGGCAGGAGCCATAGGAGTTGTCTTTATTTTTGTATGACCTGCGTGTCATTGAGAATCGCCATGTAAATTACTTTACTTTATTGCTAAACGCGTTAGCCATAGTAGTAGAAGTAATAGTTGGCGAGCAACTTCATGGAGACACGATGATGGAGATCATGATGATGGAGATCATGGTGTCAAGCCGGTGACAAGATGATCATGGAGCCCCAAGATGGAGATCAAAGGAGCTATGTGATATTGGCCATATCATGTCACGTTTATTATTTGATTGCATGTGATGTTTATCATGTTTTGCATCTTGTTTACTTAGGATGACGGTAGTAAATAAGATGATCCCTCATAATAATTTCAAGAAAGTGTTCACCCTAACTGTGCACCGTTGCTAAAGTTCGTCGTTCCGAAGCACCACGTGATGATCAGGTGTGATAGGTCCTTACGTTCGCATACAATGGGTGTAAGACAGATTTACACACGCAAAACACTTAGGTTGGCTTGACGAGCCTAGCATGTACAGACATGGCCTCGGAACACAGAAGACCGAAAGGTCGAGCATGAGTCGTATAGAAGATACGATCAACATGAAGATGTTCACTGATGTTGACTAGTCCGTCTCACGTGATGATCGGACACGGCCTAGTTGACTCGGATCATGTAATACTTAGATGACTAGTAGAGGGATGTCTATCTAAGTGGGAGTTCATTAAATAATTTGATTAAATGAACTTTATTATCATGAACTTAGTCTAAATATTTACAATATGTCTTGTAGATCAAATGACCAACGTGGTCCTCAACTTCAACGCGTTCCTAGAGAAAACCAAGCTGAAAGACGATGGTAGCAACTATACGGACTGGGTCCGGAACCTGAGGATCATCCTCATAGCTGCCAAGAAAGATTATGTCCTAAGAGCACCGCTGGGTGACGCACCTATTCTCCCTGCAGAACAAGACATTATGAACACTTGGCAGTCACGCTGCGATGATTACTCCCTCGTTCAGTGCGGCATGCTTTACAGCTTAGAGCCGGGGCTCCAAAAGCGTTTTGAGAGACATGGAGCATATGAGATGTTCGAAGAGCTGAAAATGGTTTTCCAAGCTCATGCCCGGGTCGAGAGATATGAAGTCTCCGACAAATTCTTTAGCTGTAAGATGGAGGAAAATAGTTCTGTCAGTGAACACATACTCAAAATGTCTGGGTTGCACAACCGCATGACTCAACTGGAAGTTAATCTCCCGGAAGAAGCGGTCATTGACAGAATCCTCCAGTCGCTTCCACCTAGCTACAAGAGCTTTGTGATGAACTACAATATGCAGGGGATGGTAAAGACCATTCCTGAAGTATATGCTATGCTGAAATCAGCAGAGGTAGAAATCAAGAAGGAGCATCAAGTGTTGATGGTGAATAAAACCACTAAGTTCAAGAAGGGCAAGGGTAAAAAGAACTTCAAGAAGGACGGCAAGGAAGTTGCCGCGCCCGGTAAGCAAGTTGCCGGGAAGAAGCCAAAGAATGGACCCAAGCCCGAAACTGAGTGCTTTTATTGCAAGGGAAGTGGTCACTGGAAGCGGAACTGCCCCAAATACTTAGCGGACAAGAAGGCCGGCAAAACCAAAGGTATATGTGATATACATGTAATTGATGTGTACCTTACCAGTACTCGTAGTAGCTCTTGGGTATTTGATACCGGTGCAGTTGCTCACATTTGTAACTCAAAGCAGGAGCTGCGGAATAAACGGAGACTGGCGAAGGACGAGGTGACGATGCGCGTCGGGAATGGTTCCAAGGTCGATGTGATCGCCGTCGGCACGCTGCCTCTACATTTACCTACGGGATTAGTTTTAAACCTCAATAATTGTTATTTAGTGCCAAGTTTGAGCATGAACATTGTATCTGGATCTCGCTTAATTCGAGATGGCTACTCATTTAAATCAGAGAATAATGGTTGTTCCATTTATATGAGAAATATGTTTTATGGTCATGCTCCGATGGTTAATGGTTTATTCTTAATGAATCTCGTACGTGATGATACACATATTCATAGTGTGAATACCAAAAGAGTGAAAGTTGATAACAATAGTCTCACATATTTGTGGCACTGCCGCCTTGGTCACATAGGTGTCAAACGCATGAAGAAGCTCCATGCAGATGGACTTTTAGAGTCTCTTGATTATGAATCATTTGACACGTGCGAACCATGCCTCATGGGTAAAATGACCAAGACTCCGTTCTCAGGAACAATGGAGCGAGCAACCAACTTATTGGAAATCATTCAAACCGATGTGTGTGGTCCAATGAGTGTTGAGGCTCGCGGTGGCTATCGTTATGTTCTCACCCTCACTGATGACTTGAGTAGATATGGGTATATCTACTTAATGAAACACAAGTCTGAGACCTTTGAAAAGTTCAAGGAATTTCAGAGTGAGGTTGAAAATCAACGTGATAGAAAGATCAAGTTTCTACGATCAGATCGTGGAGGAGAATACTAGAGTCACGAATTTGGCACACACTTAAGAAAATGTGGAATAGTTTCACAACTCACGCCGCCTGGAACACCTCAGCGTAATGGTGTGTCCGAACGTCGTAATCGCACTCTATTAGATATGGTGCGATCTATGATGTCTCTTACCGACTTACCGCTATCTTTTTGGGGCTATGCTTTAGAGACTGCCGCATTCACTTTAAATAGGGCTCCGTCGAAATCCGTTGAGACGACACCGTATGAATTATGGTTTGGGAAGAAACCTAAGCTGTCGTTTCTGAAAGTTTGGGGATGCGATGCTTATGTCAAGAAACTTCAACCTGAAAAGCTCGAACCCAAATCGGAAAAATGCGTCTTCATAGGATACCCTAAAGAAACTGTTGGGCATACCTTCTACCTCAGATACGAAGGCAAGATCTTTGTTGCCAAGAATGGATCCTTTCTAGAGAAAGAGTTTCTCTCGAAAGAAGTAAGTGGGAGGAAAGTAGAACTTGATGAAGTGTTACCTCTTGAACCGGAAAATGGCGAAACTCAAGAAAACGTTTTTGAGGTGCCTGCACCGACTAGAGAGGAAATTAATGATGATGATCAAGATGCTTCTGATCAAGCTCCTACTGAAATTCGAAGGTCCACAAGGACACGTTCCGCACCAGAGTGGTACGGCAACCCTGTCTTGGAAATCATGTTGTTAGACAACGGTGAACCTTCGAACTATGAGGAAGCAATGGCGGGCCCGGATTCCGACAAATGGCTGGAAGCCATGAAATCCGAGATAGGATCCATGTATGAAAACAAAGTATGGACTTTGACTGACTTGCCCGTTGAACGGCGAGCCATAGAAAATAAATGGATCTTTAAGAAGAAGACAGACGCGGATGGTAATGTGACCATCTATAAAGCTCGGCTTGTCGCTAAGGGTTATCGACAAGTTCAAGGAATTGACTACGATGAGACTTTCTCACCGGTAGCGAAGCTGAAGTCCGTCTGAATCATGTTAGCAATTGCCGCATACTATGATTATGAGATATGGCAAATGGACGTCAAAACGGCATTCCTTAATGGTTTCCTTAAGGAAGAATTGTATATGATGCAGCCGGAAGGTTTTATCGATCCTAAGAATGCTGACAAGGTGTGCAAGCTCCAACGCTCGATTTATGGGCTGGTGCAAGCATCTCGGAGTTGGAACATTCGCTTTGATGAGATGATCAAAGCGTTTGGGTTTACACAGACTTATGGAGAAGCCTGTGTTTACAAGAAAGTGAGTGGGAGCTCTGTAGCATTTCTCATATTATATGTAGACGACATACTTTTGATGGGAAATGATGTAGAACTCTTGGACAGCATTAAGGCCTACTTGAATAAGAGTTTTTCAATGAAGGACCTTGGAGAAGCTGCTTATATATTAGGCATCAAGATCTATAGAGATAGATCGAGACGCCTCATAGGTCTTTCACAAAGCACATACCTTGATAAAATATTGAAGAAGTTCAATATGGATCAATCTAAGAAAGGGTTCTTACCTGTATTACAAGGTGTGAAATTGAGCTCAGCTCAATGTCCGACCACGGCAGAAGATATAGAAGATATGAGCGTCATCCCCTATGCCTCAGCCATAGGTTCTATTATGTATGCCATGCTGTGTACCAGACCTGATGTAAACCTTGCCGTAAGTTTGGTAGGAAGGTACCAAAGTAATCCCGGCAAGGAACACTGGACAGCGGTCAAGAATATCCTGAAGTACCTGAAAAGGACCAAGGAAATGTTTCTCGTTTGTGGAGGTGACGAAGAGCTCGTCGTAAAAGGTTACGTCGACGCTAGCTTCGACACAGATCTGGATGACTCTAAGTCACAAACCGGATACGTGTATATTTTGAATGGTGGGGCAGTAAGCTGGTGCAGTTGCAAGCAAAGCGTCGTGGCGGGATCTACATGTGAAGCGGAGTACATGGCAGCCTCGGAGGCATCACATGAAGCAATTTGGGTGAAGGAGTTCATCACCGACCCCGGAGTCATACCCAATGCGTCGGGGCCAATCAAGCTCTTCTGTGACAACACTGGAGCTATTGCACTTGCAAAGGAGCCCAGGTTTCACAAGAAGACCAGGCACATCAAGCGTCGCTTCAACTCCATTCGTGAAAATGTTCAAGATGGAGACATAGAAATTTGTAAAGTGCACACGGATCTGAATGTCGCAGATCCGTTGACTAAACCTCTCCCTAAGGCAAAACATGATCAGCACCAGAACTCTATGGGTGTTCGATTCATCACAATGTAACTAGATTATTGACTCTAGTGCAAGTGGGAGACTGTTGGAAATATGCCCTAGAGGCAATAATAAAAGCATTATTATTATATTTCCTTATTCATGATAATTGTCTTTATTCGTGCTATAATTGTGTTAACCGGAAATCGTAATACATGTGTGAATAACAGACAACAAACATGTCCCTAGTGAGCCTCTAGTTGACTAGCTCGTTGATCGACAGATAGTCATGGTTTCCTGACTATGGACATTGGATGTCATCGATAACGGGATCACATCATTAGGAGAATGATGTGATGGACAAGACCCAATCCTAAACATAGCATAAGATCGCATAGTTCGTTTGCTAGAGTTTTCCAATGTCAAGTATCCTTTCCTTAGACCATGAGACCATGTAACTCCCGGATACCGTAGGAGTGCTTTGGGTATGCCAAACGTCACAACGTAACTGGGTGACTATAAAGGTATGCTACGGGTATCTCTGAAAGTGTCTGTTGGGTTACATGGATCGAGACTGGGATTTGTCACTCCGCTTGACGGAGAGGTATCACCGGGCCCTCTCGGTAATGCATCATCATATGAGCTCAAGGTGATCAAAGTGTTTGATCACAAGGATCATGCATTACGGTACGAGAAAAGTGACTTGCCGATAACGAGATTGAACGAGGTACTGGGATACCGACGATCGAATCTCGGGCAAGTAAAATACTGATTGACAAAGGGAATCGTATACGGGATTAATTGAATCCTCGACATCGTGGTTCATCCGATGAGATCATTGTGGAGCATGTGGGAGCCAACATGGGTATCCAGATCCCGCTGTTGGTTATTGCCCGAGAGCCGTCTCGGTCATGTCTGCATGTCTCCCGAACCCGTAGGGTCTACACACTTAAGGTTCGGTGACGCTAGGGTTGTAGGAATATGTATGTGCAGTACCCCGAATGTTGTTCGGAGTCCCAGATGAGATCCTGGACGTCACGAGGAGTTCCGGAATGGTCCGGAGGTAAAGAATTATATATAGGAAGTGCTATTTCGGCCATCGGGACAAGTTTCGGTGTTATCGGTATTGTACCGGGACCACCGGAGGGGTCCCGGGGGTCCACCAGGTGGGGCCACCTGCCTTGGTAGGCCACATGGGCCTTAGGGGGTGCGCCTTGGCCTGCTTGGGCCAAGGGGAACCAGCCCCAAAGGGCCCATGCGCCTAGGGTTCCATCTAGGAGGAGTCCTAGTGGTGGAAGGCACCTCCTAGATGGCTTGGTGGGGGGGAGGGAAACCTCCCTGGCCACCGCCCCCTTGGGAGATTGGATCTCCCAGGGCCGGTGCCCCCCCAAGAGGCCTATATAAAAGGGGGCAGGGGAGGGGGGCAGCGCACCCTATGCCCTGGCGCCTCCTTCTCCCTCTCCAACACCTCCTCCTCCTCCGTAAGTGCACGGCGAAGCCCTGCCGGAGTACTGCAGTTCCACCATCACCACGCCATCGTGCTGATGCTGGAGCTTTCTTCCCCAACCTCTCCTTTGCCTTGCTGGATCAAGAAGGAGGAGACGTCTCCCGTCCCGTACGTGTGTTGAACGCGGAGGTGCCGTCCGTTCGGTACTAGATCATCGGTGAATTGGATCACGGCAAGTACGACTACCTCATCCACGTTCACTCGAACGCTTCCGTTGCAATCTACAAAGTGGTATGTAGATGCTATCTAATCTGAATACTCGTTGCTAGATGAACTCATAGATGGATCTTGGTGAAACCGTAGGAAAAATTTTAATTTTCTGCAACATTCCCCAACAGCTGGATGTAGGCTATTGAAAGGCGGCTAGGCACTTTCAAGGGCTATGTTAGGAATAGAGCTAGACCCAAGGGTTCCAGTGCAGAGGCCTACATTGCTACAGAAGCATTGACATTCTGCTCAAAATACATTGAAACAGCTGATCAGCTTAGCAAAGAGGTGGGTCCCGGGCTCAATGTTTTCGATTATTCTGTTTGAGTTACAGGGAAGAGTCGACAAGAGAACAAACCTAAAGATTTGGACAAAATGGTTTGGTATGTGTTGAATAACTGTCCTGAGATACTACCTTATATCAAGTAAGTGCAGTAGTGCAGCTTATACATCGTAATGTACCAAACTTGCAGCACATTCTTATATATTTAGATGTTTGACGCGATCACTATGTTGTGCAGCATCTACAAAGAGGAGTTACTGCCACAAAATCCAAGAAACATTGACAAACTGGTTATGGCAGGATTTGCGAAAGGGTTCAAGAACCATGTAATCTTTTGAAGTGCACTGTCAGTTTTTTTTAATATATTGAGTACATAAGATGATTAGCTTGTCTATTTTCTAACCATAGGTTAAGAAGATGCGCGAGGATGGGCAGGCAGTTGATGATGCCCTTTACTCACTAGCAATGGGTCCTGATACTCGGGTAAGACATTATGAATCTTGCGTTGTTGGAGATGTGCGCTACAACACCCTTGCACGAGACGAAGGCAGGAAGACACAAAACAGTGCCATCATGAGCACGGATACGTATGACAAAGAGACAACTGAAATGTATGCTAACATAACAGACATTTTTCAGTTGCAGTATATCTCCAGTTTCAAGGATCATCGGTGTGTGGTTCTGTTGTGCTGTCGTTGGTATAACCTGTTTTCCAGGATCGCAAAACCCAGAGCTGATGATTATTTCAAATCCATCATTGTCAAGGCGGCGTACCAGACCAACGAGCCTTTTATTTTGGCAAATCAAGCAACATAGATATTTTTCTTGGAAGACACATTTGCACGTAGCGATGACTGGAGAGTATTGCAAAGGTTTGAGCAGAGGAATTTGTTTAATGAAGTTGCACAACAAGATTATGCTTACACTGCTCCTGGTGTACAAGATAACACAGATGTTCCTAATATCTTTGAGAACCATCACGTCAATGACGCCGGCGAAAAGATTGCCTGTCGTGCTGTGGACATACAAGATTTGATCAAGAAGAAGCCAACGTTCGAGGACTTTGAGGACGAAGAAGAAGATGACACTGTGGGGAATTACGATTCAGACTGATACACATGGCGAAGATGTTGACGCTGCTGCTGCGGATGATGATTACATTGCTTTTGTCGTATTTGCCTGTCAGAAGACGTTTTTTATCTACTATGTGAAATTGTGTTTGCTATGACAACTGAAACTTGATGAACATGTTTAGTATTTTGCTGTGAGAACATCACTTGTTATGTATGCTTATTTGTGTTTGGTGATTGTATGACAACTAAAACATGATGACATCGTTGTTTAGTTGTACTCATATTTGGCTATGAAACTTGAATTTGATGACATAGTTTGCTGTTGGACTGCAATTTTCTTGACGTCTTCGAATGAGAACAAAGCTGACCCGACAGGGCCTCTGCTATTTATTTATTTATATGAGCAAAAGGGGATACCCCCTGATTTCCATTAATAGAAATCATTAGATGTTCAAAACACTACGCCCAGCCTGCTACACAGTTTTCATTCATTACTAGTTTCAGCAAAGTGCTCATGTCGTAGCCACTGAATACATCACGAGTGCTACATACACTTCAAATAAAGAGACAATCATCCTACAGAGCACATCGATTTTGCCCATTATCTTCACAAGCTCTTTCATCTCCTTATTGCTGTCAAGGCCGTTCAGCAGCTGTTGCTTGGCCATGATCAGAGGAACTGCATCTTTAACCTTCTGCTCTGCATCTTCCTCTTCTGTCGTTCCTTCAGTTACTTGTCCAACACCCCAACCTACTGGTATTGGGATTCCTCGGCTAACCAAATAATCAGCGTAGTTGCATTCCTCCACATCAGCAACTTCCCAGAAATACAAATCACATGAATCTTCCCTTTTCTGCACGAATCAAATTGGTACATCATCAACCAAACTATTAAAAAATCAGCAACTGAAAGAAGCAGGACAACACTTAAACATATTATTACCCCATGATTCGGGCATTTGTAGAAGACTCGGCCAGGGTTGCGGATTGTGGTTGAGACGCGACGGATGACTCTGCGTGATTTGCAGAAGTGGCACCACACCAACGGCAGCGGGTTGCGATGAGCAATCGGCTGCGGTGCGCGTGCCGGCGAGGGTGTGATGAGACCGACAGGCGATTGTACGGGTTGCGACTTGGCGCATACCTGGTTGTTTCCTGCTGAAGAGTAGGTGGACGAGCAGGCAGCAGACATGGTTGCTACGGCCAGAGCTTCTGATGCTAGGCAGAGTAAGTAGAGAAGAGGATAAGCGAACGTTGGATATGTTGGTTTCATTACTTGCAAAGTAGCATAGCACCATATATAGTCATAGTCTAGGTTTGGGTTCGAACCAACTACAGGAGCACGTCTTTCTTTTTTCTAAAACTAGGCAACGTCTCTTTACTGGTACACTAGCTTGTTCTGTACGCCTTCCCAAGTCTTTAATTTTCTTTCCCTTTTTTTTGGGAGGACCCGACAGCTGGGACCCACCGGAAGGGCCTCTATATTTCGCGAAAAAACGTTCCCCCCGCTGACATGTCAGACCCACCAGCTATATCTTCGCACGCAAGGAAGTGCCTCCTTATTACGCACAAAAAATGAACACCCCCTGCTAGCTGGGACCCACCATAGTGGGAGGATGACTTGTGGGCCAACAAAGTTGATGGGGACGGAGGGCTTTGTCAACTTAGTCAATATGAACGATTCTAGCTCCATTGACCGTACGATGTCCATCCAACGGGCGTAGTGCTTCTTCAGCCTTTGGTCTTCTTGCTCCAGCCGCCCAAAGCAGCGCCGGCCGTGCCGCATGCTCCTGCCTCTCGTGGCCGGCTGTGCTGCCGCGGAGGCCTCACCACCCCCTACTATTCCCACCGCTGGCCAGGCCCTGCAGCGACGGCAGCCTCACACCGGAGCCGAACCAGTGAACCCTCGTACTCCTCTCCGCGCGGGCTTCCACTGCCGCATCTTCCCCGGCTCCGCGTCGTCCCATTCCTAGGCCTCGCCGTCGTCCACCGCCGTGGTGCTCTCCGCGCGGCGTAGTCAACGTGGTCAAGGAACGACTTCCATCGGAAGAGTACTGTACGTGGAGAGGCTGACTGCTGGGTCCATGGCCACATCCCAGTTTTTTTCTGATTTGCCAAGTAAGTTGCTTTGTCAGGCCTGTTGGGCTGCAAATCTTTCAAGACGAGGAGAGCTTTCATTCGGCTGGCCGAGAAAATGGCCCATTAGTAATGAGAAATGGGTTGTACATTTTTAAAACACATCAAACCGGCAATTAGTCTCAAATATCTTTTTTTCATTTCAAGATTTTAAATTACATTAATTTTTATGCGTGGAGAATTTGTTGGATCTTATATAGATATACATTTATTTTTAAAATCAGTTTGAATGTGAGTCGAAATTTCGGGATTAAAAACAGTTCGGACCGCACCGAAATATGCAAAAATTCGTATAATTTTTTAACCGTGGCCACAATTTGGGCTGTAATGATAACAAAAATAATAGGGATATTTAAATTAGTGCCCCTGGTTCCTTAGTTGTGCTCACTTTTCCCCATGCTCTGAACTTTTGCTCACTTTTCCCCTCTTCCTTAGCTGAAACTCTCACAAACGCTCATAGCGGGCGTTTGCCGTCTTGACCGTAAATTGACCGTTAATTGCTGACGATGGGGCCGAGTCTTCGTCTGACTGTTGCTTGCTGACGGGTGGGACCGCAAGGAGACACGTATTGGGCAGCTTGTCTGAATCTGAAACAGATCTAGACAGGCCGCACTGCACAGCGCTGCCCCGCCCCCTCCGCCGACGTCTTGTCGCGTCCACCGCAGTTGTTTCCTCCACCTATGCCCTCGTCCGTTCGTCGGCGACGCCGCGTCTCCGCCAGATATAGCCCACCCCCCATCTGTGATTACATAGCGATGCTGAGTGAGGACGCCCAGAATGGAGTCGATCGTGGAGAGGATTGGGTCGAATCCGCGGGAGATAATTCATGGATTAAACCTGGGTAAGCATTGTTTCCTCTCAAATTGACGTTCTAAGTCGTATTGTAGGCAGTATTTGAGTTCTGTTTGCTTGAATCGTTCGAATTTGTGCTCAATTTTACCCAGCTAACTGAAGCCTTTGTTTCCTTCCCCAACAAAATAGGATTGATCCCGCGCTGGCTTTCCGGCTGGCGATTAGAATGGGAACTAGTGTGGTGCGTGGTACTAAACCGCATTTGATTTCATCATTTTTCTGTCCCAAAGTGGTAGAAACCATCATATCTTTCAAAGATTTGCGAGCTGAGCTCTGAAACACCTATCCCTGGAGTGATGCCGATGCTGTTGAACTGAATTACTTCAGCAGTGACGAGCAAAGATTTCTCCCACTAACTTGAGACGATCATATGCCGTTGCTTTTTGCTGGGATTGCTGGCTGCCGATTCGGTGAACTCCAAATCGATGTGCTTCAGCCAGGCGTAGAACGGGCGAAGGGGAAGGGAGTTCAGACATCATATGTCTGTGCTAATAGCCAGCACCCCGGCACTGCTTGTAGGTCGACACTAAGTAAAGCAACTGGTTCATGGAGCCACAATGTCAGGACCCCGATCCTAAGTCACACCGATCTAGCATGTAATACATCATATCACTTTGCGGCCTCACGCACGGTATTCCCACGGGTGCCACCTTACCTGGCCCGGGACCGTTTGCGCCTTTTGGCTCACGTATATGATAGTGTCGCTAGCATCCATATGACAAAGAACCCGGGCCGACATGGCTAGTCGTGAACCCAAAGCGGCACTAACCCATGGGGACAGGCATACATGAATCAACTTCGAGCATGTCGGTCAACAGCGTGTGAATCCGGGCTGTAGCACTGGGCTAACAGGACTCCGGTAACCCGGGCTGTAGCAGGCTAGGCAGGACTCCGGATGTCACCGCGTGACATTTCCCCGAAGGGACAGACACAGGAACGAAGTGAAACACATGCCGGCCAGTCAAGTGTCCTGAGCAGTAGTGCTGGGCTAGCAGGACTCCGGTGAACCGGGCTGTAGGGGACTACTATCGCTCAGAAGCACTAGACTACATTTCCCCATATGATAGGCTGCCAAGGATAAACAACTAGATAGTTGGATCCCACTCATACCAAGCATTTCAATCATACACACAATATGCCCGATATGAGTAAATACAACATGGCATCACAACATAACTCTACGACTCAAAGTATTTATTCATTAGGCTCCGAGGAGCGAGATATTACAAACATGGGTCTCATGACCCAACATACAGAGCATACAAGCAACAAGCACATGCGGAAGCTTAACATGTCTGAGTACAGACATCTACAAATGAAAAAGGCTGAGAAGCCTGACTATCTACCAGATCCTGCCGAGGGCACAAGATCGTAGCTGAGGTAACAAGCTAAACGTCGAAGTCCAAGCAGTACTACTAGCGAGACTGAAGTCTCTCTGCAAAAACATAAAATAGGCAAACGTGAGTACAAATGTACCCAGCAAGACTTACATCAGAACTAACTACATATGCATCAGTATCAAAAGGGGGTTGGTGGAGTTTGACCGCAGCAAGCCAGCTTTGACTCCGGGGCTATCCTGTACTACGACTGCAAGTAACTCTTTTGAGGTGGCGCACACGAGTCCACATATTCACCATACCAATACACCACTATGGATCCGCTCCCGTCTCCCTACGAGAACGCCATCCATAGCACTCACGCTTATCTTGCGCATTTTAGAGTATCCACTTTCACTTGTCTATGAACTATGCAAGGGGTCCAAGTTTCCATATCCGAGGAATCCGGCTATTCGAATAGATAATGATAACCCTGCAGGGGTGTACTTCTTCACACACGCTCTCGCCACTTACCGCCCTGTACACGTCATGTACCTCGGCAACCTTCAAGAGGAAGCCGGGCGAGGGAGTCGGCCACGACCTGACTAACCACACAATTCTCTAGTCTAGGTTTATCGCCTATTCGGGTTCCATCCGCAAGGAGATCCGGCCGGGGTGTTGCTCACGGCCCCAAACGATGTGTACATGGTTCCAAGCCCACCAAACGGGCGGCGCTTGGTCTACCCGGCCACGGTGCCTAGTCTGCCCCAAGCCCACCTGTACCGGGTGCCACTTGGTAGACTACTAGCACTACCTACAAACACCAGAAACTAGTTGCAACTCCTGGACAGAGAACAAGTGGATTAATAAGTCGAGAGGGGCCGAGTTACCGGAACCCAATGTGTGGTAGTAACTGTTCATGGATCACATACACAGAACTCAGTTCCTGAGGACGGCTGCAATGAGACAACCCACCATGTACTCCTACATGGCCTCTCACCGCTACCTTTACCAAATCGTGTTGACACACTTAGCTCTCAACAGTAGGACATGTTCACCACATTCCAATTCATTCCCGATGAATCAGACCCGACTCAACTCTAAGTGATAGCAGGCATGACAAACAAGCATGAATGAGTAGGCACATCAGGGCTTAAACAACTCCTACTCATGCTAGTGGGTTTCATCTATTTACTGTGGCAATGACAGGTCATGCAAAGGATAAAGGGGTTCAGCTACCGCAGCAAGTAACAGATGAATCGTTGTTGTCCTAATGCAGTAAAAGAGAGCAGGAGCGAGAGAGTGGGATTGTATCGGAATGAACAAGGGGGTTTTGCTTGCCTGGCACTTCTGAAGATAGTATAGTTCTTCATCGGTGTCATCAAACTCATCGTCGGAACACGTCTATCGAGAGGGAACAACCACCGGCAAACACAGAAAGAACACAATCAACACATGGCGATATGCAGCAATATGATGCATGCTATGACATGGCAATATGAATGTGTTTTGGGCTAATGCAACTAAAACCAGAAGAGTTTGAGCCAATTTGAACCAAGGGTTCAAATCCAAACTCAAGTTATGAATTTATAATGTGCATTAACTTGTTTCACCTAAACAGCAAGGTTAAAGTGTTCTAACATGCATGAAAATGGTACAGATGGATTCCTTGAATTTTTCTGATAATTTTTCATATATAATTTGTTTGATTTGGAGTTACGGTTGAATTACTATGAATTTTTGAAGTTTGCAACATTTTCTGGAATTACCTAAACTATTTTAAATCCAGAAATTATTAACTGTGTCAGCATTGCGTCACTATGACGTCAGCAGGTCAACTGCGGCTGACCAAGTCAAACCTGACCAGTGGGGTCCACTGGTCAGTCACACAGTGCTGTCTGTGTCAATGACAGGTGGGGCCAGGTCAACAGACACGTCAGCAAGTCAATACTGACGTGTGGGGTCGGTCAACGTGTGACGTGGCCAGGTCAAACTGACCTGTGGGGCCCATGGGGGTTAGGTTAATCTAAACGCAAATAAAACCTGGGTTAATTAGGGCGCCAGGCCCAGCTGTCATTGTCATAGGGTTAGACTAATAACATAATTAGTACTAATCTAATCTGCCACGTCAGCGTCACCGGAACCTCGCCGGCGGCGACTAAAACGACGGCGGCGCAGCTCGGAAACGTGCTACGGGCGGCGGTTTGGCTCGTTGAGGGTACCAGGGCATAGCCCTTGCGCCCGTGCATCCAACGGAGGCAGTGGCAGGTCGCGGGGTGGCCGGAGCTCGCCGGAAACAAGTTCACGGCGGTGGCCGGAGTTCGGGTGCTCGCGGTTTAGCGCTAGCGCGCAAGTTAGAGCGCGGGGAGTGATGGGAAAGACGGAGGAGCTCACTGGGATTCCAACGGAGGTCTCAACGGGCTCGAGGAGGCGCCATGGACGACGGACGGGCACCAGCGATCTCCGGCGACGGAGGAGGAAGAAGACGAGGTAGCCGGCGATGCGGGGCGTCCGGAGTCGCGTGGCTCCTCGTAGATGATGAAGACCACCCTGCGAATCTCCTGGGCGGGTCGGCGAGGCAAGGGGAGCTCGGCGGGCACGGCTACGGCAAGCGGCGGCGACGGCGGCGCTCGGGAAGAGAGGGGGAGGGAGCCAGAGAAGGGGATGAGCATGGGGAGAGTGAGAGAGGGTCGAGGGGGCTGCGTGGCGTCTCCAGACGCGGATCAGGTCGAGGGAGGCAAGCAGGAGGTGGCCGGGGACGCACGCGCGCGCGCCACGCTTCCCCTCTGCCTACTGGCAGAGGTTGAAGACGGTGGGGAGTTGGGCTGGGCCCCAGCCACAGGTGCCTGTGCCAGGTAAGCTGGCCCAAGTAGCTTCTCTCTCTCTCTCTCTTATTAAATTTGTTCTGTTTTCTATTTTTGCTATTATGTTATGATTTAGTTCAAAGACCAAACCATTTTTAAAATTCATGAGAATAATTGTGTGAGCTAAATGGACTTATCCAAAGCTACACAACAATTTCCAGAATTATTGAACATATATTTATTATATAATAAATATAGATCCAATTCAAATATTTATTGGATTAATTCAAATGGCCAAAATAAATGTTTCTGAGCTCCTAAAAATATTGGTTTGAATTTTACCCCTTGCCAATATTTTTATAGAATACCAGGGACATTTTCTTGGACTCATTTGATAAGATTTTAATGTTGGTTATTTTTAGGGGTCTTCTGAGGCTTTTGAAAATTCCTCAATTTAAATTTCAGAAATTTAAACATGATGCACACATGACTAGCTAGCCTAGAGCAAACCAGAACTAGGGATGTGACAACTCACCCCCACTAAACAAGAATCTCGCCCCGAGATTTAAGATGTGAGGTAAGAAGACAAAGGGGACACCAATCTAACACGATCTCTATGGTCCAATTGCCATCTCGAAGACATTGATTCATTGCTTCATATTGATCTTTGACGTCTTTGCTTTCGAGATCTTCATCTAACATAATGATGAAAGAAAGAAGCTCTACAGGAATCGATCTTCTTGAAAATCGAGCAACTCAAGATCAACTCATGGAGTGAGACGTAGGAACATCTCTTGAGTTGAGAAATAAAACACACATCAGGTGGATGGAAAGAAACAGATGACAGAGGTTCAAAGTAGCGAGGGAAATTGCCATGACTCCAAAACAGGGCACCTCAGGGAAGGTGACTCGAGGAACTATTCCCTTAAGTGGCAAAATGAATTACTTTTGATTCAGAGATCAATGAAATCCTTTGTACCAGCCTAAGGCAATCACAAACGATCGTGTGAACGAATTCGAAGGGATGACATACCCATACCAGAATGGATGATGTGGATACAAAGGAAGATAACACCTTCTCAGATTTCCCCATAGCGAGGCTAAGGAACAGAATCTGGATGATCGACTGAGAGACATTTAGCACTCCGCTCCTAATGTTCTCCTTGATGTACTGGTTACCACGATCAATGCTTAAAGGCATCAACATGGCCATCAAGTAAAGGTCGGACTTCGGGAGCACAAAAATCCATAAGGAACAACTTGTGGAATAAGTCATACCAAATCCTCATGGACAAGATGGTCGAATTGCTCGTTCAAGATACTACAATAATAGATCTCCTGGCTAGGTGTGTCGGCCAGAACATCAACCTCGTCGGGACCTACATCATAGATCTTGGAATGTTCGAGCCATCATATCTGTCTGAGATTCAGATCTGGATGGTAACAGGATTTTTCAGACATGATGTCTGGAAAAGAATGGTTGCAACACAAGTCGACGAGATATCGTTGCGAGATTCTCAGAAAATGAACTACGATAGCAAGCTCCAAAACATGAGCGGGGTTTGCTACCACATGTGAACACGCTGTCCCAGACAAGCATGACCACATAGTAGTCTTATAATAAAAATACTACCGAGTTCAGGTGGAGAATCATCATCGAGGATAACGAAGTCCTTGTGCACTTATCGATGAACTTCTTATCCTTGAACAAGTCAATCAGTGGCTTGGTGTGCTAGGAACACATATGAAATGGAGGCGGCCAACCTATCAAACCATAGAGTACTTCGCACATATGCGTGACTAACTTGGGATGATTCCAGAGGAAACAAAACAAACCTTTCTCAAATTCATGGCGGCAACTTACACCAAATGCACATGAGTTCGAGGAAGTCACTTCTTCCATCCAAGCATATGCTTCATGAACGGAACATGAAGGCATTGCTTACAAAGTTTTCAACACTAGGTTGATGTTCAACATGAATCATGGGGGAGATAAAATGCTGCTGATGGGCTCAACAACAACTCATCAGAATTTCCATATCACTGGACTTCCACCATCATGTGAACACGGTGATAGCATTGGTCAGACCAAAAGATGTAATGGTGTACGCTCGGGGAATGAACCACGAGTAGGACAACATTACGAACATCGTTGGTTCTGATTTGACTTGACGATAGCCCATACTCAAGTCAAAGATACAAGACAATAGATCCAACAACTGATCACGAGGAACAATCGATGAAGATATCATCCTTCTCCAACTAACACACAAACACAAAGATATCCCTTGGAACGAACTAAGTTGGACCAGCTTTCATCTTCCAACTCTCCAAGTTGTTGTTTAGCTTAACCAACTAGCTCAGGGGTATCCAACACAGATTCTTGGAGAATGGGTGGTTTATTGAAAAACCAACTTGATCACAAACTCAACATAGCGGTCAGGTGACAACCTGGTAATACTTCCGAGAAGATATTCGGAACATCACGAACCACCGATATGTTATTAAGCTCGAGAACAATCTTGCTTTTCAGAGCAAGACGATATGATTAAATAAGCAAGGAATTGAATAACTCTAACTCATTGATCGAAGTGTGCACAAGAAATAAGGACTAGGTAGCACGATCAATCTTAGGATGATGATTTAATAACCAACACGCTAAGAATGAGAATATTGTCCATTTACTACCAAGCAACTTGTTGCTAGGAGTATTGATTTCACACATCACAATTCACTTGTCGGCATTCCGGTTTCAACAACACGGAACCGAGGGATGAATAATGATGGCGAGAAGTATTACTGCGTCCAGAATTCATAAGAGGTGGTGCAATTCTCATGACACTCTTGACATAAAGATGGTAACACTCCAAGGTAGAGCAGAGCAGAAGCTGGATTGGCATTTTGATCTGCGGAATACAACTACTTTGACCCAATCCTAGAAATGGATAAGGTACTGGAGTTTGTTTCTCCTAGTCATTCCGGAATAGAATGGCTTGACGGACCACAAGAATAATAAGCATTGATAACACGAATGCACAACTATTCCTGACTATCAATTGATAGACTAGGGTCGGAATACAGCTGAGGAGGGTCAACTCAAAGGAACATATAATTTTCTGAGGTATGGATGCATGGATTAGCATATTATTTCTTTCGGATAACCCATGCGGAAAGGTAGAACTAGCAGATTCACAATGTAGAATGGAGAACTCATCAAGAGCACTCTGGTTGTGATATTTTGGTTCAAAGAACATCTGCCTTAATAGTTCATGGTATTTGGAAGAAGGAAATACCACGGACCTCGAGGACTATCGCAAGGTTACTAATATCTTAAGGGAAGTAGCAAATACTAACAACATGAAGTAGGGTGAATCTCGGGTTCGAAAACCCAGGAGTAGAATACCTACTACTGGATGGCATCATGGGATGCTTTCAAGAATGGTGGCTAGAATCATCACACCGGGAACACAAAACATGGCTAGATTACTAGGTGACTCCCTAAAACACCTAGGGTCATAATAATAGTTCCAACATATATGTCGAGGCAACAGGGTACCTCAACTCACCGATTAGTGTGATTAATCTGGCCCAAATGGACATCAGGAACATGGAGGAATGATTGCAAGTGCATCATACTATCTAGAAACCTGGGATGACTCGGACAGCATAACGGCTGTAAATGCTCAAAAATGATTTGAGACATCCTGCAAAATGGTGGCATAACCACTCAACATCACAATATCAAGGTTCTGAGGCCAGCTATGAACATATAGAGGTAATAGAAACTGAACTGAGATTTGAAATCAACAATCCTAGGCAACTACGGTTTAGTAACACGTCATCCTGAGAGATAGAAGAGAAGCCTAGTTCTGAAACCTCGTAGAAGAGAAGAGGATGACTCAGATCAGAAGGGCATAAGGTAAAGGAGTAAAAAGAGCCTTACGTTCCCTTCCACAATCAATTCCCTTATATAACTAAAGCATTTCTAGACTCAACTTCGACCGGTTTGGCTTGGTAATCCTACAGGCAGTCAGGCTCTGATACCAAAGCTGTCAGGACCCCGATCCTAAGTCACACCGATCTAGCATGTAATACATCATATCACTTTGCGGCCTCACGCACGGTATTCCCACGGGTGCCACCTTACCTGGCCCGAGTCCGTTTGCGCCTTTTGGCTCACGTATATGATAGTGTCGCTAGCATCCATATGACAAAGAACCCGGGCCGACATGGCTAGTCGTGAACCCAAAGCGGCACTAACCCATGGGGACAGGCATACATGAATCAACTTCGAGCATGTCGGTCAACAGCGTGTGAATCCGGGCTGTAGCACTGGGCTAACAGGACTCCGGTAACCCGGGCTGTAGCAGGCTAGGCAGGACTCCGGATGTCACCGCGTGACATTTCCCCGAAGGGACAGACACAGGAACGAAGTGAAACACATGCCGGCCAGTCAAGTGTCCTGAGCAGTAGTGCTGGGCTAGCAGGACTCCGGTGAACCGGGCTGTAGCGGACTACTATCGCTCAGAAGCACTAGACTACATTTCCCCATATGATAGGCTGCCAAGGATAAACAACTAGATAGTCGGATCACACTCAAACCAAGCATTTCAATCATACACACAATATGCCCGATATGAGTAAATACAACATGGCATCACAACATAACTCTACGACTCAAAGTATTTATTCATTAGGCTCCGAGGAGCGAGATATTACAAACATGGGTCTCATGACCCAACATACAGAGCATACAAGCAACAAGCACATGCGGAAGCTTAACATGTCTGAGTACAGACATCTACAAATGAAAAAGGCTGAGAAGCCTGACTATCTACCAGATCCTGCCGAGGGCACAAGATCGTAGCTGAGGTAACAAGCTAAACGTCGAAGTCCAAGCGGTACTACTAGCGAGACTGAAGTCTCTCTGCAAAAACATAAAATAGGCAAACGTGAGTACAAATGTACCCAGCAAGACTTACATCAGAACTAACTACATATGCATCAGTATCAAAAGGGGGTTGGTGGAGTTTGACTGCAGCAAGCCAGCTTTGACTCGGTGGCTATCCTGTACTACGACTGCAAGTAACTCTTTTTAGGTGGCACACACGAGTCCACATATTCACCATACCAATACACCACTATGGATCCGCTCCCGTCTCCCTACGAGAACGCCATCCATAGCACTCATGCTTATCTTGCGCATTTTAGAGTATCCACTTTCACTTGTCTATGAACTATGCAAGGGGTCCAAGTTTCCATATCCGAGGAATCCGGCTATTCGAATAGATAATGATAGCCCTGCAGGGGTGTACTTCTTCACACACGCTCTCGCCACTTACCGCCCTGTACACGTCATGTACCTCGGCAACCTTCAAGCGGAAGCCGGGCGAGGGAGTCGGCCACGACCTGACTAACCACACAAGTCTCTAGTCCAGGTTTATCGCCTATTCAGGTTCCATCCGCAAGGATATCCGGCCGGGGTGTCGCTCACGGCCCCAAACGATGTGTACATGGTTCCAAGCCCACCAAACGGGCGGCGCTTGGTCTACCCGGCCACGGTGCCTAGTCTGTCCCAAGCCCACCTGTACCGGGTGCCACTTGGTAGACTACTAACACTACCTACAAACACCAGAAACTAGTTGCAACTCCTGGACAGAGAACAAGTGGATTAATAAGTCGAGAGGGGCCGAGTTACCGGAACCCAATGTGTGGTAGTAACTGTTCATGGATCACATACACAGAACTCAGTTCCTGAGGACGGCTGCAATGAGACAACCCACCATGTACTCCTACATGGCCTCTCACCGCTACCTTTACCAAATCGTGTTCACACACTTAGCTCTCAACAGTAGGACATGTTCACCACATTCCAATTCATTCCCGATGAATCAGACCCGACTCAACTCTAAGTGATAGCAGGCATGACAAACAAGCATGAATGAGTAGGCACATCAGGGCTCAAACAACTCCTACTCATGCTAGTGGGTTTCATCTATTTACTGTGGCAATGACAGGTCATGCAAAGGATAAAGGGGTTCAGTTACCGCAGCAAGTAACAGATGAATCGTTGTTGTCCTAATGCAGTAAAAGAGAGCAGGAGCGAGAGAGTGGGATTGTATCGGAATGAACAAGGGGTGTCGTGGATTTGTTACGTCAGATGTCCTTAGTGTCAGGACTTAGTCGCGAGGCCAACACATCTATGTGGTAGCTTGAGAGGGGTTGAGTGGGACGAGAGACGCAGGGCGGATCAACACGCAAGACAAGGATTTAGACAGCTTCGGGCCCCGGGAAACATCATCCGGTAATAACCCTACATGCTGTTTGAGGCTAGGTCTCATTATCATCACGAGGGAGACGCCGTAAACCGGCTCTTTGTGTCTAGCCCTAGAGATTATTGATTGTTCTGTGTAGCTTGTCGCTTCTAACTTGTCCCTCTTTGGGGTACCCTGCCCCTCCTTATATATGTTGAAGGGGCGGTTTACATGTGGAGTCCTGTTAGGATTAGGACCAGTCTATCTCTAATACAAACCGGATACAAGTCCTGGCCTTAACTCCTCGTAAGGCAAATATTCCTTTCCTCTTAAACCGGCCCACCATAGTTGAACCGGCCTTCTGGGCCTTGGGCCTTGTCATCCGTCTAATCCGCCCGCCGGGTTACCAGCGAGTCATACGACCAAGCGGGATGCTTAAACCGCCAAGGTCAGGGCGGGTCTTCAGATAAACCGCCAAGTCCGGCCGGGTTAACATCCGGACGGTTTACACCATTGGGTATATCCCCGACATTAGCCCCCAAGTTTAGCTTGGATTTATCCATGGTAAACTTATGCTGCAAATAAATACCTGCACAAATTTGACAGGTTGTGCTCCGGGTTAAGAATTCTTGTAGACCAGCACTGATCATCCTTAAGTCTTTGTTATTCCCTCCTTCTAGAAAAATCCGGATCAATAACCAGCTTCATACTTCAATTGCTGACATTGGTTTCTCATAGAAAAATATTGTGAAGAATAATCCACTTGAGTCGGCTTCCAAAGCGCCGGTTTAAGAAATATTGGTCTTGTAATACTCATCTGACATTCAGACGGTTTGAAAATGTAAACTCGTCGGTTTATCATTGTCAAAATTGCCGGTTTATAAGAACTGAATTCCAGGTCATGATTATTTCCAATGCCGGTTCATGATTGTTCCAGACACCGGGTCATAATGATTGGCTCAAAACAGAAAATTGGAAGATATTTCTCCCTTATATCCATATTACCTGTAGCCCCCAAGTGCCGGGTTGTTATGCTTGCAGCAACCTGGGACTTGTAATTGACTGATGCCCATAAAACTTCAACCAATGTAGCCCCCAAGGGCCGGGTCATTATGTAATAATCATCAGGGACTTTGTAAATATAATCTTGTAAACTTTGAACAGCAACGTGTAGCCCCCAAGGGCCGGCTCAGTAAGATAATATTGAGCTGGGACTTCAATAAGATGAACAAAAATGACTTTGCATTAGCCCCCAAGTGTCATGGTGCATGCTTGCAGCGACATGAGACTTGCATATTTAATATAATCTCAATTTTGAATAATGTAGCCCCCAAGTGCCGGGTTGTAAGCCTGCAGCGACTCGGGACTATTCCTTCAATTGTAGAAAATGATAACCATTGCGCTAAAGCGACTTTGAAAACCTTAATCATAATATTAATAACCATAATAAAAATCCAGCCATGTTGGCTATTTGAATAATATAATCCAATAATTTATAAGCGCATGATTCCAATGACGCAATCCAAATATATACTGGCGACTTATAGTCCAAAGCCAGACCGGTTTAATAAACACCGGATAATTTCTCATCATATACTGGCAACCTATCGTCTTAAAGCCAGGCCGGTTTAACAAACACCGGATCATACTGGCGACTTATCGTCTTAAAGCCAGGCCGGTTTAATAAACACCGGATAATTTATCATCATACTAGCGACTTATCGTCTTAAAGCCAGGCCGGTTTAATAAACACCGGATAATTTAGCATCATACTTTATTCAACCTGTTTCTGCATACAACAAGTTTAAAGTGTCCTGGCGGTTTACCGCCGGACGGGTCATAACGCCCAATATATAACCTGGGTTTATAACCAAGGCTGCACTTAAAAATATGAAATATATCATACCTGTGACATTGAATCACATCGTTGGTTTACCAACTTTTTGTAGTAAGAGTGATAATGCCAATCTTGAGTACTGATAACTCCTTCCATATTGTGCCGGTTTATGATAAACCGTACCGGGTTGTGATAGACACCGGATTATCCATATATAATACTGGTGACTCGTAGTCAAACCAGACCGGGTTAATAATCGCCGGATTTTAATTTGATCATGTACTGACAACTTGTAGTTGAAAGCCGAGCCGGGTTGATAAACACCGGTTTACTCCATAATAGGATGGTAACAAAAAATCAAACCGGGCAGATAGCCTCAGGTTTTGAAAAGAAGACCGTGTTCCGCCAAATTGGCTATGTTGAACCGGTGCAAAATATTGTCGGTTTAAAAACGCAACCAGATAAAATAGCAACTCTTTAAGAAAAGATAATGAAGCAAAAGCGGTGACAAAGACTTTTTGCAAAAGAAGAGCTCTGCTGAGCTTGGTCAGATGGAATTACCATGGTCAGACGCAACCAAGCCCCCCGAAGGCGTAGCGATGGTGCCAGTCAGCCAGGACCCCAAAATGATGCGTGGCGTTACGCCGGCCAAGTGGCATTGCTATGGTTCGGGTTCGACCAAGCCCCCAAATGACTCTAAGGCCCGTAGGCCGACCAAGAGGCGTGACCGGTTCAGACGTGACCGTGTCCCCAAATGATTCTGGTGGCTTTCGCCGGCCAAGAGGTATTGCATCGGTTCGGACACGACCGAGCCCCCAAATGACTCTGGTGGCTTTCGCCGGCCAAGAGGTATTGCATCAGTTCGGACACGACCGAGCCCCCAAATGACTCTGGTGGCTTTCGCCGGCCAAGAGGTATTGCATCGGTTCGGACACGACCGAGCCCCCAAATGACTCTGGTGGCTTTCGCCGGCCAAGAGGTATTGCATCGGTTCGAAACATGATCGAGCCCCCAAGTGACCTTATAAGGACAGCTATGTTCTCTTTGGTTCGAATACGACCTATGTTTGAACAGGAAGCCCCATGTTTGAACCGCGCATCATGGCAGCAGGTCCTCTTCGGTAATTTTTAACTTTTTGCAAGAGATGAAATCTTCTTGAACCGGGATCTTAAACCGGATATTGAGAGCTTCGAAGCTTTGTGGGAGACATCCTTCCCTTGAACCGGATCTTTAAACCGGAAACTTCATTTTCAGCCGGAAATTTTCTGACGGCCTTTAAACTCGAACTTGCGAGAAGTTAATTCCTTTTTGAACCGGACATTGTTAAACCGGATCTGAGCGCTTCAGAGCTTTGTGGGAGAATAGATTTCTCTTGAACCGGATTGTAAACCGGCATTCTTCATTTTGAACCGGAAATTTTCTGACGGCCCTTAAATTTTCATCCAGCGTCCTGGGGTTCTTGACTTCACTGACAAACCGGCAACCTTTGCTGAGTCATATCATTGTAGCCCCCGAGTCTCAAGGTGACTTTGAAGAGTTGGCTTGAGATTCTCCATATTTGACCGTGATATAAACCGGCATAACTTGTGTAGCATTGGTGTTGATAGCACGATGTGAATCCATAGAAGGTTGAGGTGACTGCGGCGGGTTATAAATGATCTGTATAAGCCGTGTCAACAACTCGGCCAATGGTTCCTTCCAACTGGCTATTTGAAATTAACCAAACTGTAGTGGCGGCGACTTGCGTGCCTGCCCATTGATCCATCTAGCGCAGACGGCGGTTGATGGTATATGATAATTTGCCTCCACTTTGTTGAAATAAAACCGGGCTACCCAAGCTGTGACTTGTTCATACTCAATAAATAGCTCATGCAGACAGGTGCGGCCCGGTGTGTTGATGTAGACCAGGCCACGAGAGACAGACATCAAAGATGTCCGCAGCATCAGAAGCAGGCTCGGACAGATGTATCGGCCGCATATCACGGCATTGTAAGCCGGTGCGGACGGGAAAAGTGGCACCGGTGCTGCAAACCGGCATGGACGGGCAAGTCAATATAGACCAGGTCCGCAGAGGCGTCGGCTTTGTGCATGTCCATTAAACATCGATCAAACGCGATCCCGTCAAGTCGATGTAGACCGTGCCGCAAGGGCGGCGACTTGTGCACGTCCATTCAACGGGTAATATGTCACGGACTATCGCCAGGCGGAACATTATCAGCCCGTGTTCCATATCCATGGTATAGATCATATTTATAGTAAATGATTGTCCTGTATACAAAAATACACAGATCAAAGTAATTATTCATTTGACAAAAAACAATGTGTCAAAAATAGACTTAGATAGATGTCACCTGATATGTTAGGCCGGAAATTATCCACAGCGGCGGGCGGTTCGCCGCACTGGACGGGTCAACCGGTCTGACCACTGCAGAGATGGCCGGTTTGGTGGTGGAGTAACACGGAGGCGAAACGATGAGGCCGCGTCTGCGGCGGATGGCGATTCTCACCACCAACGGAGGCCGGGCGGAGACGCGGCTGCGGCAAAGCGGCCCATGAACAACCCAGCCAAGAGCAATGGTGGTTTAGCGCGGGATGGAGCCAGCTTGGTGCAAAGGCGGAAACAGCGCAGGCGAGTATGCGGTGGCGAGGCGAATTAGCATGCGTCCGCGTGTGTTATAAGGGCTGTTTAACACCCGGCAACGGCTCAGTAGAAACGGCAGGGCCGCGTTGGAACAGCAATAGGAAACAGGACCGAGGCAGGGGCTTGAGCAGCTTCACACCAGAGGAAATAGCAACTGCAAGTCCGGCGATTCAGCAGTGGCGACCTAAAGTAGGTAACAGCAGAAACGAGCCGGATCATTGCGCGTGTGCGCTCGGAGTACCAGCAGAAACAAACCGGATGGCCGTGCGCTGGAGCGTTGACCTGTTGATCCACCAATCCGATCCTGTGTGGTAGTCTTTTACCCAAACATGCATGCCCACGTGAAGCAGTTTCAACCAATATAGATTGCCTCCTTGCTCTCGTTTTATAGGAACACGATCCAAAAGCATTACCAGCTCCATCTTCTCATCTTGGCTGACATGCACATGCTTAAACTCTTCACTCGGAGAGAACAATCGACACAGCTCAATATCACCCATTGTGCGGACGATTGGCGAGGCACAGGCGACTCGTGGTGGAAACCGGGATGGTTGACATGTCCACGCCCACACCCTCCAGATCGTGCCCCCTTTTCGTTTTACAGTTTGGTCAACTGGTATTATCTTCTCTGAACAAGAACTTGACGACCCGTCGGTGGCGCTCAGGCATCTGAACCGGAACGACTCGGGGCTCGGGAGATCGGGGCGGTCCTTTGCGAGGAGGAGCAGACGCGGCAACCCGACAGAGCAAAGGCGGCGAGCAATCGGCTCGACGCGGAACAGGCGCGAGGTGCAGCAGAACGTGGGCCGACTCAGAGGGGCAGCAGGCTCGGAGCAAAACGGAGCTAGTCCGCACGTGCAAGGGCAGCTGGGCACGGTGACTTAGCACCGGTGAAGCAGGACCCGGCAGCCGCGGCATGGGCACAAGGCCGGTGTAAATAACTTCTCAGGCAAGGACGACTCAGCAGGTACAGGCGCCGGTAGGCACGGCGGATTTAGAGCAGTGGCGGTCCGAGGCCGCTCCAGCAAGGGCGGCGCAAGGCGGATATAAGCAGCAGGGCAGGTCGTGCTCAAACGCGGTCCGACTCTCGGGCGCGGTGACTCGAGGCGTATTCTAGCTGAACC
The DNA here is from genome assembly GCA_032464435.1 of Aegilops umbellulata. NCBI lineage: Eukaryota > Viridiplantae > Streptophyta > Magnoliopsida > Poales > Poaceae > Aegilops > Aegilops umbellulata. The sequence goes on along the minus strand of CP136055.1, from coordinate 376,404,753 downwards.
ACAACAGCTCGGACAAGGGGCGCGGCCGCAGAGGTGCGCGGCGGCGAGGCTGGCTTGAAGCGACGGAAACTGTGTCCACACCCACGGCCTGGCGGGTCTGACGAAGCGGAAGCGCGGCCCGGTTGGAGACGGAGGTGGTGAAGCCGGTTCAACACGGCGCGAGGTAAGGTGGGCCGTGGCTGGGTCACGGGGCGACCCCAGGTTCGGTAGCAGCGGCGACGATGAGGCCGGGTCAACTTGACCTGGCTGCGGTTCAATAGGCAAGGCCATGGCGGCGTAGCAGAAGGAGGAGCGGCGACTCAGCCAAGGTAGAGCAAGGCCGCGCCGGCCGTTCATCGTGGCGAATCCGGGTTGTGAAGGCAGACGAAGCGCATCACTGACTCGGACAGAAGGCGGAGTCCAGTCCAGCCACGGGCCGTGGCCATCTTTTCCGGGTTACGGACGCAGAAACCGTCAAGGCGGCCCAAAGCAGAGGGACACGACGGGTCAACCCAGCCGATTTTGACTCTTCTCCGGGTTGCAGTTGGTTTCGACGAGACGCAGCAGTGGATGTACAATTCTGACGTAGCTATATGGTAGATGTCCTAAATAGTCTTAATCTCCTGCTCGGCATCAGCCATAGATCCATTGTTTTAACTGATCGCCACATACACGTGCGGCGGCAACAAACCCTAACTTTTCACCGGGTTATCCTCGAGACCTGGCAGTTTCAACTTGATAAACTCAGAGTTAATATGAATCCTTCCGTGCGAACTCTTCCTGATCCAGATATTCACGACGAGCTTCTTGATCCTTTGAAGTGATCCCTTCAAGAACTCAACACCAACGTGCGCTAGCCCCACGGTGGGCGCCAACTGTCGTGGATTTGTCACGTCAGATGTCCTTAGTGTCAGGACTTAGTCGCGAGGCCAACGCATCTATGTGGTAGCTTGAGAGGGGTTGAGTGGGACGAGAGACGCAGGGCGGATCAACACGCAAGACAAGGATTTAGACAGCTTCGGGCCCCGGGAAACATCATCCGGTAATAACCCTACATGCTGTTTGAGGCTAGGTCTCATTATCATCACGAGGGAGACGCTGTAAACCGGCTCTTTGTGTCTAGCCCTAGAGATTATTGATTGTTCTGTGTAGCTTGTTGCTTCTAACTTGTCCCTCTTTGGGGTACCCTGCCCCTCCTTATATATGTTGAAGGGGCGGTTTACATGTGGAGTCCTGTTAGGATTAGGACTAGTCTATCTCTAATACAAACCTGATACAAGTCCTGGCCTTAACTCCTCGTAAGGCAAATGTTCCTTTCCTCTTAAACCGACCCACCATGGTTGAACCGGCCTTCTGGGCCTTGGGCCTTGTCATCCGTCTAATCCGCCCGCCGGGTTACCAGCGAGTCATACGACCAAGCGGGCTGCTTAAACCGCCAAGGTCAGGGCGGTTCTTCAGATAAACCGCCAAGTCCGGCCGGGTTAACATCCGGCCGGTTTACACCGCGGGGTATATCCCCGACAAGGGGGTTTTGCTTCCCTGGCACTTCTGAACATAGTATAGTTCTTCGTCGGTGTCATCGAACTCATCGTCGGAACACGTCTATCGAGAGGGAACAACCACCGGCAAACACAGAAAGAACACAATAAACACATGGAGATATGCAGCAATATGATGCATGCTATGACATGGCAATATGAATGTGTTTTGGGCTAATGCAACTAAAACCAGAAGAGTTTGAGCCAATTTGAACCAAGGGTTCAAATCCAAACTCAAGTTATGAATTTATAATGTGCATTAACTTGTTTCACCTAAACAGCAAGGTTAAAGTGTTCTAACATGCATTAATATGGTACAGATGGATTCCTTGAATTTTTCTGATAATTTTGCATATATAATTTGTTTGATTTGGAGTTACGGTTGAATTACTATGAATTTTTGAAGTTTGCAACATTTTCTGGAATTTCCTAAACTATTTTAAATCCAGAAATTATTAACTGTGTCAGCATTGCGTCACTGTGACGTCAGCAGGTCAACTGCGGCTGACCAAGTCAAACCTGACTAGTGGGGTCCACTGGTCAGTCACACAGTGATGTCTGTGTCAATGACAGGTGGGGCCAGGTCAACAGACACATCAGCAAGTCAATACTGACGTGTGGGGTCGGTCAACGTGTGACGTGGCCAGGTCAAACTGACCTGTGGGGCCCATGGGGGTTAGGTTAATCTAAACGCAAATAAAACCTGGGTTAATTACGGCGCGGGGCCCAACTGTCATTGTCATAGGGTTAGACTAATAACATAATTAGTACTAATCTAATCTGCCACGTCAGCGTCACCGGAACCTCGCCGGCGGCGACCAAAACGACGGCGGCGCGGCTCGGAAACGTGCTACGGGCGGCGGTTTGGCTCGTTGAGGGTACCAGGGCATAGCCCTTGCGCCCGTGCATCCAATGGAGGTAGTGGCAGGTCGCGGGGTGGCCGGAGCTCGCCGGAAACAAGTTCACGGCGGCGGCCGGAGTTCGGGTGCTCGCGGTTTAGCGCTAGCGCGCAAGTTAGAGCACGGGGAGTGATGGGAAAGACGGAGGAGCTCACTAGGATTCCAACGAAGGTCTCAACAGGCTCGAGGAGGCGCCATGGACGACGTACGGGCGCCAGCGATCTCCGGCGACGGAGGAGGAAGAAGACGAGGTAGCTGGCGATGCGGGGCGCCCGGAGTCGCGTGGCTCCTCGTAGATGATGAAGACCACCCTGCGGTTCTCCTGGGTGGGTCGGCGAGGCAAGGGGAGCTCGGCGGGCACGGCTACGGCAAGCGGCGGCGACGGCGGCGCTCAGGAAGAGAGGGGGAGGGAGCCAGAGAAGGGGATGAGCATGGGGAGAGTGAGAGAGCGTCGAGGGGGCTGCGTGGCGTCTCCAGGCGCGGATCAGGTCGAGGGAGGCAAGCAGGAGGTGGCCGGGGACGCACGCGCGCACGCCACGCTTCCCCTCTACCTACTGGCAGAGGTTGAAGACGGTGGGGAGTTGGGCTGGGCCTCAGCCACAGTGCCGGGCCAGGTGGCTGTGCCAGGTAAGCTGGCCCAAGTAGCTTCTCTCTCTCTCTCTTATTAAATTTGTTCTGTTTTCTATTTTTGCTATTATGTTATGATTTAGTTCAAAGACCAAACCATTTTTAAAATTCATGAGAATAATTGTGTGAGCTAAATGGACTTATCCAAAGCTACACAACAATTTCCAGAATTATTGAACATATATTTATCATATAATAAATATAGATCCAATTCAAATATTTATTGGATTAATTCAAATGGCCAAAATAAATGTTTCTGAGCTCCTAAAAATATTGGTTTGAATTTTACCCCTTGCCAATATTTTTATAGAATACCAGGGACATTTTCTTGGACTCATTTGATAAGATTTTAATGTTAGTTATTTTTAGGGGTCTTCTGAGGCTTTTGAAAATTCCCCAATTCAAATTTCAGAAATTTAAACATGATGCACACATGACTAGCTAGCCTAGAGCAAACCAGAACTAGGGATGTGACACACAACATGCCTGCTGCCAATTCTGGTTCTGATTCAGCTGCTGCTTCTCATGTACCTTCTGAAGTTGGTGTAGAAGAAGATGCAGAACCTGACGAGGCAGTGCCTACAAATGATGATGAAGACGAGATGATGTTTCCTGAACTGGTCGATGTAGCCAGTCAGCAAGCAGTGGATGACGAATATATGGAGGAGCCCATCAGCCAAGCTAGGTTTGATGACACTGACGATGGAGAGAAGGTGGAGAACATGGACAACTTAATCGAGGATGAATACGATGGTGATGACATGCCAACAATTGAGTGGAACAGGGAAAAACCTGAGCTTAGTGTAGGTAACATTTTCCAATCAATGGTGGACTGTCGGAATGCAGTGACAACATGGTGCATTATATCAGAAAACACCTATAAGATTAAAAAGAGTGAGCCAGCAAGGTTCACAGTTTTTTGTCCATATCCTAGGTGTAGGTGGAAGTTGCATGCATCTCGTATGAGAAAGAGCAAATATATTCAGGTAATCCAAGTTCAGTTAGTAATTTAGTTTCAGATCGTTGAGTAAGGTTTCTTAACTGTTCTTTACCCTTTTATTTTCTTTCAGATAAAGAAAACCCCACACAAGCACACCTGTCCACCTGGAGGGGGAGGGGGGAAGGCCAAAACCAAGCTAGCAAAAACTAGGTGGGTGGCAAATGCTATATTGGATTGGCTGAGAGAAGAACCTGGACTTGGTCCAACAGCACTCCATGGGAAGCTTTTTGAGAAGTACAAGATAGAAATTCCTTACATGAGAATTTTCAATGCTAGGGAAAAGGCTCTTGACAGAATTAATGGTCAATGGAATGACAGTTTTCAGCTGCTTTACACTTTCAATGCTTAAGTGGAGATGGCAAGTCCAGGGAGTGTTGTAGAGATTGACAAGCATACTGTTCCATTCAAAATAAAAGGGAAGTCATTTCAAAAGGAGTGCTTCAGAAGGGCTTTTGTTTGTTTCAAGGCTTGCTGGCAGGGGTTTCTAGATGGTTGCATGCCCTATTTTGTTGTAGATGCTACACATTTGACTGGAAGATGGAGAGGACAGCTAGTAGCAGCTTCTGCAGTTGATGGACACAACTGGCTATTCCCAGTTGCATTTGGTGTGGTGGAGGCAGAGTCTGAGGAAAGTTGGGTCTGGTTTCTGCAGCAGTTGCGCAACATTATAGGCACTCCGCCAGGTTTAGCTATACACACAGATGCTTGCAAGGGTTTAGAGAGTGCAGTGGAAATTGTATTCCCTGGAGTGGAGCATAGGGAATGTATGCGACACCTAGCGAATAATTTCAAAAAGAAGTTCAAAGGTAAAGTTTATGATGAGAACTTATGGCCAGCATCATACACATGCAGCAAAAGGAAGCATGGATGCCATTTGTGAGTGTTGTATGCTCAAAATCCTCTTGTGAAGGAGTACATGGATGCACATCATGGCAAGGTGTGGTCAAGAAGCAAATTCAACAAAATCTGCAAAGTAGATTATGTGGCCAGTAACCTTGCAGAATGCTTCAATTCAAAGTTCAAGTCAGTGAAAGGGCTCTTGTTGTGGCAAGCATTTGACAATATGGGGCAAATGATCATGATAAAGATGGCTCTTCGCAAAAGAATTGCAGAAACACAATATGTTGGTCATCAAATGCTCCCATCACTGATTAAGGCATTGCACTTGAAGGCAAGAGGACTGAAGATGAAATGTATTCGATCTGGTACATATGAGGGAGAGGTTACCTATACTGACACTAAAAATAGGGTATGGAGGTATTCTGTGAACCTAAGTAATAGAGAATGTACTTGTAGGCAATGGCAGATCTGTGGGAAGCCATGCATACATGCCCTACATCTGATGACCGTTATCGGGGGTGCAGATGGTGAAGTTGATCAATATTGCTTGGAGTATTTCTCCTTTTCCAAATTTATGGCTGCTTATGCTGACAATGTGCCTGCACTATTGGGGAAAGATCAATGGAACATAGTAGATCCAGGGTTCAAACTCCACGCTCCTGTCATTACTAGACCACCAGGAATACCAAGGAACCAGAGGATTAGAGCAGGTGAGGAGGGTCGTCTACCAAAGAATCGTGCTTGCAAAAAATATGGAGTTCTGGGGCATATTGCTAGGCTTTGTACCAATGCAGTGGATGCATCATTTGGAGAGGAGGAAAGATGGACAGCAGCCAATGCTGAGGAGAATGCAGTAGCAATGGAGACTGAAGATGCAGTGGAGAATGCAGCAGCAAATGAAGCAGTGGAGAATTTAGCAGCAAATGAAGCATCTTGGTATGTGTTTGCACCCTTTGTAGAATGCAGCTACCCTTTTGTTTGCATTTGTTCTCTTTTTTGCCTATGGCTTATAATTTTATTTACCAGCACTAGGGAGAAAAGGCCAAGAGATGAAGAAGCAGAAGATTTTGAAACCATGGCCTTTGATGGTTTTGAATCGATAAGAGAGGAAGAGGAGGGCGTAATTTTTCCAATTGTGCCTTTAAAGATTACTGAACCCATAGATGACTGTCAAATGGTCATCAAGTGCTCGGCGAGTGCAACTACTCCATCGGCACCTCCACGAGGAAATCCCCAAGTAAAGCCCAAGATCAAAAGGAACAAGAGTCTGAAAGAAAAGAGCATCTCAACTAGGGAAACCAGGAGCAAGACGGTGAAGCCAGCTGCAAACACAAGGAGCAAGTCGAAAATTTGAATTAAGTTGTTGGGAAATGTTTGCGTTGTCAATTTGAGGGCGAGTGGATTGCTTAAAACTTGGTAGATTTGTATTAAGATGTTAGCATCTTAAAACTTGGTAGATTTGAGCTACTGTGAAAACTTATAAGTTGTAATAATGTTGCTTCTACTTTGGTTTCTTATTTGAGTCAGAATTCAAATTTCCATCAAAATTAGAATTTAAATCAGTATTTAAATTTGGGCCAAAATTTGGATTCGAGTCAAAGTTGAAGTTGAACATTGGAGGTTCATTGCTCTGTGCGGTGTATTTGATCGAGCATTTGAAGTCCAACAGTCCAAATGAGAAATGTGCTAGAAACGAGCTCGAAAACTAGGGTAAACAACCCTATTTGAAATCAAGTTTTTTTTACCTTGCCTAAATGAGGCATATATATTTTTATTAACACTTGTTCCATATATATAGGGTAAAAACGAAGTCTCACTATTTATTGATTAATATTCATATTACTACATTTTTTTGAAAACAAATATGCTTTTAATTCAAAACCGTCAAATAACACGTTTTAGATATGAAAATGAAAAAGTAAGTTTAGATCCTTCTTACTCACTCCAAAATGAAGCTATGGAGATTTTTCTGATTTTTTTTTATTATTTTGATTTTTTTTCAAACCCTAAAACCCTCTCTCCCTATTCTACGAACTCTGAAAATGTTCATAGGTGATAGCTCATTTGTTTGAAGACTTTTTTCATGAAAATGACCTACACCAAGTTTATATTTTTTTCTCATAACCTTGTCACATATGACGGCTATGTGCGCAAGAATTACAACATTTTGATTTTTTTGAATTTTTTAAAAACATTTGAACTTGATTTCGACAGATCACTTCAAATAATGATTTTTCAAAAAAACGCCCCTATACCGAGTTTATATTTTTTTATGGTAACTAGGTCTCATAAACAGACGAACTACGTTTGTTTTATATTTTTTCGATTTTTTCTAATTTAGTTATGGCCATTTGAAATCTGGTCAAACCCTAATAACCCCGTTGACTAACTCATAACCCCGCAGAAATGCTCCAAACCCTAGCGTCAAACGTGCGCCGTCGGATCCTACCAAGCACCAAACACCACCCGTCAGATGTGGGGCAGGCATGCGCGATCCGCGTGATGCATCCTGATTGGCTACTACACTCTCCTTCTCAGGTTTTTTACGATCTGCCCCACTTTACATATGAAATTGTATTTTTCGCACATGACCACCACATGTCTGTGTTAAGAATTGGTTCAAATATTGAAACTGCAAAATACAATGTGTCAAATCATCAATATAGCTTCCCCTTCTCCTCTTCTCCATCTGACAGACAAAGGCATCGAGCAGATCAAGCAATTCCTCTGTTTCTTTCCCCATCTTCTCGTTCTTCTTCCTCTCAAGCAATTCCTCTGTTTCTTCCTCTCGGGCGATATGTCGACCTCCTCGTCAGCCCCCCATTCCACGTGGTCGGTGTATGGTCCAGCACCGATGACTCGATGCACTGACTGCCCACGGACTGCGCCACTGAAGCGGTTGACTTCGAAGGAGGAGAAGAATGGGAACTTTGGGCGCGAGTTCGTCAAATGCGAGAGCAAGCCAGAGGGGCAGGTTAGATCTGAGTTTTCCTCGCATCCTTTATCTCTAATTTCTCAAAAAATCTGTCAGATTTGGATTTAGGTTACATGATTTCATTTTCAGATCGTGAAGAAATGCCACCATTTCGAGTGGATGGATGATTACATCCAGAGGCTTCAAGGGTCGGGCTTGCTAGATTCGAGGGGGAATGCAATCCATGAGTCCAATCTGCCCCATGACAGTGCCGCTTCGGCAGCAGCAGCGCGTCCGGAATACCCGACGGTGGTAGATGTCGAACTGAAGACGGAATTGAAGAAGATGAACAAGAACTTCAACCAGCTGATTGAGTTGGAGAAGCAATCCAATCTGATAGCTTTGGGAATACTTGCTATAGGAATTTTTTACTTGATGGCCATCTCTCGTTAGAGATGTTTGTCTACTGTTGTTGCCACTGTTTAGCAATCCAAGTCTGTTTATCTCAAATGCAACTCTGTTTAGTGCAACTGTCGATCACTGAATGTATGCAGTTTACTGTTAAGTTTCAACACTTTCAGTTTCGGCAGAAAACAACTACCAGTTCAGTCATAGGATTATTTTGTTAGCTAATAACCTCGAGTATTGGATCATACCATAGCTCGTCAGATGACAATAAGTAGTACTTGAGCAGCACACGGAATATACATCAAGTTCATCTCTTCTCTCTCGCACTTGCCAAACTTTTGTCCTCGAGTTCGTCAGTTCCGCAAAAAAAAACCTAGTTCACTGGCCCAAAAAGAAGCCCAGAAACAAGCGATGTTTCTTTTTTTGTTTAGGAAGGATTGCTTTGTTCTTTTTTGTTTCTGATTGCTTTTTTCATTAATTTGATTGCCCAATCTCTTCTATCTCATTGAGGATTTTTTTTGGCTTTCCTTTATGGGTCCCTTCATTTTTTAGAATCAAAGTATTTGCAAACCGCAGTATTATTATGCCTAGCGAACCAATACTTCATGATTAGAAAAAGAGGTCTAACCCTATTTTTTATATACTTCAAACATAGTGTAGTTAAAACTACACTTTTGACTAAAGCCAAATATCTCAAAGTATTTGATTCTTCAATATTTCTGAAAACCAAAGAATTCTTTGAATACCTAAAAAATAGAGAGCTCTCAAACCAAAGCCATGTACAAATGTACAATATGTTCTTATTTTTAGAAGGAATCTATAAACACATCATTTTTAGTTTGTTTGGTTGATTTTTCCCACGCCAATTAGCCGTGTCTAAACTTGGGACAAACAAAATACAAACATAACAAAGCATTAATATAAAAACTTAACTTAGATAGGGTACGGTTTCTAGGGCAACATAAGTTCTTACATAGACACCGATAGATAATAGTTAACCTTACATAGATAGCTCGGGCAACACACACACCAAACTCACACTACATAGTAGATAGATAGGGTAGCTAGGGCAACACCGTCATGTCTTCACCGTCGTCTTCACCTTAACCGCCGGCTTCACCGTCTTATTCGCCGCCGGCTTCAGTACTCCTCCTCCTCAAGGTCGTTGTCGACGAGGTAGTTGTAAGTGCATCTAGTGCCCCTTAGTGATTTTGGTGTATTGAAGACTTATAGGTTAAGGAACTAATGTGTTTATGAGTGTACACAGGTCTATAAGTCTATGAGGAGTTTGATATTTATAGATAAAGTCGACCCCTAAAAATGAAGTTCTTCGACTGAAGACTTTGATATTTTGAAGACTTTCTGAAGACTTTGAAAGTGAAGAAATTGGTGTGACCTTGAAGACTTGGTATTCATTTGAGGAGCATGAAGCGTGAAGACTTTTGTTTTCGTAGTTTCATTTTCTCTTTCTTGAGTCATAGGAAACACCGTACTGTTAAAGGGGGTCGAGGAAATACTAAGGAGAAAATTTCCATGTGATGCTTAACTCAAATCCTACACCTACCAATCCCTTCGAGTGAAGCCATTGGAAATCTCATACAGTTCAGTACATTTCTTCAGTGACAGAGACGCAGTTCTTCTGGTCACTGAGGACTTTGTTCTGACTGATGAGTTAGGAATTCGCCAGTGCGAATTGCCTACACAGTGAGGAACATGATAGCCCTGAGGAATTTGTACCTCAAATTTCCGACCGTTGCTGTGCTATGCGCCAGCTGTCCCAAAATATCTTATCTACCTAATGGTCATATCATTGAAGGGCATTTATGTCTTATCATGTCGGGCTGCTCCCTCGGCTATAGATAGCCGCCCCCTACAACCACTAGTTGGTTGGCTGTTCCGCGAGAAACTGACACTTGTCATTTGAGAGCATCCCATCCTCCGAGGACTTTGAGCGAAAATCATCAAGTGAGGAAAATCCAAAACCAAACCCAAACACCTACAAACCCAAAGTGAGTAAGCATCACTGAAGAGATTGATCCTGCGTGGATCCGACGCTTGTTACCTTTGAAGACTGTGTTTCTTCCAGACGGTTAGGCGTCAAGGTCTCGAGCATCCAAGAGGAATTGTGGATCGCCGAGTGACCGAGTTTGTGTACTCTGTGCTTACGCTTTCTGTACTCTGTGTTTATCTTCATTTCATCATGATGACCATGCAAGTATTCTGCTATGTTTACTTCTGAGTACTTATTCCGCTACTAGTAGTTCTTCGCTAAGGAATTTCCTCACTAGCAAATTCCTCAGTGAAGAATTTCATAAAAATCGTCTATTCACCCCCCCTATAGTTGATATAACGCACTTTCAATTGGTATCAAAGCAGGGTACTCCCTTGTTCTGTGTGATTTTGGTTTAACCGCCTGGAGTTTTAGTTATGTCGACCGCAGGCATGAAGAAAGTGACATGCCCTATCTTTGACGGTCACGAGTATCCTAAGTGGAAGGCCATGATGAAGAAGCGCCTCATGGCGATGAACAGCGAACTGTGGACCGTCACTGAAATTGGTCTGACCGATCTATGCAAGATGGCGGAAGCTGATGACATTCACAAGTTCACTCTTCTCAACCTCACGGCGAAGGATGTCATCTGCTCCTGTCTGTCCCAAAATCAGTTCAGGAACATGATGCATCTCGATCAGGCGAAGCTTATCTGGGACCGTCTCTCCGATGTCTATGAAGGCCATCGAACCAGTCATGATCCTTTGTTTGAGGACTTCAAGGAATCTCTCAAGTCAATGACAGTTGAACCAGAATCATCATCTTCCCCACCATGTCTTATGGCAGATGGTGAAAAGGTAACTGAATGCTATCTGTCTGAATGTAGTGATGATGAATCTGGTGATGAATTTGGACCCAGTTATGTCAAACTTGCTTCCCTTGCTGCTAAACAACAAAGAGCTTTGGAAAAGGCTCACAAAATGCTTAGTAAGAGCGATGATATGTTGGGTGAAGAAATGGATCAGTCAAAAGCTTTGGCTGAAAGTCTTCAGAGACTTCATTCTAAGTATGGCTCCCTTCAAGATGAGCTTAACTCTCTCTTATCTGATCATGAGAAGCTAAGAGTGAGTTATGAAGATCTTCAGAAGGAACAAGATTCATTACTTGCTCAACAAATCAGCGCTGCTCAGGAAGAATTTATTCCTCCATGTTTAAAATGCATTAAACGAGAATCTGCTAATTCTTCACCTGAATGTTCAAATGCTTCTAATGTTACAAATTCTTCACCTGCCTCTGCTATCACTAATTCCTCATCTGAGGACATTGCTAGTATCACTGACAATGCAGGGCTGAAGGAATTGTACATGACAGGCATGTACAAAAGCCTCAAAGGGCATCAGACTCTTTGTGATGTGCTTAAAAAGTAGATCCTCAACAGGAACCCTAGGAAGGAGGGTATTGCCTTTTGAGAGGAAACTCAATACTGATGGTACATATTGGAAGCCTGAGCAGTACCCCAAAACCTCATAGGTTGCTGCAAAAGGACCTCCAGTTGACCCATCTAATTTATCTGGCTATACATGTGAATCTTCTCATTCTTCTAATGAGTCATTTGACTCCAACTATAAACTGTTCAAAAATCACTATGGTGAAGTATTTGCTAGATATGTTGGCACTAACTGCAGGAACGGTTCCCCTATGAAGAAAATCTGGGTTCCCAAAAGATGTCTTGAAAGTCTTTAGGTGAATGTCGTCATGACACCACCTGTGAAGAAAACGAACCCCAGATCAAATTCTTCATATGGACCAAATTCTTCATATGGATCCAAGTCCTCATACGGACCAAATTCCTCACGTGGATCAAATTCCTCAAAAGGATCAAAGTCCTCATACGAACATCTTCGTGCTAACAACTCTGTTTCGCAGGGAAGAGCCAAGGGCTATGAATATGAGCATTATTCTTCTAATCATTATGTTCACAAGTCCTCAAAGATTTTCTCTGCTTATTCATATGCTTACCCTAACCCCTCTTATGTGAAACGAAATGGTTTGGCCTCTATGCCACCATTCTCATATGGAGCTCACAGAGTGATGAACTCTTTGCCACCCCTTCAGATGTGGGTGGTGAAGAAAAAGAACTAATCTCTTATGCAGGGTCAGGTCTCCAGACGTGCGTAAACGTCTGAAGAATTTGCTGGGGACCTGACAAAATGCCTGGAAGGACGCAGGCTAACCATGATGAAATGAACTTTCATTTCACACGTCCTCCCTCTGCTTTATCTGTCTTATTGCTTGATGAAATTGATCTGATGAATTGTGATATCATATTCTTCACTGCTGAAACATATGAGGTTCGTAAGTTGCACTAATTCATCTGCAGGATGATCAACCCAAAGCCACTGAGTGGGTCCTCGATAGTGGATGTACAAATCACATGACTGGTGATAGGAATCTGTTGATGGATGCACCCTTATCGTCGTCACATCTGAAGCATATCATCTTCGCTGACAAGAGCAAAAGTCAGGTATTAGGTCTAGGTAAGGTTGCTATCACAAAGGATCGACACATGGACAAAGTCATGCTTGTTGAGTCCTTAGGATACAACCTTATGTCTGTTTCAATGCTTTGTGATCTTGATATGGTTGTTGTCTTTGGCAAGTATCGTTGTGTTGTGATTATGGAAACTGACAAATCCAAAGTCTTCGAAGGCTTTAGGAGAGGATACTTGTATATTGTTGATTTCTCTGTAGATTCACAACCAACCGTGTGCCTACTTGCAAAAGCTTCAGAAGGATGGCTATGGCATCGACGACTTGGTCATGCAAGCATGAGGAATTTGCACACGCTTGCGAAGAAGAAGCATGTTATTGGCATTGAGAATGTCAAATTCCTCAAGGATCACTGAGGGAGTCCTGGATTAGGGGGTGTTTGGATAGGCGGACTATACCTTCAGCCGGACTCCAGGACTATGAAGATACAAGATTGAAGACTTCGTCCCTTGTCCGGAAGGATCTTTTCTTGGCGTGGAAGGCAAGCTAGGCGTGCGGATATTCAAGATCTCCTACCATTGTAACCGACTCTATGTAACCCTAACCCTATCTGGTGTCTATATAAACCGGAGGGTTGTAGTCCGTAGGACAACCATCATCATACACAATCATACCATAGGCTAGCTTCTAGGGTTTAGCCTCCTTGATCTCGTCGTAGATCTACTCTTGTACTAACCATCTCATCAATATTAATCTAGCAGGAGTAGGGTTTTACCTCCATCGAGAGGGCCCGAACCTGGGTAAAATAAAGTGTCCCTTGTCTCATGTTACCATCCGACCTTGACGCACAGTTCGGGACCCCCTACCCGAGATCCGCCGGTTTTGACACCGACATTGGTGCTTTCATTGAGAGTTCCTCTGTGTCGTCGCTTTTAGGCCCGATGGCTCCTTTGATCATCAACAACGATGAGGTCCAGGGTGAGACTTTCCTCCCTGGACAAATCTTCGTCTTCGGCGGCTTCGCTCTGCGGGCCAATTCGCTTGGTCGTCTGGAGTAGATCGAAAGCTACGCCCCTGGCCATCAAGTCAGGTTTGGTAGCTTAAACTACACGGCAGATATCCGCGAAGACTTGATCTTCGACGGGTTCGAGCCACAACCGAGCGCGCCGCACTACCTCGAGGGGCATGATATAGCTATGCCTCCGAATAGTGCCCTGGAGGCCGCACACGCTCCGGCCCCGATCCTCGACTCGGAGCCCGCTGCATTCTTTGAGGATGAACGGTTGGACGTCACCTCGGGGGCTGCGATCTTGAAGGCGATCGAGCCGAACACCAGCCCCGTACTCCGCACGGCCCATGACTCCAAGGAGTCGGATTCTTCTCCGAACTCCGGGCCTCTCGTGCCCCTGCCGATCGAATCCGTTTGGGCGCCTATAATGGAGTTCACCGGCGCGGACATCTTTCAGTACTCACCTTTCGGTGATATCTTGAACTCTCTCAAGTCTCTCTCTCTATCAGGAGAGCCCAGGCCGGACTATGGTCTGCGAGGTTGGGATTCGGACGACGAAGAAATTCAAAGCCCACCCACCACCCACTTAATAGCCACTGTCGATGATTTAACCGACATACTTGACTTCGGCTCCGAAGACTTCGACGGTATGGACGACGAAGGAGGAGACGAACAAGAACCAGCAACTGTAGGGCGCTGGACCGCCACCTCGTCATATGACATATATATGGTGGACGCTCCAAAGGATGGAGATGGCGATGGAACAGCGGAGGATGGCACCTCGAAAAAACCGCCAAAACGCCGGCGTCAACGGCGCCGCTCTAAATCCCGCCACAGCAGAAACGGTGATTCCGGCACGGGAGATAATACTACCCCGGATAGCGCCGAAGAACACCAAATCCAGCAAGATTCGGCGCAGGAAGATGGAAAAGCCAGCCCTCATGAGAGAGCGGCAGAGCGAGAGGTTGAGGATGATAACTAGATGCCTCCCTCCGAAGACAAGGCAAGCCTCGACGATGACGAATTCGTCGTACCATCAGATGAAGGAAATATGCCCTAGAGGCAATAATAAAGTTATTATTTATTTCCTTATATCATGATAAATGTTTATTATTTAGAATTGTATTAACTGGAAACATAATACATGTGTGAATACATAGACAAACAGAGTGTCACTAGTATGCCTCTACTTGACTAGCTCATTAATCAAAGATGGTTATGTTTCCTAGCCATGAACAAAGAGTTGTTGTTTGATTAACGAGATCACATCATTAGTTGAATGATCTGATTGACATGACCCATTGCATTAGCATAGCACCCGATCGTTTAGTATATTGCTATTGCTTTTATCCATGACTTATACATGTTCCTTTAACTATGAGAATATGCAACTCCCATTTACCGTAGGAACACTTTGTGTGCTACCAAACGTCACAACGTAACTGGGTGATTATAAAAGTGCTCTACAAGTGTCTCCGAAGGTACATGTTGAGTTGGCATACTTCGAGATTAGGATTTGTCACTCCGATTGTCGGAGAGGTATCTCAGGGCCTTCTCGGTAATGCACATCACATAAAGCCTTGCAAGCATTGCAACCAATGAGTTAGTTGCGAGATGATGTATTACGGAACGAGAAAAGAGACTTGCCGGTAACGAGATTGAACTAGGTATTGGATACCGACGATCGAATCTCGGGCAAGTAACATACCGATGACAAAGGGAACAACGTATGTTGTTATGCGGTCTGACCGATAAAGATCTTCGTAGAATATGTAGGAGCCAATATGGGCATCCAGGTCCCGCTATTGGTTATTGACCGGAAACGTGTCTCGGTCATGTCTACATTGTTCTCGAACCGTAGGGTCCGCACGCTTAACGTTACGATGACAATTATTATGAGTTTATGCATTTTGATGTACCGAAGGAGTTCGGAGTCCCGGATGTGATCACGGACGTGACGAGGAGTCTCGAAATGGTCGAGACATAAAGAATTATATATTGGAAGCCTATGTTTGGACATCGGATGCATTCCAGGTGAAAACAGGATTTTACCGGAATACCGGGAGGGTTACCGGAACCCCCCGGGAGCATAATGGGCCAACATGGGCCTTGGAGGAAAGGTGAGAGGGCAGCCCTAGGGGCTGCGCGCCTCCCCCCCTTCCCTAGTCCTATTAGGACTAGGAGAAGTGGGGCGCCCCCTCTCTCTCTCTCTCTCCCTTGGAGCAATCCTAGTCCAACTAGGATTGGGGGGGGGGGAATCCTACTCCCAGAGGGAGTAGGACTCTCCTGGCGCACCAAACCTGGCCGGCCAGCCCCTCCCCCTTGGATCCTTTATATACGGGGGCAGGGGGCACCCCAAAGACACACAAGTTGATCTACGGATCGTTCCTTAGCCGTGTGCGGTGCCCCCTTCCACCAAATTCCACCTCGATTATATCGCTGCAGTGCTTAGGCGAAGCCCTGCGCTGGTAACACATCAAGATCGTCACCACGCTGTCGTGCTGACGGAACTCTTCCCTGACGCTTTGCTGGATCGGAGCCCGGGGATCGTCATCGAGCTGAACGTGTGCCAAAAACTCGGAGGTGCCGGAGTAACGGTGCTGTGATCGGTTGGATCGCGAGGAGAACGTACGACTACTTCCTCTACGTACGACTACTTCCTCTACGTTGTGTCAACGCTTCCGCTTCGGTCTACGAGGGTACGTAGACAAACACTCTCCCCTCTCGTTGCTATGCATCACCATGATCTTGCGTGTGCGTAGGAAATTTTTGAATTTACTGCGTTCCCCAACAGTGGTATCAGAGCCTAGGTTTTATGGTTGATGTTATTTGCACGAGTAGAACACAAGTGAGTTGTGGACGATACAAGTCATACTGCCTACCAGCATGTCATACTTTGGTTCAGCGGTATTGTTGGATGAGACGATCCGGACCAACCTTACGCGTACGCTTACGCGAGACCGGTTCCCTCGACGTGCTTTGCACAGAGATGGCTTGCGGAAGACTGTCTCTCCAACTTTAGTTGAACCGAGTGTGGCTACGCCCGGTCCTTGAGAAGGTTAAAACGGAGTCTATTTGACAAACTATCGTTGTGGTTTTGATGCGTAGGTAAGATGAGTTCTTGCTTAAAGCCCGTAGCAGCCACGTAAAACTTGCAACAACAAAGTAGAGAACGTCTAACTTGTTTTTGCAGGGCATGTTGTGATGTGATATGGTCAAGACGTGATGCTAAATTTTATTGTATGAGATGATCATGTTTTGTAACCGAGTTATCGGCAACTGGCAGGAGCCATATGGTTGTCGCTTTATTGTATGCAATGCAATCGCGATGTAATGCTTTACTTTATTGCTAAACGGTAGTGATAGTCGTAGAAGCATAAGATTAGCGAGACGACAACGATGCTGCGATGGAGATCAAGGTGTCGCGCCGGTGACGATGGTGATCATGACGGTGCTGCGGAGATGGAGATCACAAGCACAAGATGATGATGGCCATATCATATCACTTATATTGATTGCATGTGATGTTTATCCTTTTATGCATCTTATCTTGCTTTGCGTGACGGTAGCATTATAAGATGATCTCTCACTAAATTATCAAGAAGTGTTCTCCCTGAGTATGCACCGTTGTGAAAGTTCTTCGTGCTGAGACACCACGTGATGATCGGGTGTGATAGGCTCTACGTTCAAATACAACGGGTGCAAAACAGTTGCACACGCGGAATACTCAGGTTTAACTTGACGAGCCTAGCATATACAGATATGGCCTCGGAACACAGAGACCGAAAGGTCGAGCGTGAATCATATAGTAGATATGATCAACATAATGATGTTCACCATTGAAACTACTCCATCTCACGTGATGATCGGACATGGTTTAGTTGATTTGGATCACGTGATCACTTAGAGGATTAGAGAGATGTCTATCTAAGTGGGAGTTCTTAAGTAATATGATTAATTGAACTTTAATTTATCATGAACTTAGTACCTGATAGTATCTTGCTTGTCTATGTTGTGTAGATAGATGGCTCGTGCTGTTGTTCCGTTGAATTTTAATGCGTTCCTTGAGAAAGCAAAGTTGAAAGATGATGGTAGCAATTACACGGACTGGGTCCGTAACTTGAGGATTATCCTCATTGCTGCACAGAAGAATTACGTCCTGGAAGCACCGCTAGGTGCCAGGCCTGGTGCAAGAGCTACGCCAGATGTTATGAACGTCTGGCAAAGCAAAGCTGATGACTACTCTATAGTTCAGTGTGCCATGCTTTACGGCTTAGAACCGGGACTTCAACGACGTTTTGAACACCATGGAGCATATGAGATGTTCCAGGAGTTGAAGTTAATATTTCAAGCAAATGCCCGGATTGAGAGATATGAAGTCTCCAATAAGTTCTATAGCTGTAAAATGGAGGAGAATGGTTCTGTCAGTGAGCATATACTCAGAATGTCTGGGTATAACAATCACTTGATTCAACTGGGAGTTAATCTTCCGGATAATTGCGTCATTGACAGAATTCTCCAATCACTGCCACCAAGCTACAAGAGCTTCGTGATGAACTATAATATGCAAGGGATGACCAAAACTATGCCCGAGCTCTTCGCGATGCTAAAAGCCGCGGAGGTAGAAATCAAAAAGGAGCATCAAGTGTTGATGGTTAACAAAACCACTAGTTTCAAGAAAAAGGGCAAAGGGAAGAAAAAGGGGAACTTCAAAAAGAACAGCAAGCAAGTTGCTACTCAAGAGAAGAAACCCAAGTCTGGACCTAAGCCTGAAACTGAGTGCTTCTATTGCAAGCAGACTGGTCACTGGAAGCGGAACTGCCCCAAGTATTTGGCGGATAAGAAGGATGGCAAGGTTAACAAAGGTATATGTGATATACATGTTATTGATGTGTACCTTACTAATTCTCGCAGTAGCACCTGGGTATTTGATACTGGTTCTGTTGCTAATATTTGCAACTCAAAACAGGGGCTACGGATTAAGCGAAGATTGGCTAAGGACGAGGTGACGATGCGCGTGGGAAATGGTTCCAAAGTCGATGTGATCGCGGTCGGCACGCTACCTCTACATCTACCTTCGGGATTAATATTAGATCTAAATAATTGTTATTTAGTACCAGCGTTGAGCATGAACATTATATCAGGATCTTGTTTGATGCAAGACGGTTATTCATTTAAATCAGAGAATAATGGTTGTTCTATTTATATGAGTAATATCTTTTATGGTCATGCACCATTAAAGAGTGGTTTGTTCTTACTTAATCTCGATAGTAGTAACACACATATTCATAATGTTGAAGCCAAAAGATGCAGAGTTAATAATGATAGTGCAACTTATTTGTGGCACTGCCGTTTAGGTCATATCGGCGTAAAGCGCATGAAGAAACTCCATACTGATGGACTTTTGGAGTCACTTGATTATGAATCACTTGGCACTTGCGAGCCGTGCCTTATGGGCAAGATGACTAAAACACCGTTCTCCGGTACTGTGGAGAGAGCAACAGATTTATTGGAAATCATACATACTGATGTATGTGGTCCAATGAATGTTGAGGCTCGTGGCGGATATCGTTATTTTCTCACCTTCACTGATGATTTAAGCAGATATGGGTATATCTACTTAATGAAACACAAGTCTAAAACATTTGAAAAATTCAAAGAATTTCAGAGTGAAGTGGAAAATCATCGTAACAAGAAAATAAAGTTTCTACGATCTGATCGTGGAGGAGAATATTTGAGTTACGAGTTTGGTCTACATTTGAAACAATGCGGAATAGTTTCGCAACTCACGCCACCCGGAACACCACAACGTAATGGTGTGTCCGAACGTCGTAATCGTACTTTACTGGATATGGTGCGATCTATGATGTCTCTTACCGATTTACCGCTATCTTTTTGGGGTTATGCTCTAGAGACGGCCGCATTCACGTTAAATAGGGCACCATCAAAATCCGTTGAGACGACGCCTTATGAACTGTGGTTTGGCAAGAAACCAAAGTTGTCGTTTCTTAAAGTTTGGGGCTGCGATGCTTATGTGAAAAAGCTTCAACCTGATAAGCTCGAACCCAAATCGGAAAAATGTGTCTTCATAGGATACCCAAAGGAGACTATTGGGTATACCTTCTATCACAGATCCGAAGGCAAAAATTTTGTTGCCAAAGTCGGAAACTTTCTAGAGAAGGAGTTTCTCTCGAAAGAAGTGAGTGGGAGGAAAGTAGAACTTGATGAGATAACAGTATCTGCTCCTTTATTGAGAAGTAGTACATCACAGAAATCTGTTTCTGTGACACCTACATCAAATAGGGAGGAAGCTAATGATAATGATCATGAAACTTCAGATCAAGTTTCTACTGAACTTCGTAGATCAACCAGAGTAAGATCCGCACCAGAGTGGTACGGTAATCCTATTTTGGAAGTCATGTTACTAGACCATGATGAACCTACGAACTATGAAGAAGCGATGGTGAGCCCAGATTCCGCAAAATGGCTTGAGGCCATGAAATCTGAGATGGGATCCATGTATGATAACAAAGTGTGGACTTTGGTTGACTTGCCCGATGATCGGCAAGCAATAGAAAATAAATGGATTTTCAAGAAGAAGACTGACGCTGATGGTAATGTTACTGTCTATAAAGCTCGACTTGTTGCAAAAGGTTTTCGACAAGTTCAAAGTATTGACTACGATGAGAGTTTCTCACTCGTATCTATGCTTAAGTCTGTCCGAATCATGTTAGCAATTGCCGCATTTTATGAAATCTGGCAAATGGATAAACAAAACTGCATTCCTTAATGAAGAGTTGTATATGATGCAACCAGAAGGTTTTGTCGATCCAAAGGGAGCTAACAAAGTGTGCAAGCTCCAGCGATCCATTTATGGACTGGTGCAAGCCTCTCGGAGTTGGAATAAACGCTTTGATAGTGTGATCAAAGCTTTTGGTTTTATACAGACTTTCGGAGAAGCCTGTATTTACAAGAAAGTGAGTGGGAGCTCTATAGCATTTCTGATATTATATGTAGATGACATATTACTGATCGGAAATAATATAGAATTTCTGGATAGCATAAAGGGATACTTGAATAAAAGTTTTTCAATGAAAGACCTCGGGGAAGCTGCTTACATATTGGGCATTAAGATCTATAGAGATAGATCAAGACGCTTAATAGGACTTTCACAAAGCACATACCTTGACAAAGTTTTGAAAAAGTTCAGAATGGATCAGGCAAAGAAAGGGTTCTTGCCTGTGGCACAAGGTGTGAAATTGAGTAAGACTCAATGCCCGACCACCGCAGAAGATAGAGAGAAGATGAAAAATGTTCCCTATGCTTCAGCCATAGGCTCTATCATGTATGCAATGCTGTGTACCAGACCTGATGTGTGCCTTGCTGTAAGTTTAGCAGGCAGGTACCAAAGTAATCCAGGAGTGGATCACTGGACAGCGGTCAAGAACATCCTTAAGTACTTGAGAAGGACTAAGGATATGTTTCTCATTTTTGGAGGTGACAAAGAGCTCGTCGTAAACGGTTACGTCGATGCAAGCTTTGACACTGATCCGGACGATTCCAAATCGCAAACCGGATACGTATTTACATTAAACGGTGGAGCTGTCAGTTGGTGCAGTTCTAAACAAAGCGTCGTGGCGGGATCTACATGTGAAGCTGAGTACATAGCCGCTTCAGAAGCAGCCAATGAAGGAGTCTGGATGAAGGAGTTCATATCCGATCTAGGTGTTGTACCTAGCATATCGGGTCCAATGAAAATCTTTTGTGACAATACTGGTGCAATTGCCTTGGCAAAGGAATCCAGATTTCACAAAAGAACCAAACACATCAAGAGACGCTTCAACTCCATCCGGGATTTGGTCCAGGTGGGAGACATAGAGATATGCAAGATACATACGGATCTGAATGTTGCAGACCCGTTGACTAAGCCTCTTCCACGAGCAAAACATGATCAGCACCAAAACTCCATGGGTGTTAGAATCATTACTTTGTAATCTAGATTATTGACTCTAGTGCAAGTGGGAGACTGAAGGAAATATGCCCTAGAGGCAATAATAAAGTTATTATTTATTTCCTTATATCATGATAAATGTTTATTATTTAGAATTGTATTAACTGGAAACATAATACATGTGTGAATACATAGACAAACAGAGTGTCACTAGTATGCCTCTACTTGACTAGCTCATTAATCAAAGATGGTTATGTTTCCTAGCCATGAACAAAGAGTTGTTGTTTGATTAACGAGATCACATCATTAGTTGAATGATCTGATTGACATGACCCATTGCATTAGCATAGCACCCGATCGTTTAGTATATTGCTATTGCTTTTATCCATGACTTATACATGTTCCTTTAACTATGAGAATATGCAACTCCCATTTACCGTAGGAACACTTTGTGTGCTACCAAACGTCACAACGTAACTGGGTGATTATAAAAGTGCTCTACAAGTGTCTCCGAAGGTACATGTTGAGTTGGCATACTTCGAGATTAGGATTTGTCACTCCGATTGTCGGAGAGGTATCTCAGGGCCTTCTCGGTAATGCACATCACATAAAGCCTTGCAAGCATTGCAACCAATGAGTTAGTTGCGAGATGATGTATTACGGAACGAGAAAAGAGACTTGCCGGTAACGAGATTGAACTAGGTATTGGATACCGACGATCGAATCTCGGGCAAGTAACATACCGATGACAAAGGGAACAACGTATGTTGTTATGCGGTCTGACCGATAAAGATCTTCGTAGAATATGTAGGAGCCAATATGGGCATCCACGTCCCGCTATTGGTTATTGACCGGAAACGTGTCTCGGTCATGTCTACATTGTTCTCGAACCGTAGGGTCCGCACGCTTAACGTTACGATGACAGTTATTATGAGTTTATGCATTTTGATGTACCGAAGGAGTTCGGAGTCCCGGATGTGATCACGGACATGACGAGGAGTCTCGAAATGGTCGAGACATAAAGAATTATATATTGGAAGCCTATGTTTGGACATCGGATGCATTCCAGGTGAAAACAGGATTTTACCGGAATACCGGGAGGGTTACCGGAACCCCCCGGGAGCATAATGGGCCAACATGGGCCTTGGAGGAAAGGTGAGAGGGCAGCCCTAGGGGCTGCGCGCCTCCCCCCTTCCCTAGTCCTATTAGGACTAGGAGAAGTGGGGCGCCCCCTCTATCTCTCTCTCCCTTGGAGCAATCCTAGTCCAACTAGGATTGGGGGGGGGGGAATCCTACTCCCAGAGGGAGTAGGACTCTCCTGGCGCACCAAACCTGGCCGGCCAGCCCCTCCCCCTTGGATCCTTTATATACGGGGGCAGGGGGCACCCCAAAGACACACAAGTTGATCTACGGATCGTTCCTTAGCCGTGTGCGGTGCCCCCTTCCACCAAATTCCACCTCGATTATATCGCTGCAGTGCTTAGGCGAAGCCCTGCGCCGGTAACACATCAAGATCGTCACCACGCCGTCGTGCTGACGGAACTCTTCCCTGACGCTTTGCTGGATCGGAGCCCGGGGATCGTCATCGAGCTGAACGTGTGCCAAGAACTCGGAGGTGCCGGAGTAACGGTGCTGTGATCGGTTGGATCGCGAGGAGAACGTACGACTACTTCCTCTACGTACGACTACTTCCTCTACGTTGTGTCAATGCTTCCGCTTCGGTCTACGAGGGTACGTAGACAAACACTCTCCCCTCTCGTTGCTATGCATCACCATGATCTTGCGTGTGCGTAGGAAATTTTTGAATTTACTGCGTTCCCCAACATCAGACCCCGCCGAACAAGAGCGTTTTAAACGCATGCTTCTAGCCACAGCAAATAGCCTAAAGAAAAGCAGCAATAGCTTAGAGCTGATCAAGATTTGCTAGCTGACAGATGGACTAAAGTCCTTGCGGCCGAAGAGTATGAACTCGAGCGCCCCTCCAAAAATTATCCTAAGCGCAGGCCGCTACCCCAATCAGAGGGGGAAACACATGACATGGCAGACCGGCCACCTCGTGGCCGTGACAGAGAGGCCTGTCGAACCTCTAAACAGGCCATGCCCCGGTGCCACTCAAGTAAGGCATGGGAAAATGAGCCAGACCTGCGAGACATACTGGAGAATAAAGCAAGGCAAACAAGATCGATCTATGGATCGCGCGGATGCCGGACGACACTTGATGATCTTCACTCTGGACACAATAAATCCGGCCGGGCCGAACACAACAGGCATAGCTCTTTCGAGCTGCGTCGTGACATAGCCCAGTACAGGGGCGCCGCACACCCACTATGCTTCACAGATGAAGTAATGGATCATAAAATCCCAGAGGGTTTCAAACCCGTGAACATCGAGTCGTACGATGGTACGACAGATCAGGCAGTATGGATTGAGGATTATCTCCTTCACATCCACATGGCACGTGGCGACGATCTACACGCCATCAAATATCTACCCCTTAAGCTTAAGGGACCAGCCCGGCACTGGCTTAACAGCCTACCAGCGGACTCAATCGGTTCTTGGGAGGACCTGGAAGCCGCATTCCTCGACAACTTCCAGGGGACCTATGTGCGGCCACCGGACGCCGACGACCTAAGCCACATAATTCAGCAGCCAGAAGAATCAGCCAGGCAATTCTGGACACGGTTCCTAACAAAGAAAAACCAGATAGTCGATTGTCCGGATGCAGAGGCCCTAGCATCCTTCAAACATAACATCCACGACGAGTGGCTTGCCCGGCACCTGGGACAGGAAAAGCCAAAATCTATGGCAGCCCTCATGACACTCATGACCCGCTTTTGCGCGGGCGAAGATAGCTGGCTAGCTCGCAGCAACAACTTATCAAAGAACCCTGGTAATTCGGATACAAGGACAAAAGTGGCAGGACACGTCGAAACAAGCAAAAGCGCCGTGTTAGCAGCGACAACAATGAGGATACGGCAGTAAATGCCGGATTCAGAGGCTATAAATCCGGTCAGCGGAAAAAGCCATTTAAAAAGAATACCCAGGGCCCATCCAGTTTGGACCGGATACTCGACCGCTCATGCCAGATTCATGGCACCCCCGAAAGGCCAGCCAATCACACCAACAGGGATTGTTGGGTGTTCAAGCAGACAGGCAAATTAAGAGCCAAACACAAAGGCAAGGGGATCCATAGCGACGACGAGGAGGAGCCCAGGCCGCCGAACAACAATGGACAGAAGGGGTTTCCCCCACAAGTGCGGACGGTGAACCTGATATATGCGACCCACATTCCCAAGAGGGAGCGGAAGCGTGCGCTACGGGACGTATACGCGGTGGAGCCAGTCGCCCCAAAGTTCAACCCATGGTCCTCCTGCCCGATCACTTTTGATCGAAGGGACCACCCCACTAGCATCTGTCACGGCGGTTTTGCCGCATTGGTCCTCGACCCAATCATTGACGGATTTCATCTCACAAGAGTCCTCATGGACGGCGGCAGTAGCCTGAACCTGCTTTATCAGGATACAGTGCGGAAAATGGGCATAGATCCATCAAGGATCAAGCCCACAAGGACGACCTTTAAAGGCGTCATACCAGGTGTAGAGGCCAATTGCACAGGCTCGGTGACACTTGATGTGGTCTTCGGATCTCCGGATAACTTCCGAAGCGAAGAGTTAATCTTTGATATAGTCCCGTTCCGCAGTGGCTATCACGCCCTGCTCGGACGAACCGCATTCGCTAAATTCAATGCGGTGCCGCACTATGCATATCTCAAGCTCAAGATGCCAGGCCTCGAGGAGTAATTACGGTCAGCGGAAACACAGAACGCTCCATCCGTACGTAGGAGCACACGGCGGCCCTCGCAGCGGAAGTACAAAGCAGCCTTTCAAGGCAACTCTCCAGTCCGGCCGCTAAAAAGCCGGACAATGCAAAGCGCGCCCGGAGTAACCTGCAACAAGACCGCCTGGCACATTCGGAGCAAGCATAGCAATACGGCCCCAACCCCAGCCATCGCAACACAGCGGAGCTAGTACCTCGAGTACACAATTACGCCCTCGAAATTCCATGTGCACAGGGGAGGGGCACATTAACGGCATGCTTACAATACGGCGTCAAACGTACTAGGGGCTGCCGGATTTTTCTTTTTTACTTTCAGGACTCCATACTCTGGATAACCTGTTCGGCTTTGCTGCCGCACAGACGATTCAAGACCCAGGAAAGCAGACAAAGCTACGCCGCATTACGGAACTCTCAGGTGGTCTCTATTTCGAGCGATATATCTGTTTCTAAATTCCGCGGCCTGCGCCTGGTCAGGACATGTTAAATAGTCTAATATCTTTTTTGCTTATCGCGCTACTTGTATCGTTCGGCTTTGATAAATAGCCTCTTTATAAACAATGCATAGCTTTCTATCTATTTTTTGCATTATCCTCTTTTAATATATATGTTTATTAAATAACATGATCGCACCCGTACACCATGGTACGGCAAAACACGCCAGGGCTTCATTACCCTTCTATCTGGTGTGAGAAGTCCATACACTTTCACAAGTGCGGCACCCCAAACTTATAGCACTATATGCATCGTCTCCGAATCATGATTTTGGTCACATGTTGGGTTTTCCCGACTCCTATGTTTTGGTGCCTTACGTTCCGCTATATCGGCTAAGGTAGCACTAGGAGAACCACTGCGATTGTGCCCCAGTTCAGGTGGGTTAAGCACCTCAGTGGAGAAAGCTAAAACAGACTGTCATGATAAGGTGTGAGACCGGTCACTGTTTGAGAGGTTTTTCGAGTCCTTAAAGGCTTATGCCGCTTCGAGCGAGGCGCTGGCTATGTCCGGCCAAAGGCGTGGATAGCGCCCCGAATTCGGCCTTCCGTACTAGGGGCTTCGCCGAAATTTAAAATTATAACGTTCTATGGCTAAGTGAGAGTGTTCAAGGATTATAGTCCGATTGCCTGGTTCGTTGTGCTGAGCGCCTCCCTTGAAGGACCCAACTATGGGAAAAAGAGCCCTCAGGTTTATCCCGAACACCCCAGCACTAGTGGCATGGGGGCAGAAGCCGACGACTGGCCATCTCTCAATTTTTGATAAACGGCCACACCGAAAATAATATTTTAAATTCAATAAGCATTGCTTAGCGCATATGAACAAGTTTTCAGCGCACAGGATACAAATGAGCGAGTTCATTCAAATACTACATCTTTAGTACATTCATCCGCGACAAGGCAGGCTCCGGCAAGAACTTCCTTGTAGTAGTTCTCGGGCTTGCGATGCTCCTTCTCCGGCGGCGGCCCGTCCTTCACCAGCTTCTCTCCGTCCAGCTTACCCCAGTGTACCCTCACACGGGCAAGGGACCTCCGGGCACCTTCAATGCAGGCGGAGCGCTTGATGACCTCAAGCCGTGGACAGGCCTCCACCAGCCGCCGTACTAGCCCGAAATAGCTCCCAGGCAGGGCCTCTCCAGGCCACAGCCGAACAAGTAAGCCCTTCATGGCCTGTTCGGCCGCCTTGTGGAGCTCGACCAGCTGTTTCAGCTGATCGCTCAAGGGCACAGGGTGTCCGCCCTCAGAATACTGAGACCAGAACACACACTCCGTCGAGCCACCCTCTTCAGCTCGGTAGAACGCGGCGGCGGCGGATACGCTGCAGGGAAGATCGGCAAACGCCTCTGGAGAACTCCGGATTCGGGTAAGTAACAGGTAGTTTACTTTTATATTCCTACTTTGCATTAACAATGCCTTACCCATTGCTATCTTTTTCACCTCCTCCAACTCTTGGAGGGCCTTTTGGGCTTCGGCCTTGGCACTCTTGGCAGTCTCAAGGGCCGATGCGAGCTCGGATGCTTGCGCTTTTGACTCAAGCTCCAAACTCTCATGTTTTTTCATGAGAGCTTGCAGCTCTTGCTGCACCTCGCCGACTTGAACCCCATGCCTTTCTCGCTCGGCGTGCTCCTCGGCCGTTTTCTTTCCGGCCTCAGCCAGCGCCTGCTTCAGGGTTGCCACCTTGGTTGTGGCCCCTACAATAAGCAGTACAATCCTGTTATTTATTTCTGCAATCAAGCCTCTCTATAGGCACCTTTTTTTTAGGGTATTTCTTACCTTCTTTCTCCTCGAGCTGTCATTTGGCAAGGCCGAGCTCTTGCTCGGTCCGCCCGAGGTCCTTTTTAAGGACATCCACCTGCGTAGTCAGTGCGGCGGTGGACAGCAGCGAAGCCTGCATACGCATATTTGACTTTTTGTTGTTAGACTCCTGCGAAAATTGCTAGATCCTCTATTCGGCTTTTCTTTTCGAACACCGAATAGAGCATCAGGGGCTACTGTCTATGCGGTAAATAATTTGAAATATTTTTACTTACCTCGAAGCCTGCTAGAAGGCTAGCGCAAGCTTCATTCAGTCCGCTCTTGGCAGTCTGAACCCTTTGGATCACCGTACTCATAACAGTAAGGTGCTCCTCGTCGATGGTGGCGCCCTCAAGCACCTCCAGCAGATTGTCCGGCGCCTCTGGTTGGACGGAGGTCGCCGGCTCAGACGGCTTACTCCTCTTGGAAGGAGTTCGCCCACCGCGGACCAGGACTGTCGAGTCCGCCGCGGTGTCCGGCACGAAGCCGGACTTGGAGCCCTGGGGGGTTTCATCCCCTTTACTCCTGGGGCCTGGGGGATTGCCTTGCGGCTCCTCCAGGACTATCTCCCCCTGCCCTGGAGCTGGGCGGGGCGCCACTTCGGCATCGTCTGCCCTGCAGGGGGAGACAGCGGGCGGAACAGAGTTGATCACGTCCGACGAATCCAGGGAGCCGCTCGACGAATCGTCGAGTTCGGCCCGGGGCGGGCTGCATAAATTACGAGCGACATTAGGGAAAGCCGTGCATTAAAAGAATATCGTGAGTCACTCTGGTACATAAATACTTACGATTTCGCCGAACGCTTGGTTCTGTCCGGCCACTCCTCTCCGCCCTCTTCGGCGTCGTGGGAGTAGTCTGGCGGAGGGGTCTTCCTTTTCCTTGACCCCTCGGCCTCCCCCGTTGGGATGGCCTTCTTCTTCTTTTCTTCCCTCGCTGGGGGGGGGGGGGAGAGCTTCCTTGCTCCTCCTCCTTGTTTTCACGAGAGGAGAGCGTCGCAGACTCGTCAGATGACGAGTCCGACTCCACCATGTTGCGGGAACTCTTTCGAGTCCCGGTGGTCTTCTTCTTCTTAACCTTCTTCTCCGGCACCACATAAGGCGCCGGAGCCAGCAGCTTCACTAGGAGAGCTGGGGCTGGGTCTTCGGGCAGGGGAGCCGGACAGTTAACTGGTCCGGATATCTTCCGCCAAGCCTGTTAAAGGTAAAGGGAGTTTGGATCCCGCATAGAGTTAATCTATGAAGAAGAGCTTAACGTACCTGTCAAAGGTATAGATAGCTTACCTCGCTAGCGTTGCGCTGCGAGCTATATCCGCGATCCTCGGAAGAGGATGCGGGGGACTCGGCGCCTTTGGTCAGCACCTTCCAGACATCTTCATACGTCGTGTCAAAGAGCCTGCTGAGGGTTTGGTGCTGCACCGGGTCGAATTCCCACAAAGTAAAATCCCGTTATTGGCACGGGAGGATCCGGCGAACGAGCATGACCTGGATCACATTGATTAGCCGGATTGGCTTGTTCACCAGGGATTGGATGCACGTTTGCAACCCAGTCACTTCTTCCTCGTTGCCCCACGACAGGCCCGTCTCTTTCCAGGACATGAGCCGCGTGGGGGGGTCCGGATCTGAACTCGGGGGCTGCGACCCATTTCGGATCACGTGGCTCGGTGATGTAATACCACCCGGCCTGCCACCCATTTAGGGACTCCATAAAGGAGCCGTCGAACCAGAGGACGTTGGCCATCTTGCCAGCCATAGCGCCTCCGCACTCCGCCTGGGTGCTGGACACCACCTTGGGCTTGATGTTGAAGGTTTTGAGCCAGAGGCCGAAGTGGGGGCGGACGTGGAGGAAAGCCTCACACACGACGATAAACGCCGAGATGTTGAGGACAAAGTTCGGGGCCAGATCGTGGAAATCCAGGACGTAGTAGAACATGAGCCCCCGGACAAAAGGGTGAAGTGGAAAGCCCAGTCCGCGAAGAAAGTGGGGAAGAAAAACTACCCTCTCATGGGGCCTTGGGGTAGGAAGAAGCTGCCCCTCCTCAGGAAGCCGATGCGGGATGTCCTTGGACAGGTATCCGGCCTTCCTTAGCTTTTTTACTTGAGCCTCCGTAACGGAGGAGACCATCCACTTGCCTCCCGCTCCGGACATTGCTGGAGAAGGTTGAGGAAGGAAGAGCGGACTTGGGCGCTGGAGCTTGAGTGCGCGAGAGATGGATTGGCAAAGGAGGAAGAAGGCGTAGGTAAAAAAGGTGGATCCTTATCCCCTTATATGGGCCGATGCGGTTATGCGTCCCCACCTACCTAATAAAACTCACTTGCCTCCCAAGCGTCGTGGTAAATGGCTCGGTTGGGTTACCCACGTCCGTATTGATGAGAATCCCGTTAAAAGGGGCACACGATCTCTGCTTTGACAAGACGTGCCAAGGGAACTGCCTTGCTAAACGCGCTGAGGTGGAACAATGAAAACAATTTATATAAAGAGCTTGGCCGCAGTGTTATGACGCACTGCGGAATATGTCAGCAGATTTGATTTGTGTTAATATTATTCTCTATATGGCAATATGTGGAAACTTATTTTGCAGAGCCGGACACTATTTTTTGTGTTTGTAATCTTCTTGAAGAACTTGGAGGAGGAACCCGCCTTGCAATGTCGAAGACAATCTGCGCGCCGGACTCGTCGTCATTGAAGCCTGGTTCAGGAGCTACTGAGGGAGTCCTGGATTAGGGGGTGTTCGGATAGCCGGACTATACCTTCAGCCGGACTCCCGGACTATGAAGATACAAGATTGAAGACTACGTCCCGTGTCCGGAAGGATCTTTTCTTGGCGTGGAAGGCAAGCTAGGCGTGCGGATATTCAAGATCTCCTACCATTGTAACCGACTCTGTGTAACCCTAACCCTATCCGGTGTCTATATAAACCGGAGGGTTGTAGTCCGTAGGACAACCATCATCATACACAATCATACCATAGGCTAGCTTCTAGGGTTTACCCTCCTTGATCTCGTGGTAGATATACTCTTGTACTACCCATATCATCAATATTAATCTAGCAGGAGTAGGGTTTTACCTCCATCGAGAGGGCCCGAACCTGGGTAAAATAAAGTGTCCCTTGTCTCCTGTTACCATCCGACCTTGACGCACAGTTCGGGACCCCCTACCCGAGATCCGCCGGTTTTGACACCGACAATCACTTATGCGGTGCCTGTGAAGCTGGAAAGATGACCAAGGCCAAGCATCAAGCAAAGACCATCATGACCACTACTTGTCCATTCGAATTGCTTCACATGGATCTCTTCGGTCCTAATCACTATTCCTCTGTTTCAAATGAAGCATCTCAATATGGCTTTGTTATTGTTGATGATTACTCGCGTTACACATGGGTACACCTTGTCTCTTACAAACATGAAGTGCAGGGAGTCTTCAAACGATTTTCCTCGAGGGCTTCAACCAACTTTGGTGTGAAGATCAAGCACATCAGAAGTGACAATGGCACTGAGTTCAAGAATTCGGGTCTCGATGACTATCTTGATGAACTTGGTATTACTCATGAGTTATCTGCTCCTTATACTCCTCAACAGAATGGCGTCGTGGAGCGCAAGAACCGGACTCTTGCTGAGATGGCTCGCACTATGCTCGATGAGTACAAAACCCCTCGTCGTTTCTGGGTTGATGCAATTGATACTGCATGCCACATCATCAACAGAGTATATCTTCACAAATTCTTCACGAAGACTGCCTATGAACTCCTCACTGACAAGAAACCCAATGTGAGTTATTTCAAAGTCTTCGGTGCTAAATGCTGGATTAGAGATCCTCATCACAACTCTAAATTTGCACCGAAAGCACATGAAGGTTTTATGCTTGGTTACGGAAAGGACTCGCACACCTACAGACTCTTCAACAATGTTCTTCACAAGATTGTTGAAACTGTAGATGTGCGGTTCGATGAAACTAATGGCTCGCAAAGAGAGCACCTACCTTCTGTGTTAGATGAACCAGCACCTGAGGATTCTATCAAGCACAAAGCTACTGAAGATGTCATTCCTACTGAAGAATCTGCTGAAGAGTTCATTCCAGAACGTGAAGAACGTCAAGCTGATACACCTCAAGAAAATGCTGAGGAAATTGATGCTGAAGAAAATGCTGATCAAATTCCTCAACGACAACCAGCTCATCCTCGCTTTGCAAAAGAAGTGCAAGTGGAGAAGATCATCGATGACATTAGAGCACCAGGTCCTCTCACACGTTCAAAATCTTCACATCTATCTAACTTTTGTGGGCACTTTGCTTTTGTCTCTATCACAGAGCCCACTAAGGTAGATGAAGCATTTCTGGAGCCTGAGTGGATTCAGGCCATGCAAGAAGAATTACATCAGTTCAAGCTCAACAACGTTTGGGAGCTGGTCAATCGTCTCGATCCTCGCAAGCATAACATCATTGGCACAAAGTGGATCTACCGCAACAAGCAAGACGAAAATGGTGTTGTGGTGAGGAATAAGGCACGATTAGTAGCTCAAGGCTACACACAGGTTGAAGGAGTTGATTTCGATGAAACTTTTGCACCTGTTGCTAGACTTGAGGCTATTCGCATATTGCTTGCTTATGCTAACCATCATGATATCATCTTATATCAAATGGATGTGAAAAGTGCATTCCTCAATGGTAAGCTTGAGGAAGAAGTATATGTTGCTCAACCCCCAGGTTTTGAAGATCCAAAACATCCTGACAAAGTCTTCAGACTAAACAAGGCATTCTATGGCCTCAAGCAGGCCCCACAGGCGTGGTATGATACATTGAAGGAATTCTTCAGGAAGAAAGGCTTCAGTTCACTCGATCCCACTCTCTTTACTAAATTTTATGATGGTGAACTGTTTGTGTGCGAAATATATGTTGATGATATCATCTTTGGCTGTACTGACCAATGTTATAGTGATGAATTTGCCTATATGACGAGTGAAGAATATCAAATGTCTATGATGGGAGAGTTGAAATTCTTATTAGGTCTTCAAATTCGTCAACAGTGCAACGACATATTCATATCTCAGCAGAAATACCTCAAGGATGTCCTGAAGAAATTCGGCATGCAAGATTGCAAAGGCATCAAAATTCCTATGCCCACAAATGGTCATCTGTGCACTGATGAAAATGGTATTGACTTCGATCATAAGGTATACCGCTCCATGATTGGCTCTTTATTGTACTTATGTGCATCTAGGCCAGATATAATGCTTAGTGTTTGCATGTGTGCCCGATTTCAAGCTGCACCGAAGGAATCACACCATAAGGCTGTGAAGCATATTCTTCGATATCTAGCTCACACACCAACACTAGGATTATGGTATCCCAAGGGCTCGGATTTTGATCTCATTGGATATTCTGACTCTGACTATGCTGGTGATCGTGTGGACCGCAAGTCAACATCTGGTACTCGAAGAAACAGAACTGTGTATCACTGTCTACTGCTGAAGATGAGTACATTGCTGCTGGTTCTTGCTGTGCTCAACTGCTATGGATGAAGCAAACACTCAAGGACTATGGCGTCAACATGAAGAATGTGCCTCTCCTCTGTGACAATGAGAGCGCCATCAAGATTGCTCACAACCCAGTTCAGCACTCGAAGACAAAGCACATTCAGATTCGTCATCATTTTCTTCATGATCATGTGTTGAAGGGCGACATTTCTATTGAACATGTGAAGACTGAAGAACAGCTAGCCGATATCTTCACTAAGCCCTTGGATGAGAAGAGGTTTAGCAAGTTGCGGTGTGAGCTAAATATCTTAGAGTCTTCGAATGTACTTTGAAAAGGCACCCATCCTAACACTTATGCAAAATTGATGACTTAGATGTGCAACACATGAAGAAACATTTTTCTTCAATCAATGAAGAATAACACTCTAAGTGTGAAGAAATTAATGAAGAATTTGATTCTCAGAACCCTACGACAATTGTACGTGGTGTCTAAAATCATCATTCTTATACGGTGGGTCACGCCACCACAAAAGTTGAAAATCTTCAATTTGAGTTTTCCCTCAGTTGTTCAAATTCTTCAACTTTGCAAAATCTTCACTTATTCCGTCGTTTTTCTTCATTGGCTATATATATATATATCTCAGTTTATGTCCTCTACAACATTCACTTATAGCTATTTCTTCAAGTTGGTTTTTCTGCTAAGTGAATGTGATCGGACCCTTCCCCCTCTATGCTATACTCAATCCAATCTATTCAAAAATTCTTCATGTGCGTTCTATTTGAAACTCGTTCAAAATCTTCACTGTGTCCTTGTCAACTGAAGAAATTGCGAACGGAACGTTAAAACTAATCTTATCCAAATTTTCGGTTTTGCCGCTCAAACCGTTCCGCATCCCACGATGCATTATTCTATTCACCCACGATCTTACACGATCTCCACTACACAGTACGTGGGTAACACATGTCATGAGAAGGAGAAAGGTCAAGGGCACGTTCGTCCCAAATCTTCGGGCGAACAGTTTTTCACTGCCTCTATAAATACCCCTCGCCCCTTCCTCACTTCTTTTACTCCGCTCGATCTCTCTCTCCCGCTCAAGCTTCCCAAACCCTAGCGCCGCCGCTATTCCATCGTCGCCGGTGAGGAAGAGCTTCACTGCCTCGACCTCGTCGCCGTCGTACTCGCGCCGACCGCGGAAATCTTCACCTCCGCCGCCGTAGACGTCTTCCTCCGCTGAGTTAGGGCGTGGAAGATCTACATCGACGAACTTCACTGTTTCACCTCACTGTTCGTCGTGTTCTTCATTTAGGGTAATTAAAAGTTACTTTTACGGCCCTCTTTGATTCGAAACTTTTCTACAAAAACTTCAAAAGGTGTTTTATTTCCCAAATCCTCACACACAAAACACCTCACAAATCTTCTGTTCTTGATTCATTTCTCTAAGATTTATTTTCTTCAAGATTCCTCAATTGTGTGGATCTCCGATCTATACAACTCTGGAACCTAAGACAAAGCATGCTTAGTGAAATTCTTCAAGAAGCATCGGTCA
Source organism: Aegilops umbellulata (assembly GCA_032464435.1). Classification (NCBI taxonomy): domain Eukaryota; kingdom Viridiplantae; phylum Streptophyta; class Magnoliopsida; order Poales; family Poaceae; genus Aegilops; species Aegilops umbellulata. The sequence continues at coordinate 376,369,975 of CP136055.1, read as the reverse complement.
AATTCCTCAAACTTGATCTTTTCGAAAAACATTCTGAGAACGGATATGACCTCTCCAAATTCCTCGCAACTATATTCTATTCACAGGTACACATGTCCACTGCTGAATCATTAGGTTCTCATCAACTTAACTCGTTTGCAGTGTTCCTTGAAGAAAAACTACATACTTCTTCAGAGAATTCGATTGTTCAAATTCCTCAGCTGAAGAATATGGCAGATGGTAAGAAGCCGCAGAAAGGAGGAAAGAAACCTGAGGTCATGACTGCTTCTGAGATCCCTGAGGACATTTACAAAGAGTACTGCACATCTGATGAAGCCAAGTTTGGCAAAGAAAACAAAAATCAGCGCAAGGTGCGCATTCAGAGGATTGAACGGAGATGGGCACGTGAATGGAGGGAGTACAGATACGTCACTCCAAAGTACATGAAGAAATTCGCTCTCAACCCTCCATGCCCAAGACTTCCACTGGCACCTGGCCAAGTTGCTGATCCCACTAGCGTCAAACGCGGTGAGGACTTTCCTGAAGAATGGGCCAGGAGTCAAGCCAAATTGGCAAGACAAGCCAAAGAAGCAGTGAGGAAATTCAACGAAGATTCTGCTGTTGCTGTTGCCACTGAGGCCTCTGTCAAGCCGAGGAAATCAATGGCTAAGAAGCCTGCTCATAAGCCAAGTGCTTCACCAGCAATGCCCTCACGGGCAGGAACGTCAAAATCTTCAAGACCAATTCCTCATGCTGATCCTGCTCCTTCAAAATCCTCAGCACCTCCTCCAAAGTCCTCAGCAGCCCCGACAAAGTCCTCACCACCTGTGCATCTGGCCTCGTGCCAAAGAACTGCAGGCATCTCTATTGCCTCTGGTGTCTCAGCAAGTTCTTCAGCTGCACCAAATTCTTCATCTGGCCCCACTCTGCTGAAGACTAAGGCAACTGCTGGACGAGGTCCTCGGCCAAGTCCTAAGAAGAAATAGGTTGCCTTCCAAGAGCCACCTGAAGATGATGAGGCTGATGATGATGAACTTGCAGAAATCATCAGAGACCGACAAGAAAGGGCCGATAGAGCCAATGGCACACCTGTGCCACTGCTTTTGGATCCAAGGGCGATCCTCGATTTTATTGATCTCTGGCATAAGGATCCAAATGCACCTATGCCTGACTTCAAGTTGACACCTGGTCAAAATCACATGTTGACTCACTTAATTCAAGAGGAGAAGTGGAAATATGACCAAGCCAGACAAATCAAGAAGGCCCAGTACAAGAAGGAAAAGTATCTGAAGACCAACGTGGTCACAATGACGACTGATGAACTCATAAAGATTCAGTCTAAAATCAAAACCCTCAGCGACAAGTTCAACTCTTACTATGCAGACTGGCAAGGAGCCAAAGTCAGGTTCGTGAAACTGACTGAGAAATTCACCAATGTTGCAGCCCCATCACAATAAGAAGTTCCTCAAGCTGAAGCTTCTGCTCAGCCGACTGAAGAACACGCCAGCACTGCTGATGAAGTTCAGGCTGCTGAAGAAAATGCTAGTTCCAGGGCTGATGACTCCATTCCAGCGACTGAAGAAATTGCCTGGGCATCCACTAGTGGTGCGCCTGAAGAAACTGAAGAAGTCACGGCAACTGCATCAGTTGCGCCTGAGGAAATTCAACCAGATTCCTCAGCTCCACCTGCGCCTACACCAACTCCAATCCTTCCATCTGCATCAGATGTGAAGAAGACCAAGGCTGCAGAGCGAGATGCAGTGAAGAAAAGGAAAGCATCAAGTGCTTCAGAATCTTCATCTCCAAAGAAGATGAAGCCTATGACCAGCTCTTATGAAAATCCGATCGATACTATTCCGATTTCCACCATGCCATCAAAGGACCTTGTTCCTTTTGATGAAGAATATGTGATCCCAAGCGGATCTGATGAAGAAACTCAATCTGCTGCTTCTTCAGAGCAGATTGATGAAGAAATTGAAGTGGATGCGATCCCTTCAACTCCAGTGGTTTCATCACCAATGCCTCAGTTTACTGCTGAAGAGGCTGGTGTTGAAGAAATTGATGATGAAGATGTGGACATTGGAAGCACAACTCCAGTGATGAATGATGACTTTTGGGAAAGTCAGCATCCCAATTCTCCACTCTTCACCCCACTGCAGCAAATTCCTCACTCCCCTGCACCAACAGTTCAATTGGGCTCTGAAGAAACTCATCCCACCTCATATGTCCGTGAAGAAATTCCAGCCACTAGTGCTGAAGAAACTGCCGCTACTGAAAATGTGACAACTCAGACTGCACCTGAGGAATAACCAGAAATTCCTCAGACCGATGAACCTGAGATCGCGATTCCTGAGGTAGTGATGCAACTCACTAACACTCCTCTGCCAAAGCCAAAGGATCCGTTCTCAAGGAAACAAAAGTTCAAGGCTGAAGACTTCTTTGGCGAGCATGTATTCTTCACAGACTACAACTCCTATGACTCTTCTCGCATAAGGAAGAGGCGTTTCTGGACTGCTAGTCAAGCCAACTTCTATTCCTCAGTGTTGTTCAACAAAGACAAAGTCTTCGACCATGCACATATTCCTCATGTAGACATGGAGTCTTTGCCGTGCTTCACGCCAGTCCTCAGTGTTCTCTATGACGCTGGGCTGCTCAATTTTTGCACTGACATCTGTGATTGGAATGAAGAACACATTCTTCAGTTCTACGCAACGCTGCACATCATTGGCAACTCTAAAGATGTGAATTCATGGGTTCTGGACTGGATGACAGAAAACACTCATTACAAGGCACCAGTGTGTGAATTGCTTCATGCCCTTCCTCTAAGTCCTCCCCTTGAAGATGCACGTTGTGTTTACAACGATCCTGAGCTTTCAAATCACTATATGCAAGTGCTGATGAAGCCTTTGAAGCCAGGGCAGGCCCCTCGAACCAAATTCCTCGTCAAGGAATTACTGTATGTGCCGCGGACCATCTATCGCATTCTATCAAAGACAATGAGTCCTATCAAAGGCCATGACTCAAATGATGAAGAAGTCGTTGGCATCATGAAGAATATGCTTTTCAACATCTGTCATGGCGTTCCCGTCAATTTCCATGATTTCTTCATGAGGACTCTGGCAAATATTGCTATGTCACCATTTGAGCAGAAGCCTTATGCGCCATGGATTATGAGATTCATCAGGACAAGGTCTTCACTCAATTACAAAGTTCACACTCTGAACCACTGCAGCTACTTGCCTCCTATTGAAGTCCTCAAAAGGACATTTTCCTCAGCTGAAGAAAAGGGCAAGGCAACCGCTGTGATCGATGAAGGCATTCGTCCATTGGATGGTCAATTTCGCAAGGCTGCATCTTATTCCACGAATGATGACTCTGCCACACATGACTCTGCCACCAACAGTGCCAAGCAAAATCCTCAAGCCACAGCACCCAGGGTGATGACTGATCGTGAGTTACTCCTCAGTCTTCATCAGAAGGTTGATCGCAATCACAAATGGGTTAAGCGTCAGTTTGGTTCAATTCTTCACAACATGACTTCAACACACAATGCAGTGAAGAAAAACCACTACTACCTCCATGAAACCCTCAACCCCACCTGGGTTGTTCTCTCAAGTTTACAACGCTGAAGATCTGAAGAAAATGGGTCTCAAAGAAGAGTTTGACTGGTCTACACCTCCTCCGAAGAAATACAAGAAGGTCAAAGTTCCTTCTTTGGTGGCCAGCTCCTATTCTTCATCGCGTGACACTGATGAAAATGAAGACTTGGACGACACTACGGCAGGCCCTACTTCAACAAACGACCCCAACAACGCTGCCGCTCCTTCATCAACTTGATTATCTTCAGGGGCGTTAGTCCTCAGTTTCGATCCTTTTGGTCATTCAATGACAAAGGGGGAGAAATCTGAGTTAGTCTTTAAGCGGGTCTATTATAAGGGCGTTTTTTTGCTAAGTTACAACTCTAGTTCTTCTGAAACTTTTATTGGATCGAGTTGTAAACTTAAACCCGATGGTGCTCTGATACTTTTGATGCACTGTGCTCTGATACTTTTGATGCACTATTCTGCATGCTTATTCCTCATTAATGTTATTGCACGCATGCTGAATTTCATCAGGCACCATATTTCATCATGCATTTCAAATTCTTCATATTATATATCAAATGCGTGTATGAATTACAAGATATAGGGGGAGATCTCCATGATTCAACTCGTCAAGTGTGCATTGCTTCAAAAGCAAATTCCTCACTATGCACATCTTCAGGGGGAGTTCTTCTATATCTTGCAATCAAATTCCTCAATATCAGTATTTACACTTCATATGTTTATCCCCGTTGAAAACTTAACCTATATTGTCATCTAGTGCCCCTTAGTGATTTTGGTGTATTGAAGACTTATAGGTTAAGGATCTAATGTGTTTATGAGTGTACACAGGTCTATAAGTCTATGAGAAGTTTGATATTTACAGAGAAAGTCGACCCCTAAAAATGAAGTTCTTCGACTGAAGACTTTGATATTTTGAAGACTTTCTGAAGACTTTGAAAGTGAAGAAATTGGTTTGACCTTGAAGACTTGGTTTTCCTTTGAGGAACATGAAGCGTGAACACTTTTGTTTTCATAGTTTCATTTTCTCTTTCTTGAGTCATAGGAAACACCGTACTGTTAAAAAAGGGGGTCGAGGAAATACTAAGGAGAAAATTTCCATGTGATGCTCAACTCAAATCCTACACCTACCAATCCCTTCGAGTGAAGCCATTGGAAATCTCATACAGTTCAGTCCATTTCTTCAGTGATAGAGACGCAGTTCTTCTAGTCACTAAAGACTATGTTCTGACTGAGGAGTTAGGAATTCGCCAGTGCGAATTGCCTACACTGTGAGGAACATAATAGCCCTGAGGAATTTGTACCTCAAATTTCCGACCGTTGCTGTGCTATGCGCCAGCTGTCCCAAAATATCTTATCTACCTAACGGTCATATCATTGAAGGGCATTTATGTCTTATCATGTCACGCTGCTCCCTAGGCTATAAATAGCCGCCCCCTACAACCACTAGCTGGTTGGCTGCTCCGCGAGAAACTGACACTTGTCATTTGAGAGCATCCCATCCTCCAAGGACTTTGAGCGAAAATCATCAAGTGAGGAAAATCCAAACCCAAACCCAAACACCTACAAACCCAAAGTGATTGAGCATCACTGAAGAGATTGATCCTGCGTGGATCCGACGCTTGTTACCTTTGAAGACTGTGCTTCTTCCAGACGGTTAGGCGTCAAGGTCTAGAGCATCCAAGAGGAATTGTGGATCGCCGAGTGACCGAGTTTGTGAAGGTTCGGAAGTCACCTGAAGAGTTACCACGAGTGATTGGGCGAGGACTATGTGTCCTTAGCACAAGGAGAATACGGTGAGGACTGTGTGTCCGGGATTGTGTGTCCTCGAGTTTAAATACTCAGCCGCTCCAACCAGATGTACAACTGAGACAGCAGTTGGAACTGGTCTACCAATTCATTGTCTTCACCAAGCCAACTGGTTCTAATTCCTCAACACTTTCATTTCCTCATTATTGTGTTGTGTGTTTGTTCATATCTGTGTTTGAAGACTTTGACTAAAGACTTTCTCCATTTCCTCAGTTCAATTTCTTCAGTCTGTTTGTCTTCATCTTGTGCTATCCTGTGCTTACGCTTTCTGTACTCTGTGTTTGTCTTCATTTCATCATGATGACCATGCATGTATTCTGCTATGTTTACTTCTGAGTACTTATTCCGCTACTAGTAGTTCTTCGCTAAGGAATTTCCTCACTAGCAAATTCCTCAGTGAAGAATTTCATCAGAATCGTCTATTCACCCCCCCTCTAGTCGATATAACGCACTTTCAGTAGTACGGGAGGCTGTGCATGCGGTTGCGAGCGGGGAAGACGCTCTCGAAGTCGGTGAAGATGTTATAGGTCGTGAATGCGATGAACTCGCACCCACACCAATACACCTTGCCGAGCTGGTAGTAGGCATCGAACCTGTTGGTGAAGTGGACGACGAGCCCTACTACTGGAGCGTTGGCATGGGGACGCTGCTCCACGAGGTTGAACATGGGCGGCGAGCCCGCTGGGAGCTGGTGGAAGCCCGCACGGAGGAACCCCCGTGCAAGCTCAGTGCTTCCCCTCCAGCGGGAGAACGCCCACACGCGGAGGGATTCCTCGACGACGACGTTGGCGGGGTACCGCCGTTTTGGCACGGTGGGCGGCGCTTGGATCGTCGGCCCGTTGTACTGCATCTTGCTCGCTTCGCTGAGTGGAACGGCTTTGGCTTTTGGGGGAAGAAGAGAAGAAGTTGGAGGCGCAGATGGATATGTAGAAGAAGAGGCAATGGAGGGTAGTTTAAATAGCCGGGGGAGACGAAGTGGGTACACGCGCAAACGGCTGGCGTAGATCGTGACTTAGTGCGTGCGTGAACCGATGCGATCATCAATGTGTGAACGTGAATTGATGCGAGCGTGCTTTGCGTGCTCTGCGTTGGTGGCTGCCTGCCTCCCCCTTCTGCGTGCCCTACGTTGGCGGCTGCCTGCCTCCCATTCACGAGCGTGCGTGCAGCCTGCGGCGTGAACCAATGCCTCGACATATGGACGCGACCGTGCGTGCAGCCTGCCCCTTCTGCCACCGGCACGTATGCCTGCGACACGTGAAACGACGCTGCAGAGCGACTGAATCCACCAGCAACCGTGCGGCACGGATCGATGCGTGCATGTCGGCGTGCATGCATGCGATTAGGTCTAGGTCACTAGATGCGTGCGTGGCGGTGTTCGCATACATAGCAGGCTACATCGATGCCAAAGACGGGCATGCATAGCAGGCTGCATCCATCGATAGCAGGCTTTTTTAATTTATTACCAATGAACTAACGGGCCCGTCCTATGAACACAAACACGGCCCAACCAGCGAAGCCACAGCCACAGTCAACAGAGTCCAACGTGGCCCCACAAGTCAGTTAACGGCCAAGACGGCAAACGTCTGTTATGAACATTTGTGAGAGTTTCAGCTAAGGGAATGGGGAAAAGTGAGCAAAAGTTTGAAGCGTGGGGAAAACTGAGCACAACTAAGGAATTGGGGGCACAGATGGAATAAGCCCAAAAGAATATGTGCTCCAAAAAAGCCTTAAGAATTAGCAAATGGGCTGAAAATTATTAGAAATAATGGCAGATGGGTTGTATGCTGTTTCCCACAGATTTGAGGCTTTCCTAAAAAAAGGTTGATGCACAAGCAGTGACTGTTGGATGTCCATCCAACGGCCGTCGTGCTTCTTCAATCTCTGCTCTTCCTGCTCCAGCCGCTCAAACAGGCGCCGGCGGGACTGCCTGCTCCCTCCTCCCCGCGGCCGGCTCTGCTGCCGCGCAGGCCTCACCGCCCGACCATACTCCCATCACTGGCCTAGTGAAAGTGCAACTATCCCTAGGTGGTTTTGGTAATTCATAACAACATATAGCTCATTGAGCTAATGCTATTCCAAGACAATTATTTCAGGAAAGCTCAATGATTGGCATGGCATGGATGGTGAAAGTGGAACCCTCAAAATGTTAAGGACAAAGGATTGGCTCAAGCTCAAAAGCTCAAGACTCTTCATTTTACATTTTAGTGATCCAAGATCACATTGAGTCCATAGGAAAAGCCAATACTATCAAGGAGGGATGAGGTGTTGCTTAATGAGCTCTTTGCCTTATGTGCTTAATGATATGATCCAAAATCCTCAACTACTTTCCCATATCCAGTATGACCTAAACCCTAAGCCAAATTCGGTCATACCGATTCTTTCTATCCGGCGCCACCGAGTTTCATATGTCATAAGCCACTGCCAAAACCCTAGCAAATCGGTTCTACCGATAGGGATCTCGGTCTCACCGAGATGGGATTGCAACCTCTCTGTTTCCCTTTCGTAACTTTTCGGTCTCACCGAAAGAGCGGATTGGTCCCACCGAGATTGCAATGCAAACTCTCTGTTTCCCTTTTGTAACTTTCCGGTCTCACCGAAAGAGCAAATCGGTCCCACCGAGTTTGCCTGACCAACTCTCTAGTTAGCTAATTACCAAATCGGTCTCACCGAGTTTGTGTAATCGGTGTCACCGAGATTACGTTATGCCCTAACCCTAACCATATCGGCCCTACCGAGATGCATGTCAGTCCCACCGAAAATCTCTAACGGTCACTAGGTTTACCTTTTCGGTCCGACCGAGTTTGTTGATTCGGTCCCACCGAGATTGGTAAGTTGTGTGTAACGGTTGGATTTTAAGTGGTGGCTATATATACCCCTCCACCTCCTCTTCATTCGTGGAGAGAGCCATCAGAACACATCTACACTTCCAACTCATATGTTCTGAGAGAGAACCACCTACTCATGTGTTGTGACCAAGATATTCCATTCCTACCATATGAATCTTGATCTCTAGCCTTTCCCAAGTTGCTTTCCACTCAAATCTTCTTTCCACCAAATCCAAATCCTGTGAGAGAGAGTTGAGTGTTGGGGAAACTATCATTTGAAGCACAAGAGCAAGGAGTTCATCATCAACACACCATTTGTTACTTCTTGGAGAGTGGTGTCTCCTAGATTAGCTAGGTGTCACTTGGGAGCCTCCGACAAGATTGTGGAGTTGAACCAAGGAGTTTGTAAGGGCAAGGAGATCGCCTACTTCGTGAAGATCTACCGCTAGTGAGGCAAATCCTTCGTGGGCGATGGCCATGGTGGGATAGACAAGGTTGCTTCTTCGTGGACCCTTCGTGGGAGGAGCCCTCCGTGGACTCGCGCAACCGTTACCCTTCGTGGGTTGAAGTCTCCACTCACGTGGATGTAGGATAGCACCACCTATCCGAACCACGGGAAAAACATCCGTGTCTCCAATAGCGTTTGAATTCTCCAAACCCTTCCCTTTACATTCTTGCAAGTTGCATGCTTTACTTTCCGCTGCCTATATACTCTTTGCATGCTTTCTTGAATTGTGTGATGATTGCTTGACTTGTCCTAACATTGCTAAAATCTGCCAAGAACTAAAATTGGGAAAAGGTTAAGTTTTTATTTGGTCAAGTAGTCTAATCACCCCCCCCTCTAGACATACTTCCGATCCTACACCTAGCCATCCCTCTACTCACCCACACCTGCTGTTATTCTCCGGCGATGGCAGACGAACCAGTAAACCCTTGTACAGTCGTACTCCCCTCCGCGTGGGAAACAACTGCCGAGTCTTCCCTGCCTCCGTGTCGTTCCCTTCCTAGGCCTCGCCGTCGTCCACCGCCCTGGTGCTCTCGGCGCCCCCTGGTCAACGTGGCCAACGACCGACATGCATCTGAAGTGGACTGTACATGGAGAGGCCGACAGCTGGGTCCACGGCCGCACACAAGGAAATGCCTCCTTATTACACGCAAAATAATGATTCCTCCACCTGACATCACGGACCCACCGAAAGGGCCTCTGTATTTCACGAAAAAAACGTTACCGCCGCTGGCAGCTCGGGCCCACCAGCTATATCTTCGCACGCTAGGAAGTGCCTCCTTATTACGCACAAAAAAATGAATACTCCCCCTGTTAGCTGGGACCTAGTATAGTGGCGAGCTGACTTGTGGGGCCTACTAAGTTGACGGGGACGGAGGGCTTTGTCAACTTAGTCAATAATGCACGATTCTAGCTCCAGTGACCGTATGATGTCCATCCAACGGCCGTAGTGCTTCTTCAACCTCTGGTCTTCTTGCTCCAACCGCCCAAACCAACGCCGGTCGTGCCTCGTGCCCCTGCCTCCCGTGGCGGGCTGCGATGAGGCGGAGGCCTCACCGCCCCTACTACTCCCACCGCTGGCCAGGCCATCCCTCTACTCACCCACACCCCCTGTTACTCTACGGCGATGGCAGCCTCACACCGCAGTGAACCAGTGCCCTCGTACTCCTCTACGCATGGGCATCCACTGCCGCGTCTTCCCCGGCTCCGCTTCGTCCCCTTCCTAGGCCTCGCCGTCGTCCACCGCCCTGGTGCGCTCGGCGTGGCGTGGTCAACGTGGTCAAGGAACGACTTCTATCGGACGTGGACTGTACATGGAGAGGCTGACAGCCGGGTCCACGGCCGCAGCAAGGAAGTGCCTCCTTATTACGTGCAAAATAATTATTCCTCCACCTGACAGCAGGGACCATCGGACGGGCCACCAGTATTTTGCGAAAAAATCGTTTCACCCTGACTGCTGGGACCCAACGGATGGGCCACCGTATTTCGTGAAAAAAACGTTCCCCCCACTGTCAGTTCGGACCCACCGGAAGTGCCTCCTTATTACGCACAAAAAAAATGAATACTCCCCCGGCTAGCTGGGACCCACCTTGGTGGGAGGCTGACTTATGGGCCTACTAAGTTGACGGAGACGAAGGGCTTTGTCAACTTAGTCAATATGAATGATTCTAGCTCCATTGACCGTACGATGTCCATCCAACGGCCGTAGTGCTTCTTCAACCTCTGGTCTTCTTGCTCCAGCCGCCCAAAGCAGCGCCGGTTGTGCCGCATGCTCCTGCCTCCCGTAGCCGGTTGTGCCGCATGCTCCTGCCTCCCGTAGCCGGTTGTGCTGCCGCAGAGGCCTCACCGCCCCCTACTATTCCCACCGCTGGCAAGGCCCTGCGGCGACGGCAGCCTCACACCACAGCTGAACCAGTGAACCCTCGTACTCCTCTCTGCGCGCGCGGGCTTCCACTGCCGCGTCTTCCCCGGCTTCCCATCGTCCCCTTCCTAGGCCTCGCCATCGTCCACCGCCCTGGTGCTCTCGGCACGGCGTGGTCAACGTGGTCAAGGAACGACTTCCATCGGACGGGGACTGTACGTGGAGAGGCTGACAGCTGGGTCCATGGCGCCAGCAAGGAAGTGCCTCCTTATTATGTACAAAATAATTATTCCTCCACCTGACAGCAGGGACCCACCGAACAGGCCATCATATTTCGCCCCCCTGACTGCTGGGACCCACCATCTACATCTTCGCAGGCAAGGAAGTGCCTGACAGTCGGGACCCACCTGGTCGAAGCGTACGTAGCGTTGTCATTCCGGTCGCGAACGTGTACGTACATACTGGTCGATGTAGAGGCGCGCACGTGTCGTAGTAGAGGCGCGCACGTGTCGTAGTAGAGGCGCGCACGTAGCATGTACACGTACGTACAGCGGCCAGGGTGCAAGAAAGAAAATACGGCCACATATGTGTACATACGGGCGGGGTCTCGAACGCCTACTCGCGCATACGTACAGCGAGGGCTCGTGTACATGGCTGGGTCGGAACGGAGAAACAGCGTCGTCGTCGTGTTCATGGGGAGGCAACGGAATGCGTCGTGTTCATGGGGAGGCAACGGAATGCGTCTTGTTCATGGGGAGGCAACGGAATGCGTCGTGTTCATCGGGAGGCAACGCGGCTGGGTCGGAACGGAATGCGTGGTCGTGTTCATCGGGAGGGCTTGGACGGAAGAGGCGATGGAAACGAGGCCTAGCGCACCGCACAATGGAGGAAACGGACTGGCCACGTTCGAAACGGGATCCTGTTCATCGGGGGGGGTCTGGCGTACCGCAAAACGGAGGAAACGGACCTCCTACAGTCGAAACGGGGTCATGTTGATCGGGAGGGGTGTGGCGTACCACAAAACGGAGGAAACAGACTTGTGTTGGAGCGCTACGGTCGAAACGGGGGTTCTGTTCATTGGGAGGGGTGTGGCGTACCGCAAAACGGGACTCCACGGGATACTGTTCATCTCCACGTCGAACCCCTCCAGCCTCCACGAGCTATTGTTCATCCATCGTCGACCTCCTCCAGCCTCCACGGGCTCCTGTTCATCCAGCCTCCACCGCGCGCTACTCCACCGGCTACTGTTCAACCACCCCTCCACCGTCTACTGTTCATCCAGCCCTCCACACCACGGGGTCCTGTTCAACCACCCCTCCACGGGCACCCCTCCACCGTCTTCTGTTCATCATGCCCTCCACACCACAGGGTCCTGTTCATCCACCCCTCCACGGGCACCCCTCCATCGTCTACTGTTCATCCTGCCCTCCACACCACGGGGTCCTGTTCATCCACCCCTCCACGGGCACCCCTCCACCGTCTACTGTTCATCCAGCCCTCCACCACACCACGGGGTCCTGTTCATCCAGAGGCAACGCCACCGCTCAATGTTCATCCAAACCCCCCCCCCCCCCCCCCGCAACACTCACTGTTCATCCCATCGATCGGCTTCAGTTAGCAGCAGTAGCCAAGGAATTGCTCGATCGGGTTCAGTTAACAGCCATCGATCGATCGCTCGGGTTCAGTAACGCGTAGCCTGCAGTGCAATCGCTCGGGTTCAGTTAGAGCCCAACGCCTCGCACGGGTTCCGTTAGAGCCAACGCCTCGCACACAAGCGCGTAGGTGTACGAGAGAAATGCGCATCGCTCGGCCCCCGACCTCCCACCGTAACCGGGAACTTCCCGAAATTTTCCTCTCCCTCGCTTCTACCACGGTTTGTTCCGTCATGGACAGCCCAAAGAATGTCATGCAGCTATTTTCTGTCATGATTTTTTTGTCATAGAAGTAGGAGCCCACCACATCTATGATGATACCGGGTTTTGTCACAGTTATCATCATAGAAGTGTCATATGTATGACAGAAAAAAATTCATTCGGCCCCAAATGTCACTGATGTGTCTTTTTTTGTAGTGCTTTGGGTCACTGACATCTGGGCTAGCCACCTGTTGGGCCCACATGTCATGGACAGAAAGGCAGGTGCCTTAAGGCACCGAAGCATAGTCCTGTCGGGGTGGTCGCGTGTGTCGGACGGACACGTAGCACCCAGCCACCCACCCCCCTCCCCCCCAAAAAAGGACGACGACAATATAAGTTCGCGCTTCCACGTTTCGGATTGAAATATCTTGCGGCCCCAATTCCAGCCCTGCAAAATCTCTCTTCTCCACCGTCCCCTTCCGCGCCCAGATTGCTCAAATCCCTAATTCGCCGCCAACCCTCGAATCGCCCCTCGTCTCGTCTCTTTCCCCACCATTCCCCACCTCTATGTCGGACGACGACGACGAAGACGACGATCGCGCTTCACCACCGCACCGGAGCTACCTCATCTACGCCCTCGTCCACCGCACCGGGTGGTCCACCGACAACGTCGGCCGCCGCAACCGACGTGCCTCATAGACACCGAGTTCCACCGCATCAGGTGCGCTTCACCGACGCTGTCTCTTAGCTCACCGGGGCTACTTCACCGAGCACATCGTCGCACCTTCGCCCCCCGAGGCCGTTGGGGCTTCACCAACGGTATCGTCCACCGCATCATAGCGCTCCGCTGCGACTCAAGATCTGCATCCGTGCGCGGCCAGCCAACGCCAGTGCATCACCCTCAACGGCTCTGAAGTGACCCGCACTCTAGCTAGGCGAGCATGCCCAAACGCCGGCCCGAACTAGGTATCCACACATCACTCCCTTGTGCACTGTTCCGACGATGTTTGGATATCCTTTCACTACTCTCTTAGCTTACACGCCTATGCAACTCTGACCTTAACTCTTATTTCTTCTGGAGATATCATCTGAAACTAGCAAATCCATGTTTTAGCGAAGCATGACAGCGCTACGGGATCTGGTACACATCCTGCACACCCGTATAACCTTGTAAGTATCTGTCCTCCGGTACAACTTCAAGGTCGATTCCTCTTATTTGATCAACCATTCGCCGTGTCAAAAATGCAGAGGGGGATGCAAGGAGCACAAGGCCTCCACATGCAAGCAAGTGGTAACATGGAGTTGTACATGGAACATCCCAAGCGCAACCAGAGCTGCAGTGAGCCTGTACAACGAGCTAGTGTAAGTCCCTGCATTTCATTTAATTCGTACTGGCATTCGTGTATGATTTGTGTGAAGTGGCTGATCCATGAATTGGTTTCATTTTCTCATAGATTCCCTACATACAAGCAGTTTTACAACACCGTCAAGTTTAACTATTGGCCAGATTGAAGAGTTGAATTAGATATAATCAGGGATGTGATGTACCTTCTCGTTGAGAAAAAAATCAGAGACTAGAAATCATCGCGTTTTACGATACGGAGCCGCCGCCAAGCCCTAAAACCTCTCGGGAGGGCTGATCTCGAGTCCGTTCGGGGCTCCGGAGAGGGGGATTCGTCGCCGTCGTCATCATGAACCATCCTCCATCACCAATTTCATGATGCTCACTGCCGCGCTTGATTCATTCCATCGTAGGCTTGCTGGACGGTGATGGGTTGGATGAGATTTATCATGTAATTGAGTTAGTTTTGTTAGGGTTTGATCCGTAGTATCCACTATGTTCTGAGATTGATGTTGCTATGACTTTGCTATGCTTAATGCTTGTCACTATGGCCCGAATGCCACGATATCAGATCTGAACCTATTATGTTTTCATGAATATATGTGAGTTCTTGATCCTATCTTGCAAGTCTATAGTCACCTACTATGTGTTATGATCCGGCAACCCCGAAGTGAGAATAATCGGGACCACTCCCGGTGATGACCTTAGTTTGAGGAGTTCATGTATTCACCATGTGATAATGCTTTGTTCCGGTTCTCTATTAAAAGGAGGCCTTAATATCCCTTAGTTTCCAATAGGACCCCGCTGCCACGGGAGGATAGGACAAAAGATGTCATGCAAGTTCTTTTCCATAAGCACGTATGACTATATATGGAATACATGCCTACATTACATTGATGAATTGGAGCTAGTTCTGTGTCACCCTATGTTATGACTGTTACATGATGAACCGCATCCGGCATAATTATCCATCGCTAATCCGGTGCCTACGAGTTTTCCATATACTGGTTCTCGCTTATTTACTTTCCCGCTGCTGCTGTTACAATCACTACAAAATACCAAAAACATTACTTTTGCTGTCTTTACTTTTGTTGCCGTTACCACCAGTATCATATTACTGTGCTACTAAACACTTTGCTGCAGATACTAAGTTTCCAAGTGTGGTTGAATTGACAACTCAGCTACTAATACTTGAGAATATTCTTTGGCTCCCCATTTGGGTTAAATACTCTACCCTCGAAAACTGTTGCGATCCCCTATACTTGTGGGTTATCAAGACCTTTTTCTGGCATCGTTGCCGGGGAGCATAGCTCTATTCTTTGAGTCACTTGGGATTTATATCTGCTGGACACTACAAAGAACTTGAAAGACGGTAAAACAAAAATTTACCCCTCAACTACGAGGGGAGGTAAGGAACTGCCATCTAGCTCTGCACTTGATTCACCTTCTGTTATGAGTAAGCTAGCGACACCTAAACCTGCTTCTGCTATTCGTTCTGATATGTCGCATGTTATTGATGATGCCACTTCTGCTATGCATGATACTTATGATGAAACTGCTTCTATGCCTGATACTACTGTGCCCCTTAGTGAATTTCTTGAAGAACAAATTGCTAGGGCTAGAGAATGAGAAATTGATGAAACTGAATACGATGATGATAGTGATGATGAAGATATGCCTGTTATTCCTGAAGGTTATCTTTTTGACAAAGATTCTACTTTAGCTATTTTAGCCTGCAAAGATAGATATGAGCTTAAGAGGCTATTGATTAAATGGAGCAAAGAATCGCTTAGAGATAAAATGAAACCCGATCCTGCTTTTGCAACTTCACCTATATGTGTTCCTGATAAGGATTATGAATTCTCTCTTGATCCATATATAATTACTTTGGTTGAATCTGATCCTTTTGATGGCTATGAATCTAAAACTGTTGTGGCACATCTTCCTAAGTTAAATGATATAGCTGCCCTATTCACTAATGATGAGAGATCGCGTTACTTCTGTATACTCAAAATATTTCCGTTCTCATTAAAGGGTGATGCTAAGATATGGTTTAATTCTCTTTATCCTGGTTGTGTGCGTAGTCCCCAGTGAAGGAAATATGCCCTAGAGGCAATAATAAAGTCATTATTTATTTCCTTATATCATGATAAATGTTTATTATTCATGCTAGAATTGTATTAACTGGAAACATAATACATGTGTGAATACATAGACAAACAGAGTGTCACTAGTATGCCTCTACTTGACTAGCTCATTAATCAAAGATGGTTATGTTTCCTAGCCATGAACAAAGAGTTGTTATTTGATTAACGAGATCACATCATTAGTTGAATGATCTGATTGACATGACCCATTACATTAGCATAGCACCCGATCGTTTAGTATATTGCTATTGCTTTTATCCATGACTTATACATGTTCCTTCAACTATGAGAATATGCAACTCCCATTTACCGTAGGGACACTTTGTGTGCTACCAAACGTCACAACGTAACTGGGTGATTATAAAGGTGCTCTACAAGTGTCTCCGAAGGTACATGTTGAGTTGGCATATTTCGAGATTAGAATTTGTCACTCCGATTGTCGGAGAGGTATCTCAGGGCCTTCTCGGTAATGCACATCACATAAAGCCTTGCAAGCATTGCAACCAATGAGTTAGTTGCGAGATGATGTATTACGGAATGAGAAAAGAGACTTGCCAGTAACGAGATTGAACTAGGTATTGGATACCGACGATCGAATCTCGGGCAAGTAACATACCGATGACAAAGGGAACAACGTATGTTGTTATGCGGTCTGACCGATAAAGATCTTCGTAGAATATGTAGGAGCCAATATGGGCATCCAGGTCCCGCTATTGGTTATTGACTGGAGACGTGTCTCGGTCATGTCTACATTGTTCTCGAACCGTAGGGTCCGCACGCTTAAGGTTTCGATGACAGTTATATTATGAGTTTATGAGTTTTGATGTACCGAAGGAGTTCGGAGTCCCGGATGAGATCGGGGACATGACGAGGAGTCTCGAAATGGTCGAGACGTAAAAATCGATATATTGGACGACTATATTCGGACATCGGAAGGGTTCTGAGTGGTTCGGGTATTTTCGGAGGTACCGGGGAGTTACGGGATTACGGGAGAAGTAATGGGCCTTGATGGGCTTTAGTGGGAAGAGGAAAAGGCTGCTGCGCCCCCCCTCCCCTTTGGTCCGAATTGGACTAGGGAAAAGGGGGCCGGCCACCTCTCCTTCTCCTCCTATTCCTTCTCCCTTTCTCCCCTTTTGGTGGACTCCTACTAGGACTTGGAGTCCTAGTAGGACTCCATATGCTGGCCGCACCTTTTGCCTAGGCCGGCCACCCCCTCCCTTGCTCCTTTATATACGGGGGCAGGGGGCACCCCAAAGACACACAAGTTGATCTACGGATCGTTCCTTAGCCGTGTGCGGTGCCCCCTTCCACCAAATTCCATCTCGATTATATCGTTGCAGTGCTTAGGCGAAGCCCTGCGCCGGTAACACATCAAGATCGTCACCACGCCGTCGTGCTGACGGAACTCTTCCTCGACGCTTTGCTGGATCGGAGCCCGGGGATCGTCATCGAGCTGAACGTGTGCCAAGAACTCGGTGGTGCCGTAGTAACGGTGCTGTGATCGGTTGGATCGCGAGGAGAACGTACGACTACTTCCTCTACGTACGACTACTTCCTCTACGTTGTGTCAACGCTTCCGCTTCGGTCTACGAGGGTACGTAGACAAACACTCTCCCCTCTCGTTGCTATGCATCACCATGATCTTGCGTGTGCGTAGGAAAATTTTTGAAATTACTACGTTCCCCAACAGTGGTATCAGAGCCAGGTTTTTATGGTTTGATGTTATTTGCACGAGTAGAACACAAGTGAGTTGTGGACGATACAAGTCATACTGCCTACCAGCATGTCATACTTTGGTTCAGCGGTATTGTTGGACGAGACGATCCGGACCAACCTTACGCGTACGCTTACGCGAGACCGGTTCCCTCGACGTGCTTTGCACATAGATGGCTTGCGGAAGACTGTCTCTCCAACTTTAGTTGAACCGAGTGTGGCTACGCCCGGTCCTTGAGAAGGTTAAAACGGAGTCTATTTGACAAACTATCGTTGTGGTTTTGATGCGTAGGTAAGATGAGTTCTTGCTTAAGCCCGTAGCAGCCACGTAAAATTTGCAACAAACAAAGTAGAGGACGTCTAACTTGTTTTTGCAGGGCATGTTGTGATGTGATATGGTCAAGACGTGATGCTAAATTTTATTGTATGAGATGATCATGTTTTGTAACCGAGTTATCGACAACTGGCAGGAGCCATATGGTTGTCGCTTTATTGTATGCAATGCAATCGCGATGTAATGCTTTACTTTATTACTAAGCGGTAGTGATAGTCGTAGAAGCATAAGATTGGCGAGACGACAACGATACTATGATGAAGATCAAGGTGTCGCGCCGGTGACGAAGGTGATCATGACGGTGCTTCGAAGATGGAGATCACAAGCACAAGATGATGATGGCCATATCATATCACTTATATTGATTGCATGTGATGTTTATCCTTTTATGCATCTTATCTTGCTTTGATTGACGGTAGCATTATAAGATGATCTCTCACTAAATTATCAAGAAGTGTTCTCCCTGAGTATGCACCGTTGTGAAAGTTCTTCGTGCTGACACACCACGTGATGATCGGGTGTGATAGGCTCTACGTTCAAATACAACGGGTGCAAAACAGTTGCACACGCGGAATACTCAGGTTTAACTTGACGAGCCTAGCATATACAGATATGGCCTCGGAACACAGAGACCGAAAGGTCGAGCGTGAATCATATAGTAGATATGATCAACATAGTGATGTTCACCATTGAAACTACTCCATCTCACGTGATGATCGGACATGGTTTAGTTGATTTGGATCACGTGATCACTTAGAGGATTAGAGGGATGTCTATCTAAGTGGGAGTTCTTAAGTAATATGATTAATTGAACTTTAATTTATCATGAACTTAGTCCTGGTAGTATTAGCATATCTATGTTGTAGATCAATAGCTCGCATTGTTGCTTCCCTGTGTTTATTTTGATATGTTCCTAGAGAAAACTGTGTTGAAAAATGTTAGTAGCAATGATGCGGATTGGATCCGTAATCTGAGGTTTATCCTCATTGCTGCACAGAAGAATTTTGTCCTTGATGCACCGCTAGGTGACGGACCTTTTGCAGGAGCAGATGCAGACGTTATGAACGTTTTGCTAGCTCAATATGATGACTACTTAATAGTTTAGTGCACCATGCTTAAACGGCTTAAGAATCGGGACTTCAAAGATGTTTTGAACGTCATGGACCATACAAGATGTTCCAGGAGTTGAAGTTAATATTTCAAGCAAATACCCGAGTTGAGATATATGAAGTCTCCAACAAGTTCTATAGCTAAAAGATGGAGGAGAATCGCTCAACTAGTGAGCATGTGCTCAGATTGTCTGAGTACTACAATCGCTTGAATCAAGTGGGAGTTAATCTTCCAGATAAGATAGTGATTGACAGAATTCTCTAGTCACCATCACCAAGTTAGTAGAACTTCGTGATGAACTATAATATGCAAGGGATAACGGAAAATATTCCCAAGCTCTTCGCGATGCTAAAATCGGCGAAGGTAGAAATCAAAGAAAAACATCAAGTGTTGATGGTTGACAAGATCACTAGTTTCAAAAGGGTAAAAGGAAAGAAGGGGAACTTCAAGAAGAACGGCAAGCAAGTTGCTGCTCAAGTGAAAAAGCCCAAGTCTGGTCCTAAGCCTGAGACTAAGTGCTTCTACTGCAAATGGACTGGTCACTGGAAGCGGAACTACCCAAGTGATTGGCGGATAAGAAGGATGGCAAAGTGAACATAAGTATATTTGATATACATGTTATTGATGTGTACTTTACTAGTGTTCATAGCAACCCCTCAGTATATGATACTAGTTCAAGTTGCTAAGATTAGTAACTCGAAACGGGAGTTGCAGAATGAACAAAGACTAGTTAAAGGGCAAGGTGACGATGTGTGTTGGAAGTGGTTCCAAGATTGATATGATCATCATCACACACTCCCTATACTTTCGGGATTAGTGTTGAAACTAAATAAGTGTTATTTGGTGTTTGCGTTGAGCATGAATATGATTTGATCATCTTTATTGCAATACGGCTATTCATTTAAGTAAGAGAATAAATTGTTGTTCTGTTTACATGAATAAAACCTTCTATGGTTATACACACCAACGAAATGGTTTGTTGGATCTCAATCATAGTGATACACATATTCATAATATTGAAGCCAAAAGATGCAAAGTTAATAATGATAGTGCAACTTATTTGTGACACTACAGTTTAGGTCATATTGGTATAAAGCGCATGAAGAAACTCCATGCTGATGGGATTTTGGAATCACTTGATTATGAATCACTTGATGCTTGCGAACCATGCCTCTTGGGCAAGATGACTAAAACGCCGTTCTCCGGAACAATGGAGCAAGCAACAGATTTGTTGGAAATCATACATACTGATGTATGTGGTCCGATGAATATTAAGGCTCGCGACAAGTATCATTATTTTCAGAACTTCACAGATGATTTAAGCAGATATGGGTATATCTACTTAATGAAACATAAGTCTGAAACGTTTGAAAAGTTCAAAGAATTTCAGAGTGAAGTGAAAAATCATCGTGACAAGAAAATAAGGTTTCTACGATCTGATCGCGGAGACGAATATTTGAGTTACGAGTTTGGTCTTCAGTTAAAACAATGTGAAATAGTTTCACTACTCACGCCACCTGGAACACCACAGAATAATGGTGTGTCCGAACGTCATAACCGTACTTCATTGGATATCGTACAATCTATGATGTTTCTTACCGATTTACCAATATTGTTTTGGGATCATGCATTAGAGACAGCTGCATTCACGTTTAATAGGGCACCATCTAAATCCGTTGAGACGACACCGTATGAACTATGGTTTAGCAATAAACCTAAGCTGTCGTTTCTTAAAGTTTGGAGTTGCGATGCTTATGTGAAAAGTTTCATCCTGATAAGCTCGAACCCAAATCGGAGAAATGCGTCTTCATAGAATACCCAAAGGAAAATGTTGGGTACACCTTCTATCACAGATCCAAAGGCAAAATAGTTGCTTAAGAATGGATCCTTTCTAGAGAAGAAGTTTCTTTCGAAAGAAGTGAGTGGGAGGAAAGTAGAAAACTTGATAAGGTAATTGTACCTTCTCCCTTATTGGAAAGTAGTTCATCACAGAAATCTGTTCTTGTGACTACTACACCAATTAGTGAGGAAGCTAATGATGATGATCATGTAACTTCAGATCAAGTAACTACCGAATCTCGTAGGTAAACCAGAGTGAGATCCGCACCAGAGTGGTACGGTAATCCTGTTCTGGAAGTCATGTTACTAGACCATGACGAACTTGCGAACTATGAGGAAGCGATGATGAGCCCAGATTCCGCGAAATGGTTAAAGGCCATGAAATCTGAGATATGATCCATGTATGAGAACAAAGTATGGACTTTGATGGATTTGCCCGGTGATCGGCAAGCCATAGAATATAAATGGATCTTCAAGAGGAAGACGGACACTGATAGTAGTGTTACTATCTACAAAGCTAGAATTGTCGAAAAAGGTTTTTCGACAAGTTCAAAGTATTGACTACGATGAGAGTTTCTCACTCGTATCTATGCTTAAGTCTGTCCGAATCATGTTAGCAATTGCCGCATTTTATGAAATCTGGCAAATGGATAAACAAAACTGCATTCCTTAATAGAGAGTTGTATATGATGCAACTAGAAGGTTTTGTCGATCCTGAAGGTGTTAACAAAATATGCAAGCTCCAGCGATCCATCTATGGACTGGTGCAAGCATCTCGGAGTTGGAATATACGCTTTGATAAGTTGATCAAAGCATATAGTTTTATACAGACTTACGGTGAAGCCTGTATTTACAAGAAAGTGAGTGGGAGCACTACAGCATTTCTGATAAGTATATGTAAATGACATATTATTGATCGGAAATAATGTAGAATTATTCTGTAAAGCATAAAGGAGTATTTGAAAGGAGTTTTTCGAAGAAGGACCTCAGTGAAGCTGCTTACATATTGAGCATCAAGATCTATAAGAGATAGATCAAGACGCTTGATAAGTTTTTCAATAAATACATACCTTGAAAAGATTTTTTGAAGTAGTTCAAAATGGAACAGTCAAAGAAAGAGTTCTTGCCTGTATTACAAGGTGTGAAATTGAGTAAGACTCAAAGCCCGACCACGGCAGAAGATAGAAAGAGAATGAAAGTCATTCCTTATGCCTCAGCCATAGGTTCTATAAAGTATGCCATGCTGTGTACCAGACCTATTGTATACCCTACCCTGAGATTGGCACGGGAGTACAATAGTGATCTAGGAGTAGATCACTGGACGGCGGTCAAAATTATCCTTAGTGGAATAAGGATAAGTTTCTCGATTATGGAGGTGACAAAAAGGTTCGTCGTAAAAGGTTACGTCGATGCAAGTTTTGACACTAATTTGGATGACTCTAAGTCTCAATCTAGATACATATTGAAAGTGGGAGCAATTAGCTGAAGTAGCTCCGTGCAGAGCATTGTAGACATAGAAAATTGCAAAATACATAACGGATCTGAATGTGGCAGACCCGTTGACTAAACTTCTCTCACAAGCAAAAGTCACACTGTAGTACTCTTTGGGTGTTAATCACATAGCAATGTGAACTAGATTACTGAATCTAGTAAACCCTTTGGGTGTTGGTCACATATCGATGTGAACTATTGCTGATAAATCACATGGCGATGTGAACTAGATTATTGACTCTAGTGCAAGTGGGAGACTGAAGGAAATATGCCCTAGAGGCAATAATAAAGTCATTATTTATTTCCTTATATCATGATAAATGTTTATTATTCATGCTAGAATTGTATTAACTGGAAACATAATACATGTGTGAATACATAGACAAACAGAGTGTCACTAGTATGCCTCTACTTGACTAGCTCATTAATCAAAGATGGTTATGTTTCCTAGCCATGAACAAAGAGTTGTTATTTGATTAACGAGATCACATCATTAGTTGAATGATCTGATTGACATGACCCATTACATTAGCATAGCACCCGATCGTTTAGTATATTGCTATTGCTTTTATCCATGACTTATACATGTTCCTTCAACTATGAGAATATGCAACTCCCATTTACCGTAGGGACACTTTGTGTGTTACCAAACGTCACAACGTAACTGGGTGATTATAAAGGTGCTCTACAAGTGTCTCCGAAGGTACATGTTGAGTTGGCATATTTCGAGATTAGAATTTGTCACTCCGATTGTCGGAGAGGTATCTCAGGGCCTTCTCGGTAATGCACATCACATAAAGCCTTGCAAGCATTGCAACCAATGAGTTAGTTGCGAGATGATGTATTACGGAACGAGAAAAGAGACTTGCCAGTAACGAGATTGAACTAGGTATTGGATACCGACGATCGAATCTCGGGCAAGTAACATACCGATGACAAAGGGAACAACGTATGTTGTTATGCGGTCTGACCGATAAAGATCTTCGTAGAATATGTAGGAGCCAATATGGGCATCCAGGTCCCGCTATTGGTTATTGACTGGAGACGTGTCTCGGTCATGTCTACATTGTTCTCGAACCGTAGGGTCCGCACGCTTAAGGTTTCGATGACAGTTATATTATGAGTTTATGAGTTTTGATGTACCGAAGGAGTTCGGAGTCCCGGATGAGATCGGGGACATGACGAGGAGTCTCGAAATGGTCGAGACGTAAAAATCGATATATTGTACGACTATATTCGGACATCGAAAGGGTTCTGAGTGGTTCGGGTATTTTCGGAGGTACCGGGGAGTTACGGGATTACGGGAGAAGTAATGGGCCTTGATGGGCTTTAGTAGGAAGAGGAAAAGGCTGCTGCGCCCCCCCTCCCCTTTGGTCCGAATTGGACTAGGGAAAAGGGGGCCGGCCACCTCTCCTTTTCCTCCTATTCCTTCTCCCTTCCTCCCCTTTTGGTGGACTCCTACTAGGACTTGGAGTCCTAGTAGGACTCCATATGCTGGCCGCACCTTTTGCCTAGGCCGGCCACCCCCTCCCTTGCTCCTTTATATACGGGGGCAGGGGGCACCCCAAAGACACACAAGTTGATCTACGGATCGTTCCTTAGCCGTGTGCGGTGCCCCCTTCCACCAAATTCCACCTCGATTATATCGTTGCAGTGCTTAGGCGAAGCCCTGCGCCGGTAACACATCAAGATCGTCACCACGCCGTCGTGCTGACGGAACTCTTCCTCGATGCTTTGCTGGATCGGAGCCCGGGGATCATCATCGAGCTGAACGTGTGCCAAGAACTCGGTGGTGCCAGAGTAACGGTGCTGTGATCGGTTGGATCGCGAGGAGAACGTACGACTACTTCCTCTACGTACGACTACTTCCTCTACGTTGTGTCAACGCTTCCGCTTCGGTCTACGAGGGTACGTAGACAAACACTCTCCCCTCTCGTTGCTATGCATCACCATGATCTTGCGTGTGCGTAGGAAATTTTTTGAAATTACTACGTTCCCCAACACCCAGGATATGATTTACTACTTCTCTGCTAAATATTTCCCTGCTCATAAGAAACAAGCTGCTTTGAGGGAAATATATAACTTTGTGCAAATTAAAGAAGAGAGTCTCCCACAAGCTTGGGGGAGGCTTCTCAAGTTACTTACACTACTGGAATAAGCTAATTTGCCATCTGCCAGCTCTTTGCCGTCTGCTAGCTGACGGCAAAGAAGCTCTTTGCCGTCTGCTAGCTGACGGCAAAGAAGCTCTTTGCCATCAGTTGCCCAAAAGCGGACGGCAAAGAAATAGCAGACGCCAAAGAATCTCTTTGCCGTCTGCTGGCTCTTTGCCGTCTGCCAGCGGACGGCAAAGAATCTTTGCCATCCGCTTGCAGACGGCAAAGAGAGAGGTGGCCCCCACCCCCCGCCCGTTTGGGAAAAACCTAACGGCCCACCTCTTTGTCGTCCGCCAGCAGACGGCAAAGAGGCAAAAGGGCAGACGACAAAGAGAGGCTGACGGCAAAGAGGACGCTACCTAACGGCCCGTGCCCCCACGCCCGTTACTCCTTCTTCATTCCTCTCGCCGACGCGCCCCGCCACCACTTCCCACCCCATCGCCGCCGCCACCGCCCGCCGCGCGCCGCCGCCCCCACCACTCGCCGCCGCCCGGTCGCCCCACCACCCGTCGCCCCTCCGGCCCCCGCCCCGTCGCCACTGCCGCCCGGCGCCGTCGCCCCACCACCCGTCGCCCCGCCGCCGCCGCTGCCCCGCCGCCCCTGCCGCCCCGTCGTCCCCCGCCGCCCCGGCTCCCCGCTGCCCCGGCGCCCCGTGCCCCCGCCGCCCCGGCGCCCCGGTCCCCCCGCGCCCCGGCCCCCCGCCGCCCCGCAACCCACCGCCCCGGGCCCGGCCCCCCGCCGCCCCAGGCCGCCCCCACGCCCCGCCCCCCTCCTCCACCGGCCCTGCCCCAGGTGAGCCCCCTCCTTTTTTTCTGTTTTTTTTTGTGTTTTCCTTTTTAGTTTTAGTTTAGATTTAGTTTTAGTTTTAGTTTTAGGTTTAGTTTTAGTTTAGTTTTAGGTTTAGGTTTATGTTTAGTTTGAGGTTTATGTTTAGTTTAGTTTAGTTTTAGGTTTAGGTTTAGTTTAGTTTGAGGAAAGAAGAAGAATCAGAGAAAAAGAGGAGAGGAGGAGAAGAAGAAGAGGAAAAAGGAAAGGAAGAAGAAGAAGAGAAGAAAAAAGAAGAAGAGGAAGAAGAAGAAGAAAAAAGAGGAGAGGAGGAGAAGAAGAAGAGGAAAAAGGAAAGGAGGCCGAAGAAGAAGAAGAAGGAAAAAAAGGAAGAAAAGGAAGAATAGGAAGAAGAAGAAAAGGAAAAAAGAGGAAAAAACCGACATGGCACCCCGACCCCGACCCCGACCCCGACCCGGCAACCCGACCCCGAGACCCCGACCCCGACACCGACACGACACCCCGACACCGACACCCTGACACCACACCCACCCTTACCCCGACACCGACACGGCACCCCGACCCCGACGCCGACACGGCACTACCCCGACATCGACACGACACCCCGACCCCCGACCCCGAAACAGCACCCCGACCCCGACACGGCACCCCGACCCCCGACCCCGAAACAGCACCCCGACCCCGACACGGCACCCCGACACCGACAGGACACCCCGACCACCGACACCTCCCGAAAAGGTGTTCTTTGGCCTTCTAGAGGCCGACGGGGTCATATATTTGTGAATTATTAGTTAGGTCATATATTTTTCGATTTTGTTATGAAAAACATCATATATAATTGTGTTGATCGTGTAGTTTTAAATGTGCAGTTGTTTCGTCGCTGCGAGGTTTGGTGTTCGACGACCTCGTCGTGCGTTTGACGAGCTCTGCCCCTTCGTTCGTGGGTGAGCACAAATGACAAGTCCTCCTCCCCCATTAACTATTTGATCTTTTTCGATGAAACTTGATAGCTCTAGCTATATATGTGTCTTGAATCATCAGTATGCGTAACCAATATGTGTCTCCCATTCGAAAGCATCATAGTTATAAATATGCATGCATTTGCATATTTATAACCTTGATTCTTTCGAATTGTCCAACGCTATCCATGGACAGCCCGAGTATGTGTAGATTGGGTTCGTTTTCCCATATGCTTTGCTCCGGATCCGACGCATATATTTCGTCAGTGCCTCTCCTGTTGTTATTTGGGTACACATCCTCTCTGTTTATTGCAGAGACGTGTATCAGGAGAACAGCGGGGAGGTGCTGCCGAAATTTTGCGTCCGATCCGGAGCATAGCATGGGAAAATGAACCCAATCTATACATACACGGGTGGGATTAGGACCTATCATTATCTATTAGAGTGTAGGTTGCATGGATGTAATAAAATTGACAAAGTAGATCAACTGATGAATATATACATGGTGAATTACATATATAATTGTTGTGTGTCCAGTAGCTCTGAAAGTCAAGATGAGTGATCGTGCTTGGATGTATACCGGTCACACTGGTCAGAACAAATGGAGCGCTGAATGGTTCACAAAAACTAAGGGGTTTGTGCAAGCCGCATTTGCAAATGGCCAAAAGAAAACCTGGTGCCCCTGTTTCCGGTGCGGGAATTGGGAAAATAAGACAGAGGCTGAAATGGGCAAACACCTGCAGAAGAGTGGTTTTACGCCCGATTATACGGTGTGGACATTTCATGGTGAGTCTGCCCAACGTGACCGAGCTGAGGTGGATCGTCATCGCACCGACGAGCATGGTACCAGGATGGAAAACATGGTGCAAGGCTATGATGATGCTCGGGATTCGAACGAGGAGATGGAGGAATCTGCAAAGGCCTTCAATGAAATGTTGGAGTCTTCGAAACGTCCGCTCCACGAGCACACTGAGCTTTGTCAGTTGGATGCCATCTCACAAGTAATGGCTCTGAAGGCTCAGTTCAACTTGGGCAGAGAATGCTATGACGCAATTATGACAGTATTTGGACGCTTTCTACCCAAAATCCATATAATGCCTGCAAACCTGTACCAGTCGGACAAAATCCTTCGTGCACTGAAGATGCCCTATGAGAAGATACATGCCTGTGAGAAAGGATGTGCCTTATTTAGGCTTGACTATGCGGACATGAACTATTGTCCCATTTGCAAGTCTTCCAGGTATATTGTGGTAGACAACGGTATGGGTGAGAAGACACAGACCGAAATCCCCGTTAGTGTTCTTCGGTATTGTCAGGACCCCGATCCTAAGCCACATCGATCTAGCATGTAACACATCATATCACTTTGCGGCCTCACGCACGGTATTCCCACGGGTGCCACCTTACCTGGCCCGGGACCGTTTGCGCCTTTTGGCTCACGTATATGATAGTGTCGCTAGCATCCATATGACAGAGAACCCGGGCCGACATGGCTAGTCGTGAACCCAAGGCGGCACTAACCCATGAGGACAGGCATACATGAATCACATCGAGCATGTCGGTCAACAACGTATAAATCCGGGCTGTAGCACTAGGCTAACAGGACTCCGGTAACCTGGGCTGTAGCAGGCTAGGCAGGACTCCGGATAACACCGCGTGACATTTCCCCAAAGGGACAGACACAGGAACGACGTGAATCACATGCCGGCCAGTTAAGTGTTCCAAGCAGTAGTGCTGGGCTAGCAGGACTCCGGTGAACCGGGCTGTAGCGGACTACTATCGCTCAGAAGCACTAGACTTACATTTCCTCATATGATAGGCTGCCAAGGATAAACAACTAGATAGTCGGATCCCACTCATACCAAGCATTTCAATCATACACACAATATGCCCGATATGAGTAAATACAACATGGCATCACAACATAACTCTACGACTCAAAGTATTTATTCATTAGGCTCGGAAGAGCCAGATATTACAAACATGGGTCTTATGACCCAACATTCAGAGCATACAAACAACAAGCACAAGCGGAAGCTTATCATGTCTGAGTACAGACATCTACAAATGAAAAGGGCTTGAGAAGCCTGACTATCTACCAGATCCTGCCGAGGGCACAAGATCGTAGCTGAGGTATCAAGCTAAACATCGAAGTCCAAGCGGTACTACTAGCGAGACTGAAGTCTCTCTGCAAAAACATAAAATGGGCAAACGTGAGTACAAACGTACTCAGCAAGACTTACATCAGAACTAACTACATATGCATTAGTTTCAATAAAGGGGGGTGGTGGAGTTTAACTGCAACAAGCCAGCTTTGAATCGGTGGCTAACCTGAACTACGACTGCAAGCTACTCTGTTGGGGTGGCGCACACGAGTCCACATATTCACCATCCAATACACCACTATGGATCCACTTCCGTCTCCCTACGATAAGGCCATCCATAGCACTCACGCTTATCTTGCGTATTTTAGAGTATCCACTTTCACTTGTCTATGAACTGTTATAGGCAACCCAGAAGTCCATTACCGCGGACACGGCTATTCGAATAGATGATGTTAACCCTGCAGGGGTGTACTTCTTCACACACGCTCTCACCACTTACCGCCGTTTACACGACATGTACTCGGCAACCTTCAAGCGGAAGCCCAGCGAGGGTGTCGGCCACGGCCTACCTAAACACTCAAGTCTCTAGTCCAGGTTTATCGCCTATTCGGGTTCCATCCATGAGGAGATCCGGCCGGAGTTTCGCTCACAGCCCCAAACGATGTGTACAGGGTCCGAGACACCAAACGGGCGCCCGGCTGCCCGGCCACGTGCCTACCGCAACACAGCCCGCCCCGATGGTCAGCGCTGCGTGCGGCCCCCAGCATACTACAAACACCAGAAACTACTTTGCAACTCCTGGACAAAGGACAAGGGTGATCAAGAAGCCGAGAGGGTCCATTGGTTTCGGGCCCAATGCGTGGTAGTAACTGTTTCATGGATCACAAACACAGAACTCAGTTCCTGAGGACGGCTTCAATGAGACAACCCACCATGTACTCCTACATGGCCTCTCACCAATACCTTTACCAAATCGTATTCACACACTTAGCTCACACACAGTAGGACATGTTCATCACCATTCCAATTCATTCCCGATGAATCAGACCCGACTCAACTCTAAGCAGTAGCAGGCATGACAAACAAACATGAATGAGTAGGCACATCAGGGATCAAACAACTCCTACTCATGCTAGTGGGTTTCATTTATTTACTGTGGAATGACAGGTCATGCAAAGGATAAAGGGGTTCAGCTACCGCAGCAAGTAACAGTTGAATCGTTGTTGTCCTAATGCAGTAAAAGAGAGCAGGAGCGAGAGAGTGGGATTTTATCGGAATGAACAAGGGGGTTTTGCTTGCCTGGCACTTCTGAAGATAATATAGTTCTTCATCAGTGTCATCGATCTCATCGTCGGCACATCGTCTATCGAGAGGGGACAAACACCGGCAACTGAGAAAGAACACAATCAATGCAATACCACAATATGATGTATGATCATGACATGGCAATATGCTGTGATTTGAGCTAATGCATCTAGCTATGATTTAAATGAAGTTGGTTTGAATACATGATTCAAAATCCAACTCCATATATGATTATTTAAATGTCCTTTATTTGTTTTGTCCAAAACAGAGGACAAACATTGTTCAAACATGCATGAAAATGCTACAGATGGATTCCTTGAATTTTTCTGATAATTTTTCATATATAAATCTTTTCATTTGGAGCTATAGATTAATTTCTATGATTTTTCAAAGTTTTGGATATTTTCTGAATTAAACAAATCATTTAAGATTTATTTAAATTCAGAAAAGGATTACTGCGTCAGCCTGACATCATCACGACGTCAGCAGGTCAACGGGGCGCGGTCCAGGTCAAATCTGACCTGTGGGTCCCGCGTGTCAGTGTAATTAGTTTAACTAAAACAGTTAATACTAAACCTAAATAATTAGCAGGGCCGGGGCCCACCTGTCATTGAGCCAGAGGGGTCAACTGGGCCCAGCCGGGGTCAAACTCGGTCAGCGGGGTCAACCCCAGGCTGGCGGGGTCAAACCCACCGGCGACTCGACGCCGGCGACGACAGGCGCGGCGGAGGGCTTCGGAAAATGCCCATAGGCGATGGTTTTGGGCGTGGAGAGGCTCTACGAAGAGCTGCTGCTCGCGCGCAGCTAACAGAGCAGACAGTAGGAGCTGGGGTGGCCGGAGATGACCGCGGCGAGGTCATCCGCGGCGGCCGGAGTTCGGACACGCGCGGGTTCAGTGTTCTGGTGCACGGCAGGACCATCTGGTGGTCGGGGCCGTCTCCTAGGAGCAACCCGAGCACGATTACATGCTCAGGTTCAAGCTACGGCGCCTGTAGCCGCGACGGCGCCATGGCCGGCGGCGAGGTGGTCTCGGCTCCGGTGAAATCGACGGCTACACGGTGCAATCGATGCGGGGAGGAGGGGGGTTAGGGGCAGGAGCTCACAGCGGCTGCAACGGGGGCATCGGCGAGCTCGGGGAGGGGCTGGTGACGACGGGAGGTCGCCGGAGATCTCGGTGACCCGAGGTTGAAGAAGGCGATGGCGACGGCGATGCAGTGATCCCCCGGTCGTTTGGCTCGGCGTGTACGAGGAGGGCGAAGAAGCGGAGCTCGGGGTCGCGGAGAGGGAGCGTGGGAGTGGCTGTGGCCGCGGTGGTGCTCGTCGTCGGCGGCGGCACGTTCGGTCTAGCGGGAGTGGAACGAGGGAGAGGAAGGGCAGGGAGAGTGGCGTCCAGGGGGTCGAGGCGGCGCCGAGGAGAAGACGCGAGGCGCCGCGGTGGCCAGGCGACGCAGGCAGGCAGCCTGGTGGCGTGGCGCCCGCACGTGCGCCGTGCGTTGTCTCTGCCTCTGCCTACTGGCGGAGGTGGGAGACGACTGGCACCAGGCCAGTGGGCTGGGCTGTCCACTGGGCCGGCCAGGTAAGTGGCCAGGTGGGCTTCTCTCTCTCTCTCTCTCTGGTTTTCTGTTTTCTAAAGTTTTCTATTTTATTTTGTCTGTTTTGATTTAGTAAAAGTACTAAACCATTTGATAAAATGCTGAAAATAATTATGTGGCTAGAACTAATATATACCAAACCACATAAAATGTTCCAGAATTATTAGACATATATTAATTATATAAAATATATATGTCCAAAGTAAATAGTTAATTAATTAATTCAAAGGCCCAAAAATAAATGTTTCTGAGATACCAAAACTATT
The DNA here is from genome assembly GCA_032464435.1 of Aegilops umbellulata. NCBI lineage: Eukaryota > Viridiplantae > Streptophyta > Magnoliopsida > Poales > Poaceae > Aegilops > Aegilops umbellulata. The sequence goes on along the minus strand of CP136055.1, from coordinate 376,338,399 downwards.
GGTTTGACTTTTACCTCTTGCCAATATTTTCAGAGACTAAGAGAAACATTTTCTTGGACTTCTTTGAAGAGATTTAATGTTGATCATTTTTTTAAATGTTTCTGAGGCTTTGAAAATTCCCTCAATTCGAATTTCAATTGAAGTTAAACATGATGCAACAACCAAGCTAAACCAAGGCCAGGGCAAAGCTAGGGATGTGACAACTCACCCCCACTAAACAAGAATCTCGTCCCGAGATTCAAGACGTGAGGTAAGAAGAAAGGGGGTCACAACTATCACGGTCTTCTCGATCCAACTGCCCTTCTCGAAGAAGTATCTTCATTGCATCGTATTGATCTTGACGTCTTTGCTTTAGAGAGTTTCATCGACACGGTGACGACGGAAAGGAACTCTACTAGAAATCGATCTTCTTAAAGATTGAGCAACTCACGATCAACTCATGGAATGAGACGTAAGAACATCTCTCGAGTTGAGACACAAAACACACATAGAGTGTGACGGAAGAAACAATTTGACGAGGGTTTCAAAATAGCGAGGAAAAATTGCCATGATTCCATAACGGGGCACCTCAAGGAAGGTGACTCGGAGAACTATTCCCTTAAGTGGCAAAAAGAATTACTTTTGATACAGAGATCATTGAAATTCTTTGTATCAGCCTAAGGCAATCACAAACGATCATGTGAACGAATTCGAAGGGATGGCATACCCATACCAGAATGGATGATGTGGACTACCTTGTTGAAGACAACGCAATGGATGACTCTTGCTTATCACCGAAAATGGATGGGACCATGACATGACCACCTTTGAAAATGATCCTAAACAGTACTTGCTGAGGTGCAAGCTGGGAACAAGATGCAAATGCTGGGAATGACTCTGGTAACTGGGAATAACTCAACGAGGGTGATTCCACCGTTTGAATGTTTATAGCTTAATCGAAGAAACTAGGAGCACAAGAATCCCTAGGAAGCAACTCCTGGAATAAGTCGCACGAGATCCTCATGGAGAAGATGTCAAATAGCTCAATCAAGATACTACAATGATAGATCTTCCGACTAGGTGTGTCGGCCAGACATCAACCTTGTCGGGACCTACATAATAGATCTTGGAGAAAGTGCCAACCATCATATCTGCCTGAGATTCAGATCTGATTGGTAACGGAATATTTCAGACAGCCTGTCTGGAAAAGAAAGTTTGCAACACAATTCGATGAGATGACGTTGCGAGATTCTCGGGATATGAACTATGATAGCAAGCTCCAAAACATGAGCTGGTTATGCTACAAACATGTGAACACGTTGTCCTAGACAAGCATGACCACATGGTAGTCTTATAATAAAACACCACCAGGTTCTGGTTGGGAACCATCATCGAGGACATCGAAGTCCTTACATAAGTCTTGCTCTTAAGAAGGAACTTCTTCTCCCTAAACAAATCAATCAGTGGCTTGCTGTGCTAGGGAATACATATGGAGTGGAGGTAATTAATCTACCAAACCATAGAATACTTCGCACGTATGCATGACTGATTTGAGATGATTCCAGAGGAAACAAAATAAACCTTTCTCAAACTCACGGCGGCAACTTACACCTAATGCATGTGAATTCGAGGAAGTCACTTCTTCCATCCAAGCATAAGCTTCATGAACGGAACACGAAAGCAATGCTTACAAAGTTTCTAACACTAACTTAGATGTTCAACATGAATCATGCGGGAGACAAAATGCTGCTGATGGGCTCAACAACAACTCATCGGAATTTCCATATCACTGGACTTCCACCATCATGTGAACACGGTGATAGCATTGGTCAGACCAAAAGATGTAATGGTGTATGCTCGAGGGATGAACCACGAGTAAGACAACATTACGAACATCGTTGGTTTTGATTTGACTTGACGATAGCCCATACTCAAGTCAAAGTTTTGACAAGACAATACATCCAACAACTGATCACGAGGACCAATTGGTGAAGATATCATCTTTCTTCAACACACACCACAAAAGATATCCCTTAACATGAACTAAGTCAGACAAGCTTTATCTTCCAACTCTCCAAGTTGTTGTCTAGCTCAACCAACTAGCTCAGGGATATCTAACACAGATTCTTGGAGAAAGGGTGGTTCACAAGGAACCAACTTGATCACGAGCTCAACATAACAGTCTGGGGACAACCTGGTAATACTTCCGAGAAGATATTCGGAAAATCACGAACCACCGATATGTCTCTAGGCTTGAGATCAATCTTGCCTTTCAGAGCAAGATGATATGATCAAATAAGCAAGGGATTGAATAATCCTCACTCATTGACCGAAGAGTGCACCAGAATAAGGACTAGGTAGCACGTTCAATCTTAGGATGATGATTTAATAACCAACACGCTAAGAATGAGAATATTGTCCATTAACTACCAGGCAACACGGTTGCTAGGAGTATTGATTTCACATATCATGGTTCACTCGACGGCATTCCGGTTGTGACAACACGGGACCGAGGAAAGAAAAATGATGGCAAGAAGTATCACTGCGTCAAAAATTCATTAGAGATGGTGCAATTCTCATGACTCTCTTGACATAAGGATGGTAACACTCCAAGGTAGAGCAGAGCAGAAGCTGGATTGGCATTTTGATCTGCGGGATACAATTACTTTGACCCAATCCTAGAAATGGATAAGGTACTGGAGTTTGTTTCTCCTAGTCATTCTGAACTAGAATGGCTTGACGGACCACAAGAATAATAGGCATCGATGAACACGAATGCACAACTATTCCTGACTATCAATTGATAGACTAGGGTCGGAATACAACTGAGGAGGGTCAACTCAAGGAACATATAACTTTCTGAGTGGTGGATTCATGGGTTAGTATGTCAAAGAAAGCTCAACATAATTCTTCCGGATAACCCATGCAGAAAGGTAGAACTGGCAGAATCACAACATAGAATCGAGAACTCATCTAGAGCACTCTAGTTGTGATCTTTTGGTTCAGAAGAAATTCTGCCATATTGGTTCATGGTATTTGGAAGAAGGAAATACCACGGACCTCGAGGACTATCACAAGGGTTACTAAATTCCTAAAGGAACTAGCAAACACTAACAACATGAGGTAAGTAGAGTGAATCTCGGTTCAAGAACCCACGAATAGAATACCTACTACTAAGTGGCATCACGGGATGCTTTCGAGAATGGTGGCCAGAATCATCACACTGGGAACACATAGCATTGCTAGATTACTAGATGACTCCCTCAGACACCTAGGGTCATAATAATAGCTCCAACATATATGTCAAGGCATCGGAGTACCTCAACAGACCGATTAGTGTGCTTAATCTGGCCAAAAGGACATCGGAATGGAAGGAAAGGATTTGCAAATGCATCAGACTAGTTAGAAACCTGGGATGACTCGGACAGCATAACGGCTGTAAATGCTCAAAAAGATTTGAGACATCATGCAAAATGGGGGCATAACCACTCAACATCACAATATCAATGTTCTGAGATCAACTAGGAACACATGGAAGTAGTAGAAAAATGAACAGAGGCTTGAACTCAACAATCCTAGGCAACTACGGTTTAGTAACGCGTCATCCTGAGAGATAGAAGAGAAGCCTAGTTCTTAATCCCCGTAGAAAGGAAGAGGTTGACTCAGATCAGAAGGCCATGAGGTATAAGGAGTAAAAAGAGCCTTACGTTCCCTTCCACAATCAATTCCCTTACATGACTAAAGCATTTCTAGACACAACTTCGACCAGTTTGGCTTGGTAATCCTACAGGCAGTCAGGCTCTGATACCAACGCTGTCAGGACCCCGATCCTAAGCCACATCGATCTAGCATGTAACACATCATATCACTTTGCGGCCTCACGCACGGTATTCCCACGGGTGCCACCTTACCTGGCCCGGGACCGTTTGCGCCTTTTGGCTCACGTATATGATAGTGTCGCTAGCATCCATATGACAGAGAACCCGGGCCGACATGGCTAGTCGTGAACCCAAGGCGGCACTAACCCATGAGGACAGGCATACATGAATCACATCGAGCATGTCGGTCAACATCGTATAAATCCAGGCTGTAGCACTGGGCTAACAGGACTCCGGTAACCCGGGCTGTAGCAGGCTAGGTAGGACTCCGAATAACACCGCGTGACATTTCCCCGAAGGGACAGACACAGGAACGACGTGAATCACATGCCGGCCAGTTAAGTGTTCCAAGCAGTAGTGCTGGGCTAGCAGGACTCCGGTGAACCGGGCTGTAGCGGACTACTATCGCTCAGAAGCACTAGACTTACATTTCCTCATATGATAGGCTGCCAAGGATAAACAACTAGATAGTCGGATCCCACTCATACCAAGCATTTCAATCATACACACAATATGCCCGATATGAGTAAATACAACATGGCATCACAACATAACTCTACGACTCAAAGTATTTATTCATTAGGCTCGGAAGAGCCAGATATTACAAACATGGGTCTTATGACCCAACATTCAGAGCATACAAACAACAAGCACAAGCGGAAGCTTATCATGTCTGAGTACAGACATCTACAAATGAAAAGGGCTTGAGAAGCCTGACTATCTACCAGATCCTGCCGAGGGCACAAGATCGTAGCTGAGGTATCAAGCTAAACGTCGAAGTCCAAGCGGTACTACTAGCGAGACTGAAGTCTCTCTGCAAAAACATAAAATGGGCAAACGTGAGTACAAACTGTTGGGGAACGTAGTAATTTCAAAAAATTTCTACGCGCACGCAAGATCATGGTGATGCATAGCAACGAGAGGGGAGAGTGTTGTCTACGTACCCACGTAGACCGAAGCGGAAGCGTTGACACAACGTAGAGGAAGTAGTCGTACGTTCTCCTTGCGATCCAACCGATCACAGTACCGTTTCTCCGGCACCTCCGAGTTCTTGGCACACGTTCAGCTCGATGACGATCCCCGGGCTCCGATCCAGCAAAGCGTCGAGGAAGAGTTCCGTCAGCACGACGGCGTGGTGACGATCTTGATGTGTTACCGGCGCAGGGCTTCGCCTAAGCACTGCAACGATATGATCGAGGTGGAATTTGGTGGAAGGGGGCACCGCACACGGCTAAGGAACGATCCGTAGATCAACTTGTGTCTTTGGGGTGCCCCCTGCCCCCGTATATAAAGGAGCCAAGGGGGAGGGGCTGGCCGGCCAAGCCTTGGCGCGCCAGAGAGTCCTACTCCCTCTGGGAGTAGGATTCCCCCCCCCCCCCAATCCTAGTTGGATTAGGATTCTCCAAGGGGGAGAGAGAGGGAGAGGGGGGCGCCCACCTCTCCTAGTCCTAATAGGACTAGGGGAAGGGGGGAGGCGCGCAGCCCCTAGGGCAGCCCTCTCACCTCTCCTCCAAGGCCCATGTTGGCCCATTATGCTCCCGGGGGGTTCCGGTAACCCTCCCGGTATTCCGGTAAAATCCTGATTTCACCTGGAATGCATCCGATGTCCAAACATAGGCTTCCAATATATAATTCTTTATGTCTTGACCATTTCGAGACTCCTCGTCACGTCCGTGATCACATCCGGGACTCCGAACTCCTTCGGTACATCAAAATGCATAAACTCATAATAACTGTCATCGTAACGTTAAGCGTGCGGACCCTACGGTTCGAGAACAATGTAGACATGACCGAGACACGTCTCCGGTCAATAACCAATAGCGGGACCTGGATGCCCATATTGGCTCCTACATATTCTACGAAGATCTTTATCGGTCAGACCGCATAACAACATACGTTGTTCCCTTTGTCATCGGTATGTTACTTGCCCGAGATTCGATCGTCGGTATCCAATACCTAGTTCAATCTCGTTACCGGCAAGTCTCTTTTCTCGTTCTGTAATACATCATCTCGCAACTAACTCATTGGTTGCAATGCTTGCAAGGCTTTATGTGATGTGCATTACCGAGAAGGCCCTGAGATACCTCTCCGACAATCGGAGTGACAAATCCTAATCTCGAAATACGCCAACTCAACATGTACCTTCGGAGACACCTGTAGAGCACCTTTATAATCACCCAGTTACGTTGTGACGTTTGGTAGCACACAAAGTGTTCCTACGGTAAATGGGATTTGCATAGTCTCATAGTTAAAGGAACATGTATAAGTCATGGATAAAAGCAATAGCAACATACTAAACGATTGGGTGCTATGCTAATGGAATGGGTCATGTCAATCAGATCATTCAACTAATGATGTGATCTCGTTAATCAAATAACAACTCTTTGTTCATGGCTAGGAAACATAACCATCTTTGATTAATGAGCTAGTCAAGTAGAGGCATACTAGTGACACTCTGTTTGTCTATGTATTCACACATGTATTATGTTTCCAGTTAATACAATTCTAGCATGAATAATAAACATTTATCATGATATAAGGAAATAAATAATAACTTTATTATTGCCTCTAGGGCATATTTCCTTCACAAACGTACTCAGCAAGACTTACATCAGAACTAACTACATATGCATCAGTTTCAATAAAAGGGGGGTGGTGGAGTTTAACTGCAGCAAGCCAGCTTTGACTCGGTGGCTAACCTGAACTACGACTGCAAGCTACTCTGTTGGGGTGGCGCACACGAGTCCACATATTCACCATCCAATACACCACTATGGATCCACTTCCGTCTCCCTACGAGAAGGCCATCCATAGCACTCACGCTTATCTTGCGTATTTTAGAGTATCCACTTTCACTTGTCTATGAACTGTTATAGGCAACCCAGAAGTCCATTACCGCGGACACGGCTATTCGAATAGATGATGTTAACCCTGCAGGGGTGTACTTCTTCACACACGCTCTCACCACTTACCGCCGTTTACACGACATGTACTCGGCAACCTTCAAGCGGAAGCCCAGCGAGGGTGTAGGCCACGGCCTACCTAAACACTCAAGTCTCTAGTCCAGGTTTATCGCCTATTCGGGTTCCATCCATGAGGAGATCCGGCCGGAGTTTCGCTCACAGCCCCAAACGATGTGTACAGGGTCCGAGACACCAAACGGGCGCCCGGCTGCCCGGCCACGTGCCTACCGCAACACAGCCCACCCCGATGGTCAGCGCTGCGTGCGGCCCCCAGCATACTACAAACACCAGAAACTACTTTGCAACTCCTGGACAAAGGACAAGGGTGATCAAGAAGCCGAGAGGGTCCATTGGTTTCGGGCCCAATGCGTGGTAGTAACTGTTTCATGGATCACAAACACAGAACTCAGTTCCTGAGGACGGCTTCAATGAGACAACCCACCATGTACTCCTACATGGCCTCTCACCAATACCTTTACCAAATCGTATTCACACACTTAGCTCACACACAGTAGGACATGTTCATCACCATTCCAATTCATTCCCGATGAATCAGACCCGACTCAACTCTAAGCAGTAGCAGGCATGACAAACAAACATGAATGAGTAGGCACATCAGGGCTCAAACAACTCCTACTCATGCTAGTGGGTTTCATTTATTTACTGTGGAATGACAGGTCATGCAAAGGATAAATGGGTTCAGCTACCGCAGCAAGTAACAGTTGAATCGTTGTTGTCCTAATGCAGTAAAAGAGAGCAGGAGCGAGAGAGTGGGATTTTATCGGAATGAACAAGGGGGGTTTGCTTGCCTGGCACTTCTGAAGATAATATAGTTCTTCATCAGTGTCATCGATCTCATCGTCGGCACATCGTCTATCGAGAGGGGACAAACACCGGCAACTGAGAAAGAACACAATCAATGCAATACCACAATATGATGTATGATCATGACATGGCAATATGCTGTGATTTGAGCTAATGCATCTAGCTATGATTTAAATGAAGTTGGTTTGAATACATGATTCAAAATCCAACTCCATATATGATTATTTAAATGTCCTTTATTTTTTTTGTCCAAAACAGAGGACAAACATTGTTCAAACATGCATGAAAATGGTACTGATGGATTCCTTGAATTTTTCTGATAATTTTTCATATATAAATCTTTTCATTTGGAGCTATAGATTAATTTCTATGATTTTTCAAAGTTTTGGATATTTTCTGAATTAAACAAATCATTTAAGATTTATTTAAATTCAGAAAAGGATTACTGCGTCAGCCTGACATCATCACGACGTCTGCAGGTCAATGGGGCGCGGTCCAGGTCAAATCTGACCTGTGGGTCCCGCATGTCAGTGTAATTAGTTTAACTAAAACAGTTAATACTAAACCTAAATAATTAGCAGGGCCGGGGCCCACCTGTCATTGAGCCAAAGGGGTCAACTGGGCCCAGCCGGGGTCAAACTCGGTCAGCGGGGTCAACCCCAGGCCGGCGGGGTCAAACCCACCGGCGACTCGACGCCGGCGACGACAGGCGCGGCGGAGGGCTTCGGAAAATGCCCATAGGCGATGGTTTTGGGCGTGGAGAGGCTCTACGAAGAGCTGCTGCTCGCGCGCATCTAACAGAGCAGACAGTAGGAGCTGGGGTGGCCGGAGATGACCGCGGCGAGGTCATCCGCGGCGGCCGGAGTTCGGACACGCGCGGGTTCAGTGTTCTGGTGCACGACAGGACCATCTGGTGGTCGGGGCCGTCTCCTAGGAGCAACCCGAGCACGATTACATGCTCAGGTTCAAGCTACGGCGCCTGTAGCCGCGACGGCGCCATGGCCGGCGGCGAGGTGGTCTCGGCTCCGGTGAAATCGACGGCTACACGGTGCAATCGATGCGGGGAGGAGGGGGGTTAGGGGCAGGAGCTCACAGCGGTTGCAACGGGGGCATCGGCGAGCTCGGGGAGGGGCTGGTGACGACGGGAGGTCGCCGGCGATCTCGGTGACCCGAGGTTGAAGAAGGCGATGGCGACGGCGATGCAGTGATCCCCCGGTCGTTTGGCTCGGCGTGGACGAGGAGGGCGAAGAAGCGGAGCTCGGGGTCGCGGAGAGGGAGCGCGGGAGTGGCTGTGGCCGCGGTGGTGCTCGTCGTCGGCGGCGGCACGTTCGGTCTAGCGGGAGTGGAACGAGGGAGAGGCAGGGCAGGGAGAGTGGCGTCCAGGGGGTCGAGGCGGCGCCGAGGAGAAGACGCGAGGCGCCGCGGTGGCCAGGCGACGCAGGCAGGCAGCCTGGTGGCGTGGCGCCCGCACGCGCGCCGTGCGTTGTCTCTGCCTCTGCCTACTGGCGGAGGTGGGAGACGACTGGCACCAGGCCAGTGGGCTGGGCTGTCCACTGGGCCGGCCAGGTAAGTGGCCAGGTGGGCTTCTCTCTCTCTCTCTCTGGTTTTCTGTTTTCTAAAGTTTTCTATTTTATTTTGTCTGTTTTGATTTAGTAAAAGTACTAAACCATTTGATAAAATGCTGAAAATATTTATGTGGCTAGAACTAATATATACCAAACCACATAAAATGTTCCAGAATTATTAGACATATATTAATTATATAAAATATATATGTCCAAAGTAAATAGTTAATTAATTAATTCAAAGGCCCAAAAATAAATGTTTCTAAGATACCAAAAATATTGGTTTGACTTTTACCTCTTGCCAATATTTTCAGAGACTAAGAGGAACATTTTCTTGGACTTCTTTGAAGAGATTTAATGTTGATCATTTTTTTTAAATGTTTCTGAGGCTTTGAAAATTCCCTCAATTCAAATTTCAATCGAAGTTAAACATGATGCAACAACCAAGCTAAACCAAGGCCAGGGCAAAGCTAGGGATGTGACAGGTATATGCCAATCGTACCAAGACTTCAACGTCTTTTCATGGTCGAAGAGACGGCCAGACAGATGACATGGCACAAAACAGGCAAAAGAACCGAACTAGATGCAGATGGGAATCTGATGATGGTACACACATCGGATGGTGTTGCGTGGAAAAAGTTTGATGAATTACATGCTGACAAAGCGGCAGATCCGAGGCATCCTCGAGTCGGAATCAGCACGGATGGGTTCAGTGTGTTTGGTATGACGGCAGCCCAATATAGTTGTTGGCCCGTATTTGTCTTTCCACTCAATCTCCCCCCCCCGGACAGATTATGCAAAGAAAGAACATTTTCCTGACGTTGATAATTCCAGGACCCAACTATCCGGGCAAAAATATGAATGTGTACATGCAGCCGCTTAAGGACGAATTGCAAGAAGCCTGGGATAATGGGTTCAAGACATACGACGCCTTTAGCAAACGGAACTTCATAATGCGTGTCTGGTACATGTACTCGACGCATGACTTGCCGGCGTATGCTCTATTCGTTGGCTGGTGTGTGCATGGAAGGTTCCCGTGCCCCACATGCAAGGGAGCTCTTGAGTTTCGTTGGCTTCAGGCCGGTCGCAAGTTTTCTTGCTTCGACATGCATAGACAGTTCCTGAATCCTCGCCATAAGTTCAGGAAAGACAAGAAGAACTTCATCAGGGGTAGAGTTGTCAAAAACTCAGCACCACCTGCATTGACAGGCCAACAGACCCTGGATCAGTTAAACGCTCTTGAGACAGATCCACAACGTCCAGGGTACTTCAAGGGGTATAATACTAAGCACGCGTGGACTCCAAAAACATGCTTACAGGATCTGCCTTACTTCAAAGACCTCCTTTGCCCACACAACATCGACGTGATGCACACTGAGAAGAATATCGCCGAGGCAATTTTTGGTACATTGTTCGGCATAGATGGGAAGCCAAAGGATAATACTAAGGCTAGAGTCGATCTGGAGGCGCTATGTGATAGGCCGTTACAAAACATGAAAGAACCGAAAGGAAAGCAGAACTGGACGAAGCCAAAGGCATGGTTCAATCTTGGAAGGCCAGCTATGAGGGAAATTCTCTTGTGGGTGCAACAGCAGTTGATGTTCCCCGATGGGTATGCAGCGAATCTAAAGAGGGGAGCGAATCTTGATAAACTGAAGATATTTGGTCTCAAGAGTCATGATTGGCACATATGGATTGAGTGGGTAATGCCGGTGATGTTGCGTGGCTTCATCCCTGAGGATGAATGGCTAGTACTGGCAGAACTCAGCTATTTCTTCCGTGTTCTTTGTGCGAAAGAACTATCGCCTGGCGTGCTAGAAGAAATGGAAGAGTTGGCGCCGGAGTTGATCTGCAAGTTAGAGAAGATCTTTCCACCGGGCTTCTTTAATCCAATGCAGCATTTGATTTTGCATCTCCCGACCGAGGCAAGATTGGGGGGGCCCGTGCAAAATCGTTGGTGCTACCCAACTGAGAGGATGCAGAAGACACTTCGAGAAAAATGTAAAAATAAACGTAGAATTGAAGCATCGATGGCTGAGGCATTCATCACAGAGGAGGCGGCAAACTTCGTAACAGCGCACTACGAAGCCAAAAATCGTCATTTGCATAATCCGAAGCCTCGGTACAATGCTGACGAGCCTAAAAAGGGTGGATCCAACCTCAGCCTATTCAAAGGGAATCTCGCACCAGCTAGTGTTTCACATCCAGTATCTTTGGATAACGAAGAATGGCGGACCATTTCGTTGTATATCTTCAACAACCTGATAGAAGTGCGGCCGTACATTGAGTAAGTTCTCGGTACATTGTTTTGCAACTTCTATTTCCTTTGAACTACTCTTATTCCTGGATATGTCATATAGTCGATACGTTGCCATATTCTCGTATGGAGCGGAGATCCAAAAGGATTCCGTCGAAGAGTATGAGCTTCTCGCAAAGCAAGGAGGTGGCTATCCCGGTTTCATCTCTTGGTTCAAACAAACGGTAAATTCTATTAGACAATTTCATTTCATTCGCTAATTTGTGCATAATGCAACAATCCTTTCATATTAAACTTGTAGGCTAATTCAGAGTCTATGGACGCCGAATTGAGACAAGTCGCTAATGGTTTTGACTATAAGGTCCGTTCATTTGACAAGTACGACATCAACGGGTATCGCTTTCGTACCTATGGCAAAGAGCTATCTATGGCCGACCGAAATTCTACAAATTGTTGTGTATCTGCTATCGGCGAAGGAGGTACCGAGTATTATGGGAGAGTTGAAGCAATTTATGACCTTCTGTTCTATGGTGAAAACCCACTGAATGTCGTAGTCTTCAAATGTTATTGGTTTCAGCCGAAGGAGACTAGAAGGACTCATGAACATATAGGGCTAGTTGAAATAAACCAAAGCACTCATTTAGATGTTCCTGATGTCTATATTATGGCTCAGCAGGCGACCCAAGTATTCTATCTACCGTGGGCCTGCCAAACTAATCCAAATCTGAAAGGTTGGGATGTCGTTTATGAAGTGCCGCCACGTGCTAGACTTTCTCCCCCAAAGGAAGAGGATTATGAACCTCACATTAACCCAGACACATATGAAGGAGAATTCTTCCAAGAGACACGTCTTTCCAAAAAGCGTTTCAAGAACCGCTATACTTCACCCCAAAACATTGAAGTAGACAGTGACAATGAATCCGACATCACCCCAGAGGAGGAACAAGAAGAGCCGGAACAAGAAGAGGTTACTCCTGCGGATGACCTGTCAATGCTTGACCGATTACGTCAAGGTGGCCTTGCACATGTTGATGCCAATGAAACCTATGAGCCCATCATTGATTATAGTGATGATGATGATGATTATGCATTTATTGATGATACTGATCAAGATTATTAGTAGTGTCAGGTATTCAATTTTTTTATGTTGTACTTGATGATGATACACTTGAGTGATATACATATTATTATTCATGTCGGTACTTTTTTATGTTGTACTAATTTCGTTTATTCTTTGTCATGGCAGGTGTTGAAAGATGGTGGGCGCTGGTCGGGAGCACGCCGAGGCCCCTTCTTCGTCGAGGGGACGAGGTAAGAAGAAGAGAGGAGGTGGAGCACGTGGTCGCGGGAGAGGAGGTAGGGTGTCTCTTACGGCGCCTTCCTCGCCACCGCCCCGAGCTGTTTCACCCGAGCACGTGACTGCTAGGGTGGACTCGTCTGAGGAGGAGGCTGCACGGACTCCGGTCCACGAGCCTCCGGTCCACGAGTCTTCGGCCCATGAGCCTCGGGTCAAAGGTGTGCCACACCATCAAGGCAGCTCCAGTTTATATCAGTTCGGGCGCAACTGGGTATGTGGTTTGCTTCATGATTCATGCAATTCATTCATCATGCTAGCTTGAGCCCTTTAATTACTAATTTTCATTGTTTCTCTCTTTCAGGCACGCTACAATAAGGCGGATAAGGTGCCAGAGGTGTACGACCTGTATGCCATGGCCCACACTGCCTCTTTCAAGCAAGTCAAGGCACCCCGCTCCTACACCTCCTGGATCTTGGTAAGTTCATCTAGTGTTTTGCTTAACACATGCATAAAGACCTAGACTTAGCATCTAGTGTTTTGCTTAACACATTACTCCTGGGACCACGATGAGCTTTATTTGAATGGACATTACTTGCTAGTATTAACATTTGAGTGTCATCATGCTAACAAGACATTGGAAATGATGTTTGGTGCAGCGTAACTCCAGACAAGCATCGCACGATCCTTCTCCAGCTACCGACACGAGCCACCCCGCTCCTACACCTCCTGGATCTTGGTAAGTTTATCTAGTGTTTTGCTTAACACATGCATAAAGACCTAGACTTAGCTTTATTTCCTCCAATGCTTACCATAATGACCTAGACTTAGCTTCTTCTCCTCCAAGATGACTTAATAAGCTTACTGACCTCCAAAACCATCCATTTTACCTAAGTTAGCTCCAAAACGATCTGTACTTAGCTTACTTATGTCCAAAATTGCATAATTAGCTTAGTTAGCTCATAGACGATCCATTTTACCTAAGTTAGCTCTAAAATGACCCATTTTACCTAGGTTAGCTTATAAATGATCCAGTTCATCCAAGTTAGCTCAAAAATGACCCATTTTACCTAGATTAGCTCCTAAATGATCCATTTTACCCACGTTAGCTTTAAAATGGCCCATTTCACCTAGGTTAACTCCAAAATGACCCATCTTACCTAGGTTATCTCATAAACGATCCATTTCAACTAATTTAGCAAACGATCCATTTCACCAAGTTAGCTAAAAAACGATCCATTTCACGTAAGTTAGCTCATAAATGACATACTCTTCTTGTTCTAGTCTTCTTCTTGTTCTAGTCTTCTTGTTCTACTCTTCTTCTTGTTCTACTCTTCTTCTTGTTCTAACTTTCTTATTTTTCATTTTGCAGATTTCGTTCACTTGACGAAAGCTGGCATAGATGGAGTACTGCTTATCCCTTTCTCTGTTTCTTTTGTATCGTTGAACTATGCATGTATCGTTGGATGAAACTATTGTAATATATATGGTTGGATGCCTTATGTTGAACTTGTTATGTATGATGAAACTATGCATGTAATATATATGGTTGGATGATGAAGTTATGTGTTGGATATCTTATATGTTTGCTCTGTAATGGACTTTTGAAATATATCTATATATGTCATATATATTTGTGATGAAAATTGTTGGATTTAATAAAAAACAGATAAAACAGCCAATATGCAGGCTCTTTGCCGTCTGCCACCGACGGCAAAGGGCTCTTTGCCGTCAGCCGCGGACGGCAAAGAAGCCACGTGGCAGCCAACTGTGCTTCCTGGGAGCTAACCCATTTGGTCAGTTTGCCTATAGTGGCAGACGGCAAAGACTTTGCCATCAGTGGCAGACGGCAAAGAACCTGCCATGTAGTGACGTGTACATGACATCATACGGCGGACGGCAAAGAACCTGCCATTTTGCCGTCAGCGGCGGACGGCAAAGGCCTGCCGTTAGCCACTTAACGGACTGACAACGCAATTATTGCCGTCCGCTCTCTTTGCCGTCAGCCGCGGACGGCAAAGGGCCTTTGCCGTCAGCCGCCAGAAAGCAGACGGCAAAGTAGCTGTTTAGCGTAGCCAATGTTGCCGGAGCCTTTTGCCGTCCGCCGTCCTTGCCTTTGCCGTCCTCCGTGGCAGACGGCAAATTAGCTGATTCCTGTAGTGTTAATGCTTTGCCTGATCATCCTCTTAAGAAACCTGAAATACTTGATATCTTCTATAATGGACTAACCGATGCTTCCAGAGATTACCTGGATAGTTGTGCTGGTTCTCTTTTCAGGGAAAGAACACCGGATGAAGCTGAAATTCTATTGAACAATATGTTGACAAATGAAAATAATTGGGCACCTCCTGAGCCATCCCCTTAGCCAGCTCCTGGTCCAATTAATGATCCTATTCCTAAACCAACTCCGAAGAAGAGAGGTGTTCTATTTCTCAGTCCCAAAGATATGCAATAGGCAAAGTAATCTATGAAAGAAAAAGGTATTAAAGTTGAAGATGTTAAGAATTTACCTCCTATTGAAGAAATACATGGTCTTAATATACCGCCTGTTGAAGAAGTATATGATCTTAATCCTTTATTTATTGAAGAACCTCCCGATATCCCAACACAGGTAGTAAAGGTAAATTCTCTCTATAGATTTGATGAAGGTGATATCCCTCACTATAAGTCTGCTAGGCAATGCTTTGATGAGTTTGATAATTTCATTGTCAAACAAGAAAATTTCAATGCTTATTTTGGTAGACAATTGAAATACAATTCCGATATGATTAAATACTTGGGTGATTATATGGCTAATATTTGTGGTGAACTTAAACTTGTTAGCAAACATGCTTCTATGGTTACCACTCAAGTAGAACAAGTACTTAAGGCTCAAAAAGAAGTGCTTGATGAAATGAATAGTAAGAAAAATGATTATGTTGTTAGAGTGGCTACTAGAACTGGTAGAATGACTCAGGAACCTTTGTATCCTGAAGGCCACCCTAAGATAATCGAGCAAGATTCTCAAAGAAATAATATTGATGTTCCTAGTTCTTCTAAAAAGAAGAAAAAGAAAAATGATAGAACTGTGCAAACTTCTAGTGAACCTATTGCCGAACCACCTGATAATCCAAATGATATATCTTTGTCTGATGCCAAAACACAATCTGGTAATGAACATGAACCTAGTGAAAATATTAATGATGATGTTCATGATGATGCTCAACCTAGTAATAATAATGATGTAGAAATTGAACCTGTTGTTGATCTTGATAACCCACAATCAAAGAATCAACGTTATGATAAAATAGACTTTGTTGCTAGGAAACATGGTAAAGAAAGAGAACCATGGGTTCAAAAACCCATGCCCTTTCCTCCCAAACCATCCAAGAAAAAGGATGATGAGGATTTTGAGCGCTTTGCTGAAATGATTAGACCTATCTTTTTACGTATGCGATTAACTGATGTGCTCAAAACAAATCCTTATGCTAAATATATGAAAGATATCATTACTAATAAAAGAAAGATACCGGAGGCTGAGATTTCCACCATGCTCGCTAATTATACTTTTAAGGGTGGAATACCAAAGAAACTTGGAGATCCCGGAGTACCTACTATACCTTGCTCCATTAAAAGAAATTATATTAAAACTGCTTTATGTGATCTTGGAGCCGGTGTTAGTGTTATGCCTCTCTCTTTATATCGTATACTTGACTTGAGTAAGTTGACACCTACTGAAACATCTTTGCAAATGGCTGATAAATCAACTGCTATACCTGTCGGTATTTGTGAGGATGTGCCTGTTGTGGTTGCAAACGTTACTATTTTAACGGACTTTGTTATTCTTGATATTCCTGAGGATGATAGTATGTCTATTATTCTTGGAAGACCTTTTCTTAATACTGCAGGGGCTGTTATTGATTGCAACAAAGGCAATGTCACTTTTCATGTTTATGGTAATGAGCATACGGTACATTTTCGAGGAAACAACCTCAAGTTCATAGTATGAACTCCATTGGGAAAATTCCATCGATTAAATTTGGAGGTTTTGAATTTCCTCTTCCTAACGTCAAAAAGAAATATGATATACTTGTTATAGGGGATGTGCATATCCCCGTTGAGGTAACTTAGTGTTATTCGAAATTTCTCCGGTTTCATGATTATCGGAATGAGTTTGTTAACAAGACTTGATCAACCTTGTTAGTGGATTCTTTTTGATGAACATAAGATGGATGAAATTAGAAGCTCAAACTTCTATACCCCTTCTATATTTTCTGTTATTTAGTAGAAATAAAATAAAAATAGTATTTTTCTGTCTGTTTCCTGGCTTATCCGTGCAATATAAAAATATCCCGAAAATAAAAGTCCTCAGAATGCCATGCCAATTTAATATGATTTTTCAGGTATATTTGAGGATTTAATGTGCAAAAATTATCACGGGAGGAGCTGCCACCTGGTCACGAGGGTGGTGGGCGCCCCCCCTAAGGGCGCGCCCCCCTGCCTCGTGGGCCCACGATGGCCCTCCTCCACTTATCCCAGCACCCAGCTTCTTCCTCTGTCTACACAAACCCGAAAAACCAACTCAAGCACGAGTTCCAACCACTTTTGTTGTGATTTTCGATCTCCTTGCTCAAAGCACCTCTCGCAAAACTGCTTGGGGAGATTGTACCTTGCTATGTGACTCCTCCATTGGTCCAATTAGTTTTTGTTCTAGTGCTTTATTCTTTGCAAATTTGTGCTTCATAGGTGACCATGTTCTTGAGCTTGCATGTCAAATTTATATGGTTCCAATTAGTTCTAATGCTTGATATAGGCTCTAGGCACTTGTAGGAGTAGTTGCTATTAGTTTTACTGAAGTTGGTTCACTTTTGTTTGAAGTTACTAAAAATTTCAGATTATTTCAGAAATAATGAAGAGACTTTTGAGGGGTTCATCAAGCCGAAGCTCAAAGGATAAACAAAATGAAGAAGCTCAGAAGCCCAAATATAATTTGCCTCATACCGCAGAAGTCCGGCTATGTGAATGGCCTTCTGATAATTTCTTGAGAGAGGCCGGGATTTATGAAGATTTCTATTCATTGATTGACAATGCTGGCCTCACCAACTTCGTCCGGGACCAATGTCCACAGTATCTCTTAATCACAAATACTTTTGTGCAACCCTAAGGAATCTCCCCCTCAAGTAGAGTTTCATTTATATGACGTTGTATACCATTAGATGAATTTTGCAAGATCTGCAACATACCCCCTGAGGGCACCTTAGAGGAACCACCCTGTACGGAGGTGGAACCATTTATTAAACTTATCTCTGTGGGAGAAACCAGGAAGGTTTCAGATACGAGGATCACTAGCATACATTTTCCTGTGTTATGCTATTTTGTTTTACTTGCTAGTAGATGCCTGATCGGTCGCGGGAACTGTGGGAACTTCAGTGTTCCTAATATTATTATTTTGTTCCATGGTTTATACCGCGATAACACTGTTAGTATGGGCGGAATTATTGCTAGACGGTTAAGTATGAGCCGTACTAAGGGTCCCATCTTTGGAGTCATTTATGCTTCACGCCTCGCTGCACATTTTAACATACCTATTAGGCTTCATGAGAAAGAAGAAAAATTGCTGCCTAGTGTTTACCTAGATTATAAGAGCATGATTGCCCATGATTTCCTTGTTAAGGACAGGAATGGAGAGCTCAAATACAAGATATACTTTGATAAACATTGTCCTGAAACTATTACGTTGCCTGCTCCTTCCTTGTTTAATTTTGTAGGACCTTATCTCGTTACGTGGGCTGCTGTCCAAGCTTACAAGAACCCTGCACCAGCCCCGGAACCAGAACCACAAGATGAGCCTCCACGACAATCTGATTATTTTTGGGATCCAGAGATGACTGTCAGCCAGTGGCAGTCGGAGTCCTCTTCTTCGTCGCAGTACGATCCCATCTACACCTACGGGTATCCGCCAGGCTATCCCTGGCAATAAACCAACTTAGGCCAAAAGCCTAAGCTTGGGGAAATACGTATTTCTCACCGACATTACATTTATGTTCACACACACTCATTGCTAGATGTCGTTGCTCATAGTCTTTCACTGTAATATCCATGCTAGTTTATTTTCTTTTTCCTGTTTTCTTCTTGTGTGTTTGTTAAACCTTAAGAAAAACCAAAAAAATAGTAGTAGTTTACTTTTCTGCTGTAGTAGTAGTAATTAAAAAGAAAACCCAAAAATATTTCCCGTTCATCTTTTGCTTGTTGGGAGCTTTCCCGTGTAAATAGTTTTTATTTTCTTTTCTTTGGGGGTCAGTAGGAGAAGACCGTGATTAAATTGTTGAAGTGGCTCTTATGCATTATTGTTGATTTAACCCAGAACCCATATTGTCTTGTCTTCTCCTGTTTATTGAATGCTCGCAGATTCCAGCTTAGTCCAATGCACGTGCACTCTTATTATTATTCACACCATACGGTCGTGCAAGTGAAAGGCGATTATGATGACATATATGATGGACCGACTGAAATGAGAAAAGCTGGTATGAACTCGACTTCTTTTGTTTTTGTAAATATGATGAGCGCGTCGTTCTTGATTCAGCTTGTTATGAATAAACATGTTTGCAATGACAATTAGAGATCATAGTTGCTTGTGCCATGCTTGATTAGCTATGAGTTATAATGGTTTACCTTGCGTACCAACATGTTATTGAGATGATTATGATGTGGTATGATGGGGTGGTGTAAGTGCATCTAGTGCCATCCCTAGTTGGTTTTGGAGTATTGATGACAAATTTGGTTGAGGGACTAATGTGTTTGTGAGAATTGCAGGATAACACAGGTAGTAGTCCCTCATTGATTCGGTTTACCTACCGGCGATGACCCCTAAAAATGCGTGAAGACATTGACGACAATGGTGGTATGTGAAGATATTCATATTGAAGACTATGACATATGATGACATTGAGTGATGACTATGGAGCGCGAAGACTTAGTCGTTTCATCGTTTCTTTTTATTCTTTGTTGAGTCGTAGGAACCACCGTACTGTTAAGTGGGGTCCAGGTGAACAAAGTCAGAGTGACTGAAGTGATGCTCAACCCAAATCCTATGTCTTCAAGAGAAGACAATGAGAGCAAATCTTATCCAGAGATGGATGAGTCAGCATTGCTTGTAGCCCAAGTAAAGTTGTCGTGTGTGTTTGAAATCTGACCGTTGGAACACGTGTCAGTTCCTTAGTGACCCAGGGTCATTTCGGACATATCAGGTCGGGTTGCCTAGTGGCTATATATAGCCCACCCCCTACACCATAAATTGGTGGCTGCTCAGAGTTAGTGCACGGCTTTTGTCATTTGAGAGCAACCCACCTCGAAGCCTTTGAGAGAGAGAAATCCTTGCGAGGACAAAGCCCAAACACCCAGAGCCAAAGAGTGTTAGGCATCACTGAAGTCTTTCTGTCGGCGTGACCTGAAGACTTATTACACTTGAGGACTGTGAATCCTCCAGCCGGTTAGGCGTCGCGTTCTGAGCATCCAAGAGTCATTGTGGATTGCCGGTGAACAAAGTCTGTGAAGGTTTGGAAGTCTCCCTTGAAGACTTACCTGAGTAATTGGGCGAGGACTGGGTGTCCTTAGCTCAAGGGGAATAAGGTGAAGACGCAGTCTTCTGAGTTGAATATCAGCCTCCCTAACCATACGTACAGTTGTCACAGCAACTGGAACTGGTCCAACAAATCCTGTGTCCTCAACAAGTGACTGGTTCTATCTTGTCCCTCTCTTTACTTAGAGTTTGTCTTCATGAAGTCATTGCCTGTTTGTCGTACCTGTTTGACTTCATTGCTTGACTACTATTGTTGTTTGGCTTCATACTATCTTCCATCCTGATCTTTACTACCTAGCTGCTATTAGTCCTCGTGATTTCACTTCATTACATATTTGACTATGGCTTGCTTAGTGTAGTCTACCTTACGCTGCATTTCAATAGGTTCATTTCTATTGTTTGTCTTCGAAACTTCCATGTTTTGAAGACTTTCATAAAAATCGCCTATTCACCCCCCCTCTAGTCGATAACTAGCACTTTCAATTGGTATCAGAGCAAGGTAACCACCTGGAGTTTTAGCTATGTCGACTGTAGGGATAATCAAAGTTTCCGCTGCTTGCCCCGTCTTCGATGGAACTGAATATCCCTAGTGGAAGAATAAGATGCGCATGCATCTTGAAGCCATTGATGTCGACCTCTGGTATGTCGTCAAGAACGGCATTCCCAAGACTGGTGAAGGTGTCACTCCTGCTGATGTCAAGAAATTCATTCAACTGGATTCTACTGCCAAGAACATCATCTGTGGTCATCTGACCAAAGGACAGTATGGCCGTGTGAGTGCTCTGGAAACGTCGAAGCTAGTCTGGGACTGGTTGTCCAAGGTCAAGGAAGGCGTCTCAACCCAGAGAGATCAAAGGATCAGTGTTCGTCGCAACCTCTTCAACCGCTTCAAGAGAAACGACAACGAAAATGTCCAGCTCACGTTTGATCGCCTCACCGACATCACAAATGAGCTTCGTGCTCTCGAAGCCACTGATATTACCAAGCATGAAATCATCAAGACACTGCTGAGATCACTTGATAGCTCCTTTGACACCCTTGCCCTCATGATACAAGAACGCCCTGACTTCAAGACACTCGATCCGTCTGATATACTTGAGAGGCTCAACACACATGAGTTCCAGCTATCTGAGAAAAGAGACATCTATGGTCCCAACTATGGCCGAACTCGCGCTTTGAAGGCAAAAGTTGTTTCCTCATCTGAAGAAGAATATGACTACAGTTCTAATGATCCTAAAGAGATTGGAAATCAACTTGCTATGCTTGTGAAGAAGTTCCAGAAGTTTACTAAGAAGAAAGGCTTTAGAAAGTCGTCACGATCCAGCTCAAGAAATGATGAAGCTTCCACTCATGACTACAAGAAGAGAACATGTCACAAGTGCAAGAAACCTGGACACTATATCTCTGAGTGTCCACAGTGGGACAATGAGAAGAAGAAGAAGAAGAAGAAGAAGAGCAAGGAATATGATTCTGATGACAAGAAGAAGAAGAAATCTTCAAAGTCTTCTTCCAAGTCTTCATCTCATAAGAATAGCTCATCTGGCAAGGCTCGTGCTTTTGTTGGCAAGGAGATGGATTCAGAGGAGGAGTCTGCTTCTGAGGAGGCAGAGGTGGAGTCTGAGGAGGAGTCTGACCTTGGTGTTGCAAGTCTGGTTCTAGCCACAGCCTACGTTGCCAAGTCCATCTTCAACACTGAACACAATGACTTCCACACCAACGCTGAAGCTGATGACAATGATGACCCTGCTCCCACCTACTGCTTCATGGCACGTGGTGCCAAGGTAAAATCACGTGATGCCTACTTTCAAACATCAAGTGAAGATGACTCTGATTGTGAATCCAAACCCAGCTACAAAACACTTGCTAAAATTGCAATTGAACAACAAAAGGCTATGGAACATACTCAAAACTGTTAGACAAAAGCGATGACCTATTGGACGCGGAAATGACTCGTTCACAGTCCTTAGTGGAGGACATAAAAAATCTTCATGCTAAGTACCAAGAACTTGAAAGTCGTCATGAAACGCTCTCAACCACTCATGAAAAGCTCGCCTATGACTATCTTCAAAGGAAGCAAGAGCTTGAGAAATTGAGAGCGGCTCATGAAGATCTTCAAAAAGTGAATGAGTCACTTCGCGCTCAACAGATCAGTCCCGCTCAGGATGGATTTGAACCACCATGTCTAAAATGCCTTGAGCGTGACAATGCTACCTCTATTGCTGGATGTTCTACTGCTGCTACTGTTGCATTGTATTCAACTACTGATGTGGTAACTAACCCCTCTGCGGAGGATACCACTACTATTGCTGATGAAAATGCTAGGTTGAAGACATTGCTTGAAACAGGAATGTACAAAAGTCTAAAAGGGCATCAGACACTGTGCGATGTCCTCAAAAAGCAGATTCTGAACCGAAACCCTAGGATAGAGGGTGTTGGGTTCGAGAGGAAAATGAATGTTCATGGTTCCTACTAGAAGCCTGAGCAGTACCCCAAAACCACATGGGTTGCTGCAAAGGGACCTTCGGTGGATCCATCCACCTTGTCTCGCTTTACCTGCGCTAACCCGATTGTCATTGATGAATCCTTTGATGCAAACTATAAACTGTTTAAGAATCAGAATGGTGAAGTGTTTGCCAGGTATATTGGTACTAACTGCAGGAATGGGCCACCAGTGAAGAAGATCTGGGTTCCCAAACACTGTCTTGAGAATCCTCCAGTGAATGTCATCATGACACCACGTGGGAAGAAGACAAACCCCAGACCTAAGGCTTCATATGGTCCAAATGCTTCATACAGACAGAGAACTCACTTGAGTCACCCGAACGCCAATGTTTTGCAGGGAAACCATACTCAGACTTATGAATATGAGCGTGTATCTTCAAACCGCTATGATCATAGAACTAAGAACTTTTCAGCTTATTCATATGAGTATCATTCATCTCCTACAAGGCTATTTGCTGGGGCTCCAAAGTCGAAGTTCTCAGATGCTGCACTTAGACTCATTGCTTCTAAGCCACCCCTAAAGATGTGGGTGGTTAAGAAGAATTAACCTTCTTTTGCAGGAAAATGTCTCCAGCCGAAAATCAAAGGTGTCTGATGCTACTGCTGGGGACCTAAAACATCTTGTAGGGCGCAAGATCAAATGCCCAAATGGTCTTACTATGTATTTTGTTCCTGAATCGTTTGCCATTCATCCTATTAGTCCTAATCTTGATCTGAGCTTCAATAATCCTCTTGCCCGTCAAATGTTTATGCTTCACAATGCTCTTGGTGAAGCCTATCCCCCTAACTGTACTGTAGGGTATGACACCTCATGCTTCAGAATGGATTATGGACAGCGGATGCACTAATCATATGAGTGGTGATCGAAGTCTTCTTATGGACTCAACCTTACGTCCATCTGACAAGAGTCACATCACATTTGCTGACATTGGTAAAAGCAAGGTATTGGGTCTAGGTAGAGTTGCAATCTCAAAGGATCAGCACATGGATAAAGTGATGCTTGTTGAATCACTTGGTTTCAACTTAATGGCTATCTCAATGCTTTGTGACTTGAACATGACTGTGCTATTCGGAAAATATCGTTGCCTTGTGCTAATGGAATCTGACAAGTTTCTAGTCTTTGAAGGGTACCGGAAAGATGATCTATACATGGTAGATTTCTCAGCAGGTCCACAGCTTGTCGTATCTCTTCTTGCAAAGGCTTCAGAGTGTTGGCTCTGGCATCGGAGACTGGGGCATGCTGGTATGAGGAACTTACACACTCTCGCCAAGAAGAAGCATGTCATAGGCATCGAGGGCGTCAAGTTCAAGAAGGATCATTTGTGTGGTGCCTGCGAAGCTGGAAAGATGACTAGGGCCAAGCATCCCTCGAAGACAATCATGATGACATCTCAACCCTTCGAGTTGCTACACATGGACTTATTTGGCCCTACTCACTACTCTACCCTCAAAACAACTTCTTGTCTCTTTGGCTTCGTCATTGTTGATGCTTACTCAAGATACACATGGGTGCACATAATTCTCAACAAGACTGCAGTGCAAGATGTCTTCAAACGTTTCGCTAATCGAGCCATGAACAACTATGGTGTCAAGATCAAGCATATCAGAAGTGACAACGGCACTGAGTTCAAGAACACATGACTTGATCTTTATCTGGATACAATGGGAATCACTCATGAGTTCTCTGCTCCATACACACCTCAGCAAAATGGCATCATGGAGCGCAAGAACAGAACCCTCATTGAAATGGCTCGAACAATGCTCGACGAATACAAGACACCAAGAAAGTTCTGGCCTGAAGCTATTGATATAGCATGTCATATCATCAACCGTGTTTACATCCATAAGCTTCTGAATAAAACATCCTATGAGCTCCTTACTGGCAAGAAGCCAAATGTCAGCTACTTCAGAGTATTTGGAGCTAGGTGCTGGATCAAGGATCCCCATCACAAGTCAAAATTTGCGCCTAAGGCTCACGAAGGCTTCATGCTTGGTTACGGAAAGGACTCGCACTCTTACAGAGTCTTCAACCTCTATCTTGTAAGTGCATCTAGTGCCCCTTAGTGATTTTGGTGTATTGAAGACTTATAGGTTAAGCATCTAATGTGTTTATGAGTGTACACAGGTCTATAAGTCTATGAGGAGTTTGATATTTATAGTGAAAGTCGACCCCTAAAAATGAAGTTCTTCGACTGAAGACTTTGATATTCTGAAGACTTTCTGAAGACTTTGAAAGTGAAGAAATTGGTGTGACCTTGAAGACTTGGTATTCATTCGAGGAACATGAAGCGTGAAGACTTATGTTTTCGTAGTTTCATTTTCTCTTTCTTGAGTCATAGGAAACACCGTACTGTTAAAGGGGGTCGAGGAAATACTAAGGAGAAAATTTCCATGTGATGCTCAACTCAAATCCTACACCTACCAATCCCTTCGAGTGAAGCCATTGGAAATCTCATACAGTTCAGTCAATTTCTTCAGTGACAGAGACGCAGTTCTTCTGGTCACTGAGGACTTTGCTCTGACTGAGGAGTTAGGAATTCGCCAGTGCGAATTGCCTACACAGTGAGGAACATGATAGCCCTGAGGAATTTGTACCTCAAATTTCCGACCGTTGCTGTGCTACGCGCCAGCTGTCCCAAAATATCTTATCCATCCAACGGTCATATCATTGAAGGGCATTTATGTCTTATCATGTCGGGCTGCTCCCTAGGCTATAAATAGCCGCCCCTACAACCACTAGCTGTTTGGCTGCTCCAAGAGAACTTGACACTTGTCATTTGAGAGCAACCCATCCTCCGAGGACTTTGAGCGAAAATCATCAAGTGAGGAAAATCCGAACCCAAACCCAAAACACCTACAAACCCAAAGTGATTGAGCATCACTGAAGAGATTGATCCTGCGTGGATCCGACGCTTGTTACCTTTGAAGACTGTGCTTCTTCCAGACGGTTAGGCGTCATGGTCTAGAGCATCCAAGAGGAATTGTGGATCACCGAGTGACCTAGTCTGTGAAGGTTTGGAAGTCACCTGAAGACTTACCACGAGTGATTGGGCGAGGACTGTGTGTCCTTAGCTCAAGGAGAATACGGTGAGGACTGTGTGTCCGGGACTAGGTGTCCTCGAGTTTAAATACTCAGCCGCTCCAACCAGATGTACAACTGAGACAGCAGTTTGAACTGGTCTACCAAATCATTGTCTTCACCAAGCTTACTGGTTCTATTTCCTCAACACTTTCATTTCCTCATTACTGTGTTGTCTGTTTTGTTCATACCTGTGTTTGAAGACTTTGGCTGAAGACTTTCACAATTTCCTCAGTTCAATTTCTTCAGTCTGTTTGGTCTTCATCTAGAGTTATCCTGTGCTTACGCTTTCTGTACTCTGTGTTTGTCTTCATTTCATCATGATGACCATGCATGTATTTTATTATGTTTACCTCTGAGTACTTATTCCGCTGCTAGTATTTCTTCGCTAAGGAATTTCCTCACGAGCAAATTCCTCAGTGAAGAATTTCATAAAAATCGCCTATTCACCCCCCTCTAGTCGATATAACGCACTTTCAATTGGTATCAGAGCAAGGTTCTCCCTTGTTCTGTGTGATTTTGGTTTAGCCGCCTGGAGTTTTAGTTATGTCGACCGCAGGTATGATCAAGGTCTCTGCTGGGTTTCCTACCTTCGATGGGACGGACTACCCCTACTGGAAGAACAAGATGCGCATGCATCTTGAGGCAATTGATAACGATCTCTGGTACGTTGTGGAAAATGGTGTTCCCTCCATCTCACCCTCACTGAACGCTACCGATGTGAAGAGATTCAAGCAACTTGACTCCCAAGCGAAGAATATCATATGTGGCCATCTGAGTAAAGGACAGTATGGTAGAGTGAGTGCTTTGGAAACTGCTAAGCTTATCTGGGATAGGCTGTCCAAAGTCAATGAAGGAGTCTCAACTCAGCGTGACTCTCGAGTTGATGTTCTTCGCAATCTCTTCAACCGCTTCAAAGGACTTGACAATGAAAATGTTCAGCAAACCTTCGATCGCCTCACTGACATCTCAAATGAGCTACAAGCACTTGGTGCTACTGACATCACCGACCATGAGGTGGTGAAGAAATTGCTGAGATCGCTTGATTCCTCATTTGACACTCTGGCACTGATGATTCAAGAGCGTGCTGATTACAAGTCACTTGACCCCGCTGATATCCTCGAGAGGCTTAACACTCATGAGTTCCAGCTTGCTGAAAAGAGAGATCTCTATGGTTCCAGCTATGGCAGATCACATGCACTGAAGGCCAAAGCAGTATCAGAATCCGAAGATGAAGACTCTGGTAGCAGCCTTGGTGACCCTGAAGAACTGAGTCATGATCTAGCACTGCTTGTGAAGAAATTTCAGAAGTTCTCAAGACGTGGTCGCTTTGGAAAACCCTCAAGGAGCAATGATTCCTCATCCAGTGACTACAAGAAGAGGCTTTGTCACAAGTGCAGGAAGCCAGGACATTACATTCAAGATTGTCCTCAGTGGGAAAAGGAATCAAAGAAGAAGAAATACAAGGATTACAGTTCCGATGATGCGAAGAAAAAGAAGAAATCTTCAAAATCTTCATCATCAAAATCCTCAAAGTCTTCATCTCACAAGAAGAGCAGCTCCAAGAAGGCTCGGGCATTCATTGGCAAGGAAATGGACTCTGAGGCTGAATCTGAGGAACAAGAGGAAGAGGAAGCTTCTGAGGACTCTGAATCTGGTGTGGCGAGCCTAGCCCTCGCTACTACATTTGTTAGCAAGTCTATCTTCAACTCTGAAGAAAATGATCTCTCCAACAAGGCTGATGAAAGCAGTGATGACTACGCTCCCACCTATTGCTTCATGGCAAAAGGTGCCAAGGTACTCAAATATGCCTCCTCTGAGTCTAGTGAAGATGAATCTGATGAAAATCTTAAGCCTAGCTACACTAAACTTGCTAAGATTGCTGTGCAACAACAAAAGGCTTTCGAAAAGGTTCAAAACATGCTAGACAAAAGTGATGATATGTTGGCTGAAGAAATGGATCGCTCTAAATCCTTAACTGAAAATCTTCAGAGACTTCAGACAAGGTTTGACAACCTTCAAAATCATCATAACACTCTCTTATCTGATCATGAGAAGCTTTCTTATGAATATCTTCAAAAGAAGCAAGATCTTGAGAAGCTAAGAGAGAGTTATGAAGATCTTCAGAAGGAGCACGATTCATTACTTGCTCAACAAATCAGCGCAGCTCAGGAAGAATTTATTCCTCCATGTTTAAAATGCATTGAACGAGAATTTGCTAATTCTTCACCTGAATGTTCAAATGCTTCAAATGTTACAAATTCCTCACCAGTCTCTGCTATCACTAATTCCTCATCTGAGGACATTGCTAGTATCACTGACGATGCAGGGCTGAAGGAATTGTACATGACAGGCATGTACAAAAGCCTCAAAGGGCATCAGGCTCTTTGTGATGTGCTTAAAAAGCAGATCCTCAACAGAAACCCTAGGAAAGAGGGTATTGCCTTCGAGAGGAAACTTAATGCGGATGGAACTTATTGGAAGCCTGAGCAGTACCCCAAAACCACATGGGTTGCTGCAAAGGGACCTCCAGTTGATCCATCTGATTTATCTGGCTATACATGTGAATCTTCTCATTCTTCTGATGAGTCATTTGACTCCAACTATAAACTGTTCAAAAATCAGAATGGTGAAGTATTTGCTAGATATGTTGGCACTAACTGCAGGAACGGTTCCCCTATGAAGAAAATCTGGGTTCCCAAAAGTTGCCTTGAAAGTCTTCAGGTGAATGTCCTCATGACACCACCTGTAAAGAAAAGGAACCCCGGATCTAATTCTTCAGATGGACCAAATTCTTCATATGGATTCAAGTCCTCATACGGACCAAATTCCTCAAGGGGATCAAATTCCTCACATGGATCAAAATCCTCATATGAACATCATCGTGCTAACAACTTTGTTTCGCAGGGAAGAGCCAAGGGCTATGACTATGAGCATTATTCTTCTAATCATTATGTTCACAAGTCCTCGAAGAATTTCTCTGCTTATGCATATGCTTACCCTAACCCCTCTTATGTGAAACGAAAAGGTTTGGCTGCTTTGCCACCATTCTCATATGGAGCTCGCAGAGTGATGAACTCTTTGCCACCCCTTCAGATGTGGGTGGTGAAGAAAAAGAACTAATCTCTTCTACAGGGTCAGGTCTCCAGACGTGCTGTAACGTCTGAAGAATTTGCTGGGGACCTGACGAAATTGCCTGAAAGGACGCAGGCTAACCATGATGAAATGAACTTTCATTTCACACGTCCTCCTTATGTTATATCTGTTCTACTGTTTGATGAAATTGATCTGATGAATTGTGATATCATATTCTTCACTGCTGAAGTATATGAGGTCGTAAGTTGCACTAATTCATCTGCAGGATGACCAACCCAAAGCCACTGAATGGGTACTTGATAGTGGATGTACAAATCACATGATTGGTGACAAGAATCTGTTGATGGATGCTCCCTTATCAGCGTCACACATGAAGCATATCATCTTCGCTGACAAAAGCAAAAGTCAGGTATTGGGTCTAGGTAAGGTTGCTATCACAAAGGATCGACACATGGACAAAGTCATGCTTGTTGAGTCCTTAGGATACAATCTTATGTCTGTCTCAATGCTTTGTGATCTTGATATGGTTGTTGTCTTCGGCAAGTATCGTTGTGTTGTGATTATGGAAGCTGACTCGAAGGCTTTAGGAGAGGAGACTTGTACATTGTTGATTTCTCTGCAGATTCACAACCTGCCGTGTGCCTACTTGCAAAAGCTTCAGAAGGATGGCTATGGCATCGACGACTTGGTCATGCAGGCTATGAGGAATTTGCACACGCTTGAAAAGAAGAAGCATGTCATTGGCATTGAGAATGTCAAATTCCTCAAGGATCACTTATGCGGTGCCTGTGAAGCTGGAAGGATGACCAAGGCCAAGCATCCAGCGAAGACTATCATGACCACTACGCGTCCATTCGAATTGCTTCACATGGATCTCTTCGGCCCTAACCATTATTCTTCAGTCTCTAATGAAGCATCTCAATATGGCTTTGTTATTGTTGATGATTACTCTCGTTACACATGGGTACACCTTGTCTCTTACAAAACTGAAGTGCAGGAAGTCTTCAAACGATTTTCCTCGAGGGCTTCAACCAACTTTGGTGTGAAGATCAAGCACATCAGAAGTGACAATGGCACTGAGTTCAAGAATTCGGGTCTTGATGACTATCTTGATGAACTTGGTATTACTCATGAGTTATCTGCTCCTTATACTCCTCAACAGAACGGCGTCGTGGAGCGCAAAAACAGGACTCTTGCTGAGATGGCTCGCACTATGTTCGATGAGTACAAAACCCCTCGTCGTTTCTGGGTTGATGCAATTGATACTGCGTGCCACATCATCAACAGAGTATATCTTCACAAATTCTTCAAGAAGACTGCCTATGAACTCCTCACTGACAAGAAACCCAATGTGAGTTATTTCAAAGTCTTATGTGCTAAATGCTGGATTAGAGATCCTCATCACAATTCTAAATTTGCACCAAAAGCACATGAAGGTTTCATGCTTGGTTACGGAAAGGACTCGCACACCTACAGAGTTTTCAACAATGTTCTTCACAAGATTGTTGAAACTGTAGATGTGCGGTTCGATGAAACTAATGGCTCGCAAAGAGAGCACCTACCTTCTGTGTTAGATGAACCAGCACCTGAGGAATCGATCAAGCACAAGGCTACTGAAGATATCATTCCTACTGAAGAATCTGCTGAAGAATTCATTCCAGAACGTGAAGAACGTCGAGCTGTTGCACCTGAAGAAAATGCTGAGGAAATTGATGCTGAAGAAAATGCCGATCAAATTCCTCAACGGCAACCGACTCACCCTCGTGTTGCAAAATAAGTGCAAGTGGAGAAGATCATCGATGACATTAGAGCACCATGTCCTCTCACACGCTCAAAAGCTTCTCATCTATCTAACTTTTGTGGGCACTTTGCTTTTGTCTCTATCACAGAGCCCACTAAGGTAGATGAAGCATTTCTGGAGCCTGAGTGGATTCAGGCCATGCAAGAAGAATTACAACAATTCAAGATCAACAACATATGGGAACTAGTCAATCGTCCCGATCCTCGCAAGCATAACATCATTGGTACAAAGTGGATCTACCGCAACAAGCAAGATGAAAATGGTGTTGTGGTGAGGAATAAGGCACGACTAGTAGCTCAAGGCTACACACAGGTTGAAGGAATTGACTTCGATGAAACTTTTGCACCTGTTGCTAGACTTGAAGCTATTCGCATATTACTTGCTTATGCTAACCATCATGATATCATCTTATACCAAATGGATGTGAAAAGTGCATTCCTCAATGGTAAGATTGAGGAAGAAGTATATGTTGCTCAACCCCCAAGTTTTGAAGATCCAAAACATCCTGACAAAGTCTTCAGACTTAACAAGGCTCTCTATGGCCTCAAGCAGGCCCCACGGGCGTGGTATGATACATTGAAGGAATTCTTCATGAAGAAAGGCTTCACACCTGGTTCACTCGATCCTACTCTCTTCACTAAATCATATGATGGTGAACTGTTTGTATGCCAAATATATGTTGATGATATCATCTTTGGCTGTACTGACCAACGTTATAGTGGTGAATTTGCCTATGTGATGAGTGAAGAATATCAAATGTCTATGATGGGAGAATTGAAATTCTTCTTAGGTCTTCAAATTCGTCAATAGCACAATGGGATATTTATATCTCAGGAGAAATACCTCAAGGATGTCCTGAAGAAATTCGGCATGCAAGATTGCAAAGGTCTCAAAATTCCTATGCCCACAAATGGTCATCTATCTACTGATGAAAATGGTACTGACTTCGATCACAAGGTATACCTCTCCATAATTGGCTCTTTATTGTACTTATGTGCATCTAGGCCAGACATAATGCTTAGTGTTTGCATGTGTGCACGATTTCAAGCGGCACCGAAGGAATCACACCACACGGCTGTGAAGCATATTCTTCGATATCTAGCTCACACACCAACACTAGGATTATGGTACCCCAAGGGCTCAGACTTTGACCTGATTGGATATTCTGATTCTGACTATGCTGGTGACCGTGTGGATCACAAGTCAACATCTGGTACTTGTCATTTCCTCGGACGATCCTTGGTCTGTTGGTCCTCGAAGAAACAGAATTGCGTATCACTGTCTACTGCTGAAGCTGAGTACATTGCTGTTGGTTCTTGCTGTGCTCAACTGCTATGGATGAAGCAAACGCTCAAGGACTATGGCGTCAACGTGAAGAATGTGCCTCTCCTCTGTGACAATGAGAGTGCCATCAAGATTGCTCACAACCCAGTTCAGCACTCGAAGACAAAGCACATTCAGATTCGTCATCATTTTCTTCGCGATCATGTGTTGAAGGGCGACATTTCTATTGAGCATGTGAAGACTGAAGAACAGCTGGCTGATATCTTCACAAAGCCCTTGGATGAGAAGAGATTTAGCAAGTTGCGGTGTGAGCTAAATATCTTAGAATCTTCGAATGTACTTTAAAAATGCACTCATCCTAACACTTATGCAAAATCGATGACTTAGATGTGCAACACATGAAGAAACGTTTTTCTTCAGTCTATGAAGAATAACACTCTAAGTGTGAAGAAATTAATGAAGAATTTGATTCTCAGAACCCTACGACAATTGTACGCGGTGTCTGAAATCATCATTCTTACACGGTGGGTCGCGCCACCACAAAAGTTGAAAATCTTCAATTTGAGTTTTTCCTCCTTTTGAAATTCCTCAGTTGTTCAAATTCTTCAACTTTGCAAATTCTTCACTTGTGCCATCCTTTTTCTTCATTGGCTATATATATATGAGTTTATGTCCTCTACAGCATTCACTTATAGCTATTTCTTCAAGATTGAACTTTTCTGCTAAGTGAATGTGATCGGACCCTTCCCCTCTATGCTATACTCAATCCAGTCTATTCACAAATTCTTCATGTGCGTTCTATTTGAAACTCATTCAAATTCTTCACTGTGTCCTTGTCAGCTGAAGAAATTGCGAACGGAACGTTAAAACTGATCTTATCCAAACTTTCGGTTTTGCCGCTCAAACCGTTCCACTTCCCACGATGGATTATTCTACTCACCCATGATCTTACACGATCTCCACTACACAGTACATGGGTGACACATGTCAAGTGAAGGAGAACGGCCAGGGGCCCGTTCGTCCTAAATCTTCGGACGAGCAGTTTTCACTGCGGCTATAAATACCCCTCCGTCGCCGTCCTCACTTCTTTACCCCGCTCGATCTCACTTCCCCCACTCGAGCTTCCAAACCCTAGCGCCGCCGCTACTTCATCGTCGCCGGTGAGGAAGAGCTTCACTGCCTCAACCTCATCGTCGACGTACTCGCGCCGACCGCGGAATTCTTCACCTCCGTCGCCGCCGTAGACGTCTTCCTCCGCCAAGTTAGGGCGTGGAAGATCTGCATTGACGAACTTCACTGTTCCAACTTACAGTTCGTCGTGTTCTTCATTCAGGGTAATTAAAAGCTATTTTTACTGCCCTCTTTGATTCGAAACTTTTCTACAAAATCTTCAAAGGTGTTTTATCCTTCAAATCCTCACACACAAAACACCTCACTTATTCTCTGTTCTTGATTCCTTTCCCTAAGCTCAAATTTCTTCAAGATTCCTCAATTGTGTGGATCCATGGTCTATACAACTCTGGAACCTAAGATTTATATGGCGCTTAGTGAAATTCCTCAAGACGAATCTGGTTAAATTCCTCAAAACCTGTTCTTTATGAAAAACCCTCAGAGAACGCATATGACCTCTTCAAATTCCTCGCAACTATATTCTGTTCACAGGTACACATGTCCGCTGCTGAATCTTTAGGTTCTCATCAACTTAACTCATTTGCAGCGTTCCTCGAAGAAAAGCTGCATACTTCTTCAGAAAATTCAATTGTTCAAATTCCTCATCTGAAGAAAATGGCTGAAGGTAAAAGGCCACAGAAAGGAGGAAAGAGACCAGAGGTCATGACAGCGTTTGAAATCACTGAAGATATTTATGCTGGGTACTGCACGCCTGATGAAGCCAAATTTGGCAAAGAAGACAAAAATCAGCGCAAGGTGCGAATTCAGAGGATTGAGAGGAGATGGGCACGAGAATGGAGGGAGTACAGATATGTCACTCCCAAGTACATGAAGAAATTCGCAGTAAACCCTCCATGTCAACGCCCTCCATTGGCACCTGGCCAAGTTGCTGATCCCACAAGCATCAGAAGAGGTGAGGAATTTCCTCAAGAATGGGCAAGCGCCAGCGTAAACTGCGAAAGCAGGCAAAAGAAGCAGTGAGGAAATTTAACGAAGAATCTGCTACTGCTGCTGCCACTGAGGTTTCCGCCAAACCGAGGAAATCTATGATGAAGAAGCCCGCTCGTAAGCCAAGTGCTTCACCTTCTATGCCCTCACGGCCAAGTTCCTCAGCTGCGCCCTCACGGCCAGTATCTTCAAAATCCTCGAAGCAAATTCCTCACACTGCTCCTGCTCCGGCAAAGTCCTCAGCCATCCCCGCTAAGTCCTCAGCTCCTGTGCATCTGGCCTCATGCCAAAGGACTACAGGCATCTCTATTGCCTCTGGTGTCTCAGCTAGTTCCTCAGCTGCACCAAAATCCTCAGCTGGACCTTCATTGCTGAAGAAAAAGGCTACTGCTGGACGCGGCACTCGCCCAAGTCCTAAGAAGCAAGTGGTCTTCTCCGTTCCGTCTGATGATGACGATGATGATGATGCTGATGAAGAAGAACTTGCTGAAATCATCAAAGATCGACAAGAAAGGGCTGCTAAAGCCAAAGGCACACCTGTGCCCATGCTGTTGGATCCAAGAGCGATCCTAGACTACATTGATCTCTGGCACAAGGATCCCAACACTCCTATGCCTGGTTTCAAGCTTACACCTGGCCAAAGTCACATGCTGACTCACTTCATCCAAGAGGAGAAGTGGAAATATGATAGGGCCAGAGAAATCAAGAAGACTCAGTACCGCAAAGAAAAGCTACTGAGGAAAAATGTTGTCAAGATGAATCCTGATGAACTTGTAAAGATGCAAGCTGAGATCAAAGCCCTCAGCGACAACTTTGACTCATACTATGCTGATTGGCAAGGAGCCAAGGTCAGATTTGTGAGGCTAACTGGCTCACTCACCAAGGGTACAGCCTCCACAAAAATTCCTCAAGCTGAAGCATCTGTTCAGCCCACTGAAGAACATGCCAGCACTGCTGATGATAGTCAGACTGCTGAAGAACATGCTAGCTCAAAGGCTGATGACCCTGCTCCAGCTCCTGAAGAAATTGCCAGGGCATCCACTAGTGATGTGCCTGAAGAAAATGAAGGAACCAGGGCAACTGCATCAGTTGCGCCTGAGGTCAAACTATCAGATTCCTCAGCTCCACCTGCACCAACTCCAACTCCAATTCTTCCTTCTGCTTTAGATGTGAAGAAAACAAAGGCTGCAGAGCGAGCTGCAGTGAAGAAGAGGAAAGCATCAGCTGCTTCAGAATCTTCAGCTCCCAAGAAGATGAAGCCAATGACAAGCTCATTCGCAAATCCCATTGATGCCATTCCTATCTCCTCCATGACATCAAAGGACCTTGTTCCTTTTGGTGAAGAATATGCGATCCCAAGCGGATCTGATGAAGAAACTCAGTCTGCTACTTCTTCAGAGCAGATTGATGAAGAAATTGAAGTGGATGCAATACCTTCAACCCCGATGGTTTCATCACCAATGCCTCAGTTTGATGCTGAAGAGGCTGGTGTTGAAGAAATTGATGATGAAGATGTGGATATTGGCAGCACCACTCCAGTGATGAACAACGACTTTTGGGAAAGTCGACATCCAAATTCACCACTCTTCACTCCCCTGCAGCAAATTCCTCGCTCCCCTTCACCAACAGTGCAAATGGGCTCCGAAGAAACTCATCCCACTGCATCTGTGAATGAAGAAATTCCAACCACTCGCGCTGAAGAAACTGCTGATGAAACAGAAAAGGTGACTGCACCTGAGGAAAATCCTGAAATTCCTCAAGCTGAAGAAACTGAGTTTGTGATTCCTGAGGTTGTGATGCAACTCACTGACACCCCTCTGCCAAGGCCAAAGGATCCATTCTCAAGGAAGCAGAAATTCAAGGCTGAAGAATTCTATGGCGAGCATGTGTTCTTCACTGAATACAATCCATATGACTCTGCTCGCATTAGGAAGAGACGCTTCTGGACAGCCAGCCAAGCAAATTTCTATTCCTCTATGCTATACAACAAAGACAAAGTCTTCGACCATGCACATATTCCTCACGTGGATATGGAGTCTATGCCATGCTTCACGCCAGTCCTCAGTGTTCTTCACGACGCTGGGCTACTTAACTTCTGCACAGACATATGCGACTGGAATGAAGAGCTTATTCTTCAGTTCTATGCAACACTGCACATCACGGGCAACCCTGCTGATGTAAATTCATGGGTCCTGGACTGGATGACAGAGAACACACATTACAAGGCCCCAGCAACTGAATTGCTTCGCTGCCTTTCTCTTAGTCCACCCACTGAAGATGCGCGTTGCGTGTATGATGAACCTGAACTGTCAAATCACTATATGTAAGTGCTCATGAAGCCGCTGAAGCCAGGGCAAGCACCCAGGATGAAATTCCTCGTCAAGGAATTGCAATATGTACCAAGGAATGTCTATCACATTCTAACGAAGACTATGAGTCCAATCAAAGGACACGATTCTTCAGATGAAGAAATTGTTGGCATCATGAAGAATATGCTTTTCAACATCATACATGGCGTTCCCATAAACTTCCATGATTTCTTCATGAGGACTCTTGACAACGTTGCTATGTCACCATTTGAGCTGAAGCCTTATGCACCTTGGATTATGAGATTCATCAGGACATGGTCTTCACTCAACTACAAAGCTGAAACTCTTAACCACTGCAGATACTTGCCTCCTATTGAAGTCCTCAAAAGGACATTTTCCTCAGCTGAAGAAAAGGGCAAGGCCACTGCTGTGATCGATGAAGGCATTCGTCCATTGGATGGTCAATTTCGCAAAGCTGCTTCCTACTCCACCAATGATGACTCTGCCACACCTGACTCTGCTGCTAACACTGCCAAGCCAAATCCTCAAGCCACAGCACCCAGGATGATGACTGATCGTGAGTTACTCCTCAGTCTTCATCAAAAGGTTGATCGCAATCACAAATGGGTCAAGCGTCAGTTTGGCTCAATTCTTCACAACATGACTGCCACATATAATGCAGTGAAGAAAAACCACTACTACCTGCATGAAACATTCAACCGCACATGGGCTGTTCTGTCTCAAGTATACAGTGCTGAAGATTTGGAGAACATGGGCCTGAAGGAAGAATTTGCCTGGTCGGCACCTCCGCGGAAGAAATTCAAGAAGGTCAAGGTTCCTTCTTTGGTGGCCAGTTCATATTCTTCATCGCACGATACTGATGAAAATGAAGACTTGGACGACACTGCAGCAGGCCCTACTTCAACGACCGACCCCAACAATGCTGACGCTCCTCCATCAACTTGATTATCTTCAGGGGCGTTAGTTATCAGTTTCAATCCTTTTGGTCATTTGATGACAAAGGGGGAGAAATGAGTTAGTCTTCAAGCGGGTCTATAATAAGGGCGTTTTTTTAAGTTGCAACTCTCGTTCTTCCGAAACTTTTATTGGATCGAGTTGTAATCTTAAACCCTATGGTGCTCGGTGCTCTGATACTTTTGTTGCACCTCTGCTTTATTACGCTTGAACTCTGATACTTTTGATGCGCTATTCTGCATGCCTATTCCTCACTAATGTTATCGCACGCATGCTGAATTGCATCAGGCACCATATTTCATCATGCATTTCAAATTCCTCATATTAAATATCAAATGCGTGTATGAATTAAAAGATATAGGGGGAGATCTCCATGATTCAACTCTTCAAATGTGCATTGCTTCAAAAGCAAATTCCTCACTATGCACATCCTCAGGGGGAGTTCTTCTATATCTTGCAATGAAATTACTCAATATTAGTTTCTACACTTCATATATTTTTCCCCGTTGAAAACTTAACCTATATTGTCATCAATCACCAAAAAGGGGGAGATTGTAAGTGCATCTAGTGCCCCTTAGTGATTTTGGTGTATTGAAGACTTATAGGTTAAGCATCTAATGTGTTTATGAGTGTACACAGGTCTATAAGTCTATGAGGAGTTTGATATTTACAGTGAAAGTTGACCCATAAAAATGAAGTTCTTCGACCGAAGACTTTGATATTCTGAAGACTTTCTGAAGACTTTCTGAAGACTTTGAAAGTGAAGAAATTGGTGTGACCTTGAAGACTTGGTATTCATTCGAGGAACATGAAGCGTGAAGACTTATGTTTTCGTAGTTTCATTTTCTCTTTCTTGAGTCATAGGAAACACCGTACTGTTAAAGGGGGTCGAGGAAATACTAAGGAGAAAATTTCCATGTGATGCTCAACTCAAATCCTACACCTACCAATCCCTTCGAGTGAAGCCATTGGAAATCTCATACAGTTCAGTCAATTTCTTCAGTGACAGAGACGCAGTTCTTCTGGTCACTGAGGACTTTGCTCTGACTGAGGAGTTAGGAATTCGCCAGTGCGAATTGCCTACAAAGTGAGGAACATGATAGCCCTGAGGAATTTGTACCTCAAATTTCCGACCGTTGCTGTGCTACGCGCCAGCTGTCCCAAAATATCGTATCCATCCAACGGTCATATCATTGAAGGGCATTTATGTCTTATCATGTCGGGCTACTCCCTAGGCTATAAATAGCCGCCCCCTACAACCACTAGCTGGTTGGCTGCTCCGAGAGAACTTGACACTTGTCATTTGAGAGCAACCCATCCTCCGAGGACTTTGAGCGAAAATCATCAAGTGAGGAAAATCCGAACCCAAACCCAAAACACCTACAAACCCAAAGTGATTGAGCATCACTGAAGAGATTGATCCTGCATGGATCCGACGCTTGTTACCTTTGAAGACTGTGCTTCTTCCATACGGTTAGGCGTCATGGTCTAGAGCATCCAAGAGGAATTGTGGATCGCCGAGTGACCTAGTCTGTGAAGGTTTGGAAGTCACCTGAAGACTTACCACGAGTGATTGGGCGAGGACTGTGTGTCCTTAGCTCAAGGAGAATACGGTGAGGACTGTGTGTCCGGGACTAGGTGTCCTCGAGTTTAAATACTCAGCCGCTCCAACCAGATGTACAACTGAGACAGCAGTTGGAACTGGTCTACCAAATCATTGTCTTCACCAAGCTTACTGGTTCTATTTCCTCAACACTTTCATTTCCTCATTACTGTGTTGTCTGTTTTGTTCATATCTGTGTTTGAAGACTTTGACTGAAGACTTTCACAATTTCCTCAGTTCAATTTCTTCAGTCCGTTTTGTCTTCATCTAGA
Source organism: Aegilops umbellulata (assembly GCA_032464435.1). Classification (NCBI taxonomy): domain Eukaryota; kingdom Viridiplantae; phylum Streptophyta; class Magnoliopsida; order Poales; family Poaceae; genus Aegilops; species Aegilops umbellulata. The sequence goes on along the minus strand of CP136055.1, from coordinate 376,299,041 downwards.
GTTATCCTGTGCTTACGCTTTCTGTACTCTGTGTTTGTCTTCATTTCATCATGATGACCATGCATGTATTTTATTATGTTTACCTCTGAGTACTTATTTCGCTGCTAGTATTTCTTCGCTAAGGAATTTCCTCACAAGCAAATTCCTCAGTGAAGAATTTCATAAAAATCGCCTATTCACCCCCCCTCTAGTCGATATAACGCAATTTCATATCTCTACAAAATCGTCGAAATTGTGGACGTACGGTTTGATGAAACCAATGGTTTACAAAGAGAGCTCCTGCCAAGTACACTAGATGAAGCTCCACCCAGCGAATCTATCAAGCTAATGGGAGCTGGTGAAATCATGCCTCTGAAGCACAGCCTGAAGAGGAACTTATCATTTCTGCACCTAATGAACCTGAAGACAATGCTTAGCCTCAAGACAATCCTCCCAATGATGATAATGATCAACAAGAGCAAAATCTTCGTCCAGTTCATCCTCGTGTTGCAAATGAAGTACATATTGAGAAGATAATTGATAGAATCAATGCACCTGGTCCACCTACTCGCTCAAGAGCAACACAGTTAGCAAATTTCTGTGGGCACTTTGCCTTTGTGTCAATATCAGAACCCAAGAAAGTTGCTGAAGCCTTTATGGAACCAGAATGGATTCAAGCTATGCAAGAAGAGCTTCAACAGTTCAAGCTGAACAATGTTTGGGAACTTGTCAAGCGTCCTGATGTCACACCCTAGCTAGTCATGCATTAGAGTGTTGCATCATGTTTACTTTTCATCAGAAACTTGAAATAGGGAAGGCAGAACCCCCAGCACCCCTTCTGAAATCAACTAGGGTTTACTAAAAGCATTTTCAATGAACCTGAAATGCCCTTCTAAAATGTTCACCCTCTTTGTCTTGGTATAGAACCTCTGACAAAATAGGTGCACAATTTTCTAGGTCAACAGAAGGTCATTGATTTAAATCATAAGCATTTGAATTTGGGCATTTAAATGCTATTAAATAATTTAAATGCTCAAATAATTCTGGAAATAAATGTTTGCTGTTGGAAATAATCCAAACAGAGACCACAATTATTTTCAGGATTTTTGGAAATGTTTTGGTATTTTAAATAAAGCCCAATAGTTACAGTTAAATAGAAAACAGAAACAAATTAAAAAAAAGAGAGGGAGAAGCCCACCTGGGCCTTACCTATGCTGGCCAGCCCACCTGCCTCGGCCCAGCCTACTGGCGCTGCCAGTCGTCCTCCTCCTCGCGCCAGAAGGACGCGGAGCGCGTGGCCGGCGCCTGCGGCCAGACGCCGGCCACCTCCTGCTTCCGCCGACGCCGAGAGACGTCCAGGGAATGCCACGTGACCCCCACGTCCCCCTCTCATCCTCGCTCACTCTCCCCCTCGTCTCCCTCCCCCTCTCCCGCGATGGCCGACGCACCCGTCGCCGTCTCACCGCCATAGCCGCGCCCTCCTTCACCCCTCGCCTCTCTGACCTGCTAAGAAGCTCCGCCACTTCGCCCTCGACCTCCCCACCAAGCCACGCCTCGCCGGAGACCATGCATCGCCGCCATCAGATCGTCTTCGACCTCGGTGCCCGCCGGACGCCGTTCGTCGATTCGCCCCGCTCCGTTCGCCCCCGAGCCCGCTGAGCTGCTCGTCGACCTTCCTGTGAGCCCCCGCATCTTCTCCCCCTCCTCCCATGCCCACTAGCTCATCGTAGCACCCGTCCTCGTCGAGCCCGAGAGCTTGGCTCCGCCGGCCATGGCACCGCCGCGGCCACAGCTCCTGCCGCCCGCGTCGGAGCGCGTCAACGTGCTCCTGGTGCCTCCAGGAGGCCAAAGCAGCCACCAGATGGCCCCCTAGTGCCTCGTAGCCCCGTGCCCGTATGCGCTCGTACTCCGGCCGCTGCCGAGGTCGACGCCGTGCCCAACTCCGGCCACCTCGCGCCCTCCCCCTGCCACAGATCAATGCGCACGAGCCCCAGCTCCTCGTAGGTGGGCTCGGCCATCGTTTTGGTCGCCGGAGCGCGAATCCCGCGCTGCCCCGCCGCGTCTGGTCGTCGCCGGCGGCTTAACGCCGGCGAGTTGACCCCCGCTGACCCCGTTTGACCCTGGGTGGGCCCAGTTTGACCCCCTGGGTCAATGACAGGTGGGGCCCGGCCCTGTTAATTAGTTAGGATTAGTACTAATTGAATTTAGTTAAACTAAACCACACTAACACGCGGGACCCACGCGTCAGGTTTGACCTGGACCGGGTCTGTTGACCTGCTGAGGTCAGCATGACGCAATGCTGACGCCGTAATTGATTTTTCTGGATTTAACTTTATTCAGGAAAATCAAGAAAATGGTTCAAACTTCAAAAAATCATAGAAATTAATCTGTAACTCCAAATGCAGAGTTCTATATATGAAATTTGATCAAAAAAATCCAATCTATCCATTGGTACTGGTTTCATGCATGTCAGAGGAAGTTAAACCTGCTGTTTATGCACTACAAGAGGATGCATTAATATGATCATGTTAAATGAGCTAACACTTGAACCTTTGGTTCAAATAAGCACCTACCCTTCGGTTCTAGCTTGCATTAGACCAAGACACATTCATATTGCCATGTCATAGCATGCATCGTATTGTTGCATATCGTCATGTGTTGATTGTGTTCCGATGTATTCTTCGTGGTAGGTTCTGCCTCCGAGGATATCTTCGAGTATCCAACTCAAGGGCGGTATCCCACTACCACTCCATCAGGCAAGCAACCCATTGATCATTCCGATACAAACCCATGTTCTTGCTTCTGCTCTTGTTTTACTGCATTAAGATAACGCAATTCAAACTGCTGTGTGTCGCTGTAGTTGAACCCACTTCCTTTGCATGACCTGTCATTGCCATAGTAACTAGATGAAACCCATTAGCATGTGTAGGAGTTGATTGAGCCATATGTGTGTGTGTTCCTACCATGCTATGCTTGCTATGCTTAGAGTTGTGTCAGGTCTGGCTCATCGGGATGATGAACTAGAGTGAAAGGTGGTGTCGGTAACAAGGGTGAAGTGTTGAATACGATTTGGTAAAGGAATCGATGAGAGGCCATGTAGGAGTACATGGTGGGTTGTTTCATTGAGGCCGTCCCTAAGAACTGAGATCTCTGTGTGTGATTCAAGACTCAGCTGCTACTTCATCGTCGCCGGTGAGGAAGAGCTTCACTGCCTCAACCTCATCGTCGACGTACTCGCGCCGACCGCGGAATTCTTCACCTCCGCCGCCGCCGTAGACGTCTTCCTCCGCCAAGTTAGGGCGTGGAAGATCTGCATTGACGAACTTCACTGTTCCAACTTACAGTTCGTCGTGTTCTTCATTCAGGGTAATTAAAAGCTATTTTTACTGCCCTCTTTGATTCGAAACTTTTCGACAAAATCTTCAAAGGTGTTTTATCCTTCAAATCCTCACAAACAAAACACCTCACTTATTCCCTGTTCTTGATTCGTTTCCCTAAGCTCAAATTTCTTCAAGATTCCTCAATTGTGTGGATCCATGGTCTATACAACTCTGGAACCTAAGATTTATATGGCGCTTAGTGAAATTCCTCAAGACGAATCTGGTTAAATTCCTCAAAACCTGTTCTTTATGAAAAACCCTCAGAGAACGCATATGACCTCTTCAAATTCCTCGCAACTATATTTTGTTCACAGGTACACATGTCCGCTGCTGAATCTTTAGGTTCTCATCAACTTAACTCATTTGCAGCGTTCCTCGAAGAAAAGCTGCATACTTCTTCAGAAAATTCAATTGTTCAAATTCCTCATCTGAAGAAAATGGCTGAAGGTAAAAGGCCACAGAAAGGAGGAAAGAGACCAGAGGTCATGACAGCGTTTGAAATCCCTGAAGATATTTATGCTGGGTACTGCACGCCTGATGAAGCCAAATTTGGCAAAGAAGACAAAAATCAGCGCAAGGTGCGAATTCAGAGGATTGAGAGGAGATGGGCACGAGAATGGAGGGAGTACAGATATGTCACTCCCAAGTACATGAAGAAATTCGCAGTAAACCCTCCATGTCAACGCTCTCCATTGGCACCTGGCCAAGTTGCTGATCCCACAAGCATCAGAAGAGGTGAGGAATTTCCTCAAGAATGGGCAAGCGCCAGCGTAAACTGCGAAAGCAGGCAAAAGAAGCAGTGAGGAAATTTAACGAAGAATCTGCTGCTGCTGCTGCTACTGAGGTTTCTGCCAAACCGAGGAAATCTATGATGAAGAAGCCCGCTCGTAAGCCAAGTGCTTCACCTTCTATGCCCTCACGGCCAAGTTCCTCAGCTGCGCCCTCACGGCCAGTATCTTCAAAATCCTCGAAGCAAATTCCTCACACTGCTCCTGCTCTGGCAAAGTCCTCAGCCATCCCCGCTAAGTCCTCAGCTCCTGTGCATCTGGCCTCATGCCAAAGGACTACAGGCATCTCTATTGCCTCTGGTGTCTCAGCTAGTTCCTCAGCTGCACCAAAATCCTCAGCTAGACCTTCATTGCTGAAGAAAAAGGCTACTGCTGGACGCGGCACTCGCCCAAGTCCTAAGAAGCAAGTGGTCTTCTCCGTTCCGTCTGATGATGACGATGATGATGATGCTGATGAAGAAGAACTTGCTGAAATCATCAAAGATCGACAAGAAAGGGCTGCTAAAGCCAAAGGCACACCTGTGCCCATGCTGTTGGATCCAAGAGCGATCCTAGACTACATTGATCTCTGGCACAAGGATCCCAACACTCCTATGCCTGGTTTCAAGCTTACACCTGGCCAAAGTCACATGCTGACTCACTTCATCCAAGAGGAGAAGTGGAAATATGATAGGGCCAGAGAAATCAAGAAGACTCAGTACCGCAAAGAAAAGCTACTGAGGAAAAATGTTGTCAAGATGAATCCTGATGAACTTGTAAAGATGCAAGCTGAGATCAAAGCCCTCAGCGACAAATTTGACTCATACTATGCTGATTGGCAAGGAGCCAAGGTCAGATTTGTGAGGCTAACTGGCTCACTCACCAAGGGTACAGCCTCCACAAAAATTCCTCAAGCTGAAGCATCTGTTCAGCCCACTGAAGAACATGCCAGCACTGCTGATGATAGTCAGACTGCTGAAGAACATGCTAGCTCAAAGGCTGATGACCCTGCTCCAGCTCCTGAAGAAATTGCCAGGGCATCCACTAGTGATGTGCCTGAAGAAAATGAAGGAACCAGGGCAACTGCATCAGTTGCGCCTGAGGTCAAACTATCAGATTCCTCAGCTCCACCTGCACCAACTCCAACTCCAATTCTTCCTTCTGCTTTAGATGTGAAGAAAACAAAGGCTGCAAAGCGAGCTGCAGTGAAGAAGAGGAAAGCATCAACTGCTTCAGAATCTTCAGCTCCCAAGAAGATGAAGCCAATGACAAGCTCATTCGCAAATCCCATTGATGCCATTCCTATCTCCTCCATGACATCAAAGGACCTTGTTCATTTTGGTGAAGAATATGCGATCCCAAGCGGATCTGATGAAGAAACTCAGTCTGCTACTTCTTCAGAGCAGATTGATGAAGAAATTGAAGTGGATGCAATACCTTCAACCCCGATGGTTTCATCACCAATGCCTCAGTTTGATGCTGAAGAGGCTGGTGTTGAAGAAATTGATGATGAAGATGTGGATATTGGCAGCACCACTCCAGTGATGAACAACGACTTTTGGGAAAGTCGACATCCAAATTCACCACTCTTCACTCCCCTGCAGCAAATTCCTCGCTCCCCTTCACCAACAGTGCAAATGGGCTCCGAAGAAACTCATCCCACTGCATCTGTGAATGAAGAAATTCCAGCCACTCGCGCTGAAGAAACTGCTGATGAAACAGAAAAGGTGACTGCACCTGAGGAAAATCCTGAAATTCCTCAAGCTGAAGAAACTGAGTTTGTGATTCCTGAGGTTGTGATGCAACTCACTGACACCCCTCTGCCAAAGCCAAAGGATCCATTCTCAAGGAAGCAGAAATTCAAGGCTGAAGAATTCTATGGCGAGCATGTGTTCTTCACTGAATACAATCCATATGACTCTGCTCGCATTAGGAAGAGACGCTTCTGGACAGCCAGCCAAGCAAATTTCTATTCCTCTGTGCTATACAACAAAGACAAAGTCTTCGACCATGCACATATTCCTCACGTGGATATGGAGTCTATGCCATGCTTCACGCCAGTCCTTAGTGTTCTTCACGACGCTGGGCTACTTAACTTCTGCACAGACATATGCGACTGGAATGAAGAGCTTATTCTTCAGTTCTATGCAACACTGCACATCACGGGCAACCCTGCTGATGTAAATTCATGGGTCCTGGACTGGATGACAGAGAACACACATTACAAGGCCCCAGCAACTGAATTGCTTCGCTGCCTTTCTCTTAGTCCACCCACTGAAGATGCGCGTTGCGTGTATGATGAACCTGAACTGTCAAATCACTATATGTAAGTGCTCATGAAGCCGCTGAAGCCAGGGCAAGCACCCAGGATGAAATTCCTCGTCAAGGAATTGCAATATGTACCAAGGAATGTCTATCGCATTCTAACGAAGACTATGAGTCCAATCAAAGGACATGATTCTTCAGATGAAGAAATTGTTGGCATCATGAAGAATATGCTTTTCAACATCATACATGGCGTTCCCATAAACTTCCATGATTTCTTCATGAGGACTCTTGACAACGTTGCTATGTCACCATTTGAGCTGAAGCCTTATGCACCTTGGATTATGAGATTCATCAGGACATGGTCTTCACTCAACTACAAAGCTGAAACTCTTAACCACTGCAGCTACTTGCCTCCTATTGAAGTCCTCAAAAGGACATTTTCCTCAGCTGAAGAAAAGGGCAAGGCCACTGCTGTGATCGATGAAGGCATTCGTCCATTGGATGGTCAATTTCGCAAAGCTGCTTCCTACTCCACCAATGATGACTCTGCCACACCTGACTCTGCTGCTAACACTGCCAAGCCAAATCCTCAAGCCACAGCACCCAGGATGATGACTGATCGTGAGTTACTCCTCAGTCTTCATCAAAAGGTTGATCGCAATCACAAATGGGTCAAGCGTCAGTTTGGCTCAATTCTTCACAACATGACTGCCACATATAATGCAGTGAAGAAAAACCACTACTACCTGCATGAAACATTCAACCGCACATGGGCTGTTCTGTCTCAAGTATACAGTGCTGAAGATTTGGAGAACATGGGCCTGAAGGAAGAATTTGCCTGGTCGGCACCTCCGCGGAAGAAATTCAAGAAGGTCAAGGTTCCTTCTTTGGTGGCCAGTTCATATTCTTCATCGCGCGATACTGATGAAAATGAAGACTTGGACGACACTGCAGCAGGCCCTACTTCACCGACCGACCCCAACAATGTTGACGCTCCTCCATCAACTTGATTATCTTCAGGGGCGTTAGTTATCAGTTTCAATCCTTTTGGTCATTTGATGACAAAGGGGGAGAAATGAGTTAGTCTTCAAGCGGGTCTATAATAAGGGAGTTTTTTTAAGTTGCAACTCTCGTTCTTCCGAAACTTTTATTGGATCGAGTTGTAATCTTAAACCCTATGGTGCTCGGTGCTCTGATACTTTTGTTGCACCTCTGCTTTATTACGCTTGAACTCTGATACTTTTGATGCGCTATTCTGCATGCCTATTCCTCACTAATGTTATCGCACGCATGCTGAATTGCATCAGGCACCATATTTCATCATGCATTTCAAATTCCTCATATTAAATATCAAATGCGTGTATGAATTAAAAGATATAGGGGGAGATCTCCATGATTCAACTCTTCAAATGTGCATTGCTTCAAAAGCAAATTCCTCACTATGCACATCCTCAGGGGGAGTTCTTCTATATCTTGCAATGAAATTCCTCAATATTAGTTTCTACACTTCATATATTTTTCCCCGTTGAAAACTTAACCTATATTGTCATCAATCACCAAAAAGGGGGAGATTGTAAGTGCATCTAGTGCCCCTTAGTGATTTTGGTGTATTGAAGACTTATAGGTTAAGCATCTAATGTGTTTATGAGTGTACACAGGTCTATAAGTCTATGAGGAGTTTGATATTTACAGTGAAAGTTGACCCATAAAAATGAAGTTCTTCGACCGAAGACTTTGATATTCTGAAGACTTTCTGAAGACTTTCTGAAGACTTTGAAAGTGAAGAAATTGGTGTGACCTTGAAGACTTGGTATTCATTCGAGGAACATGAAGCGTGAAGACTTATGTTTTCGTAGTTTCATTTTCTCTTTCTTGAGTCATAGGAAACACCGTACTGTTAAAGGGGGTCGAGGAAATACTAAGGAGAAAATTTCCATGTGATGCTCAACTCAAATCCTACACCTACCAATCCCTTCGAGTGAAGCCATTGGAAATCTCATACAGTTCAGTCAATTTCTTCAGTGACAGAGACGCAGTTCTTCTGGTCACTGAGGACTTTGCTCTGACTGAGGAGTTAGGAATTCGCCAGTGCGAATTGCCTACAAAGTGAGGAACATGATAGCCCTGAGGAATTTGTACCTCAAATTTCCGACCGTTGCTGTGCTACGCGCCAGCTGTCCCAAAATATCGTATCCATCCAACGGTCATATCATTGAAGGGCATTTATGTCTTATCATGTCGGGCTACTCCCTAGGCTATAAATAGCCGCCCCCTACAACCACTAGCTGGTTGGCTGCTCCGAGAGAACTTGACACTTGTCATTTGAGAGCAACCCATCCTCCGAGGACTTTGAGCGAAAATCATCAAGTGAGGAAAATCCGAACCCAAACCCAAAACACCTACAAACCCAAAGTGATTGAGCATCACTGAAGAGATTGATCCTGCATGGATCCGACGCTTGTTACCTTTGAAGACTGTGCTTCTTCCATACGGTTAGGCGTCATGGTCTAGAGCATCCAAGAGGAATTGTGGATCGCCGAGTGACCTAGTCTGTGAAGGTTTGGAAGTCACCTGAAGACTTACCACGAGTGATTGGGCGAGGACTGTGTGTCCTTAGCTCAAGGAGAATACGGTGAGGACTGTGTGTCCGGGACTAGGTGTCCTCGAGTTTAAATACTCAGCCGCTCCAACCAGATGTACAACTGAGACAGCAGTTGGAACTGGTCTACCAAATCATTGTCTTCACCAAGCTTACTGGTTCTATTTCCTCAACACTTTCATTTCCTCATTACTGTGTTGTCTGTTTTGTTCATATCTGTGTTTGAAGACTTTGACTGAAGACTTTCACAAGTTCCTTAGTTCAATTTCTTCAGTCCGTTTTGTCTTCATCTAGAGTTATCCTGTGCTTACGCTTTCTGTACTCTGTGTTTGTCTTCATTTCATCATGATGACCATGCATGTATTTTATTATGTTTACCTCTGAGTACTTATTCCGCTGCTAGTATTTCTTCGCTAAGGAATTTCCTCACAAGCAAATTCCTTAGTGAAGAATTTCATAAAAATCGCCTATTCACCCCCCCTCTAGTCGATATAACGCACTTTCATATCTCTACAAAATCGTCAAAATTGTGGACGTACGGTTTGATGAAACCAATGGTTTACAAAGAGAGCTCCTGCCAAGTACACTAGATGAAGCTCCACCCAGCGAATCTATCAAGCTAATGGGAGCTGGTGAAATCATGCCTCTGAAGCACAGCCTGAAGAGGAACTTATCATTTCTGCACCTAATGAACCTGAAGACAATGCTTAGCCTCAAGAAAATCCTCCCAATGATGATAATGATCAACAAGAGCAAAATCTTCGTCCAGTTCATCCTCGTGTTGCAAATGAAGTACATATTGAGAAGATAATTGATAGAATCAATGCACCTGTCCACCTACTCGCTCAAGAGCAACACAGTTAGCAAATTTCTGTGGGCACTTTGCCTTTGTGTCAATATCAGAACCCAAGAAAGTTGCTGAAGCCTTTATGGAACCAGAATGGATTCAAGCTATGCAAGAAGAGCTTCAACAGTTCAAGCTGAACAATGTTTGGGAACTTGTCAAGCGTCCTGATGTCACACCCTAGCTAGTCATGCATTAGAGTGTTGCATCATGTTTACTTTTCATCAGAAACTTGAAATAGGGAAGGCAGAACCCCCAGCACCCCTTCTGAAATCAACTAGGGTTTACTAAAAGCATTTTCAATGAACCTGAAATGCCCTTCTAAAATGTTCACCCTCTTTGTCTTGGTATAGAACCTCTGACAAAATAGGTGCACAATTTTCTAGGTCAACAGAAGGTCATTGATTTAAATCATAAGCATTTGAATTTGGGCATTTAAATGCTATTAAATAATTTAAATGCTCAAATAATTCTGGAAATAAATGTTTGCTGTTGGAAATAATCCAAACAGAGACCACAATTATTTTCAGGATTTTTGGAAATGTTTTGGTATTTTAAATAAAGCCCAATAGTTACAGTTAAATAGAAAACAGAAACAAATTAAGAAAAAGAGAGGGAGAAGCCCACCTGGGCCTTACCTATGCTGGCCAGCCCACCTGCCTCGGCCCATCCTACTGGCGCTGCCAGTCGTCCTCCTCCTCGCGCCAGAAGGACGCGGAGCGCGTGGCCAGCGCCTGCGGCCAGACGCCGGCCACCTCCTGCTTCCGCCGACGCCGAGAGACGTCCAGGGAATGCCACGTGACCCCCACGTCCCCCTCTCATCCTCACTCACTCTCCCCCTCGTCTCCCTCCCCCTCTCCCGCAATGGCCGACGCACCCGTCGCCGTATCACCGCCATAGCCGCGCCCTCCGTCACCCCCTCGCCTCTCTGACCTGCTCAGAAGCTCCGCCACTTTGCCCTCGACCTCCCCACCGAGCCACGCCTCGCCGGAGACCATGCATCGCCGCCATCAGATCGTCTTCGACCTCGGTGCCCGCCGGACGCCGTTCGTCGATTCACCCCACTCCGTTCGCCCCCGAGCCCGCTGAGCTGCTCGTCGACCTCCATGTGAGCCCCCGCTTCTTCTCCCCCTCCTCCCATGCCCACTAGCTCATCGTAGCACCCGTCCTCGTCGAGCCCGAGAGCATGGCTCCGCCGGCCACGGCGCCGCCGCGGCCACAGCTCCTGCCGCCCGCGTCGGAGCGCGTCAACGTGCTCCTGGTGCCTCCAGGAGGCCAAAGCAGCCACCAGATGGCCCCCTAGTGCCTCGTAGCCCCGTGCCCGTATGCGACCGTACTCCGGCCGCTGCCGAGGTCGACGCCGTGCCCAACTCCGGCCACCTCGCGCCCTCCCCCTGCCACAGATCAATGCGCACGAGCCCCAGCTCCTCGTAGGTGGGCTCGGCCATCGTTTTGGTCGCCGGAGCGCGAATCCCGCGCTGCCCCGCCGCGTCTGGTCGTCGCCGGCGGCTTAACGCCGGCGAGTTGACCCCCGCTGACCCCGTTTGACCCTGGGTGGGCCCAGTTTGACCCCCTGGGTCAATGACAGGTGGGGCCCGACCCTGTTAATTAGTTAGGATTAGTACTAATTGAATTTAGTTAAACTAAACCACACTGACACGCGGGACCCACGCGTCAGGTTTGACCTGGATCGGGTCTGTTGACCTGCTGAGGTCAGCATGACGCAATGCTGACGCCGTAATTGATTTTTCTGGATTTAACTTTATTCAGGAAAATCAAGAAAATGTTTCAAACTTCAAAAAATCATAGAAATTAATCTGTAACTCCAAATGCAGAGTTCTATATATGAAATTTGATCAAAAAAATCCAATCTATCCATTGGTACTGGTTTCATGCATGTGAGAAGAAGTTAAACCTGCTGTTTATGCACTACAAGAGGATGCATTAATATGATCATGTTAAATGAGCTAACACTTGAACCTTTGGTTCAAATAAGCACCTACCCTTCGGTTCTAGCTTGCATTAGACCAAGACACATTCATATTGCCATGTCATAGCATGCATCGTATTGTTGCATATCGTCATGTGTTGATTGTGTTCCAATGTGTTCTTCGTGGTAGGTTCTGCCTCCGAGGATATCTTCGAGTATCCAACTGAAGGGCGGTATCCCACTACCACTCCATCAGGCAAGCAACCCATTGATCATTCCGATACAAACCCATGTTCTTGCTTCTGCTCTTGTTTTACTGCATTAAGACAACACAATTCAAACTGCTGTGTGTCGCTGTAGTTGAACCCACTTCCTTTGCATGACCTGTCATTGCCATAGTAACTAGATGAAACCCATTAGCATGTGTAGGAGTTGATTGAGCCATATGTGTGTGTGTTCCTACCATGCTATGCTTGCTATGCTTAGAGTTGTGTCAGGTCTGGCTCATCGGGATGATGAACTAGAGTGAAAGGTGGTGTCGGTAACAAGGGTGAAGTGTTGAATACGATTTGGTAAAGGAATCGATGAGAGGCCATGTAGGAGTACATGGTGGGTTGTTTCATTGAGGCCGTCCCTAAGAACTGAGATCTGTGTGTGTGATTCAAGACTTAGCTACTACCACGCATTGGGCCCGAAACCAATGGACCCTCTCGGCTTATTAACCGCACTTGTCCTCTGTCCGGGAGTTGCAAAGTAGTTTCTGGTGTTTGTAGTATGCTGGGGGCCGCACGGAGCGCTGACCATAGGGGTGGGCTGTGTTGCGGTAGGCACGTGGCCCGGTGTACCGATTCGCCCGTTTGGTGTCTCGGGAACCCTGCTCACATCGTTCGGGGCCGTTAGTGGAAACCTCGGCCGGACTCCCTGCGGATGGAACCCGAATAGGCGATAAACCTGGACTAGGGACTTGTGTGTTTAGTCAGGTCGTGGCCGACACCCTCGCTGGGCTTCCGCTTGAAGGTTGCCGAGTACATGTCGTGTAAACGGCGATAAGTGGTGAAAGCGTGTGTGAAGAAGTACACCCCTGCAGGGTATGAAACTATTCGAATAGCCGCGTCCGCGGTAAAGGACTACTTGGTCATCTATGCAGTTCATAGACAAGTAAATGGATACTACTAAAAATCTCAAGATAAGTGTGAGTACCGCGGATGGCCCTCTCGTAGGATGACGAGAGAGGATCCACGGTGGAGTATTGTGTTGGCGATAGTGGACTCGTGTGCGACAAATGATTTACAAGTGGTGTCTATCGTAGGATAGCGTAGCCAAGAGTCAAAGCTGGCTTGCTGCAATAACCCCACTACCTTCTTGAGAATGTGCATGTATAGTAGGTTCCTGTTGCAAGACTTGTTGAGTACCTCCGTACTCATGTTGCTTTAATTAATGTTTTTCAGACGACTACGCCAACCCCTCTGATGGGTTCTACGTAGACCTCGACGTTGACGAGTGACTTATCACCCAGGTGGTGATCCAAGACTTGTGAAGGGTCGATGTAGATAGTCAGGCTTCGTCAAGCCTTCTTTCTTTCTAGTGTCTGTACTCAGACTACTTTGCTTCCGCATGTGCTTGTATGATTGTATGACTTGAGTGTCGGGTCATGTGACCCCTACCTGTATGGATGATATGTATGGCTCTTCGGAGCCTCTTAAATAAAGTACTTGAGTTGTAGAGTTTTGTTGTGATGCAATGTTGTATTTACTCATATCGGGCATATTGTGTGTATGATTGAAATGCTTGGTATGAGTGGGATCCAACTATCTAGTTGTTTATCCTTGGCAGCCTATCATATGAGGAAATGTAGTCTAGTGCTTCTGAGCGATAGTAGTCCGCTACAGCCCGGTTCACCGGAGTCCTGCTAGCCCAGCACTACTGCTCGGAACACATGACTGGCTGGCATGTGTTTCGCTTCGTTCCTGTGTCTGTCCCTTCGGGGAAATGTCACGCGGTGTTATCCGGAGTCCTGCCTAGCCTGCTACAGCCCAGAATACCGGAGTCCTGTTAGCCCAGTGCTACAGCCCGGATTTATACGTTGTTGACCGACATGCTCGGTGTGATTCATGTATGCCTGTCCTCATGGGTTAGTGCCGCCTTGGGTTCACGACTAGCCATGTCGGTCCGGGTTCTCTGTCATATGGATGCTAGCGACACTATCATATACGTGAGCCAAAAGGCGCAAACGGTCCCGGGCCAGGTAAGGTGGCACCCGTGGGAGTACCGTGCGTGAGGCCGCAAAGTGATATGATGTGTTACATGCTGGATCGATGTGGCTTAGGATCGGGGACCTGACAGCGTTGGCATCAGAGCCGGACTGCCTATAGGTTCGCTAAGCCAAACTGGTCGATGTCGAGTCTAGAAATGCTTTAGTTATATGTAGGGGAATTGATTGTGGGAGGGAACGTAAGGCTCTTTTACTCCTTTACCTTATGCCCTCTATTCTGAGTCATTCTCTTCTCATTCTACGTGGGTTAAGGACTAGGCTCTCTTCTCTCTATCAGGTTCACGTATTACTAATCCGTAGTAACTTATAGGATTGTTGGTTACAACCCAGTTCAGTTCTACTACATTTTAGTATGTTGCCATTTGAACCAGAACCTTGATATGATGTTGTTGAGTGGTTTTGCAAACTGTTGTGGATGTCTCAAGTCTTTCACTGAGCATTTACAGCCATTATGCTGTCCAATTTCTCCTAGAAAATTCTAATGTCTTTGCATTATTTTGTGCTTCCAGATGGCCACCCGTCCCCAGAACCAAGTGGTTCGTCTGACCCGTTGCATTGGTATATGTGGTCATACCGCCATGTTGGTCCGATTGATGGTCGAGACAGGTTACCGATGGTATCCCGAATATATCGTTGAGGAGCAGTTTAGAGACTTTAATCAAAGCCAATATCTGTGCACGGTCAGGATATATCCATCTTATCCCGGAGCTACTGAAGCGCTCCACTGTTCTTATGGACTCGGGATCACTGTTGGGATGTTGGTGCAGGATGCAGCCTACTCGATGATGACCATTATTCGAGCCAGAACTGCCCTACTGTGCAACACCGATTTCCGCTACATGCCAGCATCCCTCCCTGGGGCGCATGGCTACCTTCAGGGTATGTACAGTGACGCATCCCATGAGGACTCACTCCTCCGCACCACTACTGAGATGTTGGAAGACAAGGACCGTGAAAACTGGGCCTTGCATATGGAGCTCTTTAATGCTCGTTCTGATCACTGGGCCACTTTGACGAGGTTTGCACCTGCCGTGCAAACCGGATACATGGACATGAGGGACTTGTACCCTGTGCGGGCTAGTCTGCCAGATTTCATGGAATGGCGTGAGGTAGGAGGCATCACCCCTCCTCGTGGACCTCGTCTGCCGCCGTCTGTTGGACCAAGGCCACACCCAAGTCCCTATGGTCCGCAAGCTCCACAGGACCGCCTGTTCCCAGATGATCATGTTCCGCTTCCAGGTCTGGGTGGTGACTTTTATGAGGACTACTAAGGAACTGTCTGAGCTAGTAGTAGTCTCGCTAGTATTGTAACAGTTGTATGTCCATCGTCCTGCGTGACCTGTGGAATATGACTTAGCGTGTATCAATGCCGGAGGTGTAGAAAAATAATATATAGGAGCTTGGAATGCCTCCGATGAGATGTAACGTCTTTCATCATAGTTGTACTTTAGCTGGGCTTGTACTAAACTATGTATGGTGTGTATGACCGTTGGTATATATAAGGCAGTTTCTATATTACCATGTCATACGGATGAACATCTCTGCATTCCATGCTGTCCATTACATTCCGCACTTCCATGCCAGATTTTGCCATCCTGGTCTAAGTCGTTGTTTTGTTTTTCCTAGGATGGTCAACACCCGCAGCAACCCTGCTGCTCCGGAGCAGGGTGAAGCTAGCGCAGCTAGGGATGAAAATCTGCCTCAACTGCCTTCTCTGGCCGAAGTGATGCTAGAGGCAGAGCGAAACAGGCGTGATACCAACCGCTTGCTAGAGCGGATTGAGCAGAACACTGCACGACAGCAGAGGAACAACCTGGTATCCATCAATGACTTTGTCAAGCTGTATCCACCGAAGTTTAATCATTCCGTCGAACCTCTCAATGCGGATGACTGGCTCCGCAGCATCGCCCACAAGCTACGTTCTGCCAACGTAGCCGAAGATGATAAATTCACCTTTGTTGCTTATCACCTCGAAGGCCCTGCTAGCCTTTGGTGGGAGAATTATGAAGCTATGCGTCTGGTCGGCCAGATCACTACTTGGGCTGATTTCAGTGCCGCTTTTCGTGAGCATCACATTCCGGAAGGTCTCATGGATCGCAAGAGGGAGGAGTTCTGTAACTTCACCCAGGGTAGACTGGCTGTGGATGCATATAGTCGCGAGTTTGGAAAGCTTGCACGTTATGCTCCCGAAGAGGTATCCACCGACGCCAAGAAGCAGGCAAGGTTCTGCAAGGGACTTAGCCCCGAGCTTCGCCATGATCTTCGTCTGCACGATTGCACCTCTTTCCCGAAGTTGGTCAACAAGGCCATCAGTGCCGAGACAGGGCAGACTGACTTTGAAGCTTCACGCAAGCACTCCCGTGACTATGGGTCTTCATCCGGCTCTGGATCTCAGAAGCGCCGGGTCTGGATCCCAAACACTGCTCTACCACCAAGGTATACTCCGAGGCCATCCTTTGAGGCGCCTCGCCCCAACCAGCAGTATGTACCGCCCAAGACGTATGGTGGCCCCGCTGCTAATGCTGCTCCACGCCCCAATATGATAACTTGCTTCAAGTGTGGAGAGCCGGGTCACTACATCCGTGAGTGTCCCCAGAACAACCCCAACCAGTTCGGAAAGTCTGTTGGCCGTGGTAAGCCAACAGCAAAGGTGCTCGCCGCCAAGCCAGCCACCACTGCTCGTGGCCATGTCAACTACGTCTCAGCTGAAGAGACTCAAGAGGATCCCAACGTTGTTCTCGGTACGCTCCTTGTTAATTGCCATCCGGCAACTGTTCTCTTTGATACTGGAGCATCTCATTCATTTATTTCTGAGAGCTATGCTCATCTGCACAATACCACATTTAGTGACATGCCCACCTCCATGGAAATTCAAACTCCTGGCCCTAGATGGCAAACCTCTAGAATTAGCCATGGAAATGAAATTCTTGTCGACAGATTGGTCTTCCTCGCGTCACTAATAGCTCTCAAGTCCTCGGACATAAACATCATCTTGGGTATGGACTGGATGTCAGCCCATTACGCTAAGATTGATTGCTCTACTAGAACCGTTCAACTCACCCATCCATCGGGCAAGACAGTCCATGTTTTGACCCGAGTGTCAGAGCGTCAGCTCTACTCTCTAAATGCCAACCCCCTTCCAGACCTTGAAGATATTCCGGTAGTTCGTGACTTCCCGGATGTCTTTCCAGAGGAACTGCCAGGTGTTCCACCTGACAGAAATGTCGAGTTCGTAATAGACCTTGTTCCAGGAACCGTCCCAATCTCTAGAAGACTTTATAAGATGGCACCCCTAGAGCTAGCCGAACTTAAGAAACAACTCGATGAATCCTTGCAAAAGGGTTTCATCCGTCCTAGTTCTTCTCCATGGGCTTGCCCCGTCCTCTTCGTTAAGAAGAAGGATGGAACGGATCGGATGGTTGTAGATTACCGACCTGTCAATTTGGTCACTATCAAGAACAAGTATCCGCTCCCCAGGATCAACGATCTGTATGATCAGCTCGCTGGATCCTCAGTCTTTTCCAAGATGGATTTGAGGTTGGGCTACCATCAAATCAAAATCAAGAACGGGGACATTCCCAAAACGGCCTTTGTTACTCGTTATGGCCAATACGAGTACACCGTCATGTCCTTCGGTTTAACCAATGCTCCAGCCACTTTCTCTCGGTTAATGAACTCGATCTTCATGGAGTACCTGGATAAATTCATCGTGGTATACCTCGATGATATACTCATCTACTCCAAGAATGAGGAAGAACATGCCGAACATCTAAGGCTAGTATTGATGAAACTTTGAGAGCATCGCCTCTATGCCAAGTTCTCCAAGTGCGAATTTTGGTTGCCGGAAGTGACCTATCTAGGCCATGTAATCTCTGGCAAGGGCATTGTTGTCAATCCCGAGCGAGTTCAAGCCGTCCTTGACTGGACTCCACCTGAAACGGTCAAGCAAGTTCGGAGTTTTCTTGGTTTGGCGAGCTATTGCCGCCGCTTCGTCGAGAATTTCTCCAAGGTTGCTAAACCCCTAACTGAACTCCTCAAGAAAGATAAAAAGTTCGAGTGGACCCCACAGTGCGAGTTCAGATTTCAGGAACTGAAAAGACGCCTGGCATCTGCTCCCGTACTGGTACCACCAGATTTCTCTAAGGACTTTGTTATCTATTGCGACGCCTCGCGACAAGGACTAGGTTGCATACTCATGCAAGATCGTCATGTGATTGCCTACGCATCTCGACAGTTGCGTCCACATGAGGATAACTATCCCACTCATGATCTAGAGCTTGCAGCGGTAGTCCATGCACTCAAAACCTGGCGACATTACCTTCTTGGTAATCGTTGCGAAATCCACACTGATCACCAAAGTTTGAAATACATCTTCACCCAACCGGATTTGAACCTCAGCCAAAGACATTGGGTCGAGTTGATCACGGATTACGACTTAGGAATAACTTACACCCCAGGCAAAGCCAATGTCATGGCTGATGCGCTAAGTCGTAAGTCTTATTGTAACAATCTGATGTTACAACAAAGTCAACCACTTCTCCACGAGGAATTTTGTAAGCTTAATCTTCACATTGTTCCTCGAGGATTCCTTTCCACCCTGGTGGCGAAACCTACCCTTACAGATCAGATCATCAAGGCACAGAAGGTGGATCCGGGAATTTCCCGTATCAAGAGAAACATCAAGAAGGGAGTTGCAGATTGTTTCTCCATTGATGATCAAGGTGTCGTGTTCTTTGGAGACCGTCTAGTGGTTCCCAAGGTATGCAACTTGAGGCGATTGATCCTTAAGGAAGCTCATGAAACCCCTCTCACCATTCATCCCGGAAGTACTAAAATGTATCAAGACCTACGCCAGAGGTTTTGGTGGACTAGGATGAAGAGAGAAATCGCTCAATACATTGCAAATTGCGACGTCTGTCGTCGCATTAAAGCAGAGCATCAACGGCCTGCTGGCACCCTTCAACCTTTGGAAATTCCTGAATGGAAATGGGATAAAATCGGTATGGATTTCATTACCGGGTTTCCCAGGACCAAAAGAGGGAATAATGCTATCTTCGTTGTTGTCGATCGTCTTTCCAAAGTAGCCCACTTCCTACCCATTCGTGAGAATATAACCGCTAGCCAGCTAGCTGACTTGTACATCTCTCGAATAGTGTCTCTTCATGGTGTTCCATTGGAAATTAACTCAAACCGTGGAAGTCTTTTCACCTCTCGATTTTGGGAAAGTTTCCAAAACGCTATGGGGACTCGTCTCTCCTTTAGCACCGCCTTCCATCCTCAATCAAGTGGTCAAGTAGAACGAGTCAATCAAATCTTGGAGGATATGCTCCGAGCCTCTGTCATCTCTTTCGGTATGGATTGGGAGAAGTGCCTTCCATTCGCCGAGTTCGCTTGTAACAACAGTTATCAAGCTAGCTTAGGCAAAGCTCCTTTCGAAGTTCTCTATGGACGAAAATGTCGAACGCCTCTTAACTGGTCAGAAACCGGCGAGAGATAACTCTTTGGCCCGGATATGATCCAGGATGCAGAAGAGCAGGTTCGCGTTATTCGTGAGAAATTGAAAACAGCCCAATCTCGACAAAAGAGTCAGTATGACCGCAAGCATAAGCCTATGGCTTATGAAGTTGGCGAGACGGCTTACCTTCGGGTTACACCTTTAAAGGGAACCCATCGATTCGGTATCAAAGGCAAATTGGCTCCTCGTTATATTGGACCCTTTCGCATTCTTGCCAAACGAGGAGGAGTTGCCTACCAATTGGAACTACCTCTGCATCTCTCCAGAGTTGATGATGTCTTCCACGTTTCTCAACTCAGGCATTGCTTCTCGGATCCTATCCGTGGAGTGGACCACGAAACGCTTGATCTCCAAGATAACCTCACCTATCGAGAATACCCCGTTCGTATCCTTGATCAAGCCGAGCGTACCACTCGACGCCAGAATATCAAGTTTCTCAAAGTTCAATGGTCACACCATTCGGAGCAAGAAGCTACATGGGAAAGGGAGGATCGTCTTCGACTCGAGTACCCCACCTTCTTTCCGATGGATCCTAAATCTCGGGACGAGATTCTTTCGAGTGGGGGTGAGTTGTCACACCCTAGCTAGTCATGCATTAGAGTGTTGCATCATGTTTACTTTTCATCAGAAACTTGAAATGGGGAAGGCAGAACCCCCAGCACCCCTTCTGAAATCAACTAGGGTTTACTAAAAGCATTTTCAATGAACCTGAAATGCCCTTCTAAAATGTTCACCCTCTTTGTCTTGGTATAGAACCTTTGACAAAATAGGTGCACAATTTTCTAGGTCAACAGAAGGTCATTGATTTAAATCATAAGTATTTGAATTTGGGCATTTAAATGCTATTAAATAATTTAGATGCTCAAATAATTCTGGAAATAAATGTTTGCTGTTGGAAATAATCCAAACAGAGACCACAATTATTTTCAGGATTTTTGGAAATGTTTTGGTATTTTAAATAAAGCCCAACAGTTACAGTTAAATAGAAAACAGAAACAAATTAAAAAAAAGAGAGGGAGAAGCCCACCTGGGCCTTACCTGTGCTGGCCAGCCCACCTGGCTCGGCCCAGCCTACTGGCGCTGCCAGTCGTCATCCTCCTCGCGCCAGAAGGACGCGGAGCGCGTGCCGGCGCCTGCGGCCACACGCCGGCCACCTCCTGCTTCCGCCGACGCCGAGAGACGTCCAGGGAATGCCACATGACCCCCATGTCCCCCTCTCATCCTCGCTCACTCTCCCCCTCATCTCCCTCCCCCTCTCCCGCGATGGCCGACGCACCCGTCGCCGTCTCATCCCCATAGCCGCGCCCTCCGTCACCCCTCGCCTCTCTGACCTGCTCAGAAGCTCCGCCACTTCGCCCTCGAACTCCCCACCGAGCCACGCCTCGTCGGAGGCCCTGCATCGCCGCCATCAGATTGTCTTCGACCTCGGTGCCTGCCGGACGCTGTTCGTCGATTCGCCCCACTCCGTTCGCCCCTGAGCCCGCTGAGCTGCTCCTCGACCTCCCTGTGAGCCCCCGCATCTTCTCCCCCTCCTCCCATGCCCACTAGCTCATCGTAGCACCCGTCCCTGTCGAGCCCGAGAGCTTGGCTCCGCCGGCCATGGCGCCTCCGCGACCACAGCTCCTGCCGCCCGCATCGGAGCGCGTCAACGTGCTCCTGGTGCCTCCAGGAGGCCAAAGCAGCCACCAGATGGCCCCCTTGAGCCTCGTAGCCCCGTGCCCGTATGCGCCCGTACTCCGGCCGCTGCCGAGGTCGAGGCCGTGCCCAACTCCGGCCAGCTCGTGCCCTCCCCCTCCCACTACCACTCCATCAGGCAAGCAACCCATTGATCATTCCGATACAAACCCATGTTCTCGCTTCTGCTCTTGTTTTACTGCATTAAGACAACGCGATTCAAACTGCTGTGTGTCGCGGTAGATGAACCCATTTCCTTTGCATGACCTGTCATTGCCACAGTAACTAGATGAAACCCATTAGCATGTGTAGGAGTTGATTGAGCCATATGTGTGTGTGTTCCTACCATGCTATGATTGCTATGCTTAGAGTTGTGTCTGGTCTGGCTCATCGGGATGATGAACTAGAGTGAAAGGTGGTGTCGGTAACAAGGGTGAAGTGTTGAATACGATTTGGTAAAGGAATCGATGAGAGGCCATGTAGGAGTACATGGTGGGTTGTTTCATTGAGGCCGTCCCTAAGAACTGAGATCTGTGTGTGTGATTTAAGACTCAGCTGCTACCACGCATTGGGCCCGAAACCAATGGACCCTCTCGGCTTATTAACCGCACTTGTCCTCTGTCCGGGAGTTGCAAAGTAGTTTCTGGTGTTTGTAGTATGCTGGGGGCCGCACGCAGCGCTGACCATAGGGGTGGGCTGTGTTGCGGTAGACACGTGGCCCGGTGTACCGATTCGCCCGTTTGGTGTCTCGGGAACCCTGCTCACATCGTTCGGGGCCGTTAGTGGAAACCTCGGCCGGACTCCCTGCGGATGGAACCCGAATAGGCGATAAACCTGGACTAGGGACTTGTGTGTTTAGTCAGGTCGTGGCCGACACCCTCGCTGGGCTTCCGCTTGAAGGTTGCCGAGTACATGTCGTGTAAACGGCGATAAGTGGTGAAAGCGTGTGTGAAGAAGTACACCCCTGCAGGGTATGAAACTATTCGAATAGCCGCGTCCGCGGTAAAGGACTACTTGGTCATCTATGCAGTTCATAGACAAGTAAATGGATACTACTAAAAATCTCAAGATAAGTGTGAGTACCGCGGATGGCCCTCTCGTAGGATGACGAGAGAGGATCCACGGTGGAGTATTGTGTTGGCGATAGTGGACTCGTGTGCGACAAATGATTTACAAGTGGTGTCTATCGTAGGATAGCGTAGCCAAGAGTCAAAGATGGCTTGCTGCAATAACCCCACTACCTTCTTGAGAATGTGCATGTATAGTAGGTTCCTGTTGCAAGACTTGTTGAGTACCTCCGTACTCATGTTGCTTTAATTAATGTTTTTCAGACGACTACGCCAACCCCTCTGATGGGTTCTACGTAGACCTCGACGTTGACGAGTGACTTATCACCCAGGTGGTGATCCAAGACTTGTGAAGGGTCGATGTAGATAGTCAGGCTTCGTCAAGCCTTCTTTCTTTCTAGTGTCTGTACTCAGACTACTTTGCTTCCACATGTGCTTGTATGATTGTATGACTTGAGTGTCGGGTCATGTGACCCCTACCTGTATGGATGATATGTATGGCTCTTAGGAGCCTCTTAAATAAAGTACTTGAGTTGTAGAGTTTTGTTGTGATGCAATGTTGTATTTACTCATATCGGGCATATTGTGTGTATGATTGAAATGCTTGGTATGAGTGGGATCCAACTATCTAGTTGTTTATCCTTGGCAGCCTATCATATGAGGAAATGTAGTCTAGTGCTTCTGAGCGATAGTAGTCCGCTACAGCCCGGTTCACCGGAGTCCTGCTAGCCCAGCACTACTGCTCGGAACACATGACTGGCTGGCATGTGTTTCACTTCGTTCCTGTGTCTGTCCCTTCGGGGAAATGTCACGCGGTGTTATCCGGAGTCCTGCCTAGCCTGCTACAGCCCAGAATACCGGAGTCCTGTTAGCCCAGTGCTACAGCCCGGATTTATACGTTGTTGACCGACATGCTCGGTGTGATTCATGTATGCCTGTCCTCATGGGTTAGTGCCGCCTTGGGTTCACGACTAGCCATGTCGGCCCGGGTTCTCTGTCATATGGATGCTAGCAACACTATCATATACGTGAGCCAAAAGGCGCAAACGGTCCCGGGCCAGGTAAGGTGGCACCCGTGGGAGTACCGTGCGTGAGGCCGCAAAGTGATATGATGTGTTACATGCTGGATCGATGTGGCTTAGGATCGGGGTCCTGACACCTGACCCTCGCAAGCATAACATAATAGGCACAAAATAGATATATCGAAACAAGCAAGATGAGCATGGTCAAGTCGTCAGAAACAAAGCACGTCTCGTTGCTCAAGGATATACTCAAGTTGAAGGGATTGACTTCGATGAAACATTTGCTCCTGTGGCTAGGCTTGAAGCTATTCGCATACTACTAGCCTATGCAAATCATCACAACATCTTTCTATATCAAATGGATGTGAAGAGTGCATTTCTCAATGGCAAGATTGAGGAAGAAGTATATGTTGCACAACCTCCTGGCTTTGAAGATCGAAAACATCCTGATATGGTGTACAAGTTAAACAAAGCATTGTATGGCCTCAAACAAGCTCCTCGCGCTTGGTATGATACGATCAAAGACTTCCTGAAGAGCAAAGGCTTCAAACCTGGATCCCTCGATCCCACACTCTTCACGAAGACATATGATGGTGAACTGTTTGTGTGCCAAATCTATGTGGATGATATTATCTTCGGCTGCACCAATCAGAAGTATAGTGATGAGTTTGGACACATGATGCAAGAGCAATATCAGATGTCCATGATGGGTGAGCTGAAGTTCTTCCTTGGTCTTCAAATTCGTCAGCAAAGGAATTTCATCTTCATATCTCAAGAAAAATACCTCAAAGATTGCCTGAAGAAGTTTGGTATGCAAGATTGCAAAGGTTACACGACGCCAATGCCAGCCAAACACCATCTGGGTCCCGACGACAATGATAAAGTGTTCGATCAAAAGGCATACCGCTCCATGATTGGTTCCTTACTTTATCTATGTGCATCTAGACCAGATATTATGCTTAGTGTTTGCATGTGTGCTCGATTCCAAGAGGAACCAAAGGAATCACATCACCTAGCTGTGAAGCAAATTCTTCGATATTTGCCTTACACACCAACATTAGGATTATGGTATCCAAAGGGCTCAGAATTTGATCTGCTTGGATTCTCGGATGCCGATTATGCTGGTGACAAGGTGGATCGCAAGTCTACATCGGGCACATGTCACTTTCTGGGACGATCACTTGTCTGTTGGTCTTCAAAGAAGCAGAACTGTGTATCACTCTCCACTTCTGAATCTGAATACATTGCTGCTGGATCTTGCAGCGCTCAGCTCCTTTGGATGAAGCAAACTCTCAAGGACTATGGCATCAGTATGAAACAAGTACCTCTCTTCTGTGACAACGAAAGCGCCATCAAGATTGCCAACAACCCGGTTCAGCACTCGAAGATAAAGCACATTGAAATTCGTCATCACTTTCTCAGAGATCATGTCATGAAGAAAGATTTTGATATCATTCACGTCAACATTGAAGAGCAACTGGCAGATATCTTCACAAAACCCTTGGATGAGAAAAGGTTTTGCATGTTACGGTGTGTGCTAAATATCTTGGAATCCTCAAATGTCCTGTGATCAGGCACACATCCTAACACTTATGCATGTTGATGACTTAGATGTGCAACACACGAAGTAAAGTATATCTTCAATCAATGAAGACTTACAGTCTGAGTATGAATACATTAATGTGGAATTTGACTTTGGAGCGCCACAATAATTGTGCGCCATGTCTGGGTCTAATACTTCCTATACGGTGGGTAACGCCACCACCAAATTCTTCTATTTAGAAGTGTTTTCTCAAGGCGTTACTTTTTGCTATGTCTTCGCATTTGGTTTGTCTTCAGTTTCAACATGACTGCATGTTTATCTTCACTATGTTGATTTGGTTGTTTTCTGATATATATATATATATATATATATATATATATATATATATATATATATATATATATACTAGAGTTTTGTGCTCTACAGCATTCACTTATAGCTATGTCTTCTTTGTTGAATCTTCTTGAACTAAGTGAATGTGATTGCACCCTAATCTCTCTATGCTTTCTATCTCAAACTCTATCTGTCCAAATCATATGCATTCTATTGAAACTGTCAAATGTCTTCTCTGCGTCCTTGTCAGTAGAAGATACAGAGACAAACATTAAGTCTGTTTTTAAATGATCTATCCTTATTGCTTGATATCCGGAGAAGCAGGAGCGACCATCCGACAAACCTGGCGGGCGTGGAAACGTGGGACAACTCCTAGCGTGTTGCATGCTTGCCACGTGTTCCTCAGAAGTGAACCGCCAGGGGCACCTGCGTAATTGCGTTGTGCCACACACTCCCTTATAAATACATGTCTCCTTGCGGTCAAGAAAACCTTCTTTCACCTCTCCACCTCGTCAAAACCCTAGC
Organism: Aegilops umbellulata; assembly: GCA_032464435.1. Taxonomy (NCBI): domain Eukaryota; kingdom Viridiplantae; phylum Streptophyta; class Magnoliopsida; order Poales; family Poaceae; genus Aegilops; species Aegilops umbellulata. Next base: position 376,273,323 of record CP136055.1, on the reverse strand, counting down.
ACCACCGCTAGCTCTCGACGACGCCGGCGACGAAGCGCTTAGCTGCCACGACTTCACCGACGCCATCCTCACGCCGGCCGCGGACATCGTCCTCTCCGCCGCCGCCGTAGGTGTCCTCCGTCGCCAAGTTAGGGCACGGTGGATTGAACTGCTCGGTCTCCTACTCTTACCATCTAGCAGTTCTTCGTGTGGTAAATAAAACTCTCTTTTTACCATCTTTTTGATCCTAAGAGATTCATCCTGTTTACGAAAATTGGTATCTGCCTATACAATGTTAGATCTATCTTGTCTGCATCTCATACAATGCCTAGTATATTCACTTAAGCTTCATAACGAGTTAGATTCCTCACTTGTACCTATTCCTGGATTCGTACAAATCTGGAACCAACTTCAAACATATAAGTGAATGTCTTCGCACCATGAGGTCAATGTCTTCAAACTGATTTATCTTCAAAATCTTCTGAGAATGCATATGACCTCTCCCCTTCCCTCGCATCTCTAATGCTGTCACAGGTACATGTCCGTGGGAGAATCCCTTTGTTGTCATAGTCTGCATTCGTTTGCAGAATTCTTACAGCATCACATTAACTCTCCCGAAGCCAGTTCCTATCTGACCAGCAAGCGAAAGCCTTTGAAGCCTTTGAACATGTTGAAGCCATTCAGTTTGAAGTTCATGGCTATAGAGAAATCAGCAAGAAAGGGTGGCAGACAGCATCGTGGGGGAACATCAAGAGATTTGCCTGATGACCTCTCAGAGCTGTACAAGACAGATCCAGAAGAGGAGTACAATCAACACAAGACACGAATCCAATGGATTCGAAGATATTGGGCCGAACAATGGTTTAAATACAAGTTTGTGACCCAGGAGTATGCTGAGAAGAATGCTATCAAGAGTCCTTGGGGTGATATTCTCTTTCGAAGCCTTCCACCCAAGACCAAAGTTGAAGCTATTGCTCAGGGTTTCTATCCTTGTATGGTCCATGGACCACAACCTGATAATGCCGACCCATCATCACTACTCTGGTGTCGTGACGATAATCTCTTCAAACGCAACTGCCAGCACGCAAAGGCATCGGCCAAAGAAAACAAGAAGTCATTGGGACTAGACTTCAACCCTGGTCCTTCTGCTCCTCGGGCTGACGGCACACGCGATGTAGAACCCAATATCATCGGACCCTTCTACAACCTTGATGGCCTCATCACCCACATTTCTGTTCAAGGTGCCAAAGTGGATCATTCTGATGAAGATGCTGACACTGATGAAGCCCCTGCTCCTACCCCAAAGCCGTAGAAGCAAAAGAAGGCTAAAGCTTCAAAGTCAGCTGCTCCTCCCAAAGCTTCACGTGCGAAGCCACTGGCTACTGCACCTCCTAAAGACAGTGTGCAGTCTGAAGATCTATCACGAATCTCCAAGAAGACGGAGATAAAAAAGAAAAACGTAAAGAATACTGATCAGGCATTGACCCCTGCTGCCATTCTGCGAGACGAACACATTAATCTATCCAGCGATGAAGATCTTGCAGATGATGCTCTTGAGCAACTGATTAAGAGCAATGAAGAAGCAGAAATCTTCAATGATTTGCCTCTCTTTGATGTGGCAATCATCCACAACTTCATTGATGAGTGGTTTGACACCCCAAATCTCAGCTTTGAAGATCTGCAACTTCCAATAGGCCTCAGCGTCTCTTTCAATGGCGCCATTGCTTCTGAGCTAGCTCTAGCTCAACGCATAGTTGAACTGAAGCACAAAATTGACTATGAGAAAGCTCAGTTCAAGAAGCACATGGCAAAACTCAGCGTGCAAGATGTCAAAAACTTCAAGGTTATGCTGCACGAGCTCAAAGAAGCTTTTCTCAAGAAACGTGAAGAAGCTAAAGGCTCTCGTGAGTGCATGAAGAGTCTGGCTGACAAGTGCATGCAAACCTACAATGAAGCTGAGAAGCGCAAGGCCCTTAGGCGTCCTGGCATCGACCCCAGAATAGCTGCAAAGAAGAAGAAGCCATCAACTGACCAATCTACACCTTCAAGGCGGGAAGAACTGTCTTCCCAAGCAGCATGACTGGCTCAAAGCCAAAGGTCAGGTCAACCGCTTCAGAACTAAAGAAGACAATGACTACCGAGGCTGAAGCCAGAAAGAGGAAAAATCCTGAAGCTTCTGATGTCGCTCCCTCCAAGAAGAAGCGCAAAACCCAGAAGGATCGGGCTGCTCCCATAGAGCCCCTTGTTGTCGAACCCATCTCGGTTGCTCGTCCTGACTCTTCGCATCAAGAATGACGGATGATAGTTCATGAGCCTGCTTCCACGGAGGCTCCTGAATATGAAGACATTCCAGCAGTTGACCCCACCACTGCTGAAGACATTGGTCACCATGACAATGTTGAAGATGATGTAGTTCTTCCTCAGATCGAGCACAACTTGGTATCATCGCCTGTTCTCACGAACAGCGAACTCATCAGCATTGGTCGTCCTCTGACGCCAATTGCTCAGGATGCATCATGGGCTGATCACCCACAACAACAAGACACTCTAAGTACTCCCCAACAAGCTACCCCACCAGTGCAAGTAGAAGATAAAGACTCTGAGGCCCAGCAAACTCCATCTCCACAGGTGTCGTCGGCATTACACAGGATTCGCAAAGGACCAAGGCCTCAAGTGCCTCTTACGAGCGTTCCAGGAGGACAAGTGCACCACCAATCCGTTGCACATCAAGTGTTCCCAGAAGCCCCTCCTACTGTGAATGTCTCCGAGTCTGAAGCTAAAGCTGCTGAAGACAATCCGGCTGCAGTAGCCGAATAAAAACAAGTAGAAGAATGTGTCCCTACTTCCCCAATCTCTGAAGAAGTTGTTCCTGAAGTGAACGTGTCTGTGCCCGACCCTCCAGCACATCAAGTGGAGGTTGAGAATCTTGAGGCTGCCACCACTAACACCAATGAAGCCAATGACGTGGTCATGGCTGAAGCCAATGTGGAGCCTACATTAAACACTGTGCTTGAAACCAGTGAAGTCAATGAAGCACCTGCTACAGCTGCGCAACCTGACGCCTCTGCTGATGCCACTGCTCCTATTCCGCCACCAAGGCCACATACTATAGAGCAAGCATACAACTATGGGAAGCTTATCACTGTCAAATGGCCTCTTTTGATTCCTCCGCCTGCTGTTGGTCCTCAATTTGACTACCATGTTGAGCACAGGCCTCCGGTTCAGAAGCCAATGCCAAGACTGCCGAGGTTTCCAGGTACTGCGTCTGCACCAGGATCGTTTAATGTAAATAGCTTCAAAGCACACAACACCTTCTTTGATAGCGCCAACAACCCCTACTCTAAGGCAAGAATATCTTCTGATCGGTTCTGGAGCTATCAGCAGCGAAGTTATTACTCATGCATCTTATACAATCAAGGTCGCATTTTCCCATATATGCATCTTGACATTGAAGCCATAGCTGGTTTGCCGTGTTTGGAAGAAGCACTAGATTGCTTTAGAGAGTCTGGCTTGTTGCAGTTCGTCACTGATAAGGAGCACTGGAATGAAGAATTACTGCTCCAATTCTATGCCACTCTTCATATTCGTGGCTACAACAGGGATCCGAAAACTTGGATCCTTGAGTGGATGACAGGCAATGTCCATCATGAAGCCAAAGCCTTTGATATCATTGAGCTTACAGGCCTGCCCGCTCCAGGTGATCTCTATGAACCTGGTTGTCAGCTTCACAGTGCTGCTTTGGAAAGCATCTTTCACAAGCCTGAACCCAACATGAGCCAGATGCTTAGCATGATGAAGCCTTTGCCTCCAGATGCTGACTATCCTAAGGAGTTCTTTGTTGAAGACCTTGAGTATCTGCCCTGTACTATCTATCACATCATAAGGTAAACTCCCTGGCCCATCAAAGGACATTCTCGTCGTGCAAAGCTGGAAGGTGCCATGAAGACTTTGGTTTTCCATATACTTCACGGAAAAAGCTTCAATACACAAGACTTCTTTATTCGCCAACTTGCTGCATCAGGCTCTGATATCTTTGGTTTGAAGTTTTACGCTCCATGGATCATGCGTCTGATCAAACTACACTCAGCTGTCAACTATCAGCCCTCTGCTCGCAATCATCTAATTTTTCTACCTGAGGTTGATATGTCAGTTGAAGCCATATATCTAGAGCCTGCCAAGGAGCCCATGAGTCCTCAAAATGCTGATAATCAAAGCTTCTCACAGAATATTGAAGGTGTTCAAGATGTCACTCGTGTTTATCCTCTGGCTGCTATTACGCGTGCAGCTCATCGTGCCCTCACTGAAGCCACTGAAAGCACCATTGCACAACGGCCCAAGAAGCGATCTCGTGTTCTCAATGACCGAGAGCTTCTGGTTGCCCTTCATTAGAAAAAGGATAAGCATCATGACTGGCTGAAGTTTCAAATGAAAAGTCTCTTGGTGGACATCAACAGGATTCGCAACCTTGCTACCAAAAATGCCTTTGTCGCCCATGAAACCTGTCGGCGTACATGGAAAGGGCTGACGCTTATGTGTTCTGAAGATGATCTTCAAGAGGATGGCTTCTCTGAACGTTTCAAGTTTGACACAACACCTCCGAGAAGGACTGTGCTGCGGCGCACTCCATCTCTTAAAGACTCTGAGTTCTCCTCTTCTGCTGCAACAGTGGATGCCCGTGTCATTAATGATTAAGATGATGCTACTTCACCACCTTCTACACGAATCGACACTGCACCAAGTTCGTCTGCACCGCCAAACAACACCGACGACCCTGCTGCTTCACCTACTCCTCATGGGAACGAGTAGATGCTCTATGTCTTCAAACCTTTTTGGTCCTTAATGACAAAAGGGGGAGAAGCATATGAGTTTGATAGTCTTCAAGCGGGTTCATATGGGCGGTTTCTTTATATTTTTCCTAGTGTTTACAACTCTCGCGTTTTGATACATTTGGTTGTAACACTTAAACTCGATGGTCGTCTTCTACTTATTTGCTATTTCGTGATGCGATGATAAATTCCGCATGTGTGATGACAACTTCCGCACTTAGGTCATTCTGCAGAAGTCCATTTTTCATTATGCATGTCATTATCTTCGTTATATAAAATCATGCATGATGAATTATCTTCATAAGTTGAAGAGGATCTCCACAAGTACAACCTGCCATGTGCATTTGCATTCCAAAAGCAAATTACTTGTATGCACATCTTCAGGGGGAGCCTTTGCCACTTATGAAGACAATACCTCTATCCTTTACAATTTCACATACTTTTATCCCCGTTGAAAACTTCAACCAGTTTGTCATCAATCACCAAAAAGGGGGAGATTGTAAGTGCATCTAGTGCCACCCCTAGTTGGTTTTGGAGTATTGACGACAAATTTGGTTGAGGGACTAATGTGTTTGTGAGAATTGCAGGATAACACAGGTAAGAGTCCCTCATTGATTCGGTTTACCTACCGGAGATGACCCCTAAAAATGTGTGAAGACATTGACGACAATGGTGGTATGTGAAGATATTTATATTGAAGACTATGACATATGATTTCATTGAGTGAAGACTATGGAGCGCGAAGACTTAGTCGTTTCGTTGTTTCTTTTTATTCATTGTTGAGTCATAGGAACCACCGTACTGTTAAGTGGGGTCCAAGTGAACAAAGTCAGAGTGACTGAAGTGATGCTCAACCCAAATCCTATGTCTTCGAGAGAAGACAATGAGAGCAAATCTTATCCAGAGATGGATGAGTCAGCTTTGCTTGTAGCCCAAGTAAAGTTGCCGTGTGTGTTTGAAATCTGACCGTTGGAACACGTGTCAGTTCCTTAGTGACCCAGAGTCATTTCGGACATATCAGGTTAGGTTGCCTAGTGGCTATAAATAGCCCACCCCCTACACCATAAATTGGGGCGGATGCTAGGCGTAAGCCGGCTGATAACTCGCTGATATAAGCCGCCTTGGTAACCGTCCGATCATGAACATGTATTGTAGCCAATCGCTTGGTGTCCCGCGAATCGCACTTTCACTCAACGCACCTCTTCTCTCTCGTGTAACACACGAACAACCGATGCAACGCCCACTCTCGCGCTCCACCAGGTGCGACACCGCCCGGAGTCGACGTCACCAGAGTTGCCATGCAAATGTCGTAGAACGCAATGGCCACGACATCGTCGGTCGCCGGAGCTGCAATGCATCGGCCGTCAGAGTTGATGCCGCCGGAGCTGTGATGCAGCGGCCGTTGACATCGCCGGAGCTGCAATGATGCAGCGGCCGACGGAGTCGACGCCACCGGAGCTACGACCGTCAGAGTTGCAATGCATCGGCGCCGAAGTTGACGCTGCCGGAACAGCGATGCAGCGGCCGTTGACGTCGCCGGAGGTGCAATGATGTAGCGGCCGACGGAGTCGACGCCATTGGAGCTACGACCGTCGGAGTTGCAATGCATCGGCCGTCAGAGTTGACGCCGCCGGAGCTGCGATGTAGCGTCCGTTGACATTGCCGGAGTTGCAATGATGGAGCGGCCGTCGGAGTCAACGCCATCGATGCTACGACCGTCAGAGTTCCAATGCATCGGCCGTGGGAGTTGACGCCGCCGGAGCTGTGGTGCAGCGGCTGTTGATGTCGCCGGAGCTGCAATGTAGCGGCCATGACGCTGCCGGAGCTGCGATGCAGCGGCCGTTGACATCACCGAAGCTACAATGCAGCGGCCGTTGACGCCGCCGGAGTTGCAATGCAGCGGCTGTTGAAGCTACGATGCAGCGGCCACGACGCCGGAGTTGCTATGCACTATGCAACGGCCATCGATGCTACCGCTCATCGGGGCCTAGGGACTATTGGAACTTACAAGGGGCGTCACTACTAGTCGTCACCTGCCCCATGGAGCAGCTCGTGCGGGTTAGCAGCAGCGGCCAGTGCCGCTCGCCGTCGAAGCCTCCTCCCGCAGCATCGGAGAGGCGGTGTGGCTGGATCTCGCAGCAGGTTGCGGCTGGGCATGCCTCCCACGTCTCTGTGCACACAGCTGCGTCTTGCTTGCTGCCTTGTGAGATGGGGACAAGACGATACGAAGGGAGGAAGAGGAAGGACAGAGAGAGGATGGGATAAGATTTCTACGGTGGGGAAGTGGTGGGGCCCACGCGGGACACGCGTCATAAGAAGGAGGCGGCTTAGGAGCGCGTATTATCAGCCGGCGGAAATGAAGTGATTTCCATAAATTGGTGGCTGCTCAGAGTTAGTGCACGGCTTTTCTCGTTTGAGAGCAACCCACCTCGAAGCCTTTGAGAGAGAGAAATCCTTGCGAGGACAAAGCCCAAACACCCAGATCCAAAGAGTGTTTGGCATCACTGAAGTCTTTCTATCTGCGTGACCTGAAGACTTATTATACTTGAGGACTGTGAATCCTCCAGCTAGTTAGGCGTCGCGTTCTGAGCATCCAAGAGTCATTGTGGATTGCCGGCGAACGAAGTCTGTGAAGGTTTGGAAGTCTCCCTTGAAGACTTACCTGAGTAATTGGGCGAGGACTGGGTGTCCTTAGCTCAAGGGGAATAAGGTGAAGACACGGTCTTCTGAGTTGAATCTCAGCCTCCCTAACCAGACGTACAGTTGTCACAGCAACTGGAACTGGTCCAACAAATCATGTGTCCTCAACAAGTGACTGGTTCTATCTTCTCCCTCTCTTTACTTAGAGTTTGTCTTCGTGAAGTCATTGCCTGTTTGTCGTACCTGTTTGACTTCATTGCTTGACTACTATTGTTGTTCGGCTTCATACTATCTTCATCCTGATCTTTACTACCTAGCTGCTATTAGTCCTCGTGATTTCACTTCATTACATATTTGACTATGGCTTGCTTAGTGTAGTCTACCTTCCGCTGCATTTCAATAGGTTCATTTCTATTGTTTGTCTTCGAAACTTCCATGTTTTGAAGACTTTCCTAAAAATCACATATTCACCCCCCTCTAGTCGATAACTAGCACTTTCATGTGGTATCCTCCTTTGAATGATTTAAGTGACTTGACTTGGCACATGTTCACGCATGTAGTTGAAACAAATCAACATAGCCTTCACGATATTTATGTTCATGGTGGATTATATCCTACTCATGCTTGCATCCAATGTTTATTAATTTTAATGCATGTACATGGCTGATGTCGCTCTCTAGTTGGTCGCTTCCCAGTCTTTTGCTAGCCTTCACCTGTACTAAGCGGGAATACTGCTTGTGCATCCAATCCCTTAAAACCCCAAAGTTATTCCAGATGAGTCCACTATACCTTCCTATATGCGGTATCTACCTGCCGTTCCAAGTAAATTTGTATGTGCCAAACTCTAAACCTTCAAATAAATATTTTGTTTTGTATGCTCGAATAGCTCATGTATCAACCAAGGCTGTCCTTATCTTCCGTTTTAGGCGGGTTATTCTCAAGAGGAGAGGACTTCGCTCCTCACTCACGAGAAAATGGCTGGTCACCGGGATGCCCAGTCCCATGCTTTATGCAAACTAAATTAAAATTAATTGCAAACAAAACTCCCCCTGGGACCTGATGTATGTTGGAGACACTCGTTGTTTTGAGCAAGTCATGGATTGATGCTTGTTGGTGGAGGGGGAGTATAAACTTTACCATTCTGTTTGGGAACCGCCTATAATGTGTTTAGCATGGAAGATATCGCCATCTCTTAGTTTCTACATTGACAATGAAAGTATACCGCTCAAAATGCAATTTATCTCTATTTCAAAACCGAGCTCTGGCACCTGTACAAATCCCTGCTTCCCTCTGCGAAGGGCCTATCCATTTACTTTTATGTTGAGTCATCACCCTCTTATTAAAAAGCACTAGCTGGAGAGCACAGCTGTCATTTGCATTCATCATTGTTAATTTATATTGGGTATGACTATGATTGGATTTCTTTTACCATGAATTACAATGTCTAGTCAGTCCTTGATCTTTAAAGGTGCTCTGCATTTTGCGGTCTCAGAAAGGGCTAGCGAGATACCATCTTGTTATATCATATTATGGTTGTTTTGAGAAAGTGTTGTCACCCGAGATTTATTATTATGGCTTGCTAGTTGATTATGCTATTGATATGAGTAATTATGAGACCTGAGAATTATTGCAAATGTGGTTAGTTATGATCTATGCAGAAAACTTGAATGCTGGCTTGACATAGTTACAAAAACAAGAGCAAACAGAGTTTGTAAAAGTTTTTCTTTCTTTCTTTCTTTCTTTCAGTTTGTCAACTGAATTGCTTAAGGACAAGCAAGGGTTTAAGCTTGGGGGAGTTGATATGTCTCCATCGTATCTACTTTTCCAAACACTTTTGCCCTTGTTTTGGACTCTAACTTGTATGATTTGAATGGAACTAACCCGGACTGACGCTGTTTTCAGCAGAATTGCCATGGTGTTGTTTTATGTGCATAAAACAAATATTCTCGGAATGACCTGAAACTCCACGGAACACCTTAGAAAAAATAATAAAAAATCCTCGCCAAAGATGAAGACCAGGGGGCCCACACCCTGTCCACGAGGACGGGGGGTGCCCCCCCCTCTAGGGCGCGCCCCCTACCTCGTGGCCCCCCTAGAAACCATCCGACGCCAACTCGAACTCTATATATTCACTCATGATACGGAGCCGCCGCCAAGCCCTAAAACCTCTCGGGAGGCCTGATTTGGAGTCCGTTCGGGGCTCCGGAGAGGGGGATTCGTCGCTGTCGTCATCATCAACCATCCTCCATCACCAATTTCATGATACTCACCGCCGTGCGTGAGTAATTCCGTCATAGGCTTGCTGGACGGTGATGGGATGGATGAGATTTATCATGTAATCGAGTTAGTTTTGTTAGGGTTTGATCCCTAGTATCCACTATGTTCTGAGATTGATGTTGCTATGACTTTGCTATGCTTAATGCTTGTCACTAGGGCCCGAATGCCATGATTTCAGATCTGAACCTATTATGTTTTCATGAATATATGTGAGTTCTTGATCCTATCTTGCAAGTCTATAGTCACCTACTATGTGTTATGATCCGGCAACCCCAAAGTGACAATAATCGGGACCACTCCCGGTGATGACCTTAGTTTGAGGAGTTCATGTATTCACTATGTGCTAATGCTTTGTTCCGGTTCTCTATTAAAAGGAGGCCTTAATATCCCTTAGTTTCCAATAGGACCCCGCTGCCACTGGAGGGTAGGACAAAAGATGTCATGCAAGTTCTTTTCCATAAGCACGTATGACTATATACGGAATACATACCTACATTAGATTGATGAATTGGAGCTAGTTCTGTGTCACCCTATGTTATGATTGTTACATGATGAACCGCATCCGGCATAATTATCCATCGCTAATCCGGTGCCTACGAGTTTTCCATATACTGGTTCTCGCTTATTTACTTTCCCGCTGCTATTGTTACAATCACTACAAAATACCAAAAACATTACTTTTGTTGTCTTTACTTTTGTTGCCGTTACCACCAGTATCATATTATTGTGCTACTAAACACTTTGCTGCAGATACTAAGTTTCCAGGTGTGGTTGAATTGACAACTCAGCTGCTAATACTTGAGAATATTCTTTGGCTCCCCTTGTGTCAAATCATCAAATTTGGGTTAAATACTCTACCCTTGAAAACTGTTGCGATCTCCTATACTTATGGGTTATCAAGACCTTTTTCTGGCGCCGTTGCCGGGGAGCATAGCTCTATTCTTTGAGTCACTTGGGATTTATATCTGTTGGACACTATGAAGAACTTGAAAGACGATAAAACAAAAATTTATCCCTCAACTACGAGGGGAGGTAAGGAACTGCCATCTAGCTCTGCACTTGATTCACCTTCTGTTATGAGTAAGCTAGTGACACCTAAACCTGCTTCTGCTATTCGTTCCGATATGTCGCATGTTATTGATGATGCCACTTCTGCTATGCATGATACTTATGATGAAACTGCTTCTATGCCTGATACTACTGTGCCCCTTAGTGAATTTCTTGAAGAACAAATTGCTAGGGCTAGAGAAAGAGAAATTGATAAAACTGAATATGATGATGATAGTGATGATGAAAATATGCCTGTTATTCCTGAAGGTTATCTTTTGGACAAAGATTCTACTTTAGCTATTTTAGCCTGCAAAGATAGATATGAGCTTAAGAGGCTATTGATTAAATGGAGCAAAGAATCGCTTAGAGATAAAATGAAACCCGATCCTTCTTTTGCAACTTCACCTATATGTGTTCCTGATAAGGATTATGAATTCTCTGTTGATCCAGATATAATTACTTTGGTTGCATCTGATCCTTTTTATGGCTATGAATCTGAAACTGTTGTGGCACATCTTACTAAGTTAAATGATATAGCTACCCTATTCACTAATGATGAGAGATCACGTTACTTCTATATACTCAAAATATTTCCGTTCTCATTAAAGGGTGATGCTAAGATATGGTTTAATTCTCTTGATCTTGGTTGTGTGCGTAGTCCCCAGGATATGATTTACTACTTCTCTGCTAAATATTTCCCTGCTCATAAGAAACAAGCTGCTTTGAGGGAAATATATAACTTTGTGCAAATTAAAGAAGATAGTCTCCCACAAGCTTGGGGGAGGCTTCTCAAGTTACTTAATGATTTTCCTGATCATCCTCATAAGAAACCTGAAATACTTGATATCTTTTATAATGGACTAACCGATGCTTCCAGAGATTACCTAGATAGTTGTGGTGGTTCTCTTTTCAGGGAAAGAACACCGGATGAAGCTGAAATTCTATTGAACAATATGTTGACAAATGAAAATAATTGGGCACCTCCTGAGCCAGCCCCTGAGCCAGCTCCTGCTCCAATTAATGATCCTATTCCTAAACCAACTCCGAAGAAGAGAGGTGTTCTATTTCTCAGTCCCGAAGATATGCAAGAGGCAAAGAAATCTATGAAAGAAAAAGGTATTAAAGTTGAAGATGTTAGGAATTTACCTCCTATTGAAGAAATACATGGTCTTAATATACCGCCTGTCGAAGAAGTATATGATCTTAATCCTTTATTTATTGAAGAACCTCCCGATATCCCGACACAGGTAGTAAAGGTAAATTCTCTCTATAGATTTGATGAAGGTGATATCCCTCACTATAAGTCTGCTAGGCAATGCTTTGATGAGTTTGATAATTTCATTGTCAAACAAGAAAATTTCAATGCTTATTTTGGTAAATAATTGAAATACAATTCCGATATGATTAAATACTTGGGTGATTATATGGAAAATATTCCTGGTGAACTTAAACTTGTTAGCAAACATGCTTCTATGGTTACCACTCAAGTAGAACAAGTACTTAAGGCTCAAAAAGAAGCGCTTGATGAAATGAATAGTAAGAAAAACGATTATGCTGTTAGAGTGGCTACTAGAACTGGTAGAATGACTCAGGAACCTTTGTATCCTGAAGGCCACCCTAAGAGAATCGAGCAAGATTCTCAAAGAAATAATATTGATGTTCCTAGTTCTTCTAAAAAGAAGAAAAAGAAAAATTACACGGACAATCCATCGGCCCGATTTCCATTGCTCTAAATAGGGGTAGGTTAGTAACTTAAATTAGATGTGACACGACCGCCTCTGAGCCCATTCTGACACGGTGGGCGCCAAACATGGGCGGCAAAACTCATTTGATTCAAGCTCATCCGAAAGACCTCTGTTTCTCCCTCCATTCCCCATTCATAAACGGTGGGTGGCAAAACAAACTCTCCTCGTCCAAAATTGATGTAGGATAATATTTTAAATAGGGGCAGATGTGTAACTTCCATCAGACGTGACACAACCGCCCTACCTGTCAGCCCCGTTCATACACCGTGGGCACCAACCGTGGGCGGCAAAACACCCTCTTCTCGCCCGAAATGGTTACCGGCAAATATTTGGGAGATGCGAGATTACCGTCCTATCCCCAACCGACGAGACGTCCAAATTTGAAACGGGGGATAAGTTCGTAACATTCCCATATTTCAGACAGGCGCGTCCCAAAAACATGGTTCCCCGTACCTCTCCCTCCATTTTCCCATTCATACACCGTCCGCGCTAGAACACCCCATTCCCACACTAGCCTTCGTCCGCCACCCCATCCATCACCGCCGTCCTCCACCACATCCATCGCCACTGTCCTCCACCATGCCGGAGAGCCTACCAAGACCGCGTCGTCCACTGCTAGAGATGGACGTTTCTCATCCATGGTGACGGACCAATAGCCTTGCATCGCGTCCTCTCGCTTCATCGGCGTCGTCGTCCTCTTTGTCGGGGCCGCTCACACGACCTTCTCTTCCACCGCAACGAGACTTATCCCCCGATGCACCCGTCTACCGTCACAGATCTGCTTCGACGCCACCGACAGCCATCGCACCCCCGATGCCTACACGGCGCCGCAAGAGAGCTGGTACTTCATAGCTCCTCAACTTTTTGATCTCAACCAGAAAATAGATCTTAACTTGGTTACTCTACTTTCTTTTCAGCTCTTAGAATTTAATTCTTTGTTCGAAGCAAACAATGGATGCTAAATATCATTTCTCCGGTTTGCAGCTTCAAATCTGCCATGGCACAGCCATAGTACGGTTTAATTGATCATGCTTAGGGTTTAATTTATCATGTTGGTTCTGTGGTGGTTTCTTTAATGGAAATCAGAGGGGAAACCCTCTTTTGCTAAAAATTTATGCTTAGAGTTTCCCCCTTTTATGATCACTATACGATCAGAATACGTGCTTCGTGTCGTAATAACACTGCTCCACCCATCAAGCTAAACAAGGTTAGTTGTTCAAATATGAATCTGATATTATTAAAATAGAGTTGTTTAATTGGTCAGCTAAATGTTCCTAAATTAGTTTCAAAAATGCATGTTCGCCGCTCGGGTGTGTATCTCTGTTTGTGGTCTGTTCAACACGATTGGGGGGGTGAACTTTGCATACGCAGGGGTTTATAGGGAGACACTCTTCGAGTTGAAACCGCAATGCATTCCATAGATAATCTGACTACTTTTTATGTTTTCATGAATCTCAGATTCTGAACAGCATCATAATGATTATGAGCTTGCGCGCATGAAAAGAATAAAGCAGAACAATGCCATGGCTGTCAAACTTGGCATTAAGGGACTGAAATCAAGTCTGGATGCAATGCAATGCAAACACTCTCCACCTACAGATTCATGCTCAGAATATGATCCTAACAGTGATTCTGAGCTAGAGGGAGACCTAAGTCAACGTAGCTCCCTAGTGGAAGAGTCATAGGAAGATGCCCTATCTTATTCACCCATCAAGGTACTTGCTCTAACTTTCCAAGGTTACATTGCTCGCACATATCTTGCAACTCATGCTTTGCATTGCTTCTACTTTGTTGAACTGCCATTAGCTTAGTTTACACATCGTGTATGTGAATAGGCGCTGCCTATCCATTTTCAGTACATATTCCATCTGTCATCATACCATATTTTTCCATTCAAATGTTGTTCTTGTGTATCAGACGTTCAAAAGGAAGAGGGCGATTGCTGATCGTGGAGGAGCACCAGCAAAGTATTTGGAAAAGGTAGTGGCACCTGATAAATCAAATAGCCCATTAGGTCTAGTTGCAATATCACCTGACCCACAAAATACCCCAACTCTAGCAGACTCTAGCCCTACTACACTGGTCATTTCTGATGCCCCAACTCAGCAGACCCCAACTGCAGCAAACAATATGATTATGCCAGTTGACATAGCACCAGCTGTACGACGCAAAAACCCCATTCCAGCAAAGAGTACACCAAATCAAGTTGCCAAATCCCTTTTCGAACCAGAGAGATCCCCAATTGCAGCAAATAGGACCCCTGTTCCATTTCTTCCCAGTTTAGAAGACGAAGCTTATGTTGTTGTCAGGAACTTTGTGCGCATCTTTCCTTCATGGAAAGATTATACCGCAGACACAGAACAATTTCCAGTCTTCCTCCGCAACTTACGCGTAAGTAATGTACTAATGTTATTCATGGTCATTACAGCATATGTTTCTGCTGACAGAAGACACAAGATTTCATTCTTTTAAATAGGCGAGGCGCAAACTGGATTGTGATGACGAGCAAGGGTTGGTTGCGCTTTTCAAGCACTCGTTGATGAAGTATCGTTCCTACCTGAGGCAAGCGCACTTCGATGGCAAGGCTCCGAAAAAAATTTCTGTAAAGTCTCCGATGCTACATTTATCCGATGGTGACTGGAATAATCTTGTTACACATTGGTCTCGGCTGCATCGTAAGGTACTGTCTATGATATCACATCACAATTTGAACTACATTTCTACATTTGCCTTAATGTCTCACTTGTACGAAAACTGTTAGCAGAAGAACATTCGTTCTCAAGGGACCACAGAATCTCGCAACTATACTGCACACTGCATTGCTCCTGTGAGTACCTCTTGCCCTGTATGACCATACTTACTTTCATAGTTGTTTGATTATGTAGCATCCCTGCACATGTTAGCCTCGTAATCGTCCATTTGGTGGACATTATAAGATCCGTATGGACTCTTAGATAAATTTAGAATCAACCCAATGCTTTTGAAGAGGTTTAGCTCTGCAGTCCTCTTGTAAGGACTGAACGTGGTCTATCACTATACTTACATTAACAGCTACTCCCTCCGTCCCATAATATAAGAACGTTTTGTACAGTACACCAGTGTTCAAAACACTCTTGTATTATGGGAAGAGGGATTGGTTCATTTTGTAGCATTCTGCATCTTATCTCCCTCGCCCACCATTTACTAAAAAGATCAGATCTATATTTAATCTTACCAACAAGTAGAATACACACACAATGACAGTGCAGAAGTGTAGCCCATTGCTCTTGTCAGTACATTTTGTCCCGTAACGCTTGTACTTCCAGGGATTGGTAGTTGATTATGTCGCATCAATCTGCATCTTATCTTCATTATCCTCTATCCCTTCCAGTATTATCATATCTATAATTACTCTCTACAAAATGTAGAGTACAGGCAATGCTTATGAAGAAGATTATGTGCTGAAATTCTTGAGTTATCCTTCCCTTGACATGGAGAAGGGCATTATAAAGCCGTTGTTAACTGTTAATGTAAGTCAGTCCTTCTAAATCCTTTATCATCAACTGCTGTTTAATTTGCTCATACTCCCTATAGTTTACTGTTGTTTAGTTAGTTGTTTCTACCAAAATGCATGCTCGTAAGAACCATAAGTTCTAAGGTTTACTTGTAAAACCAAATTCCTTATTCATACCATGCACATTACTTAATACTCCCTATATGTATGCTTGTTTTTGTATATCTATAATCCAGTGCGTGGTGAAGCAGCCCACGTTTGCACCTTGTCATCTCCTGTTTTATCTTACTGATGTGGCTGATGATATGAACAACATGCCATGCACATTATCCAAAATAGATACAATGATTTTCTTTGCCCTTCATCTATGCTTGTTATGTTGACATCGTAATCCAGTAGTGTGGTGAAGCTCCCTGCATTATGAACAATGCCAAATTATGCTATTGATATTTTGAACATACTCTTTATTTTCTAATTTGAAATTGGATAGAATTGACAGAACAGTTATCATCTTTGTTTATACACGTGGAAAACCTGTCATCTCTCTGCTTTGTTTCAGGGTGATATGCCTGATGGCATGCACAAGTCTGCTGAAGGCTGTGAGACAAACCCAACATGTATTGCAACAAAGAAGGCAAAACATCTTGAAGATAGCGAGACAACCCCAAAGTCTTGTCTTGATGCAGTGTTCAAGTTACTTGAGACTAACAGTCAGACAAGCTCACAGAATTCGTTATCTGAATCAGTTCGACTTCTTCAGTCCCAAGTTCTAGCAGAAAGGCATTCTGCAACTCAACTTCGACTTGAAGTCCTATCTCTCAGAAATATTGCGGAGAACACCAATGAGAACCTCATCGCTAAACAGCTTCACCTGGAAGCTATGACCGACATGCTAGTCCGGTCTCATAGCCTTGCTCAGCAGCTTGCGCAGCAGTTCCCCCGCAAGGCTAACCTTTCTTGAACTGTCTTGGAAGTGGTCTCGGTTCAGTATTATTTTTTATGCTACAATGGTGCCTAGTTTTTGTAATCTGCTTCTTCGTTGCGCTTTATGATCACTGGTGGCGAACTTCGATGCCCAGTGGATGTAATATACCTTAAACCCTTTATTGTATAGTGTAGGTTTATTCTAAGTTACTATGCCCGTAATTTATTTATTGTATAGAGTAGGTTTGTTCTTAATTCATACTAGTTACGCAGCAGCCCGAAATGAACCCCGGCCCATGATTGTGTGAATCAAATCACGGGCTTTTAACAGGCCGAAAAATTGTCTCATTCCTTGTTTGGCCCAATCAGATATCGGCTGCGAGCAGGCCGGATGCAAACAGGGCCGTAGTTAGGCCCAACTATATGACGGGCTTTTAACAGGCCGAAATTAATATAGGGCCAAAATTTTAAACGGGCCCTTAACAGGCCAAAACTAATATCATACCGAATTACTAAGTGGGCCTTTAGCAAGTGGGCCCAAAAGCATAGTGTCCAGTTGATGGGCCGAATCTGATATGGGCCATAATTGAGCCCAGAGCCTCTTAAACGGTCGGACCTGATCTGGGCCATAATATGGCCCAGAACGTGGTAGGCTTTTAACGGGCCGGATCTCATATGGGCCACTATTAGGCCCGGAGCGTGGCAGGCCATTAATGGACCGGATCAAATATGGGCCGACATTTGGCCCAAAACATGGCAGCCAGTTAATGGGCCGGCCTACTAGGGTCTTCAAAATCTTGTGGGCCTACAGCTGGGCCGACCCATTAATGTCGGCAAAATCTCGTGGGCCTTTAGCTGGGCTGACCCATTATGACCCGCAAGAATCTTGTGGGCTTTACCTGGGTCGGCCCATTATGGCACAAAAAAATCTTGGGGGCCTTTACCTGGGCCGGCCCATTATGGCCCGCAAAATCTTGTGTGCCTTTAGCTGGGCCAGCCCATTATGGTCTGCAAAATCTTGTGGGCCTTTAGCTGGGCCGGCCCATTATGGTCCGCAAAATCTTGTGGGCCTTCAGTTGGGCCGGCCCATTTAAACTTGATGGGCCGATCCACGTGTCAACATATCATAGGCGTGTCTCGCCCATTGGATGAGTTGACACGTGTCTCCTCCAGCCAATGATGATTTTACACGTGGAAAATCCCCATTGGTCGAGGCTGTTAACGGGTTATCGGATCCAAAACCCGACCCGATAGCTTAACGGCGTTCCGTTACGGTGGATGCCACGTGTCGGTTACCCTTGACGAAAGCACTTCTGTGTCGCGCGATTTATTGTCATGGAAGTGGACACTTCTGTGATGATAATTTTGTTAATGTCATGGAACACTTCTACGACAGCACATGTATGACTATCTTGATTCTGTCATAAATTTGTCATGGATGTACATGCATGACAAAAAAAGTGACCTACTGTGACAAACTCGTATCATCACGGAAGTGTATTTTTTTGTAGTGTACCCAAGTAAGTAGTTCTTCGGCCGAACATGTTGTCTCTTTATTTATCACAACATCATTCTGAAAAACCGCTCTTTGACCAGGACTGGGTAAAAAGGAGAAGATGATCAGGTGTTCGGCCCCCCTTCCCGAAGGCTCACCGGATCCTGTACTAGCCAGGATGCTTGAGCTTGCGCCTTATCAAGCGCCATCAGGGGAAGATAAAGGGAGGAACAAAGAAGCCGAAAGCGAGCCTCACTCATTATTCATCCAAACCGGGGGAATTAGTGCCTCCGCGAAGGAGGATAACCGGGGAGAAGAATCTTAAATTCCCTCTCCCCGAGGAAGGATGAGGCCGCCTCTGAAGACTTAGAAACAATGGTTTTCAAATGAGGGAGAAACCTTTGTCAGAGGGCCCTACCCCGGAGGGCATCCTTACCGCACAGTACCCGCAAGGGGACCAGCCCTCCATCGAGCTGTAAGTAAACGAAAGTACTTTATAGTAAATATACCCTGCTTCATTTCTGAGAACAATAACCGAGACGTATGTCTTGTAGTTCGGATCATAGCCCTTCTCGACAGAGTTCGTCTTCTTGGGATCTTCTTCCGGAGATGATGGAGAGCGAAATGCCTCCCCGTGCCTCCCCGCCTCGTGAAGCGGGCAACCCTGAGGTGTCGTCATGGAGGATTTCTCCTGATCCGCCAAGGCCAGAGGGTACTCCTTCGGCCACCCGAAGTCCGGAGTACTCGGCTCCTAAGGAGAGCAACAAAAAGAGTCTGGGACTGTCCGGTGCGTGACCAGACGCATTGATGAATCTTATGGAGCAAGCGGCTATCTCAGAAGCGCATCGTACGTTAATGGATACGATAGTTGAGAGGATTTCATCCGCCGAAAGCTGGTTGCATGAAGCTTTTATGAGCCCGCTGAGAGGCTTTGAGGTACGCAAAGTAATATATATTTTTTGACGGTACCGCACACACTAGGTGTGCCCTATGCAGATAGTAGCCCCTGAGACTCTGGTTGGTGTCGAAAAAGACGGCAAATAGAGGATCATAGTCCCAGGTAATAACCGTGCTGCTTTCACGTGCAGGCGGCTTAGGGTCCGGTGGCTAGCCGGACTGGTGAGTTTGCCGAACTGAAGCGGCAACTTGATGCGGTAGATGCCGACATCGTGCTTGTAAACAAGCGGCTTGATGAGGCACGGGGTATGTATTCTCCTATGATCAACACATATTAAGAGGAGCATGATGCTAGTATCTGTAATATGCTGTTACTGCAGATGGAGCTGTCGCCGTGGAGACCCATCGGGTGGAACTTGCCCGGGCCAAGGAACAAGCCAGGAAGAGTGATGTGGCCGCCCTAAAGGCGGTCGAAGAGCTAAGAGCCGAACAGGCTGCGCATTGCCAGAGCAAAGAGAAAATAGCCAAGATGGCTGTTGAGCTGAAAGATGCCGCTGACCGTTATGAGCTTCTTGAAAAGGAAAGCCAAACGAAGACGGCGGACCTGGAGAAAGCCACGGTAGTAGCCAAGGAAGCCCGCTCTAAAATCAGAGCGGCGAAGGAGGAGCTACGTCAAGCCGGAGATATCGCGGCTGGGAAGCCCTTTTTGTTGTGGACAAAGTTCGGAGATCCTAAGTGTGCCATCTGGATCAATTTTGGAGTTCTGCGGACGCGTACCTGGATTTGGCAGAAAGTGCTGCTGATGCGACCAAGTTTTTCGAAGATCAAAAATATCACGAAGTGGAAAAGATGTTCCGGTCGCAGTTCGATGCTCCGGTGCATCCGTTGTTGTTAAATGAGCAAATGGCCGAGTGGGCCGAGCTCCATAGGTTGTCCGGGCTCGCCATGAGGTCTGTTGTGGACCAAGGCCAAATAGTTATTTGGCTTAGTGTAATGATTCCTTGGTGTTGTGTCGCATATCGACGCTGTGAAGAGGTCGGCGTGCATAGAGGGTGCGCGGATGGCTCTTGCCCATAACGGGGCACCTTGCGGAAGGTGACTCGAAGAACTATTCCCTTAAGTGGCAAAAGAATTAGTTTTGATACAAAGATCATTGAAATTCTTTATACCAGCCTAAGGCAATCACAACGATCCTTTGAAAGATCTTGAAGAAATGGCATACTCGGACTAGGATGGATGATGTGGACTACCTTGTTGAAGACAATGCAATGGATGATTTTTGCCTATCACCGGATATGGATGGGACCCAAGGTAGAATGGCACAATGGCGGTGCAAGCTGGGAACAAAATGCAAATGTTGGGAATGTTCCAACCATCATATCTGCCTGAGATTCAGATCTGGTTAGAAACAGGATACTTCAGACTCACATGTCTGAAAAGAAAAGTTGCAACACAAATCGACGAGATAACGTTGCGAGATTCTCGGGAGATGAACTATGGTAGTAAGCTCCAAAACATGAGCCGGTTCTGCTACATACATGTGAACACACTGTCCCAGACAGGCATGACCACGTAGTAGTATTATGATAAAACACTACCAAGTTCAGGTGGGGAACCATCATCGAGGATAACGAAGTCTTGTGCATGTCCGTCTGGGCCCTTCGGGAATAGCATTTGAACTTCTTATCATTGAACAAATCAATCAGTGGCTTTGTGTGCTAGGAATACATATGGAATGGAGGTAGCGAGCCTGTCAAACCATAACATACTTCGCACATGCATGACCGACTTGGGATGGTACCAGAGGGAACAAAACAATCTTTCTCGAACTCACGGAGGCAGCTTGCACCAAATGCACATGAATTCGAGGAAGTCACTTCTTCCATCCAAGCATAAGCTTCATGAACGGAACACGAAGGCATTGCTTACAAAATTTTCAACACTAGGTTGATGTTCAACATGAATCATGGGGGAGACAAAATGCTGCTGATGGGCTCAACAACAACTCATCGGAATTTCCATATCATTGGACTTCCACCATCATGTGAACACGGTGATAGCATTGGTCAGAACAAAAGATATAATGGTGTATGCTCGAGGGATCAATCACGAGTAAGACAACATTACGAACATCGTTGGTTCTGATTTGACTTGATGATAGACCATACTCAAGTCAAAGTTTTGACAAGGCAATAGATCGAACAACTGATCACGAGGACCAATCGATGGAGATATCATCTTTCTTCAACACACACACACACACACAAAAGGATATCCCTTAACATGAACTAAGTCGGACAAGCTTTTATCTTCCAACTCTCCAAGTTGTTGTTTGGCTTAACCAACTAGCTCAGGGGTATCCAACACAGATTCTTGGAGAAGGGGTGGTTTGGAGGAAAACCAACATGATCACGAACTCAACATAGCGATCAGGTGTCAACCAGGTAATACTTCCGAGAAGATCTTCGGAAAATCATGAGCCACCGATATGTTACTAAGCTCGAGAACAATCTTGCTTTTCAGGGCAAGACGATATGATCAAGGAGTGAGGGATTGACACAATCCTAACTCATTGATCGAAGAGTGCACCGGTAATAAGGACTAGGTAGCACGGTCAATCTTAGGATGATGATTTGATAACCAACACGCTAAGAATGAGAATAGTGTCCATTAACTACCAAGCAACACAGTTGCTAGGAGTATTGATTTCACACAGCACGATTCACTTGTCGGCCTTTCGGTTACAATAACACGGAACCGAGGAGCGAATGATGATGGCGAGAAGTATCACTGCGTCAAGAATTCATAAGAGGTTGTGCAATTCTCATGACTCTCTTGAAATAAAGATGGTAACACTCCAAGGTAGAGCAGAGCAGAAGCTGGATTAGCATTTTGATCTGCGGGATACAATTACTGTGACCCAATCCTAGAAATGGATGAGGTACTGGAGTTTGTTTCTCCTAGTCATTCTGGAATAGAATGGATTGACGGACCACAAGAATAATAGGTATCGATGAACGAATGCACACATACTCTTGACTATCAATTGATAGACGAGGGTCAGAGGACGACTAAAGAGGGACAACTCAAAGGAACATATGTTTTTCTAAGTTGTGGATGCATGGATTAGTATGTCGAGCCAAGTTCAACAGGTTTCTTCCGGATAACCCATGCAGAAAGGAAGAACTGGCAGAATCACAATATGGGTGGAGTACTCCTCAGGAGCACCCTGGTTGTGATCTTTTGATTCAAAACGAATTTCTGCCTAGGATGGTTCATGGCATTTGGAAGAAGGAAATACCACGGACCTCGAGGGCTATCCCAAATGTTGCTAATATTCTAAAGGTACGAGCAACACTATCAACACGAAGTAAGTAGGGTGAATCTCGGGTTCAAGAACCCAGGAATAGAATACCTACTACTAATGGCATCACGGGATGCTTTCGAGAATGGTGGCCAGATTCATCACACTGGGGACACAAAACATGGCTAGGTTACTAGGTGACTCCCTAAAACACCTAGGGTCATACTAGTAACTCCGACATATACGCCGAGGCAACGGAGTACCTCACAGACTGTGTAGTGTGCTTAATCTGGCCCAAAGGAACACCGAGAACGGGAGGAAGGGATTTACAAATGCATCAGACTAATTAGAGACCTGGGATGACTCGGACAGCATAACGGCTGTAAATGCTCAAAATGATTTGAGACATCCTGCAAAATGGTGGCATAACCACTCAACATCACAATATCAATGTTCGGAGATCAACTAAGAACACATGAAAGTAGTAGAAACATAACTGGGGCTTGAACTCAACAATCCTAGGCAACTACGGTTTAGTAACACGTCATCCTGATAGATAGATGAGAAGGCCTAGTTCTTAATCCGCGTAGAAAATAAGAGGATGACTCAGATCAGAAGGGCATAAGGCAAAGGAGTAAAAAGAGCCTTACGTTCCATCCCACAATCAATTCCCTTACATAACTAAAGCATTTCTAGACTCAACTTCGACCAGTTTGGCTTGGTAATCCTACAGGCAGTCAGGCTCTGATACCAATGCTGTCAGGACCCCGATCGTAAGTCACATCGATCCAGCATGTAACACATCATATCACTTTGCGGCCTCACGCACGGTACTCCCACGGGTGCCACCTTACCTGGCCCGGGACCGTTTGCGCCTTTTGGCTCACGTATATGATAGTGTCGCTAGCATCCATATGACAGAGAACCCGGGCCGACATGGCTAGTCGTGAACCCAAAGTGGCGCTAACCCATGAGGACAGGCATACATGAATCACATCGAGCATGTTGGTCATCAACGTATTTATCCGGGCTGTAGCGCTGGGCTAACAGGACTCCGGTAACCCGGGCTGTAGCAGGCTAGGCAGGACTCCGAATAACAGCGCGTGACATTTCCCCGAAGGGACAGACACAGGAACGATGTGAAACACATGCCGTCCAGTCAAGTGTTCCGAGCAGTAGTGCTGGGCTAGCAGGACTCCGGTGAACCGGGCTGTAGCGGACTACTATCGCTCAGAAGCACTAGACTTACATTTCCTCATATGAAAGGCTGCCAAGGTAAACAACTAGATAGTCGGATCCCACTCATACCAAGCATTTCAATCATACACACAATATGCCCGATATGAGTAAATACAACATGGCATCACAACATAACTCTACGACTCAAAGTATTTATTCATTAGGGTCCGAGGAGCGAGATATTACAAACATGGGTCTCATGACCCAACATTCAGAGCATACAAGTCAAAGCACATGCAGAAGCTAAACATGTCTGAGTACAGACATCTACAAATGAAGAAGGCTGAGAAGCCTGACTATCTACCAGATCCTGCCGAGGGCACAAGATCGTAGCTGAGGTAACAAGCTAAACGTCGAAGTCCAAGCGATACTACTAGCGAGACTGAAGTCTCTCTGCAAAACCATAAAATAGGTAAACGTGAGTACAAATGTACCCAGCAAGACTTACATCAGAACTAACTACATATGCATCAGTATCAAAAGGGGGTGGTGGAGTTTAACTGCAGCAAGCCAGCTTTGACTCAGTGGCTATCCTGAACTACGACTGCAAGCGACTCTTTTGAGGTGGCGCACACGAGTCCACATATTCACCATCCAATACACCACTATGGATCCACTTCTGTCTCCCTACGAGAAGGCCATCCATAGTACTCACGCTTATCTTGCGTATTTTAGAGTATCCACTTTCACTTGTCTATGAACTATTATAGGCAACCCAGAAGTCCATTACCGCGGACACGGCTATTCGAATAGATGATGTTAACCCTGCAGGGGTGTACTTCTTCACACACGCTCTCACCACTTACCGCCATTTACACGACATGTACTCGGCAACCTTCAAGCGGAAGCCCAGCGAGGGTGTCGGCCATGGCCTACCTAAAAACTCAAGTCTCTAGTCCAGGTTTATCGCCTATTCGGGTTCCATCCGCAGGGAGTCCGGCCGAGGTTTCCACTAACGGCCCCGAACGATGTGTACAGGGTCCGAGACACCAAACGGGCGCCCGGCTGGTCCGGCCATGTGCCTACCGCAACACAGCCCACCCCTACGGTCAGCGCTGCGTGCGGCCCCCAGCATACTACAAACACCAGAAACTACTTTGCAACTCCTGGACAAAGGACAAGGGTGATCAAGAAGCCGAGAGAGTCAATTAAGGATCCCAATGTGTGGTAGTAACTGTTTCATGGATCACAAACACAGAACTCAGTTCCTGAGGATGGCTTCAATGAAACAACCCACCATGTACTCCTACATGGCCTCTCACCAATACCTTTACCAAATCGTGTTCACACACTTAGCTCACACACAGTAGGACATGTTCATCACCATTCCAATTCATTCCCGATGAATCAGACCCGACTCAACTCTAAGCAGTAGCAGGCATGACAAACAAGCATGAATGAGTAGGCACATCAAGGCTCAAACAACTCCTACTCATACTAGTGGGTTTCATCTAATTACTGTGGCAATGACAGGTCATGCAGAGGATAAGGGGTTCAACTACCGCAGCAAGTAACAGTTGAATCATTGTTGTCCTAATGCAGTAAAAGAGAGCAGGGGCGAGAGAGTGGGATTGTATCGGAATGAACAAGGGGATTTTGCTTGCCTGGCACTTCTGAAGATAATATAGCTCTTCATCGGTGTCATCGAACTCGTCGTCGGAATCACATCTATCGAGAGGGGACAAATACCGGCAAACAAAGGGGAACACCATCAATGCAATGCAACAATATGATGCATGATATGACATGGCAATATGAATGTGTTTTGAGCTAATGCAACTAGAAACATATTAAATGAAGTTGGTTTGAATACAAAATTCAAATTCAAACTCCATATGTGATTATTTAAATGCCCTTTATTTGTTTTGTCCAAAACAGAGGACAAACATTGTTCAAACATGCATGAAAATGGTACAGATGGATTCCTTGAATTTTTCTGAAGATTTTTCATATATAAATTATTTGATTTGGAGCTACGGTTGAATTACTATGATTTTTAGAAGTTTAGGCAATTTTCTGCAATTTTCTGAATTATTTTAAATCCAGAAAATCAATACTGCATCAGCATGACATCATGCTGATGTCATCAGGTCAACGCGCCAGCCCAGGTCAAACCTGACCAGTGGGGTCCACTGGTCAGTGACTCGGCGTCATTTGTGTCACTGACAGGTGGGGTCGGGTCAACAGGTGACGTGGCCAGGTCAAACTGACCTGTGGGGCCCGTGTGGTTAGTTTAATATAAACAAAGACTAAACCAGAGTTAATTAGGAAGCGGGGCCCACATGTCAGCGAGCCAGGGTGTTAGTTAGAGGGTCAATTAGCCGCTAATGACGCGTCCACGTCAGCACGCCGGAGTTGAACGCCGGCGAGCACGCGAACGCGGCGGCGATGCGCGGAAACGCGCTACGGGCGGTGGCTGGACGCGCGAAGACTACTAGAGGAAAGCCCGCGCACGCCCGCATCTAGCTAGCCGCACGGGAGCCCGCGTGGTCGCCGGAATCGACAACGGTGAGCGCATCCGCGGTGGCCGGAGTTCGGGCAACGACGGATTCGTTGATGTGGTGCAGTAGGGGAGGTGCTGGTGTGTTCTACGGGCTCCTGGTGAGGTGTGGAGCACGTTGCCGTGCTCGGGAGTGAGCTGCGGTAGCTCTGGTCTCGTCTGCATCATCACCGGCGGCGAGGAGCTCACGGCTCCGGTGAAAAGGGCGGCCAGAGTGCGGAAACGAGTGCGGGGAGGCGGGGGAAAGACGTAGCCCACAGCGAGTTGAACGGAGGCCTCGGCGTGCTCGGGGAGGGGCTGGTGACGACGGGAGGTCGCCGACGATCTCGGTGGCCCGAGGAGGAAGAAGACGTCAGGGACGGCGCTCCGGGGCTCTTCCCGTCGGGTGGCTCGGGGAGGACGGCGTATGGGTCCACGGCGGAGCTCGAGGTCACGTCGGAGAGAGACGGGGAAGGCTCAGGGTGCGGCAGCGGCGAGCGGCGGCGACGGTAGCGCTCGGGCGTCGCACGAGAGAGCGAGGGAGAGGGGGGAATGGGCACGGGAGAGCGAGAGGGGTACGGGGCGGTCGAGGGGGAGTGCATGGCGACTTGCGGGCATCCAGGGCGTCGAGGGGGAGCGGCAAGCAGGAGGTGGAGGCCTCGGCCGCGCGCGCGTCGACACGCCCCTGCCTACTGGCAGAGGTTGGAGACGACCACTTCGTCCTGGTGGGCTGGGCCTCAGCTACAGTGCTGGGCCAGCTGGGCTTCCAGGTGAGCGCCAGGTAAGTCCTCTCTCATTCTTTTATTTGTTTCTGTTTTCTATTTTTCTTCCTCTGTTTTGATTTAGTTTAGCAACTAAATCATTTTAATAAATCCTAAAAATAATTGTGGGCATTAAATGAATTATTAGAGAGGCCCTTAACTATTTTCAGAATTATTGGAGCATTTAAAAATATTAACAGTATTTAAATGCCCCAATTCACATACAATATGGGTTATTCAAAAATCCAGAATGGCCTAAAAAATGTGTGCATCATTTTTGGCAGAGGTTTTCACCTTTATCAAAAATAATGAACTTTTCTAAAGGGCATTCTGGGTTCATTGAAAATTTTTTTATTTCGATCCTAATTGCATTTCATTTAGTGCTAGGGCTTGTCATCCCCATTTCAAATTAATTTGAATTTAACATGATGCATGGATGCTCACAGATGCAACTAACCACTAGCAATTCTAGGGCTGTGACACTTTTGCCTGAAAGTATTATTATGCCTCCTGTGCGGTCGTTTATGTATGTATGTATGTGTGTGTGTGTGTGTGTCTATATATATATATATATATATATATATATATATATATATATATATATATATATATATATATATATATATATATATATATATATCCTGAAAGTTTGCAGTTGTCGGCTTCAGCCCCCACGCATATAATGTGGGGGTGTTCGCAAAAGCGCGTCTTCACACTTGATCCAACGTCTTGGTCCATGAAAGAGGTGGTAGCGCGGCGAACGAGGCAATCGGACTATATTGCTTTAACACTTTCACTTAACCATAGGAGTTTGACGGTGGGGCTATGATATAGACCCTGGTATTTCCGCGGCTATCCAAATACGGTGCATGTACGTACATGACCGGGGAAACCGGTCCTTCGTTAATGCGGGGGAATCCTGAAGATTCCAATGAGTCATCGAGTGGTTGACCAGTCTCACGCTTTATAATGACAGTCAGTTTTCGGCTTTCTCTACTGAGGTGCTCGTCCGGATGAACCAGGAAACAATCGCAGTAGTTCTCCCGGTGCCACCTTAGCCGATAGAGCGGAACGTAAGTTAGCAAAACACGGGAGCCGGGCAAACCCAAAATTTGACCAAAGACATGATTCAGAGCTGATGCATATAAGGCCAAACTCGCGATGCCGAACACTCCCTAAGGTATTCGGTCTTTACAACATATACTGGGCTGAGTAACGCTCTTGAACCCTGAATTTCCAGGTATGTGCATTATTCTGACGTGGCAAAATGCCAATAACATCAGCATCCCTCTCGGTTATTCTGAGTATCCGGAGGATGTGAAGCAACAAGAGACAGTAAAAAAGGTTTACGCAGGGTCTTAATCTAAAAAGAAACCTTTGAGTGGGGCCCTACTGCACGTCTGCGCATGTATCTCCGTTGTGCCGTATCCTGGAAGGGTGTAGCACGATTATCATTTGTAAAAGAGAAGAACTTAGGTGAAAGTTATCGTGCGAAAAATTGGTTATTCTCAATAAACCATTAAAATTCAAGATAAGTAAGGTCGAGCCGAACTGTAGTCATTTTTACATGCGGGAAGCCCCTGGTACCGCCTATGGGGGTATATCCATCAAACCAATCTCAGGTTTATCTAAGCTGTTATAGCTAGTGATGCGCCGGACACGTCTAACCGTGTCCGCGGTCTTGACGACCGATCATTTATTCTGGTTGGAGAGGCCATTTAGTGTTCGACTACTAAAGCCGCCACACGTTCTTCCG
Organism: Aegilops umbellulata; assembly: GCA_032464435.1. Taxonomy (NCBI): domain Eukaryota; kingdom Viridiplantae; phylum Streptophyta; class Magnoliopsida; order Poales; family Poaceae; genus Aegilops; species Aegilops umbellulata. Next base: position 376,244,458 of record CP136055.1, on the reverse strand, counting down.
CACGTAAGGAACGCTCAACATTTCCGCTAATTGTGATGATGCCACACGGACCGGGCATCTTAAGCTTAAGAGAAGCATAATGCGGTACTACATTAAAACAAGCAAAGGATGTTCTTCCGAGTAGTGCTTGATAGCCGCTTCGGAATGGAGCGATGTCGAAGGTTAACTTTTCACTTCGGAAGTTGTCGGGAAAACCGAATACAACCTCTAATACTAGAGAGCCCTAACAGCGGGCCTCTGGGCTAGGTATTACTGTAGGATCGAAAGTATGTCTAGAGGGGGGTGATTAGACTACTTAACCAATTAAAAAACTATCCTTTTCCCAATTTTAGTCTTTGGAAGATTTTAGCTAACTTAGCACAAGTCAAGCAATCTTAACACAATTCAATCAAGCATGCAAAGAGTATATGAGCAGCGGAAAGTAAAGCATGCAACTTGCAAGAATGTAAAGGGAAGGGTTTGGAGAATTCAAACGCAATTTGAGACACCGATGTTTTTTTCGTGGTTCCGATAGGTGGTGCTACCGTACATCCACGTTGATGGAGACTTCAACCCATGGAGGGTAACGGTTGCGCGAGTCCACGGAGGGCTCCACCCACGAAGGGTCCACAAAGAAGCAACCTTGTCTATTCCATCATGGCCATCGCCCACGAAGGACTTGCCTCACTAGCGGTAGATCTTCAAGAAGTAGGCGATCTCCTTGCCCTTACAAACTCCTTGGTTCAACTCCACAATCTTGTCGGAGGCTCCCAAGTGACACCTAGCCAATCCAGGAGACACCACTCTCCAAGAAGTAACAAATGGTGTGTTGATGATGAACTCCTTGCTCTTGTGCTTCAAATGATAGTCTCCCCAACACTCAACTCTCTCTCTCATAGGATTTGGATTTGGTGGAAATAAGATTTGAGTGGAAAGCAACTTGGGGAAGGCTAGAGATCAAGATTCATATGGTGGGAATGGAATATCTTGGCCTCAACACATGAGTAGGTGGTTCTCTCTCAGAAAATGTGTATTGGAAGTGTAGATCTGTTCTGATGGCTCTCTCCACGAATGAAGAGTGGGTGGAGGGGTATATATAGCCTCAACATAAAATCTAACCGTTACACACACTTTACCAATCTCGGTGAGACCGAATTGAGAAACTCGGTCGGACCGATTTAGTAAACCTAGTGACCGTTAGGATTTTCGGTGGGACTGAGATGCAACTCGGTAGGACCGATATGGTTAGGGTTAGGGCATAACGTAATCTCGGTGAGACCGATTACACAAACTCGGTGGGACTGATTTTGGTAATAAGCTAACCAGAGAGTTGGTTAGGTAAACTCGGTGGGACCGATTCGCTCATCTCGGTGAGACCGAAATGTTACAAAAGGGAAACAGAGAGTTTACGTTGCAATCTCGGTGGGACCGATCGCTCATCTCGGTAGGACTGAAACGTTACGAAGGGAAACAGAGAGATTACAATCCCATCTCAGTGAGACCGAGGTCCCTATCGGTGAAACCGATTTGCCCAGGCTTTGTGGCAGTGGCTATGACATCTGAACTCGGTGGCACCGGATAGAAAGAATCGGTGGGGCCGAGTTTGACTTTTGGTTTAGGTCATATGTGGATGTGGGAAGATAGTTGAGGGTTTTGGAGCATATCACTAAGCACTATGAAGCAAGAACCTCATCAAGCAACACCTCATCCCTCCTTGATAGTATTGGCTTTTCCTATAGACTCAATGTGATCTTGGATCACTAAAATATAAAATGTAGAGTCTTGAGCTTTGAGCTTGAGCCAAACTTTTTGTCCTTAGTATTTTGAGGGGTCCACTTTCCTCATCCATGCCATGCCATTCATTGAACTTTTCCTGAAATATTAATCTTGGAATAATGTTAGCTCAATGAGATATATGTTGTTAGGAATTACCAAAACCACCCAGGGATAGTTGCACTTTCAATCTCCCCCTTTTTGGTAATTGATGACAACATATAGATCAAAGCTTCGACGAATGATAATAAGAGTGAAAAACATTGTCGCTTTGAGAAGTATGTGAAAAGCAAGAGCTCCCCCTAAATTTGTGCATATATTAAGATTTGCTTTGGACTGCAAATGCACAATGAGTTAGGATCATGGGTCACTCTTCCATGTCACATACATCTTGGTGGAGCGCTCAAAATGATAATAATTAAATACATGCACTCATCACCAAGTAAAGTAAATGATCATATAGGGATAAAATGATAGTATCATCCAACAAGCATTAATGTAACATATGATCAAAAAAGTTTCACACACAAGCATAAAGTATCTCAATCAAGCAAATAAAGTTCAACCACCAAAGAAAGAGAGAATAAAAAGCAACGCTCTCTCTCGAAGCCTATGATCTATACAATTTTCTCCCCCTTTGGCAACAAGTTACCAAAAAGTTCATAGAAAATGCATAGCACTAAAACGTCTCTCAAGCTTGGTCTTCAGGTGGTGGTGTCCGGAGAACTCCAAGAACGAAGGCTTTAGTCGAAGTAGATGGAGCTGTTGGAGTAGATGCCGGAGCTGGTGGCACTGAAGTTGTAGCTAGTGCAGATGTGGTGGCTCTGGTGTCTGTTACTGGTACTGCAGTTGACCTCTGAGCTCTAGGCACTCTGGCAAATGCCTCATTTGTTGTCTTGCCCCCTCTCCTGCATGTCATCCTGAAGTTGCTCCACAACAGACTGGAACTCACTTTCCTTCACATCCATGTCATAGAACTTCTGCTCCATGATTACTTCCAAGCTCTCCTGGTTTCGAGTCAGGGTGCCCAGTCCTTTCTCAATCCTTAGAGTGGATGCAATCAAGTAGCCAAGCTAATCTTCCTTGCTTTTTAGAAGATACTGAGATGCCTCCTCCTGGGTTGGCATCTTTGCAGCTTTCTCTGCCTTTGCCTTCTCCCTCTTGGCTTGTGCTTGTACTGAGGATGGTTCATCTTCATCCATAACCACCTGGTTGTCCTCAAAATCTGGGTAGATGGCCAAGTGTTCCTTGTCCAACAAGTATGTGCCAGTGCCCATCTTTGAGTTAATCAACTCCTGGATCTGTGGGGCATACCCACAGCTTCTCTTTTGGTCTGCAGCAGTTCTCTTGATAGTTTCAACAATGAGACTCATGACCTTGAACTTTTGTGGCACATCAAATATATGTAGCAGATTCATGGAGTGGCCTCTGATCATCCTGTGATCTCCAGACTTGGGCAGAAGAGTATGCCTTAGTATCCAATTGATAGTAGGCAGTCCTGACAGCAGATGTTTCACTGACCCAAACTTGTGAGTCTCAAGGTCTGCATCTGGAATTTCCTTGTACATGCTAGCCATGGAGTTGTGATCCTTCTTCTTCTTGGCATAGACATCCAAGTCATCTTCTTGCTCTTTAGGGGCATTGATCAACTAAGCCCATTCTGCAACTGTAGATAGGTATCTAGTGCCTTCAGACATCCAGGCAATTCTTCCATCTGGGTAGAAGTGAGCTGTGGAGTAGAACTGCATGATAAGCTCATCATTCCACTTAGTGAGCTTTTGAGCCACAAACTCATCCACTCCACAAGCCTTGAAACTGTCATACACACCAGGATAGTGTTCCTCATTCTGCTTCATGTAGGTCCAGTCGACCCACCTCATGTCACACACTATAGGTTTCTTGTCAAGCAGAACTGTCTCATAGAAATCCTGCTGTTTCCTTGGTGTGGAACCTGTAATCCATACCAGTTCTTCTTCTGGTAGCATATGGATCTGTCTCTCTCCATTTCCTCAGTCCTGAGTCTCTCCTGATCTTCATGTTCTCAGCCACGGGATGAGCATCATTGTGGTTTGGAATTTTTTGCTTTAACATTCTCAGAACATGCTCTTCATCTCCTTCTTCTTCAGCAACAGTCTCAGGCATTGGGGCCTTGTTCTTCTCAGCAGTAGATATGCTTCTAGTATTCCTCTTCGGTGCAATCTTGGGCTTGGAGGCAGCTTAGGGTGCTTCTTTGGGCTTTGATGATGCAGCCCCTGTCCTGATAGCATCACCCATAAGCTTCTGGGCTTTAGGTGCTGGTGCAACAACCTCTTCTTCTTCTTCTTCTTCTTCTTCTTCTTCTTCTTCTTCTTCTTCTTCTTCTTCTTCTTCTTCTTCTTCTTCTTCTTCTTCTTCTTCTTCTTCTTCTTCTTCTTCTTCCTCAGAATCTCTCCTCATAGAGGGTTTGCTAAGAACTCTGGCAGTAGTGGTTCTGACTCTCCTTTTCTTCTTATCTTGGCCAATAGCTTCCTCTTCTGACTCAATGGTAAACTTTATGGTTTCTCCAGTGGCAACCTTCCTAGGTTTGGAAGTGGGAACTCTCCTTGCAGGTGCCTTCTTCTGCATTCCTGGCTTAGTGGCTGCAGCTGAGCCATATTCCTTTTTCAGCACTTTCTTCTTTGATGTGGCATCATCCTCAACTGCCACATAGTCTTCATCCTCAGGCTCTGAAGTTTTCTTCTTCCTTGTTCTGGTGGCAGCTTTGGGCACGTTGCTGGGAGTACTCCTGCTTCCATCATCTGAGCTGCTAGAGGGACTAGTGCCCTCACTCATGTGATCCTGCTCCTCTGACTTGTTCTGACTGTCACTATGATCAGACATGATGCACACACTGACAGCTGACCCTGTGAATAGATTCTAGATGAGGTAGAGTAGATAAGCATCACAAAATACAGAGATTTTGCAAAAGAATGAATCAAAAACTTAGTTTTAATTTTCCTCAGAAAGCATTTTGGATCAACCGATTTGTAAACTCGGTGATACCGAAGCAGCTGTTGGAACCTAAACTAGTGAACTCGGTCAGACCGAGTCATAGTTCGGCGGCACCGAGACTGCTAGGGATTCACAAAGTCCTGAACTAGGTCACACCAATTTTCAATTCTCGGTCAGACCAAGAATCTCATGTGCAATGGCCTGAGCCGAATCGGTGGTACCGATTTCCACAACTCGGATGGTCCGAGATGGTTTCGGCGGAAACCTAACCCTAAATTTTCAATTCAACTCTAATCTACGGAGTGTTTTGACTGGATAAGATCGTTTCAATCATGGAAAGATTCATGGCGAACACAATGTGCTAGGAATCGGATAGGGATAGCACAGTGATCAAGTTCATACCCTAGTTCGGTGATGAACTCTCTACGGCGGCAACGGCGGGGTTGATTTCCGTTGATGGCGGCGGAGACCAGCGGCAGGAGGCAACTGGCGATGAGGAGGACGATCCGGAGACCCTGGAGGCAGAGCGGGCTAAGCGCGGGCGAAAGAGTTCGGAGGAAATTTCCAAAATTTTGCCCGTGGGTATATATAGCCCGACCCTGTCGGTGTGACCGAGTGGAACAACTCGGTGGCACCGAGATGCATAACTGCAAGCAGTTACTGCAACTCGGTGTGACCGAAAAGTTCAAATCGGTTGCACCAAGATTGAAAACCTAGATCGACTTAGTGATCTTGGTATGACCGAAATGGGTGAATCGGTCAGACCGAAACACACAAAGAAGTTTTGGAAGTTTAAGTCTATGACGAATCGGGGACTCTGAGTGCTCCTCACACAGAGTGGTTCGAATCTAACTTGATCAAATTTTGTGATGTAGCATGAATAGAGTTTGAGACGAGAAAAGCATAGATAGCTAGAGAAGGTTCTTAGGCATTCTTGTCCATCCACTTGGCAAAAGAAAAGAAAGCAATCAATCAAAGCAACAAGTGGATGTCCTTGAATGAGTAAAATATGCAATCAACATGCTGACACAGTAAAATGGCAATTGAAATATGTGGCAAAGCATGCACAACCAATTCTCGCATCTATCAAGCAATTGGTGATGAGTAGGTCATCTATATATGAGTATATTGACTTAGGAGTCAAATGAGAACACTTGATCGTAGGTCATACTCATCGTTTAAGCACAAGTGGGGTTACCACTTTTACATAAAGCATTGTTGTGTTCACACCATTAGAGTTGCTTTAGTTCAATTCTTAGAGTAAAGCTCCCCCTAGATGTGAGATCCCCCCTAAGAGGGATGAACTAACCTTGGGTTTTGTCGATGATGACTTCATGTAGATGTTGAAGATGTGGATGCTCAATGTTGATGTAGATCATTTGGAGATATCCTTTGGAGTGAGTTGCACTTTCAATACCTACACGGGTTAGTCCCACAAGGAACAAACAAGGATATCCATAGACATAGAGTGATGCACACACAAGATGATGTCTATGAAAGCTTTAGGTTACCTTGTCCCTTGTCTTACCAACAAGAGGGTTTGTGACTCCTTGAACTAGTGCAAGATGTGGAAGTTGATTGCACTTGTTCTTGCCAAAATGATAAGAGTGAAGTATGTTGCGGAGTCACCCTCAAGAACTCTCTAGTTCTTCTTCTTTGGGATCCACACCATCTTAATGGGAATCCTCGGAGTTGTAGTTGTACTTGATGAAGTGGAACTTGAAGTAGTCTTAGGAACCTACTTGACCAAGGCCTTAGGAGCTTGTTAAAATGCATCAATTTCCTCTTGAAGCTTGTCCTTGCCTTTTTGCTTGTGGTCTTGTGGTGGAAGATCATCTTGAGCTTGTGTCCCTTTGAAAGAAGTAGGATCATACTTCTCTTGTTGAGGAACAAACTTCGTCTTGGGGTATTGATCTTCTTCCCACTCAACTCCATTGGCATTGAACTTTCGTTTAAAACCAATACCTTGGTTCTTCCGATGACTTCCTTGCTTGCGTACAATTTCCTCGAATTGCTTACTCCCGGCAAGGCTCTTGTAGACACCTTTCTCTATAATTCCCTTCAATAAGCTATTTTCTTGCTCAAATGTAACTTGGCTAAGAGAATCATTAGTGGAATCAAGAGAACTACTAGAAGCAACAACATTGGATTTAGCATGATTATTGTTACTACTAGAGGAAGAATCTTTCTTGTTCTTGTTACTATACTTGACTTGAGGCATGTAAGTGGATAAGAGTAAACGCTTGGCAATGTAAGAAGAACTTTTCTTACGAAGATCATCATTATTTGCTTTTAAGAACTCATGCTCTTGCTCAAGGTTGAGCTTTTCAAAGCGTAATTTCTCATGGGTCCTTAAAACTTCTCGATGATCTCCTAAGATAGTTTCTTGAACTAACTTAAGAGTTTTTAGTTCTTTAGTTAGAGACTCAATCTTCTCCTTATCATTGTCATTCGTTTCATCTTTATTAGCATGATTAATTGACGTTTCATCATAGTATTCATCACTAGAGTTGTCAACAAGTAAATCATCATCACCTAACAAGTCATCTTCATCACTATTGAAATCAACATACTCGAGGTGTGATACCTTTGGACCTTTGTCCATGAAGCATCTTCCAATTCCTTCATTTGGTGAATCAAATATGTCGTAGGAGTTGGTTGACACAAGTGCTAGACCGGTAACACCTTCATCTTGAGTATATTCGGAGTCGGAGTGATAGCTTCTCTCAAAGTGGTTGTCGGAGTCGGAGCCGGATACCCATTCACCAACATGAGCTTGATGTCTTCGTTTCGTGTAGCTCCTTGAAGACTTGTCCTTTCTTTCTGAATCCTTGCTTCTCCGTCAGGGTCTTCGTTCATAACGATCATCTCTACTCCTTCTTTCTCTAGATGGTGATTCTTCTCTTCTACTTCTTCTCTTGGGAGAATCTTCTCTTCTCTTGTAGGGAGCCGTACACTCATTGGAATAGTGTCCGGGCCTTCCACAATTGTAGCAGTTTTGCTCTCGACTAGAAGATCTTTTGTCATTGTAGGACCTTGACTTGGAGCTTCTCTCTTTGCTTCTACTCTTGTAGAACTTGTTGAAGTTCTTCACCATTAAGCTCAATTCTTCATTGAAGGTTTGTTTCTCACTTGATGATGTGGGGGCTTCACATGAGGCTTTGTAAGCACCACTTCATTTGTTGTGAAGTTCCTCTTTACCTTGAGTGACATCTCATGAGCAACAATTCTTCCAATGACTTCCATTGGCTTGAGATCTTTGTAATTGGGCATCAATTGAATCAATGTACACACGGTATCATATTTTCCATACAAGGCTCTTAGAATTTTCTTGATGATGAATTTGTCGGTCATCCCTTCACATCCTAAGCCGGCAATCTCATTTGTGATAAGAGCGAGCCTAGAGTACATTTCAGCGACACCTTCACCATCCTTCATTTTGAACTTGTCAAGTTGACTTTGAAGCACATCCAACTTGGATTCCTTGACGGAGTCGGTACGTTCATGCATGTCAATCAAAGTATCCCAAATTTCCTTTGCATTCCTAAGACGGCTGATTTTTTTGAATTCTTTGGGGCACAATCCGTTTAAGAGGATATCACAAGCTTGAGAGTTGTATTGCAGCATTTTCAACTCTTCTGCGGTGGCTTCACGATTCGGTTCTTTCCCATCAAAGAATTCACCTTGCAAGCCAATACACACAATAGCCCAAACGGCGGGGTTATGTCCAAGAATATGCATTTTCATCTTATGCTTCCAACTAGCAAAATTAGTACCATCAAAGTAAGGACCTCTACGGTGATAATTTCCCTCGCTAGACGCCATACTCTCCTAGGTTGTGAAACAAAGGCTATGACCACCAAAAGCTCTGGAAATCAAAGCAAATGGAGATCAAAGCTCTGATACCACTTGTCGGATCGAAAGTATGTCTAGAGGGGGGTGATTAGACTACTTGACCAATTAAAAAACTATCCTTTTCCCAATTTTAGTCTTTGGCAGATTTTAGCTAACTTAGCACAAGTCAAGCAATCTTAACACAATTCAAGCAAGCATGCAAAGAGTATATGAGCAGCGGAAAGTAAAGCATGCAACTTGCAAGAATTTAAAGGGAAGGGTTTGGAGAATTCAAAGGCAATTGGAGACACCGATGTTTTTGTCATGGTTCCGATAGGTGGTGCTATCGTACATCCACGTTGATGGAGACTTCAACCCACGGAGGGTAACGGTTGCGCGAGTCCACAGAGGGCTCCACCCACGAAGGGTCCACGAAGAAGCAACCTTGTCTATTCCATCATGGCCATCGCCCACGAAGGACTTGCCTCACTAGCGGTAGATCTTCGTGAAGTAGGCGATCTCCTTGCCCTTACAAACTCCTTGGTTCAACTCCACAATCTTGTCGGAGGCTCCCAAGTGACACCTAGCCAATCTAGGAGACACCACTCTCCAAGAAGTAAAAAATGGTGTGTTGATGATGAACTCCTTGCTCTTGTGCTTCAAATGATAGTCTCCCCAACACTCAACTCTCTCTCTCTCACAGGATTTGGATTTGGTGGAAAGAAGATTTGAGTGGAAAGCAACTTGGGGAAGGCTAGAGATCAAGATTCATATGGTGGGAATGGAATATCTTGGCCTCAACACATGAGTAGGTGGTTCTCTCTCAGAAAATGTGTATTGGAAGTGTAGATCTGTTCTGATGGCTCTCTCCACGAATGAAGAGTGGGTGGAGGGGTATATATAGCCTCCACACAAAATCGAACCGTTACACACACTTTACCAATCTCGGTGAGACCTAATTGAGAAACTCGGTCGGAACGATTTAGAAAACCTAGTGACCGTTAGGATTTTCGGTGGGGAAGGCTAGAGATCAAGATTCATATGGTGGGAATGGAATATCTTGGCCTCAACACATGAGTAGGTGGTTCTCTCAAAGGAAATGTGTATTGGAAGCGTAGATCTGTTCTGATGGCTCTCTCCACGAATGAAGAGTGGGTGGAGGGGTATATATAGCCTCCACACAAAATCGAACCGTTACACACACTTTACCAATCTCGGTGAGACCGAATTGAGAAACTCAGTCGGAACGATTTAGAAAACCTAGTGACCGTTAGGATTTTCGGTGGGACTGAGATGCAACTCGGTAGGACCGATATGGTTAGGGTTAGGGCATAACGTAATCTCGGTGAGACCGATTACACAAACTCGGTGGGACCGATTTTGGTAATAAGAAAACCAGAGAGTTGGTCAGGTAAACTCGGTGGGACCGATTCGCTCATCTCGGTGAGACCGAAATGTTACAAAAGGGAAACAGAGAGTTTACATTGCAATCTCGGTGGGACCGATCGCTCATCTTGGTAGGACTGAAACGTTACGAAGGGAAACAGAGAGATTACAATCCCATCTCGGTGAGACCGAGATCCCTATCGGTGAAACCGATTTGCCTAGGGTTTGTGGCAGTGGCTATGACATCTGAACTCGGTGGCGCCGGATATAAAGAATCGGCGGGGCCGAGTTTGACTTTTGGTTTAGGTCATATGTGAATGTGGGAAGATAGTTGAGGGTTTTGGAGCATATCACTAAGCACTATGAAGCAAGAACCTCATCAAGCAACACCTCATCCCTCCTTGATAGTATTGGCTTTTCCTATAGACTCAATGTGATCTTGGATCACTAAAATATAAAATGTAGAGTCTTGAGCTTTGAGCTTGAGCCAAACTTTTTGTCCTTAGTATTTTGAGGGTTCCACTTTCCTCATCCATGCCATGCCATTCATTGAGCTTTTCCTGAAATATTAATCTTGGAATAATGTTAGCTCAATGAGCTATATGTTGTTAGGAATTACCAAAACCACCCAGGGATAGTTGCACTTTCAATTACTCCTTTAAAGGTAGTATTGCTTTGGCTAATTCTCATTGGGTCTATCCCCATTTTGCGGACTGTGTCCTGATATATCAGATTAATACTACTGCCGCCGTCCATGAGGACTTGGGTGAGATGGTATCCGTCGATAATTGGGTCTAGCACCAAGGCAGCCAATCCTCCGTGCCGGATACTCGTCAGGTGATCCCTGTGATCAAAAGTGATCGGGCAGGCCGACCAAGGGTTGGACTTAGGGGTGACGGGCTCTACGGCACGTATGTCTCAAAGTGCATGTTTGCTTCTTGTATTTGTTACGTGAATCATGTTCACTGTTTTGACCTCTGGTGGGAATTTTTTCTGTCCCCCAATGCTTTGCAGAGAGGCTCAACCTTGTCTTCACTTGGTGTTTCCCTCCCCTTGTGTTCGGCGTTTAACTTGCCAGCATGCTTGAAGACCCAGCATTCTCTGTGGGTGTGATTTGAAGGTTTATCGGAGGTGCCATGAATTTGACATAATTTGTCTAGAATCTTGTTTAGGCTGGACAGTCCATCTCTGTTGCCTTTGAAAGGCTTTTTCCGTTGACTGGGTCGAGAGCCCCTAAATCCGGCGTTTACCGTCGTGTTGTCTGGGATGTCTTCGTTATTTCGACGCTTACTTTTACTGCGTCGTGGTTTTCCATTACCATCCCTGACTTCTAATGTGCCTGGGTCGCTGGTGCTACTACGGGCCAGCCAACTGTCTGCGCCCGCGCAAAAGCGGGTCATAAGGCTTGTTAGGGCTGCCATTGTCCTTGGTTTTTCTTGGCCGAGGTGTCTGGTGAGCCATTCGTCTCGGACGCTGTGTTTGAAAGCTACTAAGGCTTCGGCGTCCGGACAGTCGACGATTTGGTTCTTCTTAGTGAGAAATATGTTCCAAAGCTTTCGGGCTGACTCTCTGAGCTGTTGAATTATATGACTTAAATCGTCTGCATCCGGAGGTCGGACATAGGTCCCTTGAAAGTTAGCCCTAAAGGCATCCTCAAGCTCCTCCCAACTTCCAATTGAATTTTTGGGGAGGCTCTTCAGCCAGTGCCGAGCTGGTCCTTTCAGCTTGAGGGGAAAGTATTTGATGGCGTGGAGATCGTCTCCGTGAGCCATATGGATGTGGAGGATGAAGTCGTCAATCCAGACCCCAGGGTCTATCGTTCAGTCGTACGCCTCTATGTTCACGGGTTTGAATCCCTCTGGAAATTCGTGATCCAGCACCTCATCGGTGAAACATAGGGGGTGCGTGGCACCCCTGTATTTGGATGTGTCATGGTTCTGACAGTTGTAGTGTTCGGTTTTGATTATGCGCTGGAGCGCACTTCCTAGATCCGTAGATGGATCTGGTCACGCCGGCCTTTCGATGCAAGTCCTCGCTAGGATCGTGTGATGACTTATGTGCGGCCTCGTTAGCCGCCCTATCACGGTCACGAGGTGGTCGATCCGATCGGTCGGCCGTTTTGTTTTTCGGCTGTGTGGGCTCTAAGGCCTCATCATCGAATTCAGGCAACAACTTGCGCTTTGGACAGCTGTTTGTGTGGCGACTGCCACCATACTTTTCTTCAGTGTCAAGCACTTTGTTCCATCTACTGTTGAGCGTATTCTGTGCGGCCTTAAGCCTTTGCTTCTGCTTCTTCAGACTCCTCGCATTGGCAATAAGCCTTCTATGGAGGTTCTTTTGTTCCAAGTGCCTTTCCAGGATGATGTGTGCATCATCGTCCGGACTGTTTTCCTCTCCGGAGAGAGGTTGATGAGCTTTATCCTGGGCGTCGCCGTGATTGGACAGTGGCTCCGTACTATGTTCGCCGTCCGCTAGTTCATCCTGTTCTGTCGCTGGGTCAATGTGATCACCCTTTCCTCTGGAGTCGACCGGGGTGTTATTTTTTCTTGTGCTGTTATCGCTCTTCTTGCCGATGCGGGATTTGGAGCGGCGCCTACGCCGTCGCTTTGGTTGCTTCTCGAGGGAGCTATCCTTCACTGCATCCTCCCGTTCCTCGTCGTTGTTTTCTTTGGAGGTGTCCACCATGTATATATCATATGATGAGGTGGTAGTCCAGTGCCCTGTGGGCGGTGGTTCCTGTTCGTCTCCTGCATCGTCATCCATACCGTCGATGTCTTCGGAGCCGAAATCGAGCATGTCGGTTAAATCATCGACAGTGCCTACTAAGTGGGTGGTGGGTGGGCAGCGAATTTCTTCGTCGTCCATATCCCATTCTAGCTGGACATACTCCCTCCGCCTAGGTGTGTAAGTCACCTTACAAAAACCAAATAATCCCAAAACACTTAGGCAATGTACATTAACTCCCTCCTCATTTCTTGTTTTGTGACATGTCAACCAATAAAAGATGTGGGTCATGCATGCTTTCAATGACTTCAGACTACCAAACATGACATGCAGTGGTTAGTTCATTGCATGCAATGCTATTAATTAGCAAAAAGACATTAATTTTTCTCGTTTTCCTCTCCGCCTTGGTCGCAGTGCACAACGTATTACACACCTAGACGGAGGGAGTAGTTTGGCTAATGGCCTCCTGACAAGGAGAGAGACCTCAATGAGTTTAGCACGTCGCCTAGTGGTGAGTGCTGAAAGATATCCACGGAGGAAAACTCCATGATCGGTGCCCAATCAGATTCAATAGGCACGGACGCAGGCAGTTCGGAGCCCGTGGCCGGGGACGAACCCAAACGTCCGGCAACACGGGTCTCATCAGAGGTGAAGTCAGTATTCGGCTCTATCGCCGTTGAGTGTGCGGCCTCCATGGCGGGGTCCATCCACCCGTCCTCGGACGGCGTAATCTGCTCCGGATCGAGGGCCGGAGTAGCTGCAGGTGGGATCTCCCAAACACGGTCCGTCGGCAGAGCTAAGTCATGCATGTCGTGACTGTGCGCTCACCTGACATGGGCTCGAATCCGTCGAAGATCAAGTCTCCGTGGATATCGGCGGTATAGTTCAAGTTTCCAAACTTGACCTGATGGCCAGGGGCGTAGCTCTCGGTCTGCTCTAGATGGCCAAGCGAGTTGGCCCGTAGTATGAAGCCGCCGAATACGAAGATCTGTCCGGGGAGGAAAACCTCACCCAGGATCGCATCGTTGCCGATGATCGAAGGAGCCATCTAGCCTTACGGTGATGGCACAGTGGAACTCTCAATGAAAGCACCAATGTCGGTGTCAAAACCGGCGGGTCTCGGGTAGGGGGTCCTGAACAATGCTTCTAAGGCGGATGGTAACAGGAGGCGGGGGACACGATGTTTACCCAGGTTCGGGCCCTCTCGATGGAGGTAATACCCTACTTCCTGCTTGATTGATCTTGATGATATGAGTATTACAAGAGTTGATCTACCACGAGATCGTAGAGGCTAAACCCTAGAAGCTATCCTATGGTATCATTGTTGTTCTGTCCTACGGACTAAACCCTCCGGTTTATATAGACACCGAAGGGGGCTAGGGTTCCACAGAGTTGGTTACAAGGAAGGAGATCTACATATCCGTATTGCAAGGCTTGCCTTCCATGCCAAGGAGAGTCCCATCCGGACACGGGACGAAGTCTTCAATCTTGTATCTTCATAGTCCAACAGTCCGGCCAAAGGATATAGTCCAGCTGTCTGAGGACCCCCTAATCCAGGACTCCCTCACTCCTCAGCAGCAATGTTGGTGGCCTCAGCCTTGGTGTCCTTGGCAGTCTCCTCGATCACAGCATCGACGTCCACCTGGTCCATCAGGGGAGGATCTGGAGTCCAAAAGGGAGAGTGATGCAGGGCCAAAACCAAAGTTCAAGACGAAGAAAACAAAGAAAATCATGGCAAAGATGGCAAGGGGCAGTGGCGAACAGCTTACCTGTGACGAGTGGAGAGGGAGCGTCTCCCTCCCTGGCAACATCCATTGTCGGGACAGGGTCGCCAGCACCTGTGCCCACCACCTCCTCCTCCATGCGCATGGGCTCATCGGTGGATGCCCTTGCCGGGGACACCCCTCTAGTTGGCATGGTTGACGGGGGCGGCGTGTCAGGGGTGGCCCTTAGTGGCTCCTCCTGCTGTTGTTCTCCTCCTGCAAACCTGGCAAGGTCAGCACAAAGGCTACATACTCCAATGCACGCCAGCAAGAAATAAGTAACAGACTTACGCTGGGGGCTGGGGTGGGGCCTGCGCTGGGGGCTGGTATCCGAGCTGATGAAGATCATCCCCGGCGCACATAAAGTGCTTGCTAGGGGCTCTTCGCCCGTCCGGGCCCTGGCTCTCTTCGCCAGCCTCTGAACTAGCATCTTCGTATCCCTACGAAGACAAGATGAAGTCAAGACAAGATAATACACATAAAGAATAAGAGAATGGATGGGGAGGCAAAGTGCTTACTCATCCTCTTTTTCTGTCCTCCTCTTCTTCTTCGGACTGAAAGACCCAAGGTCGAATTCAGCCACCGGGGCAGCGTCCGTGAAGGGAGGAGGAGGAGACGGAGTCCTGGACCTCTTGGTTGAGTAGGAGGCG
Organism: Aegilops umbellulata; assembly: GCA_032464435.1. Lineage (NCBI taxonomy): Eukaryota > Viridiplantae > Streptophyta > Magnoliopsida > Poales > Poaceae > Aegilops > Aegilops umbellulata. The sequence goes on along the minus strand of CP136055.1, from coordinate 376,229,379 downwards.
GCGACCATGGCCTTCTTTGCCGCCGCGGCTTCCTTCTCTACCGTTGCGGCCGCGTGCCTCGTTTGGCTCATGGGTTGCGCCTGGGCCCCTTGTCGCTGCGTGGCCTTGTCAGGCCAGACTGGCTTGCCAGAGCCGGTCTGCCGCAGAACTCGTTTCTTCTTTGGGGCCGACGGCTCGTAAGCGTCGGATCCCTCCTCGGCCGACTCCTCGGCCGCCTCCTCGGCTGTTTACTCGTCCGTTTCTTCAACAAGGGGAGCCCCGGCACCACTGCCATTGGGCCCCCCGGCAGACTCCGTCTATTCGGCAAGCTTCCTCTCCTCTTCGGCCTCCTCGGCCTCGTCCTCCACGGCGCCAAGGCTGTCAGCCTCCTCGACAAGTGTCGCCTCCTCCAACCTGGTGGCGATGTACTCCATCTCTTCCTTAGTAGTGGGACGAATGAGCTTCGGCTCGTCACAGATGTACCCCTCTGACAAATTGTCAAAGAACTTCTGCACTATCTCCGCTTTTGGCTCGACCCAGGTCGTGTCGAGGTCGTGCGCGCTAAACGCCGGCATCATGGCAATGATGGCAGTCAGGCAAGAGTTGTTGCTCAACGGGACAACCCTCGCTGGCAACTTGAATGGCTTGTCCACCTTGCCGGCCTTGGCGGCCTTGCCAGACCTCTCGGCCTCGCCGGTCTCGTCGACCTTGAATTGAAAGTGCCGCTGGCAGAGATGCGCGTGCTGGATCACCTTGAAGTTGTAATTCAAGCCGGGGCGAAGCCTCATGATGTCGACTACGTTCTTGAAATCTCAAGCCGGCCTCCCCTTGTTGTGTAGAGGAGCAATGCGGCGGCAGATGCGCGATCATTTCGAGTGTGAGCCCAGCTAAGGTCAAACGGTGGATCCTGGTGGTGGCAATCATGAGCTTCTCGTCGCTGGCATCAAGCTTGCCCCAGTCATGCATTACCGCGGACCGGCGGCTTCCGACGGACCTGGCAGAACTCCTGCGGATCCTTCTCCTCAATCCAGCACCACCGGACCCGCCATTTGTCCCACTTGTCCATTGTGGAACCCTCCGGGTACAATCCCTTTCTCTAAGCCCTTAGGATCCAAGTGACACAGCCGGAGATGGCGCCCCCCGTCTGGATGCGGGAGACGAAGTAGTGGCAGAAGAGCTCCGTGTTGGGATGCACCCCGACGAAGCCCTCGCAGAGATGGGCGAAGAAGGCCATGCATGTTACGGCATTCGGCGTAAAATCCAAAAGATTGAAGCCGTAGGTGTGCAGGATGTTGTTGAAGAAGTCGGAGGAAGGGGGGCAGAGCCCGCAGGAGAAGTAATCGACGAAGAAAGGATATATATCTGACCCGGGCTTGGCGAAGCAAGCAGGGATGATTTTTGTGGCACGATGCCCCGACGTCTCTCTCCCCCACAGGGGCTTGAATTTTCTCCCTGAGGACGAGTGCGTCAACCCTCAGGATGAAGAGGGCGAACTTCTTCCACAATTTCACCTGCTCGCTCTCCGGCACCTCCTTCCCCTCGGCGGCCTTGGCCACCCCCTTGCTTTTGCTTGCCTTGGACGCCATGGCAGCTGAGAAGAGGCGGGGGATCAGGAAGAAATGAGAGTGCGGCGGCGGCAACACGGAGGCAAGAAGCTCTAGTTTGCTCTCGAGAAAGGAGAGTGGAACGGCGTTTCCTAGATTGGGAAGGGCACAGAGGGTAAATGAGTGCTGTCCCTGCGAATTCCTCTTTTTATGGGGAAGGCGAGGGCCGCCCCTTTACCATTAACTGTGAAGTGATGCAGGTATGCTACGACCGTCCCATGTACGACCCCCACGCCACGCACTCAACGTGGATCATGGGGAAGCGCATCTAGCGAGAAGATCGTGGAAGTTAAGTCTCTGCCACGCATGCATGCGCACTACTTTAGGCCTGGCCCAACTATGCCTTGCGCTTATGTGTGGCCTAGGTCCGGTGGCTTCTGTCGGTGTACAAAAGTATGGGATCTTCTATACCCCTTACTTGTGCACGGGCAGTTGTAGCCACGCCTATGGCAGGGCCTGGCAGGGCAGCAGAAGACAAAACACAAGAATATCAAGACAGCAATCAAGTCAAAGAACAAGGAGCAGAAGACAGGTTGGGCCTCCCCCGGCAACATCCTTGCCACAGGCAGCCTATGTGGCCCCGGCAAGAGCCTTGCCGAGGCAACCTACGAAGCACCAGCAAGGTCGTCACCCTTGAGGACTGAGAGCTTTGACACCATCAACAGCGTCAAGGACAAGGCTCAGAGGGCGCATGCAAAGTAGCATGCAGATCTTTGTGAAGATTGATAGCATGTGGGTCCACATGGGACCAGAAGACGAAGACCCCTGGCAAGACCCTTGTCGGGGACGACCGCGAGGCCCCCGGCAAGCCTTGCTGGGGACGATTGCGGGGCCGCGACCAGGCCCGCGCTCGACAAGGTTTTGCCACTTCACCACCACTCCAGTACGACGACCAGCTTGCCAACTAGGCAGACGCCTGCGTGGCGGCATGCAGATCTTTGTGGAGGCTCTACCACCGCGCCAACACAACAGCTAGCTAGCCAGCGTGGCACCGCATGCCTCTTCAGCCTGGGCGCGTGTCAAGGCAAGGAAGGGCGACGACGGACGGGATGGCTTCTGTTGTCGTCCCCGATAAAGTAAGAGGGCATGTAGGCAGCGCATTAAATGTGTTTGTCCTATGGTGCCGAGCGATAAGTATGTACAATGTAGCTTGCTTTCAATCTCCTGTGTGCCACTATGGCAACCCCTTTGACATATAAAAAGAGGCCTGAGGTGTACTGAGAGAGGATTCGGACTTTTCGTACTAGGTATGCACTGCAGCTAGTTCAAGAGCTCAAGAACACAAAATATACACACAAGCAGGACTAAGGTATTATGCACTAGTGCGGCCTGAACCTGGGTAAAAATCCCTCGCGCTGATCGCTAGACCCTCTCTTCAAGCAGCTCCTCTCCCCGCCAACCGTAGAAGGGATCGCCCATGATCCCATAGGTTTTCATTTCCCTAACAGCTAGGCATACAGTTCAGTTCAATGAACTGTTGCGATGAGGGAGAACAACAGAAACGGGCAGATAGATGAAGGCGTGTGCGGTGTACGGCATACAGTTCACTCGGATAAACTATTGGTGATTAGGCGGAACAACAGAAATGGGCAGCCAGATGAAGCTGTGTGCGATATATGACATATAGTTCACTCGGATGAACTGTTTGTGATTAGGCACCACAAAAGAAACGGTCAGCCATATAAAGGTGTGTGTGATATACGGCATACGGTTCACTCGGATGAACTATTTTCTTTCAGCCAAGAGAACAAAAATAATTCAATTTAACAAGATGTGTGTGATACACGGCAAACAGGTCTGTAATCAGAAATGTGTGTGAAGAGCAATAATAACACAAACAATTGTTGCTAATAAGCCGTGTGTGTTGTGGGCAAACGCTTGCTGGTATACAATTATCAGCGATTGATGAAATCATCACCGACGGGTTACCTAGTATGGTCCTTGTGCGATGTCATTGCACACAGAACAATAGCATATGTACTTATAACTTATAAGGACTTGATTCCATAAACAGATTGAACATCCAATTAAATAGGTGGCTAGTACACACATGACCTTTGCACACACCAAAGTATGTTCCAAAATGCCTAGAAAACTCAAATAATGTATAAAAAGGCAAAACGAACCCTGAATGATTTCATATTTTTAGGACGACGCTCCTATAGTTGCATGTTGCCTCTGTAAAATAAATCAAGGCGGGAAGAGGCATCGTATGTCATTTCGCACACATAGGTAACAAGTTCCCTCTCGGAACAATGAGCCTTTTTGAGAGAAGCTCCGATTTGTAAGAAGTTTATACCAAAACTTGTCCCAAATTGGACTAATTTTTTACCATTGCATGTTGGTGCCATGTCATGACACCATGACAAGTTTCATGATTTTGAGGCGAGTTTTGGATGGACAGTAATTTTAAAACCAGGTTTCTCAATGTTCATTGTCGAGTCGGCACCGCACTGGATAGGTTTTTTCCTCGTGGGTCCCAAATGACAAATCCAAATCTGTCACTACCATGCAGCTTTTCTTATTAAGAATTATAGCCCATTTGGTGTGCTAGCTGAAAATAAGTTTGTGGGTGCTGGTGGGCGCTAAGAACTTGCGGGTTCTGTAATGAACAAAGATCTCAAGGATCTCGCGAGAGTGATGTTCTTTCCCTATGTTGTGAATGCTTCTAATATTTATGTCTTAATTGAAGAAATGGCAAGGGATTGGCCCAGTATGAAAGAAAATATGAGTCAAAGCCGAGTTGAAAAGGGCAACAATATATAACTCCAGCTTACAAAACGTACAAATGCATGAGGATTAATTTCTCATCAGGTTTAGACAAAATCCAGATTGAACAGCATAATGGCATCTAACTCAATCAAAGCTTTCGGCAATCACAATCAAATGGATCGGTCCGATCTATAAAATCAAGATCCCAGTACAAAAATTCTAGTGCTCCATGATGACGACAAGCTGTTGTAAATAGAAGGCGAGCATGATAAGAAGCCCTTAGGTTCACCTGAAACTTCTTTTTATGTTGTTCAACACTTGCAGCCGTGAGAAATTTCTTGTCGAAACACTTAATCCTCACGAACAATAGTGCCCTCGCTTTCAACATGAAGAATGTGACAAAGCTAGTGTTTGCATTGTTGGATGCATATCATTGCAGCGTTACTGTCTTCAAATGAATGTCATGAGATCTGAGAAAATCCCGGTGCTTCTTGCACCATCGATTGGTTATACCTTTTTCTCCATGTGTTAGTGCCTAAATAGAGATGGAGATTGAAAACAGTTAATGTCTAAAAAAGATTATGTTGAAAGAGAAATAGCTAAATGATTGATTATAGTACATTATATATGAGCTTTCAATGTGCGTGAAATCATCACCTGTATATACAAATTCTCCAGACATGGAAAGCATTGCAGCAAGGCAATAATGATGTTGAGTTCAAAACACCACATACTGATATGTAAGGTCTTTATAGAATCCACCACCACTGATAGGATGGACAAACTCTTCATTAAGCATAGAACATAATATTAGCACTGAAAGTGTTCTCCAAGATGATACTTAACTTATGCGCACAAATGAAAAATACAAATTACAAAAGTGTACGTGAATAATATACAGTACCTCAATAGGTGCGGAGGCAAGCACCATCTTGAACCATTTAAACAGATCACGAACTGCACCCAAGGTCTCCAGTTTAGGCGCGGGGACCACAGTTATTTGCGAAGGTTTATAACAACAATCAAGGAGCAACCTTTGAAGTGAAGGGGCATCTTCGATGATGAGCTCGTGTCCTTAAAAATGAATTCCAATGCTTACATGATGAGGCAACTTTATTTTGAGACAAGGGATATGGATTACTTTTCCATAAACAAGCACCAAACGCTCCAGTGCAGGGCAGCTGGAGTGGATGATGTTGTGTAGTGAGGCCACCGACAGATCAACCAACAAAAGCGCAGGTTTTTTCAGCAGTGGGAGTTGAAGCATTTGTACCAGATTGTTTGCTAGATGGCACTGGGTCAAGGTGGCGGTGTGGAGAGAGGTGGAAAACCATGAGATGGGCATCGGTGGTGAGGGCACAGATGTAGCTCTTGGTGGTAACCTATCATTGTAGTAATGGTAGAACTCAAGCTGCTGGAGTTTATCGAATTACGATAAAGGGTTCCCCCCGCATTATATTATAAAGCAAACACCCGATACATCCAGCTCGCTGGGGCCGCAGCATACAAAATCCCGAAAGAAAAACAAGAAGAAGAAAGAGAAATAAGATCAACGAAGAAAGGAAGACCGGCAACCGGCACACCCTCCAAAGAAGTACCAGCATGCTCCCAGCATCCCGAAGCGCCGCGCACCAAGCAACACCTTCAAGAAGTAATGCGATGATGTCGCCGCTGTTGCCCGAACAAGTTCTAGGGTTTCCCGATACGCGAGGGATAGTGGGGAAGGGATATACCCGATGCCCCTTAGGAAGGTCCAACGGCGCCCACAAGCATCATCGCATCAGTGTCGATAGGCCGACAGGGATTTCTCCCGATCCACAACCATCACCACCACTCCAGACACTTCGTAGTGCACCACCCACGCAGCCACCCACCAGCATGCACCCACCTCGGTTACCGGACCACCCTCGCCGTCTCTATGGAGCTGCCAACACAAGGCCTAGAGAGGGAAACGAGACAACGGCCACGAGAGTGGGCACTACTCGACCGATGGGAGGGAACCACCTCCATCGCAAGAGCGAAGCCGACCGGACGCGGTGACGGGGACTTTCTGGGCCCTACAGCCCGGTCGGGCCCATGTGGTCCCGGATAGTCCTTGTCATCACGCTGCAACACGCCGACCAACGAAGTACTCGCCGCCCGTAGACCGCCGTCGTCTCGCCACTTCCACCAGGAAGCGACGCCGTCGAGCACCATGCCACCAGCCCGACCCAACCCAGATGGGCCCAAACGGGCCTAAATCTGGCCTTGGCGGGCACTGCCAGCCAACAGCGCCACCGTGCTGCCCCATGACCAACGGCCGAGCCACTGCGTCGAGGGCCACCGTGGCGTGCGGAATCACCGCCGCATTGCCACACCAGCGCCGGCCACCACCGCCCGAGCAGTGTGGTCAGCATGCGGGGAAGGGCAGGCCCGCCGCCGCCAGCAGCACCACGCGGGAAAGGCCCAGCGGCAGCGGGAGGAGGGAGGGCGAGGGAGGCGTTGGACGAGGACGAGGAGAAGCCCCCGGTCGCCTCGCTCGGGGAGGCGACGCGGGGGAGGGTGGGTCAGGAGGAGGGAGAGGGGAGCGGGACGGGGGCACGGGTGACCGGCGGATGGCGGCTGCGGGAGGAAAGGGCGGCCGGCGGTGGGGAGAGGCGGGGAGGAACCCTAGCCCACGAGCGGCCCCGAATGGTGCACCTTTTTCGAGTTTATCAAATTGATGGGATGTTAGCCAGGCAGCCACCATGTAGGGTATGTCCAACAGGTAGCATGCCGGGATGCAGATGCGTTGAACGGAGCCCTAGTGGGAGAAGATGGTGGCTCCGAGGAGTTCAGAACCATCATTGACAGATAGCTGACGACAGTCGAGATTAAGAGGCACGGCGCGTCACTGGTGCGCCATCGAGATGCAAGGACTTGTGTGCGGCAGCCATCGTTGGTGGGGGGAAGGAAGAAGATCTCCCCAAGGATGGCGTTCAGGAGATCACAGATGCGGTCCACTGGAGATTCTACTGCTTCCTCAGGTCCAGCGGGCGTGGCCTCTTCTGGCCGCGCTGTCGGGTCCAAGATCTACATCCAGCGGCAGCGCTGGCCGGAGCCTCATCTGTGTACATACCAATCTGAAAGAAAGAAAATGGCAGAAACATACATGTAGGACATTCAAAATCAATTCTCAACATGTGTCCACGAATTAATAGCACGCACGCTAACCTTAGTCGGATTATTAGCAAAAATCATTTGTACAAAACAAATAATTAATCACTAACATATACGATACCATTCAAACAATCAATACACTAAGTGCATCTAACGGATCTTAATTACTCTGATTTCATGGACTGAGAGAACATAACCATAGGATTTGTATTCCAAAAAAATAGAGAGGGGTGGAGTAACTAGATAAAACACATGATATGTTTGTTGCGCAAATGGGTATATAGATGACTAACCGATTTTTCGTCGGAGTCACAGTTGTTGCCAGAGTTGCTATTGACCTCCGACTCCGGTTGGGGGGCACGAAGGCGCCGACAAAGTCAAGGTCGTGCTGCCGCCCGGGTGAGACTTCATCTGCGGCGACAGCAACCTCTATGCCCACCTCCACGCATTGCGCGGGTACTTCACCAGCTCCGGTGTCGCCACTCCCTCCAATGGTGCGCTTCAGCGGCATCCTCATACACTCCAGAGTCCAGACGTTGGTGACCACTGTGGACCTGGGGTGCGGCCGCCTATTATGGTCGGTGGCTTGGGCGCGCCATTAATACGGACCAGTGGGAGCGAGGAGGGCGGTGGTCAAAGGTTTTCTCGCCTCCCGGTGAGCCTGCACGGCGGACTTCTGGCCTTCCTACCATCATTTCATGCAACAACTTGCATGCTTCTCGGTGACACTGCGTAGCGAAAACGCATCCCGTCAATTCATACACCTACACGCATGCCTCCCGGTCTGCCGGCGTGGCGGACTGCTCGCATGTGTCCCATCAACTCACGCCTGTTGGCACCGCACACGGGGCGTGTGGCAGCACGCATATTTTTTTTGTTTTTTGATGATTCATTCTGTCGATTTACTGCTTAACCGAAGCATCGGTCTTATGCACACGGTCTGAGTAAATAATCCGTATGAGATATTGGTTGTCAGTTATTAACAATCTCCAGTTTGTAAGAATATTGTATCAAAACGTGTCTCAAATTTGACGAAAAATACAATATCATAGTCTACTGGTGTCCATATATATGACACCATGATACGTTTCATGAATTTCAACTAAGTTTTGCATTTACTGAATTTTAAAAATCTATATTCTCAATGTTTTGTAATCTCTTGCATGGGGAAACATGCACGCAGGGACACACATATGATTTTACAACCCATTTTGGTGCACATGTATCTCAAATTTGAGTTTTGCACATTAAATCCCGAGGAAATCAATCAATGTATAAAAACGGTCGAATGATATCTATTTTTTATTTTAACACGACACTCCTTTGGTCACATGTTCACTATAGAAAAAGTTTGACATGCCTCAGAGTGGTTGTGGTGGTGTGGGATGTGTGTGTGGGGGGGGCAGTCACTACGAGTCGTGAGCCTCCTTATGGGATTATTTCTCATTTTGTGAGTCATATATGCCACATCAAAGTCGTGAATTGGTTATTGAAAGCATTACACAACCCTTTCATCCATACATCTTCGGGCCACATGCATGCATTGCTGGTCCTCTCAGACACTCCCTCGTGCGGTTATCAGCGACGTGCCCATTCGTTATCCCGCAAAGGTTTTTAGTTTCAATCGACAACCAGAGGCATTTGACCAAAAGGTGGATTCATCTTGGCATGTGTGTGGTGTGGATCATGGTGAGATTCCATATCAAAGTTTGGGCACGTGCATACACATGAGTCCCTCCTGCCAGCTTGTAGTGAGGGGGCTATGCATTGTAGTGCGTTTCCGGTTTGCGAAGCATGTGCCACGTCAAAGTTGTGCATTGGGTATTCAAACATCACATAACACACGGGCACATGCACACGGTGGTTTTTTCCTATGACACCCACTCGCGCGTGACTCTCTCTGTGGGCCCGCGAGGTCGTCGTCGATCAGTTGAACGTATAACGAGAAAGAGAGAGAGGTTAATTCACTACCAAAAAATACACTTCTGTGATGATACGTGTTTGTCACAGTAGGTCGCGTTTTTTGTCATGCATGTACATCCATGACGATTTTATGACAGAATCAAGATAGTCATACCTATGTTGTCATAGAATTATTCCATGACATTACCAAAATTATCATCACAGAAGTGTCCACTTCCATGACGATAAATCGCGCGTCACAGAAGTGCTTTCGTCAAGGGTGACCGACACGTGTCATCCACCATAACGGAACTCCATTAAGCTATCGGGTCCGGTTTTGGATCCGATAACCCGTTAACAGCCCTGACCAATGGGGATTTTCCACGTGTAAAATAATCATTGGACGGAGGAAACACGTGTCAGCTCACCGTTGGAACAGATGTCATCCAGTCATTGGACACAAGGCGCCTAAGATACGTCGACACGTAGCACGGCCCAACAGAGGCCCATTCCAATGAAAAGGCCGGCCCATTTGACTTGGTCAAAAGGTGGCGGGCTGGCCCACAGGAAGCCTGTTAACAACATGTTTGCATATAGCGCATTTACAGCCCGCTAACTCACGGCCCGTTACGGCCTAACTATATTAGGCCCAGTAGCGTCATCCGGGCCGTCCAATATGATTCCAGCCCATTGTAACTTCCGGCACATGTATGGCCCATGACATCTTTCGGCCCATATGAGTTCCTTTGTAAGTCTTGGCCCATTAACGACCCGTGGTGAAACCGGCCCGTAATGAACAGTGTACCACTTTATACCCATTAGCGGCCCATTATTCCATTGGGTCGTTTCCAGCCCGTGTTACCTTTCGGCCTTCTCAGGGACCATTTATTCTTGGGCTCATTTCCAGCATTCGATTAGCCTGTTACTAGCCTTTCTTGCTTGTGGGCCAAATTCATCCCGTCGATACAGTCGAGCCGTTTGTGGCCTGTTAATCTGTTGGACCATTTTCATAGCATCATCAAATACGGCCTATTAACGGCTTGTTATGTCAGCCCATAAAATGTACGATTTCCACTCTAGCCCGTTTATGGCGCATTATACGGCCCGTACAAGGCACATATATGAGATGGCCCATAGAATGCCCATGGATCCTACGGGACATAGAAGGCCCATTGATCTGACGGCCCATTGAAGGCCCATGGAATCGACGGCCCATAGAAGGCCCATGGATCCGACGGCCCATAGAAGTCCCATGGATCCGACAGCCCATAGAAGGCCATGGATCGTCCGTCCCGTAGACGGCCCATGGATCGTACGGCCTGTGGAGGGCCAAGGTCACTACAACGTTTGGGCGAGTTGGCCCCCGTTTGAACGATATAGCATATTCAAAGAATTATCCTACTCTATACTATCACCTCTAAAAAACATACACTATACAACAAAGAGACCAAGGCATAGAAACATAGAATAATCCTACACTATACAATAAAGAAATTACAGCCGATTATACCCACTGGGCATTATGGTTCGGCACTAGTGATAATAAAGCATACACAAATAGCAAATTGCATACACTGCGCAAATACAACTCAAACATCATGGACGCGCATCAACTTAACTCCATTTGAACTATAATCTCTTCAAAAAATAGGATTGGACGGATTCAGATAGCACAAATTTCAGTCTGCGAAATCTCCAATTCCTTCATGGTTACCTCAGTGTCTTGTTTCATTTTTTTTGACTCCTACATCTAATACATGCATGTCCAGTCTCAACTTGTTGATTGTACGTTGAGAATCATGTACATGTTGTCTTGCCACCTCTAGTTGATGCTCGAGAACATCAGTTCATTCCAATTCCAATCCATAATAATTCGGTAACGGCCATGCCGCACTGCGCAGATCTTTGTGTTGATGTCACTTCATCCTGAAATGTTTCTGTAAGTACACATGACTAGGGCAAAAATATAGTTACAACAGTGAAGCGAGCAAGACAGACTATTTTGTACTCCCTCTGTCCCAAAATAAGTGTCTCAAGGTTAGTACAACTTTGTACTAGAGCTAGTAGAATGTTAAGACACTTATTTTGGGACGGAGGGAGTACATGGCAAAATAGGACTAACAATAATGTTACACGTCATCAAGCATAAGTAGGTGATACTTTAAAAATTATAAAAAAGGTAGTCTGTGCAGCCTGCATACAGAAATCTCTCTTGGCTCACCAGAAGAGCATGATGTTGGGGCCCAATCCAAAACACAGACAAGTTACAAATTTAGACAGCATGTTGCGTATAAGCAAGCAAGAAGTTGGCCATTCTGCTGCTCAATTAAAGTCTTAGGGAGCATAATGAACAGCAGAGGGTTTCATAGAAACATACTACAGCAAGCAAAACTATGCAATCATTAGCCTAGTATAAACTAGATTGTGAGCTTCATGCAATAATAGTTGGTTAATAGATTTCAAAGCTTCAGGCACACTTCGACAGAGTAATTAAATGGTAAGGCCTTTAATTATGTCAACTAATAGTTATACAAGTACCCAAAATCAGGCATCATTCTTTGGGCATCTCATTAACTGAGGACAAATAAAGCAATTGAAAAGAGCAAATTAACTATGCCTAAAACAAACAAGGAATTAAACTGTTGAGTTCGATATAGTGACTTACCTTAACAGGTTGAAGTGGCTCAGCGCAGCTCCTACTTCTCTTGCAAGGCTCCTTCCTAACATCTTGCACTTGGAAATCCTCAATCTTATCTTCATTGCACCCCCTCTGCAAGGTGACACAAACTAGTTACTCGTCTCCTTGGAAAATAAATATGCATACTTTCCAGTCTGTGAACACAAAAGGATGAGATTATAACAAAACAACACCACATAATGAAACATGCCGCATCTCTTGTACTTGCACACAATGAAATGAGCATTTACTGTGTATGCACTATGTAAAACCTTCGAACTGGATCTCCAGGTACTCTTGGAGTGCCTACTTTAGTGTACAACCAAACCTTTATGTCACCTATGAGTTAGACAAGGCCCTTAGTTTTTAAATCATTGACAAGCTCTGTTAGAGTGTTAGGTCAAGAACAACAAGTAATCAAAGCAAACAGTCGTAGTATGGTTGGCTGATGCAAACAAGCAATTGAACAGATGTGTGAGCAAATGTTACATATCAAGAAAAGAAGCAAAGAAGGAGGCTTAAAGACCACCACTTGACTGACTAGATTTAAGGGGCATTTAAACATCATGTGCAACGTAAAAACTAACATAAACATTGCATATTCCAGATTCTACAATGGAATGCACATGTATTAGGTTATGCCATGCATGATGCTGCCTAAATGTACACTATAGCAGGCAAGAGTGATTTATCATTGCACGCACAATTGAATTGCAGGTTAAGGGCCAGTTCGATTCCGCCTTTTCAGGGTGTAGGATCTTGAGTAGATGTGTCTAGAGGGGGATGATTAGACACTTAGTGCTAAAGTTGCAGTTTTTAAACTTTTTGGGTTTAAGTGGAGTTTAGACACAATTTCAACATTCGTAATACATATGAAGCAAGCATGCAAAGAGTATATGAGCGGCGGAAAGTAAAGCATGCATCTTGCAAGAATGTAAAGGGAAGGGTTTGGAGAATTCAAACGCAATTGGAGACACGGATGTTTTTGGCGTGGTTCGGATAGGTGGTGCTATCCTACATCCACGTTGATGGAGACTTCAACCCACGAAGGGTAATGGTTGCGCGAGTCCAGGGAGGGCTCCACCCACGAAGGGTCCACGAAGAAGTAACCTTGTCTATCCCACCATGGTCGTCGCCCACGAAGGACTTGCCTCACTAGCGGTAGTTCTTCACGAAGTAGGTGATCTCCTTGCCCTTACAAACTCATTGGTTCAACTCCACAATCTTGTCGGAGGCTCCCAAGTGACACCTAGCCAATCTAGGAGACACCACTCTCCAAGAAGTAACAAATGGTGTGTTGATGATAAACTCCTTGCTCTTGTGCTTCAAATGATAGTCTCCCCAACACTCAACTCTCTCTCATAGGATTTGGATCTGGTGGAAAGAAGATTTGAGTGGAACGCAACTTGGGGAAGGCTAGCGATCAAGATTCATATGGTAGGAATGGAATATCTTGAGCTCAACACAAGGGTAGGTGGTTCTCTCTCAGAACATGTGAGTTGGAAGTGTAGATGTGTTCTGATGGCTCTTTCCATGAATGAAGAGGAGGTGGAGGGGTATATATAGCCTCCACACAAAATCTAACCATTACACACAATTTACCAATCTCGGTGGGACCAAATCTACAAACTCGGTCGGACCGATTTAGTAAACCTAGTGACCGTTAGGGTTTTCAGTGGGACCGATATGCAACTCGGTAGGACCGATATGGTTAGGGTTAGGGCATAACGTAATCTCGGTGAGACCGATTACACAAACTCGGTGAGACCGATTTTGGTAATAAGCTAACCAGAGAGTTGATCAGGCAAACTCGGTGAGACCGATTACACAAACTCGGTGGGACCGATTTAGTAATAAGCTAACAAGAGGATTTGCATTATAATCTCGGTAGTACCGATTGCCTAAACTTGGTGAGACCGATTTTGGTAATGGACATACACAGAGAGATTACAATCCCATCTCGGTGAGACCGAGATCCCTATCGGTAGAACCGATTTGCTTAGGGTTTGGCAGTGGCTATGACATGTGAAACTCGGTGGCGCCGGATGGAAAGAATCGGTAGGGCCGAGTTTGACTTTAGGTTTAGGTCATATGTGGATATGGAAAGGTACTTGAGGATTTTGGAGCATATCACCAAGCACATGAAGCAAGAGGCTCATTAAGCAACACCTCATCCCTTCTTGATAGTATTGGCTTTTCCTATAGACTCAATGTGATCTTGGATCACTAAAATGTAAAATGAAGAGTCTTGAGCTTGAAGCTTTAGCCAATCCTTTGTCCTTAGCATCTTGAAGGAGTTCCCACATCCTTTAGTCCATGCCACTCCATTGTTGAACTTATCTGAAACATACTAGATAAAAGTGTTAGTCCAACAGGAGATATGTTGACATCAATTACCAAAACCACCTGGGGAGCACTTGTGCTTTCAATCTCCCCCTTTTTGGTAATTGATGGCAACATACATCAAAGCTTTAGATAAAGATATAAAGAATAGCAAGTAAAGCTTTGGAACGACATGTAACAAACATAGGCTACCCCTACATGTATGCAATCATGTGAATATGAAATATAGAAGCATGTGAGAGCATAACCTTGACAGAGTAGGCAATGTGTTACATGTATCTTGGCCATATGCATCAGAGCAAAAGATTATTAAGGAAAATACCTTCATGCTCATGAGTCCTTCTTGCAAACAGTATGTACATAAGCAAGAATTCCTCATACTCATGATTTTGATGCATATACTTACCTTGTAGTCTTGAGTTGGCTTAGGATGGAATGAACCTACACAAACAAGGTTAGAGAACACAGGTACATCCACTAGCCAAAGCAAACAAAAGAAACCACAAGAATACCAAGACTGGGATGACATGTAGAGAGTGAGTACAAGGTACCACATTGGATTAGACATGTCCCCAAGAGTAAAGATATGCAAAGAATTTGAATGATTTCTTTCCCTTAGATGTCTTGCTCCCCCTGAATCTGGCATGGGATATTGGGAGAAGATAGGGAACAGAAAATCAGAGCTGAAAGATACAAATGGATAGAGCTTAATGCAAATAAGCACATATGTACATGTCTTTCCCCCAAAAAGACATGTGGCATCTCTCCTCTAGAATCATCAAGCATCTGGGATCCTTGAGTATTCTCCCCTGGAGATCTCTTTCTCCCCCTTAATACTCTCTCCCTTGTAGGTGATAAGCTTTGATGTGATCTCTCTCTCCCCCTTTGACATCAATTTCCATGAAGGGCTTTCTGGAATCTGTCGAATGGGTTTGGTCCTTGAGACTCAGCACAAAGCAATGGATAAAACTGTGATGCTTGTAGAGGACAAGATTCATTGAGTGGAGCTGGATCAGAAGAAATATAGAACAAGTGGCAAACTGTTTTTCCTGTTGTGAAATCGGTGGCACCGAGTGGCATGTTTCGGTGGTACCGAAAGGATTCGGTTGGACCAAAAACTCCAAGTCGGTGAAACCGAGTTCATCACATAGAAAAACACTTGTCACCTCAGCTCACTAGACAAGTAAGATCTCACAAATATTTGCAATGAATTATCTGAAAGATTTGCAATGAATTGGATGCAGAAAATGCAGAACAAAAACAAAAAGAAGAGACAAGAAACTGAAAGATCTAGATGAAGTTTTTTTTGTTAAAAAAAGGAAACAAATATGCAAGGGACAAATGCAATAACACATAAAAGAACACAAGAGAACTTCATCTAGAGTTGGGCGGTGACAAGGTCACCTATGTTAGAGTATATTGACTTAGGAGTCAAGTGAGAGCACTTGATCATAGGTCATACTCATCGTTTAAGCTCAAAATGGGATTACCATTTTTCGTTTAAGCATCTTGATGTATTCACATATTGTTGAGTTGCTTTGACTCATATCTTGGAGTAAAGCTTCTCTAAGATGGAATAACATACCTTGGGTGGTGGTGTGGGTCTTGCTCATGTAGTTGAACTTGTGTAGGTTGCTCAAGGTTGATGTAGTTCATCAAGAGTTGGGAGCACCACTTGGAGTTTGAGTTCATCTACCTACATGGGTTAGTCTTTCAAGGAAGAGCACTTGTGTATCCAAAATAACAATTATAGGATTTAACATAGAATTTGTCAAAGGATATGTTTGAATGGTTTTGTGCTTCCTTGTCTTCAACCACCTTTGTGTAGAATCTTGGTGATGTAGAGATTGCTCAAGATGTGAGTGAGTTGCAATCTGATAGAATTGGATTCAACCAAGTACCTACACGGGTTAGATAACATGCAAGATGCAAATTTGTCCAAGACATAAGATAATCATCATAAGAGATATATCATGGATTAGTCATAAGCTCATGTCTTGCATGTATCCAATGGAGTTCCTACTCCAAGTTCGAAGCATCAATAATGTTCAATTCACCTCTCAACCTGCAAAACACTTTCTCATCAAGTGGTTTAGTTAATATATCCGCCAATTGCTTATCGGTGCGAACATGCTTAAGGTTAATGTCCCCTTTGGCAACATGATCTCGAATGAAGTGATGGCGAACTTCAATATGCTTAGTTCGAGAGTGTTGCACGGGATTGTGAGCAATCTTAATAGCACTTTCATTGTCACATAGCAATGGAACATGTTTCACATAGATCCCATAATCTTTAAGAGTTTGGGTCATCCAAAGTAATTGAGCACAACATGAACCAGCGGCAATGTATTCCGCTTCGGCGGTGGATAAGGATATCGAGTTTTGTTTCTTGGAAGACCAAGACACAAGAGATCTACCAAGAAATTGACAAGTACCCGAAGTGGACTTTCTATCAACCTTGTCTCCGGCATAATCCGAGTCGGAATAGCCAACAAGATCAAAAGAGGACCTCTTAGGATACCAAATGCCAAAATTTGGTGTATGAATTAAGTATCTCACTATCCTTTTCACAGCCTTAAGATGACATTCTTTAGGATCAGCTTGATATCGTGCACACATGCACACACTTAGCATAATATCGGGACGTGAGGCACATAGATATAACAATGAACCGATCATAGAGCGATAAACCTTTTGATCAACCGGTTCACCATCTTTGGTCAAATCAAGATGTCCACTAGTAGGCATGGGTGTAGGCATACCTTTGCATTCTTGCATATTGAACTTCTTGAGTAAGTCTTTGGTGTACTTCGTTTGAGAGACAAATGTACCCTCCTTAGTTTGCTTGATTTGCAAACCGAGAAAGAATTTGAGTTCACTCATCATAGACATCTCAAACTTCTCCGACATTAGCTTTCCAAACTTTTCACTAAAATGAGGGTTAGTAGAACCAAATATGATATCATCAACATAAATTTGGCACACAAATAGTTCTCCATCAACCCTTTTAGTAAAAAGAGTAGAGTCAATTTTACCAATTTCAAAACCTTTTTCAGTAAGGAACTTCGTCAAGCATTTATACCATGCTCTAAGAGCTTGTTTAAGACCATAAAGGGCTTTGTGAAGTTTGTAAACATGATTAGGTTTCTTAGGATTAACAAAGCCGGGAGGTTGCTTAACATACACTTCCTCCTCAATTTTTCCATTTAGAAAAGCACTTTTAATGTCCATTTGGTATAAGGTGATATTATGGTGATTAGCATAGGCAAGTAAGATGCGAATGGACTCAAGTCTAGCAACGGGAGCATATGTCTCACCATAGTCCATACCTTCAAATTGTGTATAACCTTGGGCGACGAGACGTGCTTTGTTGCGAACCACTTGTCCATCTTCATCTTGCTTGTTGCGAAACACCCATTTGGTACCAATGATGTTGTGCTTGTTGTCGGGCTTCTCGACCAATGTCCACACTTGATTTCTCTCGAAGTTGTGTAGCTCTTCATGCATAGCGTTTATCCAATCCGGATCCTTCAATGCCTCTTCAACCTTCATAGGTTCAATTTTGGAAATGAATGAGTAATGTTCACAAAAGTTAGCTAAACGAGTTTTAGAGCGAGTGATTCTCCCGGTTTGGATATCATTGTAGATTTGCTCGACGGGATGATCTTTGGCAATTCTTGCTCGAACTCGTGTAAGCTTTTGCTTGGGTCGGGGTGGAACATCCTCCTCATCTTGTTCTTCTTCTTCTTGGGCTTCTTCTTCTTGGCCTTCTTCATTGTGGACGTTGTTGTTCTCTTGTCGTGGTGGAGAAGGAGGTTGTTGATGTTCATCTTGGTGTACTTCCTCGTTTTCTTCATCTTGACGTGTCCCACTTGTGGATGCTTCCGTATCAACTCTTGGTTCACCTTGACGTGATGTAGAAGCTTCCACTTGGACGGGCGAGGTACTCTCCTTCATTTCCGTTGGACGAATCTTGCCAATAGATAAGCCTTGAATTACTTCCGAAGGGTCTTTGTCTCCTACATCAATTGGCAATTTCTCTACTTGCGAGCCATTAGATTCATCAAACTTCACATCCACCGTCTCTTCAACCTTTCGGGTGAAATTGTTGTAGACAAGGTAAGTGTGAGAGTTTGAGCCATAACCAAGTAGAAAACCTTCATGAGACTTAGGAGCAAATTTAGAACAACGATGCTTATCAAGAATGTAGCACTTTGAGCCGAACACTCGAAAGTATCCAACTTGGGGTTTGTTACCGGTGAGGAGCTCGTATGCCGTCTTGCCGAGTAGCTTGTGAAGATACAAGAAATTTGTTGCATGACAAGCTGTCTCAACCGCTTCCGCCCAAAAGTGCTTTGGCGTCTTGTACTCATCAAGCATCGTTCTTGCCATCTCGATAAGAGTCCGGTTCTTCCTCTCAACAACTCCATTTTGTTGAGGTGTGTACGTAGCCGAGAACTCGTGTGAAATCCCTTCTTCGTCAAGAAAGGTGTCCACATTTGCGTTCTTGAACTCCGTTCCGCTGTCGCTGCGAACCTTCTTGATCTTCACTTCAAATTGATTTTGGGCCTTCCTAGCGAAGTTTTTAAATATCTTTTGGACCTGCGATTTGTCATCAAGAAAGAACACTCACGTAAATCTTGAAAAATCATCAACTATAACTAGACCAAAAGAATTTCCACCGAGACTCTTATAGGCATTGGGATCCATATGAAGTAGCTCGAGTGGTGTAACGCCCCGGACACACCCGCCGGTGGTCGTTACTCCTGGCGGGATCTAGACTGGCCCCACAGATCAATACTAGTCTTTTCTGCGCACTTTGTCCTCACTCGTGCGCATCCGGGAGCAACTTCCCGGTCGGTCACCCATCCCGACACTACTCCAAGCTGAGCACGCTTAACTTTGGAGTTCTGTCCGAATGGGCTCCCGGAAAAGAAGGAATTCCTTATTGATATGAGTAGTCTATCATCCCTAATAAGCCAGGCTATCACAAGTGGCCTCCTTGTGGTCATGATGTTCTTCATGGGATGCCTTCCTCCAACCTGTTTACCTGCTTGACAAGCACTGCAAAGTCTATCCTTATCAAATATGACATCGTTAACTCCAAGGATATGATTTCCTTTAATAAGCTTGTCAAGGTTTCGCATTCCAACATGACCTAGTCTTCCATGCCACAACCAGCCTTTAGAAGATTTAGCGATTAAGCAAGTGTTTAGTTGAGCCTTTTTAGTGAAATCAACAATGTAAAGATCTCCTCTACGTGTACCGGTAAAGACCATTTTATGATTGTGTCTACGAAACACTTGGCAATCTACCTCAGTAAATAGGACATTGAAACTGAAATCCGCAAGTCTAGAAACTGAAAGTAAATTGTATCCAAGGGATTCAACGAGCACGACATTTTGTATGGAGCTATCGTGTGAGATGGCCACCTTACCAAGGCCAACCACCTTACCCTTTGAATTTTCACCAAAAGTGACATATTTTCAAGGGTCGTCGTTTTCAGCAAGCTCATTGAACATATCTTCGTATCCGGTCATATGATCAGTACATCCACTATCAAGGACCCACTCCTTTCCTCCAGCCATGTAGCCACGAAGATTTTCCATAAGACCAAAATGTCTCATTGCATCATCAAGATCATAGTCACTATCATCATCTTCATCATAATATCCATGTTCAACATCACCTTGTGATTGATCAATTCCTAGAGAGGATACTTCATTAGGTACATGATCATCAAAGTGGTTACCTTTATGAATTCCTATAGCTTCAGATATGATATCACTAATGATTCCAACATTTCCTTTAGCATGCATGAGATTTGTAAGCTCAAATAGACAATCACCAAAACTAGGATCACTAGAGTTCATCTTACTCAAGGCAATAGATTTATGGAGAATTTCGTCTAAAGTTTTCAAGGAATAATCGGGAAATCGTTCCTATGGAAATTTCCATATAGTATAGGCACACTTAAGAGTAGGCAAACTAGCAATCAAATTTTTGGGCAATCCTCTAATGATGAGCTCAACAGTTCTAAGATTGCGAATCATGTCAATATCTTCATCTAGGGTAGGATGCATAGGATCAACATGAGGTGCACAAGGGCTAGCAATGTACTTGTTCAAATGATATTGATTGAAAATTACAAGCATCTCATTTATCCACTCATAAAAATACTCTCCATCAAGAATAGGCACTCTATGTCTAAGACTCCCCAAAGTAGACTCATCCATCTTCCTCCAATGGTGATTAAACCAAGGAAATGGAGACCAATGCTCTGATACCACTTGTAGGATCTTGAGAAGATGTGTCTAGAGGGAAGGTGATTAGACACTTAGTGCTAAAGTTGCAGTTTTTAAACTTTTTCGGTTTCAGTGGAGTTTAGACAAAATTTCAACACTCATAATACATATCAAGCAAGCATGCAAAGAGTATATGAGCAGCGGAAAGTAAAGCATGCATCTTGCAAGAATGTAAAGGGAAGGGTTTGGAGAATTCAAACGCAATTGGAGACACAGATGTTTTTGGCGTGGTTCGGATAGGTGGTGCTATCCTACATCCACGTTGATGGAGACTTCAACCCACGAACGGTAACGGTTGCGCGAGTCCACGGAGGGCTCCACCCACGAAGGGTCCACGAAGAAGCAACCTTGTCTATCCCACCATGGCCGTCGCCCACGAAGGTCTTGCCTCACTAGCGGTAGATCTTCACGAAGTAGGCGATCTCCTTGCCCTTACAAACTCCTTGGTTCAACTCCACAATCTTGTCGGAGGCTCCCAAGTGACACCTAGCCAATCTAGGAGACACCACTCTCCAAGAAGTAACAAATGGTGTGTTGATGATGAACTCCTTGCTCTTGTGCTTCAAATGATAGTCTCCCCAACACTCAACTCTCTCTCATAGGATTTGGATCTGGTGGAAAGAAGATTTGAGTGGAAAGCAACTTGGGGAAGGCTAGAGATCAAGATTCATATGGTAGGAATGGACTATCTTGAGCTCAACACAAGGGTAGGTGGTTCTCTCTCAGAACATGTGAGTTGGAAGTGTAGATGTGTTCTGATGGCTCTCTCCGCGAATGAAGAGGAGGTGGAGGGGTATATATAGCCTCCACACAAAATCTAACCGTTACACACAATTTACCAATCTCGGTGGGACCGAATCAACAAACTCGGTTGGACCGATTTAGTAAACCTAGTGACCGTTAGGTTTTTCGGTGGAACCGATATGCAACTCGGTAGGACCGATATGGTTAGGGTTAGGGCATAACATAATCTCGGTGAGACCGATTACACAAACTCGGTGAGACCGATTTTGGTAATAAGCTAACCAAAGAGTTGGTCAGGCAAACTCGGTGAGACCGATTACACAAACTCGGTGGGACCGATTTGGTAATAAGCTAACCAGAGGATTTGCATTGTAATCTCGGTAGTACCGATTGCCTAAACTCGGTGAGACCGATTTTGGTAATGGACATACACAGAGATATTACAATCCCATCTCGGTGAGACCGAGATCCCTATCGGTAGAACTGATTTTCTTAGGGTTTGGCAGTGGCTATGACATGTGAAACTCGGTGGCGCCGGATGGAAAGAATTGGTAGGGCCGAGTTTGACTTTAGGTTTAGGTCATATGTGGATATGGAAAGGTAGTTGAGGATTTTGGAGCATATCACCAAGCACATGAAGCAAGAGGCTCATTAAGCAACACCTCATCCCTTCTTGATAGTATTGGCTTTTCCTATAGACTCAATGTGATCTTGGATCACTAAAATGTAAAATGAAGAGTCTTGAGCTTGAAGCTTTAGCCAATCCTTTGTCCTTAGCATCTTGAAGGAGTTCCCACATCCTTTAGTCCATGCCACTCCATTGTTGAACTTATCTGAAACATACTAGATAAAAGTGTTAGTCCAACAGGAGATGTGTTGACATCAATTACCAAAACCACCTGGGGAGCACTTGTGCTTTCACAGGGCTTATTGTCAAAATAAGCCATAAAAGATGTAAAGAAGTCATTTTTTAGTTATGGGCTTGGGCTTAACTAATTTCGCTTTGGAGGGGGGTGTTTCGGGTAGAACCTCAGTAAAAATTGAAGGGAAGGGGAATAGTGAAATTACTCTGTTGTCTTCCTATATTACACTCAAAATGCAACTGCTGACGCCCGTGTCACACCTGACCCTCAAGTAAAAACAAACAAGCAAGCGTTCATTACACTGCCCGCTTGCATCTCCTCTCCCCTTTCCCTCTACCTCGATCCCCTGCCTACAGCTCTAGGGTTCCTCCAGCAAGCAGTCGCCACTGGTCCCATCTGGCCTGGTCCTCGACGATGCTCTGTCCATCTAGGCTACATGGCCGGCGGGTAGGGGCAAATCTCCCTGGCTGCCCCTCCCTCTAGCGCCGCCCCTCATTCTCATGGTCTCCAGCAGCTGCTCCACTATGGTTCGTCCAACGCACTACTCTGGCAGGCACTGCACAACTACGGATGATGCCACACTGCGACAGAAGGCACCTTATTCCCCCTCCCCTCCTCCCAGGCCTGGCCTTGAGGTGTTGTTGAAGGATGAGCTAATCCAACAAGGTGAGGATCTCCTCTGATTTTTTGCCAAATTTTCATTCTGATCCACTATACGATGAATTGCTATGAGCTGCTTCTCCTGCTGCTATATGATGCATTGCTATGAGCTGCTCCTGCTGCTGCTATATGGTGAATTGCTATGAGCTGCTGCTGCTATATGATGAATGGCTATGAGCTGCTGCTGCTGCTATATGATGAGTTGCTATGAGCTGTTGTTGCTGTTATATGATGAGTTGTTATAAGCTGCTCTTGCTGATGCTATATGATGAATTGCTATGAGCTGCTCCTGCTGCTACTATATGATGAATTGCTATGAGCTGCTCCTGCTGCTGCTATATGATGAATTGCTATGAGCTGCTCCTGCTGCTGCTATATGTTGAATTGCTATGAGCTGCTGCTGGTATATGATGAATTGCACACTGTTGCTGTTGTATGATGAGTTGCTATGAGCTGTTCTTGCTATATGATGCTTTCAGGTGGTGCTGCTATATGATAATAACCAGCCACTTGGACCATCGAATTTCAATAAATAGTTGTTCTTCATTTAAATGTGGGTCATGCGTTCTTCGTTTAAATTAGGCAATGGGATCTCTATGGAAAACATTGACCAAAGTAGTTTGTGCCAAGTAGATGGTATCTTTGTATTTGCATTTTGAGCAAATAGTGATGGTCTGTTTTCCTATCATATTAATTACTGCACTGGGTTCAATTTGTGATGTTTGCAAGTCAAATTAATTTTCAT